>OZ021721.1:98442917-99093417 GCA_963978545.1 Linyphia triangularis
AATACCCTTATGTTGCTTAGAAATGTCTTTTCTCTCATATAAATTTTATGTGCCTATGATGCTCTGAGAAGTTATTAGAGACAAATTTATAGTCCTCTAATTTTGAACGCGAGTGTATTTGTGGCTGTAGGTTAAACCTTAATATTAATATAAATAAACAATCAATTGCATTATAGTATATCGTCACCTGAAGGCTATAACTAGCTAATAGTAATATTAAAGTAGGTAACTTGTCTAGTTGTAGCGTTCAAAGGACGACAAAGAAGGCGTATTAAAATCATAAGTTATTTCTCAACAATGTTTTCATTGAGCTTATGTCCTTTAGTTTGGCCAAATATTCATCAGTAAGATATCAGGGTTCCCACTCAAATCACAGAATGAAAATCAATGACTTTTAAGGAACTGATTGATATTTTTAAGGACCTTTGAAAATTTGTTTTCAGGCATCATGTCTATATATAAATTTTTAATAAAGTATAATTCTACCAAAAAAGTTACAAGTTGGTGGATGCGTAATACAAATATGGCGGAAAATTCTGATACGGTGCAGATAAGTGGCGGTAACGCGGGGATAGCAAATCCGAGTTGTATTTTCATAAATTTTGCAGTTGGCCACACAACATCTGCAAAAATTAAGGACCTCTAAGCATTTTCAAGGACTTTTAAGCACCTCTAAGCAATTTCAAGGCCTTGAAAACAAATTCAAAAATATTAAGCTCTTTTAATAACTTTCAATGACCGTGGGAACCCTGGATAATTACATCGATTACCAAAAAAGTTAAAGTTAACATTTTGAGTTGACACTGAAACTTTTACCTCTTCCTTAGCAGGAATGGAATTTTTTGTCTTTCTAATTTTTTGGATCCTAGTCTTGTTACGACGAGGAGTTACTTCATAGGTAGGATCCTTTGCCTCTTCATCGGAAACATACATGCAAGGTTCTATTTTGACCTTTCTCTTGGACCGTCTAGAATGGTCCTTTTCATTCAGATTTAAAAGAACTGTAGTTGAAAAACTAGCATTCCCGCGTACCTCAACACTGTCCCCCGCATGTTCAGAGAGATCCAAACCTAAAATGGAAAAAAATAATTTTTTAAAATATTCACTTACCTTGAGAATTTGAAAAATACATTGGTTTGTATTGTACAAATGAGGCGTACATACTTGATTCTACTTTAACATTTCGTCTGGATCTACAAGTTCTCTGTGGTTGCAGATTTGCAGTCGTATTTGTTAAAATATGTGGAACATATTTATCTTCAATCCTGGTAGCTGATCTTGCTGCATCCAAATCTACAAAATAAAAAATTAATAATATTAATATTCATACAAAAATATTTTTGTGCATCGTTAACAAACATTTCAAAATGTCTGACCATCATAAAGTGTTAATAAATAAAACGACAGTTCAAATATGTATTTCCAGTCCTTGAAAGTTTATACGACACACATACAATACCAACAACCCAATGGACGATTCCCGCATTTTAATTTTTTTTTTATAATTCTAAATGTTTCGAAAAAGCCATTAACACAAAAATTTCTGCTCACTGCGCTTTCTTTTTTTTAAATTTACAACCTATGTTCGATTGTTAGATTTTGGTGGTAGAACAACACATTCGGTTCGAATCAAATGTGACGTCACTTCATATGAAACAACTTGGCATGAAATGCAGCAGCGGAAACCATATTTTCAAGTTTCTTGCAAATCGCGCCAACCGGTAAGGGATACGGCAATTGTCAACCAAACACATACCAACTATTTGGTAGAAAGCTCATGTTAACTATAGAAACAGAAGGATGTTGTGACATCACAGCTATACCGGATCGTTTTGATCAAACTGCAATCGGACGGGGTTTCGGGTCATTTTCTTTTCTTAATATTTAAATAACTAATTTTTTAAAAAACTTGTTTGAATATTTGGAATCAGGAAAAAATGCGGGAATTGTCCATTGTCACAAATTCAATTTGCTTATTGTGCTTTCCCAAAACAAAATTATGTAGCCGTCTCACTGGCAGAAGTATTGTTTTCTAGAGAGGGGAACAGCAAAATTGATGGTAATAACCTGTTGAAGAGGTATTTCTAAAAAGTTCTTTTGGCTGCGAGAAGGTGAAATAAGTATTATTACTGTTTCTTAATATCCCAATTGATGTAAAAAGACGAATAGACACATTTAGCAACATCAGCTTGAATGATCTACTTTTAGAGGGAATGGATAAAAAACAATTGTAGCAGCATCCATTGTTCTCAAAAATAAAGAACTTAATGGCCTTAATGTGTTTATATTTTGCAGTTAGACAACCAGAGTAAATTTCAATTACTTAGATCGTCACCGCATTAGAGTTATTTCCCAACTGACTATTTTCTTTCTTTGAGTTTAAACAACTTTTTACTTTCAATTACCCATACATACACATAGGGTATGTGTGTGTGGTCAGCACAACTCTCGAACAAATTGACCTACGATGCTCCAATTTGGAGTGCAGGTTGGCGATGGCACAGGGACCTACCATATTAAGGTTTTCGTCAAAATCGCGCATGCGCATAAGGTAACTGCCATTGAAAAAATCATGTTTTTCAGTAATTGCTAAAAACCGGCTCTAACGATTTTATTCAAAATCGCTGTGGTATTGCCTCTTAAGGTGTTTTAAACATCCCCACCTCCGAAATTCCTGTGAAAATGCTTCAATGGAGTAAAAAGTTGAAAACGAATGCTTTTAACACAGAATCCGGTAAATGACACAGATACACGTCAGTGTTAGAGTGTAATTGAAAGTTGTGCGATGATCCACACCCCTAGTTTATTATCTTGTTTGGACTTTTACTAACCAGTAGTTTCTATAACTTCTCTTAGTTTCTGGCAGACAATTTCTGGCCCTTTTTCATTTCTGGTGCACGACTAAATGCAAAACGACTTGCTACTACTCACGAGAAGTTAAGTGTTTCTTTCAAAATTGTAAATATTTGTAAGCAGTGTAAATACACCGCTTTTCACCAATTATTCAGTCCACAGAAAACAAAGTAAATTAACTCAAATGTGTTTAAACTACAGGTGATGAACATCACACAACTTTCAATTACTCTGTATAATATTGGCCATTGCTGTAAGCTTAACATGTACTTACCATTTTCTTATTTTCACTCATTTGAATAAAAATGGCCAGTTTGACGATATTTTTTAAACTAATTTTTACATGAGCGTGCAAAAAAAACAAAAAAAACATGCAAAAGGGCAAAATTGGTGGTTTTATTCGATAGACAATACATTGCCTTTCTTGTACGTGAATCGGAAAAATATAGATCGTTCATGGACGATGCTCAAGGGGAGAGGCTCTGTGTTAAAGGCACTCGTTTTTCAACTTTTTATGCTTTTATCACATTTTTATTGGAATTTTAGAGGTGGAAATGTTTAGAACACCTTAAGAGGCATTACCACAGCGATTTTGAACAAAATCATTAGAGACGCTTTTTAGCAGTTACTGAAAAACATGATTTTTTCAATATCAGCTACCTTTTGCGCATGCGCGATTTTGACGAAAACCTTATGGTAGGTCCTTGGGCCATCACCAACCAGCACACCAAATTTGAGCGTCGTAGGTCAATTTGTTCAGGAGTTATGCTGATCACTTACACACAGACATTTTTCTAGATCACTTTCTTGAAATCAGGATGTTCCAAAACGTAAAGAAATGTTAAAAAAAAAAAAATCAAAACTTTTTTTTGACCGAATACTATACTACTTTCATTACCCTATGTTATACATATGGGCAATTGAAAGTAAAAAGAAAACACTGAAAATCATAATCATCGCGATATATTTTATCTATTCACAAAATCCCACTCAACTTTATAATCTCTTAGACTAGAAGTAAAGATTTTCTTAACATGTTGTTCAAATGTAAAGGCTTTCTATTTTTATCTTTATGTAAAAGGTAGGTAGAGAATGCAATTTTTATATCTTAATTTTCCTTTCTAGAATAAGCGTATGTATGTCAGTGAATAGAGTAAATATATGCAAATGAAACAATTCCCAATTGAGAAGCAAGTTACATGAAGGGAGATGGTCGTCCACAAGTGATTTTTTTTTTTTTTAGAAAATCGAATGATCGTTTTTTAACTGTCGTGGCTAAAACGCAACATTTTTCGAAATCGCTCACTCTTTTTAACTGCAAGACTTAATTTAAAATAAAAGTACATAATTTTAAACGTGATTTTATTATGGTTGGTTGTATTCAGATTATCTGGCGCCGTCAGCAACACGAGGGCTATAATGCGCCGAAAACATTCGTCATTAGACAAGCCAACATACATTTACAAACACCCATGCCTAACACGGGACTCGAACCCGCAACCTCGCGGTCTAGAAGCTAGCACGCTAACCACTATACCGTTTGGTCGGCCGTGATTTTATTATGACTTTTTCTAAGGATTTGATGAAATTTCAATCGTTTGTCTACCTTTCAGATCCTATCCAAAACTCACACATATACAAACATAAAATAAATCACATTTATTGAAAATTTGGATCCATTTTAACCCATACTTATTACAAATTGGATCACTAAAAAAATGCAAAGCATGGGAGCTGTTGCACACTCCTTTCGTAAATTGAAGCATGCCTGTTCTCATTAAATGAATGTGGAATTTCATTTTCAATTTAAAAGGCATACCGATTTATTTTTTGAAAGCCTTTCAGACTCGTTTTATTCTGTAACAACTTCACTGTAAGATGTGCCGAGATTAGAATGGTTTTAAATTTGGAATTAACAACAGCAAGAATACGCAGTTTCAGTCCTCTTAAGATTTGCCCTCAAATTGAATGGACCCGAGCTGCTGCACGTGCTGAAATTAGACCCTACTTACAATAAATGGAAATCATTTTGCACTCACTTTTAATTCGATACCTCTTGTATCCATGGATGGCAGGCTCCTCTTTGATTATTTTAATATTTCTTAAAGCAGCACGTAAATGTCCTTTCCTGACCTGAGGTTCTGGTTTCACCTTTCCTCTTTTACTGTCCCAAGCCTGAATTTAATGTGCAGGGTAAAAAATATGAACGGCAATCTCATAAGCAGGGCTGCCACAGCTTAATACCATTGAAAATAGTTGCTTTAGTAGCCTTGGGTGTAAAAAATAGTATCCTCAAATACTAAAACTAATAGCGTGACAATTCTGAACTGTATCTCGAACTATAATAAATTCCAACATAACCTGACATCACTAGACGGGTAGACCTTCACTGTGCCCATAGGCAATTCATCCATTTTGGGGGCGTGAAGACATAATTCTTGCCAAACCCAATAGCCTTTTGTTCTCTGCAGGGCTCTACATTGTGAAACAAAAACTATTTATGTTGGACACTTCGAAACTGTACGCCTATTAGAAGTTGCTTTGTAAAAAAAAAATTATGAAAACTTTAACATTATGTTTGCCAAATGTCTAATTAGAAAACCAAAACTACTTATGTTGAAAATTTCAGAGCTCGATTCCTATTGGAAGTCACTTTATAAAACAATTCAAAATTAATTCAAATTTTAATCTCCTAATTGGAGATCGATCCCTGAACCCTTGTCACTCGCCAGGAAATGTTCACCTGTGTCTGGAACTTCTCTTCTTCATCTATTTCACCACAAGATGTTGCAGACATCTGCGATGCGTTCAGCTACCTGTTTTGGGACAACCACGATCAACCCTTGACTCCTAGAAGTTTACAAGATCTCTGTAGGTGCAGCATAAGGAGTCGAATGTCAGAAAACTTCCAGCTGCCTTGCGGTTTGTCAAAACTCAATGTGCCGCTTACTATCCAGACATTTCTGAGCTTGGAAGTGTGAAACTACATTGAAATCTATCCTTGTCATCCACGGTCAAGCTTCTTACTGATAATTTCAGTGTCAATAAATTCTTCTTGAACTCTATAACAAACAAGTCATGGTAAAACACATACTAGGTAGTTTTTTTTTTAACTAAATGTGAATGTATCAAGGGTTTTTTAAATTTTGCTTTAATTATCATCGTAAATAAAAAGACATAAATAATCGCCATTTTAAAAAAGCAACATTAAATAAAGTAGTGTTTTATGGGGGAGAAACATTTGAACTTTTCCCCAGTTAAATTCCATGAACAAATGTGACCGGAAATGGCTATAATAGTTAAAAACTTATTAATTTATATTTGGTCCTGAATTCTAGCTGTCAAAAGTCAAATTAGAAGGTCAAAAATACTTATTTTGAAAATTTCAGAGTTCTACATCTATTTTAAGTAGTTTTCTAAAGAGAGACAGACAGACACATAGAAACTTTGTTTTATAATTATAGATATCTGAGCTGCAACTGTACACATATAATAATAAAAAACAAAAAAAACTGCTTGACCAGTGACGTATGTACCGGAAGTTACATAAAAACGTCACTTTTGTTGCAACGCCAGAGGAGTGCGCCAGCTGTTAGAGGGTCAAGTGATTGTTAAGTTTTGATTGATCAGAATGTCGGCCATTTATGTAATTTCAGAATAAGGATTGCAAAAGTTAGTGATTCCCCCATTGAACTAGGATTCACCACAGAACCAATAAAAGCAGAAAATCGAAAGAAGTTCCCTTAAAGAAAAACTTTCAACCCTCTTCACTTCAGTTCCAATCAAGCTCTATAAGTGCCACCAACCTTAAGAACAGAGACCAACTACTTTTGATGCCACAACCGAACTATGATGATTGATTTTGTTTCCATTTCTCATGCGTTTTCAGTAGTAAAATTACCAATTGTTAATGTAAAATTGAAATTAAATGTAAAATTACCAATTGTTTTTCAAAATAGTCGTCGAATATTAAAAAAAGTTATTGCATACGTTGAAAAAGTCTCTTTTAGGCTAATTTTAGTAAAACGAGTCGCCATACAAGCCTTGCCTTTAAAAATAGTAACTTTAGTCGCCTTTTTAGCTGCCTGTGGCAGCCTTGCATACGAAGAATTATTAATTAAACAAAAACTACTCATCTCTTTACAGGGAAAAATGATATCAAAACTATGGGCAGTCTTTGTAAAATTTTAGAGATTATTTTTAAAACGAGTTACATTCAAGTTTCACAACGTCAATATTAAAGAAAAATATGTAAAAACTGATAAAGTGTATTTTCTTAACATCATGTGATGTTCTCTTCAACGCTAAAAATAAAACATTTAGCAAGGGAATAGATTTTTGTAAGGAAGTGTAGTCGACATACAAATTTTAATTTTAGGAAATGGTGAAACAATTGTTGCAGCATTTAAAAAGCAGTAAATGCAGAAACTAATTTACTCAAGGCAATAAAACTAAGCTACTCGACAGTAAAGTTACTAAATTAAAGTAAGAGTAAAATTAAGTGTGGGTGGTCAAATTTTATATCAGGTAAAGAACAAAAATTCGAGACATCATTTTAACAAAGATGCATCTGACTTACAAGGAATACAGCCAGTTCACTCTCGTCCCAACTGGACTTGGCCTTGTGACGTCCTCCCATTCCAGAAGTCCGCCGAAAGTATCAGCATCCAAAGCCGGTATGATAAAGTCTTCAACCAACCTGCAGTTCTGAAAAAGAGGATATCTAAAGTAAATTTTTGTTTTTTAAAAAAAAAAAAACATTTGAAAAGATTTGAGACATATCTATCAATAACAAGACATTTCTAGATAAGTTCTAAATGTAATGCAACATCTGGTAATAAATTGAAGACATAGAAATGTTGGATGAATTCTGCAATTTTAAAAATATTTGTCAGTTTTTACAGCTACCTTTGATTTAAGGTTGCAGTACTGCACAGGATGTTAATGCACTCCCTCTCACGAGCGACTGTGCAGTACTGCTCACTACCAACCTTTAGGAAAATGGGGTTGGTACAAAATGTTTGAAAAAGCAGAGGTGCCTTAGTCCCCATTGGCCTTAATAAAAGAAGGTTTAACCTGGTGAATATAATATTTAGTAATAAAATATCCACATTGACGCTCTGAAAAAATTGACAATGTTCACTAACATAAGTTGATGGTATATGCCCCTTCTTTGAAAGATACTGGCGAAATGTCATTACATGCCAGTTTACATAAAATACATTACATGCCAGTTTACAGGAAATAGTAGTTGGAAGCAGAAAAGAGTTTTGACAACGATCAGATTAAATTTCTTCCATATTTGAGTTAATTTATGCACAACTATAGAAAGAATACATCATTTTCAAAATTGGAGTTTTGGATTAAGAGTTCTGTAATATACTGTGTAATTTTGCAACATAGCAATATGGGTCAGAATCACAAAAAATCTAGCTAGAAAAAAAGAGGCATGCATGAAATAACTTTTTATTTTTCAGAATTTCACCACAAATTGCAGAAATTTAAAAAGGTAAATTCGGAATTAGTGTAAAGATGCTCAATGTCTGAATCCAATTTCTTAAATGGTTGCTCATCATTCCTTACAGACCAGAATAGATATGGATGTTTGGGGTTTTGCGCCTGTTAAGACGGGAATGTGTCACCAGTATTTTATATCAATGATTGATGAATTTTAAGGTTGCATATGGATATATCCAATGATGAACAAATCTGAAGTGTTCTTAAAATTTAAGCAGTTTCCTTCTATGATAGAGACAAATGAATAATAAATTAAAAATTGTAAGAACAGATAATGGTATGGAATTTTACCATGGGGAATTTGAGAAATTTATATCTCGTTCAGGAATAAAAGGGGAGCAAACTTCTGTGCATAGCCCATAACAAAATGGGCGGGCAGAAAAGTTTAATGCTTATGCTTTTGACGGGGTTCGAGCTTTGCTCTTAAGAGCCGAAATTGGAAAAGAAATTTTGGTCAGAGGCTCGATTTACATTTGTTCACGTAAGAAATAGATGTCCAGTAGAAGGGAAGGACAAGAGTCTATTGGAACTCTGGCATGGGTCTAAATCATTTATTAAGCACTTAAAGGTTTTTGGATGTATAGCTTTTGTTCATGTCCCTAAACAAAAGAGGGATAAACTATCTTCCAAAGCAAAATCTGTGATAATGGTTGGCTGCGCTATTTGTACACATGGTTACCGGATATACCTTCCAGAGTTCACTGTAAGACAAAATGTTTATAAGGCTCAACAAACTATTTTTATGCACAACGATGGCTAATCAGGCCGGAACCTATACGAATGTCAATGCCTAAGCAGGTATTCAAACACGGCACCTTTGGCATGCAAGACCAGAGCGTTAACCACACAGCCATCAGGTGGGTCTTCCTTTGAATTGTGATAATATGACAGTGTACAGTTGAGAGATTCCCGATCCCTTCCACGATGGATTTTTAACTACCAATTTTAATTTTTTTTTACTTTAAAGCATATTTTTAATCTAATTTTTAAGAAATAAGATATTCTCAGAGAAACTTTATATCATCACCTTAAAAATACCTACATATGTTAAGCCTAACACTATACCCATTTTGCCCCATTCACAAAATTTGGATTTAAAACAAATAAATATAAAACTTATTTTAACTGCAATTTGAATAAACAATAAAAATGTTCAATTAACACATTCAAATCACTGGAATGTAATTTTATTAAAAATTCTGAGCTGCAGACAGAAGTTTTAAGTACACAACATATGGCATAAGGTGTACACAAGTGTTTTTACTGTTGGCATTCACATAAAACAAATTATTGAAACAAAAATTAAATAGAAAATAAAGTTTAGGCATCATACTACTATATACAATTTAAAAAACTATAAATATATTAGAAACTTCTAAAATTTTAAGCAATATATTTTGACTACCCATTTTACCCACCTTACCTTATGCATTTAACTAAATACTCATGCATATAATTTTGAACTTCTTAATAAAAACAATAGAAATTGATGAGTTTGTTTTTCACAACTCGTTCTACTTTTAAGTTGGTATGTAAAAATACCAGTTTGCAAAATTGGTCAAAATATTGA
The DNA here is from genome assembly GCA_963978545.1 of Linyphia triangularis. NCBI lineage: Eukaryota > Metazoa > Arthropoda > Arachnida > Araneae > Linyphiidae > Linyphia > Linyphia triangularis. The sequence continues at coordinate 98,452,858 of OZ021721.1, forward strand.
AATTTGGCAAAAAAATGTCATTTCGTATTGTAAAGGAATACGTTTGTTTCCCACATGAAAAATAACCCTATGATCCCTTTACAGGATAGTGCAGCCCAAATGGTCATTTCTACAGAATGCAGTGGTATTGCAAGACACACATGCAGGTTTTCAGTACTCCATTTATTCATTGACAAATCCATCCAAATGGAAATGGGTCTCATCGGTAAACCATATGCAGCTATCATTAAACTTACTCTCATCAATAAATTTTTCAAACTGGTGTATTTAAAATTCTGTACCTGTTTATCCAATGTACAACTTGCTTCATAAAATGAACCCACGTTTCGGCCAACACATACCATCCAATTAACAAAAACTTTTAATACATTAAGAAATCACCCATAAAGGATATTTGATGCAAGCTTACAAGAAAAAGTTATATCTTTTAATAAAATTTAAAATAACTTACTTGTAATAGATATTTTTGGGGATCCATGACAAATGGCATTGGATGCAGGTTGGTTTTCCTAGAAAAAGGGAAAAAAATCATGTGGTACAAATTTACTTATACACGCATATGTTGCACTAGCTATACAACTTTGAAAAATATATGAAATTTAAAAAAAAATTTGAATACTGAAAAATTGAGTTTGTGGCAAGTGCTAAAAGTGTGTATTCTGCAATAGAACCAATTATATCAGAGCAACAATGAGGAACTTTCACGTTTTTTGGTTTTATTTTTAAATAAAAGTAGAGAAAAAAATCATGAAAAACAATACCATTCTTTCAAAAATTTGAGCTTGGATAGATAGTTAAAAATATATTTAGTTTTTCACTTTGCGATTTGGCGGGAAAAAGCCACTTTTGCGTGAAAAGTCAAAGCGCAGATAATGAACCAGTCTAAAACCTGTTTTAGAGGAGAAATGAGTTAGGTTAGGTTTCTCCTTCGTTTTGCGACTTTGTCTCTGCATAACCACGTCACGGTTTTTTTATGCGTTTTTGGTCACGTGACTTTTGCTTTGATTTCAGCTAATTTCAAACTCGATTTTTGATTAATTGAAAGCATAAAGATAAAAAATAATTGCACTGCTCAAATATACTTGTTGGATAACACTAGAAAATACAAAAAATATTAATTTTCCTCACTTGTGCAAGTTCCTCATTGATGAAATCGACTATCATAATAATGTACATCTCTACGTCAGCCATAGGGGTTTAAATATTGGAAATGGTGGATATTATATCAGCGAAACACTCAAAGAAAATGACCATCATACAAATCTAAAATTCGGATCTACGAATGCAGCCCAAACCTTGGCAACAGCAGCCATAATATTGACTAATGTTTAGCGAAAATGACCTCTACTCAACAGCGTAAATAATGGCAGTAGAAGCGATCAGTAGAGAAAGGGGTCATTACATAGAAGATTTGGCAGGAGTCTGAATGTGGGTTTCATAGTTATCAGATTTACAAGCAAGGGCATGACCCCTCCCCCCCCCTCGTTGATATAATTGAAAAGCACATCCACATCGATCCCAATAGCTGAAACCCCCCCTCCTTTCACAAAAAGTACAATGTCTAATTTATACAAAAAAATTTAAACCCATTGTCTTGTTCAACATTATATTAAATTTTAACCCTTATGCATTGATTCAACCCAAAGGCAAAATTATTCCCACAGGGACACTAATCACGATCATAGCGGCTATCACATCAGGGGCTATACATAAGTATTAAATCCCTAATGTTGAATAAGACAATATGTTTAATATTTTTCGTGTATCATCCAGGCATTGCAATTCTTTTTTTTTTGGGGGGGGGGGGGGCTTTTGGACATTGAGATTGATGGAAATGTGCATTACAATAATATATGAAACGGTGAAGGGGTTCATGCCCTTGCTTAGTAAGCTAACATGCCAACAAAACTGCACACACATCTTGGCAATAAATGCTATTACATCAGTATAAACTTAAGTGAAAATAACAATCACTTCAAAGTAAATATTAGAAAATATCGTATTAATTTCAGTCTCTGGCCAGTATATTGCGGGTTTGAACATAAATGCGTATGCCTGATACTCAATTTCAGTAGGGATGATCCTCATACTGCATATGGTTTGGGGAAAAAAATTTTGCGAATACGTGTGGGATGGCATTTTTAAAAAAAATTAAGAAGAGCATTATTTTCAAAGAAAAAAGTCTGGCAGAGTGCACCACCCTTCGAAAAACACCAAGGATGAACTCTATATAACCAGAGAAAGACCACATATCCTATCAAGAAACAAAGCTTTGAATTTTTGCACACTGAACAAACACATTTATTCTTTCAAAGAATTTGTAATTTTTAACTATTTCTAATTGGTATGTTTATACTATAGAAAATTTCTTTTCCTAAATTTTCGTTGTTTTCTTCTAAAGTAAATATGGCATTCTTTGATTTCTTGGCAAATTGATTATAACATTAAGAAATATTTCCAACATGGCTGACACCCAAAGCATAAACAAAAGTTATCTCATCATTTCTTCTAGTTAATGTAAGTTAAAAACTATCAACATGTTACAAAAAATTTTTTAAAAAAAGTATGAAACCATTAGCACAAATTGTAAAAGTAACCTTTCAATTAATATAAGAAAAAGAAAAAAAGACTGGAATCAAAATTACTAAACTGTTGGAAAATTCCTAGTTAGTAGTGACCAGAAAACAAAGAATATGCAAATAAAAAATTAGCAATCATGATCTAGAGTGTGTGCAAATATCACCAAGCCGATTTGGCGCTTTTTCTAGGTGATAAAAAGTACTAAATTTGACAACTTTTTTTAGCCAAGCAATATGACTGCCGCCATATTGAATTGGCCTGATATATTGATTGCTGCCATAGTGATTGGCCAACTTTTCATATATATATGAATTTACCCAATTAAGAAACGGAAAAAAACACGCAAAAGATATAGGGATGCTAAAAAAAAAAAAACTTTATCGCCAACAAATTGGTGCCAAATTCGCTTGCATATTGCCATAGTATCCAACACCGTGCAACGGAAAGAGGCAACAAATTAACAGTTATAGACTAAGATCTAAAATCAATTTATTTAATAAACAGTTTAACTAATAAACTTACGCTTCATGCAGTCTAATGCTGCGATACAAAGTCAATAAAAAATCACTAATTCGGATGATAAAAAACATGCTCAATTCATTTTATTCATCACCATAAAAATGGCTGCTCAAGCAGTATTGCCAGCTGTTAAACTAAAATAATATAATTCAAATTTCATAGTGGCTCACCTTGTGAGCATAATTAGAATTTACTAAATACTTCAAGGCAAGAGGGAACTGGGTGGGAAAAAAGTTGGCCTTTAATAAAGCATGGGTGTCAATGGGAATCTACAACTGGTGTTGCAATTAAAAACAAAATAATCAAGTTTCAATTGTCAAGTTAGCAAACAGGAACTAATCGCATTTAAGACATTCCAAAATATATATTGACTTAGTTAATATCGTAGTTTCTTAAATTAGCGTTACTAAGTGATCAAACGTCCAAGAAATCGCGCTGAAATTTGTTGATTGCCGAGCGAACTTTTGATGTCATAATTCCGTAAACTGATTTTGTGACGTCAGATGCCATCAAGTTCAGTACGTAACGCGTATTAGGCGTATTTTGATTATTGCAATTCCAATTCCGGTATACTGAGAAGGGAACTTTAGGTGATTTCAATTAATTTTTTTCTTTCTTAAAATGCTTAAATGTATAATTTTTTCTTTAATCATGTAAATTTTTAAGACTATTATAGATTCTTTGCGCAATTTTTTTAGCCAGCTCATCTAATTTCTGTTTCAAAATCACAATTTGGCTTATTTGACGAGAACAGGTTACCACATACTTGAAAAATTATTCTTTTCGGATATATTGCAGTTAAATTTCGTGATTGCTGGTATGGACTTTTGTATTTGAACATTATTTATTTGTTCAAGCTTTATTTTGCTATGAAATATCATCGTTTCATAATGGCTTACGGCAAACAGGGTAAAAATAATATCTTCAAACTCCACGAGCATTGAAAAGAATTGCTAAGGAGAACTATGATACCTGGAAGCTACAAATTGAAGCCATATTGGTTAAAAATAAGTATTGGATTCATACAACCGGAGTAGAACGGACGATGAAGTCAACATAACGGAATGGATTGTAAAATTATCAAAAGACGAAAGCAGATATAATTTTTAGCTATGTGTCTCAGTGAACTTTGCCATGTGAAACATTGAAAAACTTCTAACAAAGAATGGACTAAACTAAAATCTGTCTTCAAATCAAAAGGTCCATCTAAGAAAGCCACACCACTCAAGTAGCTGCTACAGTCAAACCCCATGCAGGTGTCGATTCCTCGACATTTGAAAGAGTTCAAAATTACGAGGCGTAAGGCGTAATGAAGATATAGTTTGTTTGTAACAATGTTACGGTGCAGTATGACCCTCATTATCTCTTGTACAGGGAAATTCTAAGCAATCATCCCAGAGTTTTCGGATTCGAAAGGCGTGTTGCGGCCTCTCTTGTTGACGCGGCGTCTATAGTGGTAGCCTAGCTTCGTTTGGTGGACTTTTGCAAGGCCGATCCGATGGGGGGGGGGGGGGGGCACACTATTTTCTCAGTTGGCAAATTGGGATTTTTTTTTTTAAATGAGTTGTCAAATTATGTAAAATATGGCCAGTCGAAAATTAAAAAATATATTTATCAAAAAATTCCGTGCGAAAACACTACAAGATAACGACATAATATAAGAAGTCGGCAGTTCGCAAACGAGGAGGACCATCATTCTTCACCAAGCAGATATAAGTCGATATAGAATCGAGTAGGTTGATTCTTGACCCCATATCTCTCCTTTCCATTGAGATAGAGCCCCTTTGGAGATAAGCTTGGGGGTAGGGGTCCCACCGTCCCACACAGCTACGAAATAGGACCAAGGCGCCTCTATTTTAAATAATTTTCTGCAGTCGGTAAAACGAGAGTTTAATAGAACGCCTTCTCGTATATATGTATGCATGTGTGTTTAGTGTCGTGTGAGCAAACCATTCCACTTATAATCCACACCATGATTGAAAGTCGGCAATTCTTAAATCAGTATTAAAAAAAAAATGTATTACAAGAAAAATACCAATGTCATAAGTGTGGTAGTTATTGTTTCGATGAGGATTGCAAGTAAAGGCTTGAATTTGCACGCATGCATTAAACGTGGTTTCCTTAAAACTTGTTGGTGCACCAGCAAATCCATTTGAATCAACACTCAAAATAAAAATTGTTGTAAGTTAGTCTATTAATATTTTTTCATTCTTACTTTCATAATTTTAGTATGCTATACGACAACATTATTTGAACGGTGGGGAGGGGGATTTTCATTCTTTCAAAACTTAATTTTGTAAAAATGGAAATCCTAACGAAACGCGAATTGATAGCTGTGTGTTAAATTTTTGTTAAAAAAATATTTAAAATATGGCTTCCTGTTTTCTGTGAATGTTATTATTTTTTTCCTAATTTTTAATTAAAAATGTTAAGGAATGTACAAGTACCCAGGTGATATTTAATAATTTTGTTTGGTATTGTAACTTCTTCAGTCCTTATTAACACTACTTATTTTGCATACAAAGTAATGCTTTAAAATTTTATTTTCAGACACTTTTGGTATTAACTAAATCCATTGATCACCTATACAAGTACACATCTATTTTTTTTAATTCTTAATAGTACTGAGGGTAAATGTCAAAAAGATTTAATATTTGGTGAGCAAAAAAAAAAAAAAATAATAATATTAATTACATGAGTCTGCATGTCACTTAAAAAAATAGAGTGAACTTTTGTCTAAACTGTAAATAGATTTTACATAAAAAAATGTATTTTAATGTGTCATCAACATTTATGTAGCGGTTGTGGGTTCGGTTCTTTTTCATGACCTCTCTGACGTGGAAAGAAAAATCGTACATCCGCCTTCAAATTAGTCTGATTAAAATTTTGTGATTGATTAAATCAGAGTGTTTTTGTAAATGTGTGAAATTATCGGGACTCTCAAAGAAATTATGTTTCTAAATTTTCATCATGAGTGCCAGACAAACCTATGGCCAGTACTCACCTGACCTTGACCAATCCTGCTCAAAGCTGAATAAAATATACTGGTGGGTTTGAAATATTGATATGCACAGAATAAAAATTGAAATACTTTTTTTATAAGCAAGGAGGGATGGCTAAAAAATATATTTTGTGATGCTTGTGACATGTTTATTTTTTGTAAAATAATCTTGTATTTTGGAATGATTTCGTCCAAGATTGGACAATACTTCAGGACCCCCTGCTTTCGACATTGGCCAATACAGCTGTGCTGGTGAGTTCCGTGCCATGGGATGTGTGTGAGTGGGAAGGGGGGGGGGGGCGTGTCTACTTCCAATGAAAGAAAAGGGTGCCTGGTGTCAGCTGGGCCCGTCAGTGTCTGTAAAAATGGATCGGCCCGGTACTTAAGTTCTTTATTTAGTGTTCCAATTTTTATTTCAATAAAAGTAATTGCTTTGCGTAGCGCTTTTTTTTAAAAGTCCAATGCATTCAAATCCCAATCACTGTGGACACCCACCACAATTATGGCAATTCAATTATTAAAATTAATTTATAAGTAAAACTATTTAATTATTGAAATTATTTTACATAAATATTTAAATAATAAAGTATAGTAATTATTAAAACTAATTATCATAGTTAATTATTCAATTAATTATTGGAAATATTATTAAAATTTGATTAATGATTTTATTGAAAATTTTAGTCGCCATAAGTCTAAAATCAAGGGGCAGATTTTGTGTCCTAGCACGCCTCTGGCCAAGATCTGTTTTAACAACGACCGGTTTACAACGGTCCATATCAGGATTGGCTAATGTAGACATATATTGGCCAGCGTTGTTGAGTCAATGTCAGTACAATAATACAACCCTCCCCCCCCCCGACTATATTTTTTTAAATCCCTTACCTCCCCCATCCGCTGAAAAAGAAAATACAAATGGAGTTTGTGTATTTGCATTGTACAGTCGAGAAGATAATGGCCCTTAATTTTTTTTGGTCGTCTGGAAAGGTTGCTGGCACTCTTAACTATAGTTTCTCTGGACCGAATCTAAGAAATTAATTAAAAAAAAGTAATTAAAATTTTAACATTCTGTTTGTGAAAATCAAAATTAGAAGGCCACACTACTTATTCTTAAAATTTCAGAATGCTACTCCTATTAGAAGTCGCTTTGTAAAAAAAAAACTTAATTAAAACAAATAATTAAGCAAAACAATTCAAATTTTAGCTTTCCGTTACTCAAAGGTACAGAATGTATTAGAAGGCCAGAATACTTATGTTGAAAATTTCAGATACCTCCGCCTATTGGAAGTCGCTTTCTACAGACCCACAGACAGATACGTAGACTGTTTGTTCTATTTTCCAATAATATTATAGAAAGTAAAATGAGTCGGCAAACTTTCATTTATAGTCGGCATTTTCAGCTGTACCCCCTCCCCACACACAAAAGTTGTATCGAATCAACACTGGACGTTTGTCCGAGCCTTCTTCTATTCGAGATGCAAATGAGGATAAATTTACCCTTGCAAGACCTCTCGAAGGTATTCTTCTTCTTTACACAAATATTGATCTAACGATATTCCAATGCAGTATAGTCCTCGTGAAGCTCCATGCGCCAGAGAATTTGCAGAACAAGCAATGATATGAGTGTTACAATGGAGAATGATATAAATCAATTTTATTTTTATATTTGTGTGTATAATTCTATATGTAGCATGGGCGTAGCCAGAGATTTTTTCGGGAGGGGATATGATATTCTAAGTCAACAAATCATAACAGTTCTTTTTGCTAATAACGCAGCATTTAATTATCAAGATAACAGGTGCTTTTTTACCTATGTTTTTTATTTAAAATAAATTTATCATTTATAAAAAAAAAAAAAAAAAAAATCCTTGGATTTGGGTGTTCTAATAGCAAACAGAAGAATTTCGGGCTGGGAATCCCCATACCCCTCCCCCTGCCTACGCGCCTGATATGTAGATACGCAGGATGATCAATTGAACAATCGCAATATGAATATTTTTTTAATTCTTAAAAGTGATGGGCTAAAATTATAAGCTCAACAGTTTTAATAAAGAGATAATCCACCATTTAGTACATTTTCTTACCATACAGATAATTTAATATTAGCAAATTTTTTGTTTGGAAGTCATATAAATCATTTGGATTTTGATGCGTATAAAAAATTACTTAAAATATATTTCTTCTTTTTGGTTGAACAGGAAATGAAATTGCATTTTTTTAAAAGTGGATTTACCAACTTGCCACAGTGGACTATTGTGCTTCGACAGCATTGGGAAACGTTACTTCGTATGGGTATGGTATATGCAATGCTTTGTACTTTTCTTTGAATCTCAAATTAGTACCCATTAGACAATGACTTCATACTTTAAATATTTTTTTGCAAGAAATTTAACTTAATTTAATTAAATTCGAAAGATCTTTTTATTAAATCTCTCTATTTAATGTTAGTGTTTTTTTAATGTGTGCAGTTGCGGCTGGTTCAGAGGGCCAGGGAGGGCACCTACACTTTTTTGGACCCTGGCCTCATATATAATATATATGCTTGATAATATTATTTTGTTGTGAATTTTCGTTAAAATAATATTTAAAAAAAAAAAAAAAAAAAAAAGCTTACAATTTATTTAAGCTGTCATTAGCTTCACAACATTAACTATTATGTAAGAGCAATATTTTTTCTTTTTACAAACTCATAAAAATGTCAATCAAACACAACCATTACTACAAAAATTGCTCCTTCTCTTAAAAGATGCTAGTTTACCCACACAGCTTGGGGAGCAAAATGACCCCTTTTTCGGACGATTTTGAATTTGAAATTAAAAGGCATGATAGAGGATCGTATAACGTTGCGACTACACTTAACATTCTGGTTTTTGCAGTAGGTGTTTGGGTTTCACCATACCTAGGATATCAAATTACTAAAACACCCCTGATTCTGGGGTGGAATGGAATGTCATTCCCCCAAACAAATCGCCGTCTTTGCTAATTCTTGTGGAGACGGCGAGTGCATATTTGTCTTCTTGTGTGACGGTGTGAGGGAACTGGCAACAATAAGTATCTATGGTAAGATTTTTTTTAAATGTCACTTGGAAAATATAGGAGTAAGATTTTTTCTGCAAATGTCAAATAAAGTGTGTCAATTTGCATTAATTGGATAATGAGAAATCATTGACTGAAACATTAGGAGCAATACTGATGTCTTTAAAATAATTTACTTCAATTATTTTAAAATCTTATAAAAATTCTTTATTTAAATATTTTCTTTAAAGTTACGAAAGGTGAAATTGTTGTTGTAAGCATTTTTTTAATGAATTATGTAATGTTTAATGGAAAATTTACTCCTGCGTTTTCTACCGAATTTTTAACCCCGAGTTTTTAAATTTATTTAGTTTGTATTTCCTAATTCTTTGTTCCTTTTTCTTATTTATACAGAATTGAAATTGAGGAGTATCGGTTTTTATACTTTCATATATTTTATGTAATTTTTTTTTTTTTAAATTTACTATTATGATGTCAATTTGAATTGAAAAAGCACTATTTAACATCAGAAATATTTGGGATATTATAAATAGGGAGTTTTACGTTCCTACAACGTTGGCTTAAATTGTTAAAAAATTAAATCTGCCACCGCATTATCGTGCAAAAAATTATTTGTGCTGTTTAAAATATTGGTAATTTTTCTTATATTCAAAAAGTTTTTTGTTTTTTTATCTTTAAGGTTGTTTAAGCTTTACTCTTCTTCCGATCGACACGGGTTCATTTTAATATGTTCTCTATTCTTAATCTAATAAAAATATAAAAATTAAATAGAATGTTTTTCCGTACACGTTTAAAGGTGATGAGTTATATTAAAAGGACGGGACAAAAAGGTGAGCTACACTATCTCACAGTGAATCCTGGGGGCAAAAGGTGAGCTACAATATCTCACATTGAGTCCTGGGGGCAAAAGGTGAGCTACAATATCTCACAGTGAGTCCTGGGGGCAAAAGGTGAGCTACAATATCTCACATTGAGTCCTGGGGGCAAAAGGTGAGTTACAATATCCCACAATGAGTCCTGGTAGTATCGTACTTGTGGCTGTTCTTAATCACGGTCATTTGTAGAAGCGTAGCACTCTTGGTTGACTTCCCGGTGGACCACCAGATTCTTAAAATAATCTCCATATATAAAATATTTAAACCCTCAAATGCCTGGACATTGGCATATATTATTTGTATGCAAGGGGGGTGCAGATTGCATTCAAAAGAGTGCAAGGCGGCCCTAGCTTCAAACCGAGAATTTTCAACGAACAGGGAATTGAACGATTTCGTACTGAAATATTAATAAATAGATATGTCTTAAATTTGCACATCAAATGAATAATGTAAAGCCTTATATTTTACTTTTTTCCTAGGAATTTTCCACTTTATTTTCAAAAGCAAAGGGTGTAAGTACACTTTTTTTACCCTTTGTGGCGTTAGCCATTCTCAAACGAAATGTAGTTTTGATTTTATAATTCCTTTTATTGAAATATCTACTTTATTAAGATTTATATATTTAGATAATTTAATTATCTTGTAGATTAGTTTGTATATAAATTTCAGTAACATTTGCAAAATTACATGAAATTTATGTATTTTGATATTTCCACGTTTTTTCCCATGACATGTTCTGACCAAACGGTATAGTGGTTAGCATGCTAGCTTTTAGACCGCGAGGTTGCGGGTTCGAGTCCCGTGTTAGGCATGGGTGTTTGTAAATGTATGTTGGCTTGTCTAATGACGAATGTTTCGGCGCATTATAGCCCTCGTGTTGCTGACGGCGCCAGATAATCTGAAAACAACCAACCAATTCCATGACATGCATTTATTTTTTTGGGCCCCCTCACTTTTAGTTCTCACGAGTCACCTCTGAGAGTGTGTTTTATCAATAAAATTACAATAAGATCAAGTCATACTTTTAATATACATAGTTAAAATGCAAAACAAATATCGGGACTTGATATTATCTAAGTGACTTAGATTAAAAACTGCTTCTCAAATATGATTTTATTTGTTGTAATGGACGTTGTGAAATCCTTATCTGTACACTCTACTGATATTGCAATAACCTTTGAGATGATCTAAGATATTGCCGAATATGCTCGTTTTATATAGTGTATTGGTTGCAAACAGTCAGGTAAGAAAATATTGTATATATTGCTCATTGATTTTGTATCTGTAAGAAATGTCAAAGTATATTCCATTGACTTTAGTTCCTTTATTACTTTGCCTTTGGTTGGTGCTATTTTCCTTAGAATATTAAATTAAATAATTTTGACGACATATTGCCAATAAAACCTTTATTTCAGTATTTCGAAAATTTTCCCAGTATATTGTAAGTTCAAATTTAATTTACGGTGATTATATTTTCAGTAGAAGATAAAATTAAATTAATTTGAGGATGTTTAATTCTATGACTATCTATTGTTAAATTTTGTGATTTAAAAAACACATATTTATTACTTCTTTTTTTTACACTCTGTTTGTGTTATCCCCATTAAATCTTGTGACCATATTTGAATCTATGACATTTAAAACTTAGCTTACATTCATATACTTCGGCACAATAATTCATTCAAGCTAATGGGGGGACGAAATTTTAATATTTTAAGTTTTAAAGGATTTGTTTTGAGCTTTGTTAGATAAAAATATATTGAAAATAAAAATTAAAAAAATGATTTTTTTTTTTTTTAGAAATTAAAAAAATATTATAATTGTGATGGTTTTAATTTTTACTATATAACACAAAAATTATTATAACATTGAACTTTTTACTAAATATTTCACAAAAGATGCAAAAGATAGTCTTTTTTAATGTTTTTCTAACATTCGATTTTTTTAAATGTGAACTCTAAAACATCAAATATTGGGAAACCTAATTTTTATAAAATAATTCTAGAATTTTTAAATTTTTTTATACAAATTTGAAATTTTTTGCAAACTTTGTATCTTATACCCTTTGAATACAATGGTAATGCTGAGTTTGTTTGGAAACAGCGTAGTGTTAGAGTGCTAGCTTGATGAGGTTAAGGTACACGGTCGAAATCTTGGAGGCTGCTTTTTTTTTAATTTTTGATAATTTTATAACCATTGTTCAAGCAAATATTGGTTTTTAGTTGAAACTTTTCGCGAGTTGATTGGAATTTTCTTTGTTTTATGAAGCTATTGTCGCTATAAGCCACTTAACCATTTATTTACTAACGGATGTATAAGTCAGTTTTTTCATGGTACTGTATTAATTTAAACGTTTTGAGACCCATTGAGACTTAGAAATCTACTTCTATAAAGTTCGTCCTTCAACTCTTGTATGACAGGTCAAGGTTATTTCTCTTTATAAGCAAACACATGGGCAGTTTTCAATCTTCCATCTTGGGCCTTACATTGTCTCATATACTTGTCTCTTGCAAGCTTCCAAAGAAAAAAAGAAGCTCGTGCTGCCATCCAACAATTGAAGAACGAACTTCATAGAAGTGAATTTCAATGTCCCAATGGGTCTCAAAAGGTTCAAAATAATACAGTAAAATGGGAATACTGAGGGGACTTATTAGTCCCCTCTGTAAATAATGGATTACATTGTGTAAAGAATTACAGACTGCAAGTAGTTGAAGCTGGTTTAGAGGCACAATATCGGTTTTAAGCTAAATTCAAGTTGAAGCAACTTGTTCCATTTTTACAGCTTCAAATGGCCCACCTGATGGCTGTGGGATTAGCGCTATGACTTCGCATGCCAAAGGTGCCGGCTTCGAATCCCGGGTTAGGCATGGATGTTCGTTGAGATTCGGAATTCACGCTAAGCCTGGCCTGATTAGCCGTTACTGTGCATAAAAATAGGTTGTTGAGCGTACAAAAAAACCAATCCAGCTTCAAGTGCATGTAGTCTGTGATTCTGTACACCTTTTTGATTGGTTTTGTGTGCTCAACGATCTATACTTGTGTACAATAACAGCTAATCTGGCCAGGACCTTCAGCTTAACGTGAATTCCGAATCACAATGAACATCCATTCCTAACCCGAGATTCGAACTCGACACCTTTACCATGCGAAGCTAGAGCGTTAATCACACAGCCATCAAGTGTCCTTGAGCACATTTTTACTCAAAAATGAAGAATTTTAAGTTGTATCACTTATCTCGTAAGAGTGAGACTTATAAAGTGATACTTAATAACTTATGGGTGAAGTTTATGTAGTTTTCTAATGAATAAAAAATTGGCCAAGAAAATAAGTATAAATAAGTCACTTAAATATTTAAAAAGTTTTAATATGTTGTCGGCTTACAAGTGAAACACATTAAGTCAGTTTTCAAAGTTTTGTTGCTACTTACTTATTCAGACTAGAATGTTATATCCCCCCCCCCCCCCGCACACAAAAGTTAGATTTGCGCTGAAAATAAAAATGTATTAAAAAATGATAAGTATTGGAGAAAAATATTTGTTCGTTTTGGTAACAGGTTTTTTGACTTAGTCTGTTTCACACACACTTGTAATCCGACGATTTAGTGTATAATATCCTATAATATAATGGTTTATCCAGGCAAACATTTAAATGTGTCTAACCTCACTAATAAGTGATAAATATAACTGAATTTGTAAAATTTCGATGTATGCGATTCTATGAAACCAAATACGCAGTTCAATTAATATTCCTTTTAAACGTCTTTTTGTTCATATAATTTACAATTTGGAGTTGCATTCAGATGACGCAAATTTGGTTGCAGATCATGATCTTCATCGTCGTCACTCTTTTGCTTCCTGCTGCAGTGATTGGGAAAGACTATTTCACGGCTGCAGTTTTCGAACATCGCCATCAATATGCAAATCAGACCACGGCACCTCCTTCAAAAATCATAGCATCTGGTTTAGCTGCTTTTGAAAAGGCTACTCTGCTGGCTGCCCAAAAGGTAAGATAGATTCTTTTAAAAACTAGGGTTGCCGGACATCACACAACTTTCATTTACACTATAAAAAATTCAAAACGTACGCCAACTTGACATCATATTTGGTGATTATTATTACATTGTAAATGCATAGCCAAATTGGCGAAATCGACGATACTTTCGATGATGATTATTATAATAGGTACTCTTCCGTTATCCGGGCGCAAATGTCGCCAACCAAACGCGAGGCGTCGCCAAGCGAAGTGAATGGAAGGAGTGCTTTGTTTTGAAAATGAATTCAAAGAATAGAGCACCTGGACCCTAACGAACTTTCCTCTTATGGTTGTAAAAAGAAATTTGGCGAAATTCTACATTATTTGGCAATTTATCGCTTGCGCCCGGAAAACGGAAGAGTTACCTTATAATATTTCTATCGGGTTCTATCTGTCTATCTCTGACCAAACGGTATAGTGGTTAGTGTGCTAGCTTCTAGACCGCGAGGTTGCGGGTTCGAGTCCCTTGTAAGGCATGGGTGTTTGTAAATGTATGTTGGCTTGTCTAATGATGAATGTTTCGGCGCATTATAGCCCTCGTGTTGCTGACGGCGCCAGATAATCTGAAAACAACCAATCTATCTATCTATCATAAGAAAAGGCCCCACGTGCTTCAACTTTGAGTTAGAAACTTCTTTAATTTTAAAATAAAGTTTTAACACATCAAAGTGCCTGGTTAGTTTTGAACCACGTACCTTCTGATTACTAGCCTGCTACCTTAATGAATGCACCACTGAAGATTGTTTAAATTGTTCTCAAAATTATAAGTAATGTTATTTTTCAAACTTAAAGCAAAAGTTGTTTTGAAAAGTACGTTACGGTTGCTTTTTGAAAATATAATTTTAATTATAATCCCCCTCCTGTGTGATTATATTATAATTAAACTTCAACTTTCAAAAAGCTGTAAAACCCACTCGTCAGAATGACCTGAATATACGTAAAGATAAGGGAAATGGCATGGTATAAGAAAAAAAAAAAAAAACTATTTCGAAATCATTTCCCTCTTCGCGTATATTCTGGTCAAATTTTAGGTCATTCTAACCAGTAGTTCTGTTTTGCAGCTTTTTGAAAGTTGAACTTTAATTATTGTTACTTTGTAATGATATATATTAAAACATAATCGACCTCAATCGAAAAATTATTTATATCAAGGTTTGAAGATGAGTAGAAGTTGCGTCAATAGGCAATACTAAATTATTTAAATTTAGAAACTGTTCCTTCGTCGAATAAATATCCAATCGTTCAAAAAGAAACATTTTATTCATATCCGTTGTTTCGAAAAATGAATAATTATAAAACAAAATAGGGCTATTTAGTGTGTGTGTGTGTGTCTCAAGAATGTTGTTTCAGGGTTTATTTTTTTTTGCTATTAGAGATAAGGCATCACTGTAAATTACAAAACTTCAAAATAAGATAAAATATAGTACAATTTTTCAGGATAAATTATTTTTAAAGTTACTAAATGGTTTTTATACAATCTTTTAACCGAAAAAAGATCAATTATGAATGTGTTCCCGAGATCAAATCTCGTTAATTAAAAATTTGCCATTCTATTTATTAACCCTTTGAAGCATAGAGGTTCCATACGGAAACTACTTACTTAAATTTTTATATCTATATACAGACTAGTTTTACAGCGGAACCACAATTTTTCGATTTTGTATGACCTGAAACTAAGTGCATGTTAGCAATAACTGTTCCAATACAAATTGTATTAAATGATTTTTTTTTCTTCAAATTTTTGTTGAAAAATTTGCTTACAAACCTATTTTCTGATAGATGCAAGTAATTCACAAATTCGCAACCTTTAGAATGCCTTAGATTTTAAAATTAAAAGAAAAGTGTTGTTTTGGTTGTTTTTGAAAGTTTTTTTTCTTTCTTTTTTTCTTCGTAACTGTGATTTAATCTCAGGAACACTTATAATTGTCCTTTCTCCTATAGGGGTAACATATAAATTAAATCTCTGTAACCTTAAAATTAATTACACATGATAAGCACACTATCTTTTCATGATTTTTTTTAATTTATATATTTTTGCTTTACACTAATGCCTTATCTCTCAAAGAGAAAAGAAATAAACCCCCAATAACCTTTATGGAACACACTGTATATGGTAATATCTAATATTTTAAAGAGAGGGACAAAAATATTATTCGTTTTTAGTGATTGTCATATTTTAGTCAAAAAGGTGCATAGTGTTTTGATGCTTGCTAAAATCATTTGCTTCTAAAAGAAAAAAGTAATTTTGCTTATGATTGACTCACTAGGGGGTCCGGCACATGAAAATTTTTCAGATTATTAATTTCGAGTTTATTATTGTTTATCAAAATATGCATTTTTCTCTTTAAAATGATGTCCTATTTGTAATTATACCTTATTTCAAAGTATTTTTAATAATTTTTTGAAGTAAACCAAATGTAGGTATTTAATGCATGTTTTTTAACTTCAAAGCCGAATTTCTCAAAATGACATTTTTTTCATGTTTGGGGGCACATAGCTTAAAATCTATATGACATAAATGCTTGAAATTTTTTATACATGTTTCTCTAATGTATTTAAGTACTTTAACACGAGGAATTATTGATAAGTAGTACACTTTAAAAAAAAAAAAATAATTAATCTAAAATTTTATAATTTTTCTTAAACATATTTTTAGAAAATCATAATTATTTTAATTTTTAAAAAATAAAAAAAATCTCGTGTTAAAGTATTCAAAAGTATCCAAATATTATACTGTGAAAGTTTCATAATGATTGAAGAATCGGTTATTAAATGAGATGCCCCCAAAGTTGTTGAATTTAACATGGGCTCCTATGGAGGTGCCGGACCCCCTTAAAGCGGATACAGATTTTTTTTTTTTTTTTTTGCGGGAATAGGGGATGGGAAGGGGGAGGAGAAGGCACCGTACACGTCAATCGTTTAATCGCTAATTGCTTTCATATGGGCTAGAATTTGAAATTTATCTCAGTACAAGGAAATTAAAATTTGTTAAAAATGATCGGTTAATGAAACTTTTATTTATTATTAAGCATTGGCTGATTAAAATTATTGATTATTAATTATTGGTTGATTATAATTTACTAATTACAGTTTCAAAAACTTCTTTTTCCAGAAACTTCTTTCTTGAAGGTAGGAAGGGGGGGGGGGGGGGAAGGGTATCGCACTCGTTGATCGCTTATATACCTTCATATGAAGAATATATATATCCATAATGCCAGGAAACTAACATTTGCTAAAATTGATTGATTACTGTTTAGAAATATTGTAAAAGATTGAGTGATTCAAATGATTTATTATTAATTAAAAATATTGATTTAAATAGTTCGTTGATAAAAATGACTGATCTCATTATTGATATATATATATATATATATATATATATATATATATATATATATATATATATATATATATATATATATATATATATATATATATATATATATATATATATATATATATATATATATTAAGAGTTCACTTCATAGGTTATTGAAGGTAGGAAGGGCAAAGTGGATGGCAAAATCAGTTAAGTTACTGTTACAATGCTTTGACACTTCCTGGTTTCCTGAGATACAAAAAAAAAAAAAAAAAATTATAATAATAATAAAAAAAAATTATATTAATAATAAAAAAAAATCGTATTTAGTTTAAAATTACATGTTTTTTTTCTTGTGGAGGAAAGGGTTGGATAGTTCATTCTTGGAACAAACTTCGTGTTGAAGTTGTTACGAAAAAAGAAATGGTCTTGATGTAATGGAACTGGAATATAATGTTTTACATATTTATATTATTTTAGCAATTACATTTTATAATTAAGTGTACTTCTACATGCAATCTAGTCATTTTTCGCTTACATCACCATGTTTTGATGAAATTTTTCTAACCATAGTTTCTGTTTTATGTTTTAGGGAGCCGATATCATTGTTTTCAATGAGTATGGCATAAGTGGTTATCCCTTTACAAGGAAAAATTTCAAAAATTTTGCAGAGAATATTCCAGATCCAAGGAAACGAAAATTCAACCCATGTATTGATGAAACATCGGGTAGACCAGTACTGCACAAGCTCAGCTGTTTGGCTCGCCAAAATAAGATCTATCTTGTGGCAAATATGCCGAACGTTCAGCCTTGTGATGAAACCTGTGATGCTGAAAATATCGAAAGTTGTCAAACAAAATGTCCTGAAGACGATGTCTATTTTTACAATACGGATATTGTTTTTGATAGAGAGGGTAACCTTATAGCTCGATATCACAAAGTCCATCCCTTTTTAGAAGTTGTTAATGTACCAGAAGAGCCTGAATTCGCTACTTTTGACACGGAGTTCGGAAAGTTCGGGATGATTGTATGCTTCGATTCTGTCTTCAAAGAATCAGTGAAGCTTGCAGAAGAACATGGAATCGATACATTGCTGTTTCCAACATTTTGGTTTGACGATATCATTCCCCTTAATGGTATAGAATGGCAGCAAGCCTGGGCTCTTGCAAATAAAGTGAACTTCTTGGCTGCCAATGGGCAACAAGCTTACACCGGAACACTGGGGAGTGGAATCTTTTCTAAAGAAGAGGGGGCTCTAGTTTATACTTATGAGCCCAGTGATGTTTCCAAATTGTTAATTGCCAACTTAAATGTACGGGGCACTTCTGCACCAAAAGAAAATTCGATATTCACCATTACAGAAGAGGGTGTGTTTCCTAGTGTGGAGACAGGAGATAAGTTCCCAGAGCATTACCATGACAAACTGGTGGGTCCGCCAGAGAAAGTAGGGGATTACAGATGCACTAAAACTCATACAGAAAACTACGCTTTGGTGAAATTGGAGGAATCGAAAGGTAAAGCCAAGGTGTGCCACAATGGATTCTGTTGCCAATTTTCATACTCAGCTGACACCATGCAAGAAGACTTTTATTTAGCCGCCTTCAGTGGATTGAACAACGCGCGAGGTCATCATAATTGGTGGGAAGAAGTTTGCTTGGTGGTTCGATGTGATCCATTTGAGGATCGTGAGTGCGTCTCGCAACCCTCCAGATCCAGCACAGTGTTTCAATCTGCTCAGCTGTCTGCCGAATTCATGTCCGAACGAATTTATCCGGCAGTATCCTATACTCAATATCGCCTTGCACCAAAAGCTTCTTGGGACACTGTGACTACTGGTCACATAACATCCTTACATTATAAGACGGATACACCGGAACCTTTGCTAAAGATGGCATTATACGGACGAAAACTTAGTTCGGATCCCACGTTTGTACACAACTATGAATTGTTTGAAACTTTTCATTAGTGTTTATGAATTTTTATTACTATGACAAAAATTAACATCTTTATTTTACAATTTAAATTTTAATCCGAATAAACTTGTGATTGAATTTTTTTTGCATTGTAAATTACTACACTTCATGTATGTTTTTGTTTAATATGTAATTATTTTGATCCAGAGTGGAAATTATTGCACTTCTGTGTAAAATGTTTATCTTTTCCTTTAAAAGCAAATATTTACGTTCTATAAAAATTATTTATTTGCTTTACAAGGAGGCCTTTTTGTAAGCAAATGCACGTACATATTTCACAAAATCATGTAACTTGTATGCATTTTAAAACAATTATAATTGCTATATAAAAATGAAAGGTAACATGAAAATAATACAAGAGTAAATAATGTGATAATTTGTTTTATATTAAATATAATCTTTTATATAGTCATTTGCATCCCAATGTACAATACATTTATCATTACTTTTATACAAAATAAGTTGTGAAAAACTGTCTGAAAAGTTTAAGCGCAATTAAAAAAACTAATTTACGGGTATTTTGACAGTATGTAATAAAGATACTTATTATATGTCTCAATGTTTCTTTCAATGGCACACATATAAAGTTTTCTATGGGGGGGACACGGAGAAGCGAGTAACTTTTAAGCTAGAGTTATTAAAGAAGTGTCTACCTTATCCTGGATAACTCCTAGTCAAAAAATAGTATTTAGTTATTTCAAAATCTATCAGAGCTAGAGTTACTAACACGCTGGAAGGAAGCAAGCACATTGTGATGTACTTCTAAATTAAATATTAATTTATCAATAATACACTCAACATTTAAATAATTATAATTAGTGACCTGGAATTACCTTAGGGATGAAGCTATTAAAGGACTTCCAGGGTTATTACTTGTATATTTTTTTTGATGATTAATTATTAATATAATTATTTATAAAATCTATTAAGTTTAGTACAGTGTTATTTTCATCATGTTTAACTAATTAATATGGTACTTATGCTTGGGACAAAATTTCAGGGTTAAATATAAATGTATTCAACGCGAGAAATGTATACATTCAACAAATCCTAAACCAAAATATTTTTTACACAGTTTATGTAAAATATTTATAGATGATTTATCCATTGTAAAAGAATCTACACTTTTCAGACCAAAAGGCCGATAAATAATTACGAATGTTAGCTATCTCTATTGTACCTTGTATTTGCCAGCATAAGTTTCCGTGTCCTTTTCCCACGAACTTGAATACATACTCTGCTTTTAAATTTGGTGACTTTTCCAACATAGAATATATCTTTATTTTAATATACTACAGGATAATTGTACTATCCTATTGCATTTTCTGTGTTTAAGGGGAGTTGGTACATAGAATTTATAAAAAAAATTATTTTGAATTTGCTATAGTTTATTAAAATTTATATTCTTCCCTTTAAAATTATACCTCTTTTGTAATAATACCTCATTTAGAAATATTTGTAATAATGTTTTGAATATAAACTTATTAACTATTAGTGTAAGTAAGCTTTTCTTTAAAATGCTTTTATCTCAAAACGACATTTTTCATTACTCATGTACCTTTTTCTCAGAAAATACTTGATATAGAAGCCTAATTCTTTTTTCATCACATTTAGCAGACACTTGTTATTCTACTGAAGTTGGGTTTTAATTGTAATGCATTAACTTTTTTTTAATGACTTATCGTATAAGTTGTTCAAATTTGTTAAAAATCGCATGTTTTTTTTGACGAAATAAACCGGAACCAAAAAAAAAAAAAAAAAAAAAAAAAAAAAAAAAAAAAAAAAAACTCTAGTATATACAGATACATATAAGGAATATGTGATAAAAATTTTATGTAGATAGCTTGTGCATTTTCTGAGAAAAAGGTACCCGAGTAATGAAAAATGTAGTTTTGAGAAAAACGCATTTTAAAGAAAACATTACTTACACTTACAGTTCTAAAATTTTCATTCCAAAAATTATTAAAAATACTTCTAAATGAGGTATTATTACAAATGAGGTATCATTTTAAAGGGAAAAATTCACATATCTGGAGGTTTATATGGGTGATGGATATCTATATTTTTTGTTAGTCGTCTACCTACTTTCTTTTCTATTCTTCTTTTGATCGACAATTTCTTCATTTTTCCCTCTCTCACGTTATGCAATGAGTTACGGAAAGTCATCATCGGAAATGACGGTACGTTTGCTGTAATCTTTCGCCGAGATTCTGAGCTTGCTACCGCTTGTGGTGTTTTGTCTTAGCTGTTTGCTTAGTAGGTCTTTAAAAGAAGGTAATGCAATTGACACAAATATAAGGTCTTTGCTTTTTGGTTCGAGATCCGAAAGTGACCAAGTTAAATTATTATATGTTGCAGTTGTTTGATGGTATATTGTATTGTTTGATGGGATAAGAAGTTAGCTGATGCTCATGGTGTGCTAGCAATAGCCAAGTCAATTTTTTAAATAAAGGATTTTGAAAGTTATAAAATGTTAACATTTGAGGAAAAAACATTTCTATATGGATAGTAACCTATGTCCAATGGATATATTCCTGTTGATTTAAAAAAAATAAAAAAAATAGCAAATATTTTATGGTTAGTTGTTTTGAGATTATCTGGCGCTGTCAGCAACACGAGGGCTATAATGCGCCGAAACATTCGTCATTAGACAAGCCAACATACATTTACAAACACCCATGCCTAACATAGGACTCGAACCCGCAACCTCGCGGTCTAGAAGCTAGCACGCTAACCACTATTCCGTTTGGTCGGCCAAATATTTTATGGAGTATATGATATTGGCTATAGCTCAAAAAAGTATTAAGAAAACTTGCCTTCCTGATTCTTGTTTCACCAGACTTATGCTGAACTTCCTCAATTTTTTTTTTTTTATATATATAAAGTATCTGCGAATTCAGATAGTGAAGAATTGAAAATGTTGTCGATATAGTGGGAATAGAATAAAATGCTTTAATAGTCTTTAGCTTTAATAAAACCTTTAGCTTTAAGCTTTAATAAAACCTTTAGCTTTAAGCTTTAATAAAACCTTTAGCTTTAAGCTTTAAAAAAATAATAATAAAAAAAAAAAAAAAAAAAAAAACACCATGAAACATACGAAGTAACTTTCAACATTAGAGCTACACTGCATCAACTTTTTAGGTAAATTATCAAATGCAGGGTGTATAAAAAAGAATGATCTGATCTAAACTGTTACGTTTATGGAACGAAGAAGATCTCTTGAGTAAAAGTTATTTCATTGGACGGGCTTAGCCTTGAGTTTTAGGAATTCACAAGCGATTACTCTATATGTGTGAAAGACGGTGAAATCGCTGTGAACGCAGTCCATTGAGAAGATTAGGGTCACTATTTTTAATAGAACCTGTACTTATTTTTCTTCGTTAGGAAGGTTTCATAGCATAAAAAGTTTACTTTTTCTTAAATGACATGAAAAAGCCCATTTAAACCTCTTTATTTTTTTATTTTTTATTTTTTTTTATTTTTTTATTTTTAAATTTTTAATACATGGCGTATCAAAAAGAATGACTATCATCTTCCCAGCAGAGTGCGTTTATGACGATTTCTCTATCTTTCACACTTTGAGAGCCATCTAATGGCGATTCCAAGGAAAATCTAGGAAATGTCTCTTCCAGTTTCCTGCTTATTACTTTTATTCACGAGATCAACGTCGTTCCATAAATATAATGATTTAGAATCGCGACATCCTTTTTTGTACACCCTGTACCATTTCTGTCTGTCTGCTCGAAAAGTTTTTGTTCCAATTCTCTAAAGACTACATATATATGTAAGACATTCAGCAAGGCATACATGAGCTGATTTCTTCATTTGCTTTATTAATGTCAGAACGACCCGCGGTGTTCTGCTGATGATATCGCAAAATTTGCCTTGATGTATGACACCTTAAATCTCTTATTCTCATTTCCTTTTGCTAAAAAAATATTTAATTATAAGTTTGACTCCTTTTTACTTATATGAGGGGCAAGGGTACGAAGAGGAGTCGTCGTTAGGTTCAAATTTGAGACGTTTCCTTAGTTTTCGCAATAATCTATTGTCTGTCGTCGTCAGACATCGAGGATGCAGTGGGAATATTAGAAACAATCTTGAAAAATAATAGAGCTGATAATCCTATTACCATTCCTCCCTATACCATCACACCTCCATTACCGAAACGATCACGTTCCATAAAGTTCGAGGGATAATTTCATGTTCCTGACTCTTTCCAGATGTAAACAAGTTTAGAATCACCTGTAAAACTAAACCTCGACTCGTCAGTACAGAGAACATGGGATCATAGGTGTTCACTCCATTTCTGATGTTCTTTGTACCAATTAAAGCGATCCCATTTTTTTGTGAAGACAGTGAAACATATACCCTTGGCTTTCTGTCATAAAGGCTTTTATCATTAATCTCTCTGTATACCGTTTGCCGTGATGCAGCAGTTCCAATGGCGGCTGCAAGAACTGTGCTAACTAGCGAGCAGTCGACTTTATGTTATGACTTGCAGTGATTGCCAGATATCGATCTTCAGAAACAGTTGTCATTCGTTCACGACTTTGTCCAGACATTCTTACAACAGTTTGTCCAGACATTCTTACAACAGTTAAAACGTTTTGAATTTTTTTTTTTAAACGTAGACACCGTCTGTCTTGAAATATTCAGACATCCGGCTGCTTTCGTGATTGGCTGTCCTGCTTCTAAACAGCCGATGAGACGATACTTCACAGATTCTTCCAAATAATACTCGGAAGTCATAACAAAACGATGTAAGTCCATGCACACTGAAATTGAGCTCTGTGTTGCAGAAATGCACTCAGATATTTACTTTGCTCAAAGCGCTTGTTTCAACGTTGGATGACGTAAGACTAGATTTGCCAATAAAAATGCCGCTTGATTACTTTTTATTGGATAATGCTAATTAGACTTATTTTTCACACATTCCCTGCAAACATGGATAACATTGATTGAGCATTTCTTTGAATATCATTATATTTGGGTATATAAAGATAAATTTGGATATGTTTTTTTTAAATTTTTTTTTATTTGTTGCTTTCGTTAGAAGCTATCATGGTCAAAAACCCATACATAATTATTTTCTTTCCACTTTGACGTTTAGTTCTCTATATTTGAGCAAAAATGTAAAAAAAAACCCGAACTTACTTAAGGGACCGTATACTAGATTATAAATGAAAGTAAAAACATTTGAAGTAAATAAATATTTCAATGTTAAAAATTTTCACTATTTATTTTATCTTTTCAAAGTGTTGGGTGCATAGGAGGTAAACTTAACAATTTATATATTTTTCAGTAGTAGATTTAAATCGTCACAAACGTACAGGATACGTTACCAATCAAAGTTCAACTTTCAAAATGCTAAAAGAAAAAAAATATATATATATTGGTCAGAATGACCTGCATTTTGGCCTGTAGATTCTCGAAGAAGAGGGAAACTTTATGGCAAAAGAAAAAAAAAACTATTTCGTTAAATTTTTTTCCTTAAAGATACCCCTTTTCGCTTATATTCAAGTTAAAATTTAGATCTTTCTGACAAATGTTTCTTTCTTCTTAAAGCTTTTTGAACTTTAATTATAATCCCTCCAGGGTGACTATAATCGCATCTGGTTGATTATAATTAAAGTTCAATTTTCAAAAGGCATATTTCAAAAGCATGATATTTTTGATTTTGCCAGATAGTGATTTTCAAAAAGTAATACGAAAAAGAAATAGCGGTAAATAGTTTTTTTTCTTATGCCATACTATTTCCCCCCCTATTTGAATACATGTAGGTCACGTTTCAGGTAATTCAAACCTAAGTTTTTTTTTACAGCTTTTTGAAAGTTGAACTCTAAGTATATCCTGTATATTGAAATGTGTTATACATTTTGCAAAAAGTAAGTTTTGAGAAGAGTGCACCAAATTAATTTCTTAGTATATTCTTTCCAGTGATTGAAGTCAAACTCCTGGATTAGAGGAAACATACTCGCCTAGCATGTGAAACATCTCCGGCTCGATACCCAGTTCGGCCCTCTTGCTAAGAAAAATTAATCGACACAATAGAGATTGTGTGATCAATTGTACGGTGTTATCATTTCGGAGCTTTTCCCATTCGATATGTAAGTTTGCCTTTAAAAGACTTTTTCATAAGCCATTCTTCCCTTAATTTTAGATTAATATCAATTGTCTAAAGGTTACGATATTTTGGTGCAGTATACTCTTCTTTTAGATATTTTTGCACCAAGAAAAAGTGCAACGCAAACCAACATTTCAAAAAACATAAGACATTTACAAAGTTCAGTCTCAAGGGTCATCGGGATACTTATGAACATTTCAGAAAGGTGTAAAAACACACACTAGATTATTATTACATATACTACAATCTAACATTGTCAGATAATGCTATAATAATCTAATATTTTTGCATTGATAGACAATAATTATGTTAAAAAATATGCAATATTAAAGAACATTTTTATTATTTGTTATAAGCTAGTCGTTTATTTGTCTGAATGTTATTGATAAATATTATAGTGGGGATAATGCGAGACTGTTAAACGCAAATGTTCGTGTTTTCTAAAAAGAGATTGACACGGATTTCAGGAATTTATTAATTTACATTTAATGAACAATTTCTTCATTCATATTACATTTACAGTGCATCTGTATAAAAAATTATATTTTATTGAATATAAATGATTAAACTGCATATTTAACCTAAACATTAGCTTTTTAATATCGGGACTTGCCCTGAAGATCGGCCAAAACATTTTAGTTCATAAGTGATGTGTTTTACAACAGAATCAATTGAAATTTTATTTTTAGGATACATGAAGTATCCTAAATCGAATGAAAAGATAAAAAACGGGGGTTTGTGTTGAAGATTTCAAGTTAGATTTAAATTTCCTTAGGAAACAACTCCCGGAAAAAAAAAAGAAGAAAAAAAAAAAAAAAAAAAAAAAAGGAAAAAAAAAAAAAAACTTTGTTACTGTGTTACATACAGAAAATCAAAAACAAAACACTTTGATGTAAAACGCAATATTCTATGAGAATTAGAACCGAAGATGAATTGCCTTCGTTTTTGATTTTTTGTTGTTGCGTACTGCACTTTTCGAAGTAACACTGATGGCCTTGTCTTGGCGAAGTTTCACTCTTTGAAAATCCCTCTTTAATTTTCTCATAAAGTTTCACTTTTTAAAAATCACTGGGATAAAGAACTTTAACTTATTCTGAACGTAACTACTTAAAACATATTCTTGGTAGTATGATGAATTGATTTGAAAAATGTTTCCCTCTATTCTTACTTTTTATTTCCCTTTGTAAGAGAAACTTGCGACAACCATGCGACATCAGCCAGACAAATTGCGACATCAGTCATTTCTGAAACTTTCTTCGCATTCTTAGAACCAAAATTGGAAATCTCTTTCTCCCCGTTTAAGATAGCGAATAAACATATTTGTTGTAGTCTTTTAGAGACACATAATCGTCATCGATGGTAAAAATATAGTTTTATTTATCTCCTGTAAAATAGTTTTCGTATAGGTTATACAAGATGTTTTGCGTTGAGCCACATGCCACGACAAAAGACGGTAAATATTACGCTTTTCAGTTTTGTAATAAGTTAATCATAGTTTATTATTTTGTTTACTGTTGCTGCAGATGTATTTAAAGACTTTCGCAAGTGATTTCTGCGACGGCGGATTTTCTCTTGTCAACAGAGATTTAACTTTACCAATATAGGAAACTGTACGAATCTTTTTCGAGTATTCATTTGGAGTCCTCTTAACATGTAGAAGTACTGATTGATTTTCCCGGTGTATTGCTTATTTTGCACTTAAACATTATTATACCACGCGTTTCACGAAGTTATTTAATTATGGAAATAAGAATATTTCTTCTCGGAAAGTATAAAAACTCATCCTTCTATCCACAGTTTGTTTACACGCGTCATTTTGAAAGAACAATAAATTTGAAAGTATCAGACGATAATTTTAATTTGAAATTTTAAGTTGTTGCCAGAAATTTTCCGTAAAATAATATTTGAGTTTCTTGATCTTTTAATGAAATCGTTTTAAAAATGTTTAAACATCCTCTGTAATTGCATGCTTGATAAACAAAAGAATATTAGAAAAAAAAAAAATCGTTAGTTCACGCAAAGATCCAGAATTGATAAAAGTGACGAAAACTACCAAAAATTATCCTAGCGCTTAAATTTCACAGATTAACATTTTCAAATATTACACGTAAATAATTCAGTTGAATTACTTGATAACAGACCAACCTTATGAAGTATGACATCTTGAGTTCGCGCATAAAGTATAAAGTTTGTGCTTTTTGGATGAAAATCTTGCAATGAGTTCTAAAATAATGTGCAATATTTCTGACTACCTAGTGATAATCCTTAAGAACGGCAATTCCAGAAAAGAAATATGATGCCGGAACATCAACGTCATTGGTTCAATAGATCAATATTTTTTCTTCCTCACAAAAATGTTTAGTGGTTAATATGGAGGGGTGGATGGTAATTTTTTCTAAGGTAAATGGGGTTGTTGAGATTTGAAGAATCGCAAGAAATATGCTCCAAACCATAAAAAGCATTTCATATTTTACCCGAAATTGAGGATATTTTATAATTGTGCCTTCACATTTAATAGTTAATGTTCTTTAATTATTAGTACTTTGTTTTTAAATTTCAAACCAATTATCATAGTTATTGACTAGTTATTGTATTTAAACTACGCATGAATTTATATTTCTTGCGTTCTATAGAGGATATAAATAAAAACTTAAGGAGGTCTGGGACTCAAAATTCTAAAATCTTTATTTTTAGATTTAATTTTCTAACATTTTTTATACAGTAATGTATAATGCTTTGAAACTTAAAAAACTATTTTAATTTTTCAAATCTAAAAAATACTTTTTTTTATTGAAAAACTTCAAAATTTTGATATCTTTTAAATTTGATATATCTAAAAAACTTTTTTAAAAGATCATTTCATTTTAGCATGAAATTACTTTTTATAGTTCATATCAAAAATTTTCTTCATGATTTTTCAATAAAGTAGTTAGAAAAATTAAAAAAATATTTTGTGCAAAAACTGTATAAAAACTGTATATGCTAAGCTATAAAAAAATTTTGATAAAATTTTAAATTAAAAAAATAATTCCTGAAGACAAATTATATAAATATGTATGAAAAATAATTCTGGATAGTTTCATAGTTTTATAACAAGTAGTTTTTAAGTTATATCAATTTAAACTCAAAAACGGGCCAAAAGCCATCATCGAGAAAAACAATTTCAAAGCTTCTAGGTACCATAGCTGAGATACAGTTGTCATGTAACAAAAACTTAAATATTTCAAGTTCTATTGATGTTAGAAACAAAATTTGTTTGCCATTTTATTCAAAAGTATTTATATCATTTTTTACAATAATAAAAGTTTTTTTTTGAGAATTTTAAAAATTTTGAGTTCCAGAGCCCCTTAAATAAAATGATGGATGGAACCAATTCAATCTAGTTTATTAATAGCTGTAACACACACACAGGGTGAATATACATAATTGCAGTTCAATTTCCAAAAAGCTAATAAAATGAACCACCGGTCAGAATGACCTGAAACTTTACTTGATACGCGAAGAAAAGAAAAATGGTGTTGCGTAAGCAAAAAAACTATTGCGAAATATTTTTTTCCCGTATTTGCGTTAATTCTGGTCAAATTTGAGGAGGTCAAGTTTGGACGAGTGGTTCTTTTTTTTAACAGTTCTTTTAAAGTTGATCTTTAACATCACGGAATGATTTTAGTTAAAGACTTTAACTAATAATCGTTCCGTGGTTATTATAAGAAAAGGTCAATTTTTAAAAACTAAAAAAAAAGAACCACTTGTCAGAATGACTTGGAATTCGACTTGCATATGCGCCAAGTAAAAATAGCAAAAAAAAAAAAAAAAAAAAAAAAATATTGCAATTTTTTCTTCTTGTTCCATACCATTTCCCCATTCTTCGTGTATATTCATTTCATATTTCAGAAATAAAAAAAAAAAAAAAAATGGTTTCAGTAGAAAGTCTTCTCTCAATAGTTATAACGTAAATGTTTGAAAGCATCTAAAAGCAATATTTCCGAATAGAAATCAAAAAGTTATAAAGTTTCGAAGTGAAGTATCTAGCATCAACTAGTCAGAGTGTTTGAAATTTGAACTTTAATTGTAATCACCCTGTATTTTATTGAACTTAAATAAAAAAAATTGTTTCAATGGAAAGTCTTCTCTCAGTAGTTATATCGTAAATGTTTGAAAGCATCTAAAAGCAATATTTCCGAACTGAAACCAAAAAATTTAAAAGTTTCGAAGTTAAGTATCTAACATCAACTAGTTACAGTATTTGAAATTTGAACTTTAATTGTAATCACCCTGTATTTTATTGAACTTAAATTAAAAAAAAAAAAAATGTTCTAGTGGAAAGTCTTCTCTCAGTAGTTATATCGTAAATGTTTGAAAGCATCTATATAAAAGCAATATTTCCGAATTGAAACCAAAAAGTTTTAAAGTTTCGAAGTGGAGGTATCTAACATCAACTAGTTACAGTGTTTGAAATTTGAACTTTAATTGTAATCACCCTGTATTTTATTAAACTTAAATAAAAAAAAAAATTAAAAAAAAATGGTTCAGTGGAAAGTCTTCTCTCAGTAGTTATATCGTAAATGTTTGAAAGCATCTAAAAGCAATATTTCCGAATTGAAACCAAAAAGTTTTAAAGTTTCGAAGTGGAGGTATCTAACATCAACTAGTTACAGTGTTTGAAATTTGAACTTTAATTGTAATCACCCTGTATTTTATTAAACATAAATAAAAAAAAATTAAAAAAAAAATGGTTCAGTGGAAAGTCTTCTCTCAGTAGTTATATCGTAAATGCTTGAAAGCATCTATCTAAAAGCAATATTTCCGAATTGAAACCAAAAAGTTTTAAAGTTTCGAAGTGGAGGTATCTAACATCAACTAGTTACAGTGTTTGAAATTTGAACTTTAATTGTAATCACCCTGTATTTTATTAAACTTAAATAAAAAAAAATATAAAAAAAAAAATGGTTCAGTGGAAAGTCTTCTCTCAGTAGTTATATCGTAAATGTTTGAAAGCATCTAAAAGCAATATTTCCGAATTGAAACCAAAAAGTTTTAAAGTTTCGAAGTGGAGGTATCTAACATCAACTAGTTACAGTGTTTGAAATTTGAACTTTAATTGTAATCACCCTGTATTTTATTAAACTTAAATAAAAAAAATTAAAAAAAAAAATGGTTCAGTGGAAAGTCTTCTCTCAGTAGTTATATCGTAAATGTTTGAAAGCATCTATCTAAAAGCAATATTTCCGAATTGAAACCAAAAAGTTTTAAAGTTTCGAAGTGGAGGTATCTAACATCAACTAGTTACAGTGTTTGAAATTTGAACTTTAATTGTAATCACCCTGTATTTTATTAAACTTAAATAAAAAAAAAAATTAAAAAAAAAAATGGTTCAGTGGAAAGTCTTCTCTCAGTAGTTATATCGTAAATGTTTGAAAGCATCTAAAAGCAATATTTCCGAATTGAAACCAAAAAGTTTTAAAGTTTCGAAGTGGAGGTATCTAACATCAACTAGTTACAGTGTTTGAAATTTGAACTTTAATTGTAATCACCCTGTATTTTATTAAACTTAAATAAAAAAAAAATGGTTCAGTGGAAAGTCTTCTCTCAGTAGTTATATCGTAAATGTTTGAAAGCATCTAAAAGCAATATTTCCGAATTGAAACCAAAAAGTTTTAAAGTTTCGAAGTGGAGGTATCTAACATCAACTAGTTACAGTGTTTGAAATTTGAACTTTAATTGTAATCACCCTGTATTTTATTGAACTTAAATTTAAAAAAAAAAATGTTCTAGTGGAAAGTCTTCTCTCAGTAGTTATATCGTAAATGTTTGAAAGCATCTATCTAAAAGCAATATTTCCGAATTGAAACCAAAAAGTTTTAAAGTTTCGAAGTGGAGGTATCTAACATCAACTAGTTACAGTGTTTGAAATTTGAACTTTAATTGTAATCACCCTGTATTTTATTAAACTTAAATAAAAAAAAAAAATTAAAAAAAAAATGGTTCAGTGGAAAGTCTTCTCTCAGTAGTTATATCGTAAATGTTTGAAAGCATCTAAAAGCAATATTTCCGAATTGAAACCAAAAAGTTTTAAAATTTCGAAGTGGAGGTATCTAACATCAACTAGTTACAGTGTTTGAAATTTGAACTTTAATTGTAATCACCCTGTATTTTATTAAACTTAAATAAAAAAAAATTAAAAAAAAAAAATGGTTCAGTGGAAAGTCTTCTCTCAGTAGTTATATCGTAAATGTTTGAAAGCATCTATCTAAAAGCAATATTTCCGAATTGAAACCAAAAAGTTTTAAAGTTTCGAAGTGGAGGTATCTAACATCAACTAGTTACAGTGTTTGAAATTTGAACTTTAATTGTAATCACCCTGTATTTTATTAAACTTAAATAAAAAAAAAAATTAAAAAAAAAATGGTTCAGTGGAAAGTCTTCTCTCAGTAGTTATATCGTAAATGTTTGAAAGCATCTAAAAGCAATATTTCCGAATTGAAACCAAAAAGTTTTAAAGTTTCGAAGTGGAGGTATCTAACATCAACTAGTTACAGTGTTTGAAATTTGAACTTTAATTGTAATCACCCTGTATTTTATTAAACTTAAATAAAAAAAAATATAAAAAAAAAAATGGTTCAGTGGAAAGTCTTCTCTCAGTAGTTATATCGTAAATGTTTGAAAGCATCTAAAAGCAACATTTCCGAATTGAAACCAAAAAGTTGTAAAGTTTCGAAGTGAAGTATCTAACATCAACTAGTTAGAGTGTTAAAAAACGTAGACACGTTCGCCTCAATCGCCCTCCCCCCTCCTACTCCCCTCTGGATCCACCTTCGCATATGGCTCTTCCTACGCCACTTCTTTGGGAAAAGACATCGAAAGGAATGATTTATGCATTCGTTTCTACCAGACAACCAAGCGAGTTACTTGGCGAGGTAAATATGGCAACCTTGGCTGCTTTGAGAGTTATTGATTAATCTTCTCTCGCTCTCCACAGTTCCTATTTCAAGATATCAGCTTGTATGAAGTACGATAAGAGGAGTTTCATATCAACGAACACATGCTTCATTCACTCATAAAAAGGAAACAAATGTTTAGACAGCGCGCTAACTATGGAACTGTCACCGAAATTCTTTTGTTTAAAAGAACAATGCTTTGCTTGAAAGATGAGTTAGAAAACTTAGTTGAGATTAATATAACCCATAAAAAAAGTTTTTAATCTATATACTTTATATGTATTGTCAATTTTTATACTCATTAATACAGCGCCGATTCAGTAAACAGCGGGAGCTTGGTTTGGTTGGTTTGTACGCTCAACGACCTATTTTTATACACAGTGACGGCTAATCATGCGGGACCCACAGCTTAACGTGGATTCCGAACCACAACGAACATCCATGATGCCTATTCGTTGGCCATGGATTCGAACCCGCCACCTTTGGCATGCTTGGTGTTTGCATCTAATTTAAACTATCAAAAACATTTCTATCGGCAAAATGGGCGGCAAACTACGTTTCAAATTTTATTGATTAAAAATGAATGTGAATTTATGCACTCCCAATCAAATATCTTTTATTTATTCTGATCAAAATAATTTTATTATTTATTTATTAAATACAAATGTAAATTTTAAGACCAACAACAGGCTCAAGGCCCAACAGGGTTGGTCGAGTAAAAAAATATATATATACATATATATAGAAACAGAATTTGCATACAATAGTTACAGGTACATACATACAACATACAATAGTTACAGGATCCTTCATAAAACAGCCACAGTGTCATACATACAATATACAACAGTTAGAGGATTATACATAATAATACAATACAATACACAGCGTTTGACAATCATACTCTAAAAATGCGATTCATAAACAAATTTTGTCAACAGGAAAAAGTTTCTTCAATTCTTCAATGGTTGGTTAAAGGCTATTATAACGCGATTGGATGACGGCAAGTTGGCTTATTAGTATTTCGTAAAAACGACCTTTTAGTGATAGTTACAGCCACAAAATTTGATAGAATGTATTGTCATCGACATCGTATCTGTCTGTCAAGTTTCAGACCGATTGGATGACGGAAAGGGGTTTAATTACGTTAAAAAAAAAAAAAAAAAAAAAATTATACACGGGACACGAACGTCTTCCTTGCGTTGGTGACTTATAAATGAATATTTGACCTAGTCAAAATAAATATTTTTCAATATAACTTTGCCACCAGATAGTATTGTCTAAAACAAAAACATAACTATTAGATTCATCGTAATTTTAGAATTCTAATTTGTTTACGAGTAGAGAATAAAGCAAAAATTTCCGGTGAGTACAGCAGAGAATTACACGCGTTGCCCTTACTTGGGCACCTGATGGAAGAAGAAAAAAGGACTTCCAAGATACACCTGGCATCAAATGATAATAAAAGAACGGAATTCTATTGGGTGGCCGAGCTGAGGAACAGCCATAGCATCAGCACTAAACCGAAAGGGATGGGAGGCTATGCTTGTGACCTCATCATCGATATAGACCTCATGCTCCACTTGACCTTAAAGAGATTTAAGTCAAGTCAAGCAATTCATAGCAGAGAATTACCCATATGCTAACATTTTATTAGAAATCAGAAATTTAGTTTTACTTTTCAGAGATCGATGTTTGAACAAAAACTTTGTCCCTTATGTGCGATCTGAACCTCTTTACAAATATTGCTGCCGGCCAATGTTTGAAAGAACGCCATTTACTTTTCTCGGCCAACACCAACGTTTTGAGCAGGCACTAGGAATGAAGGATAAAGAAAGCTATGTTTATTTCTTTTTGATAAAAAGTAATAAAAAACAATACAGAAACATTTGTTATCTCACAAGTTAAAAAATAAAATTGTGTAAGAGCAAAGCTTTCAGAACAATGCCCAATTGTACAGGTGAGATTTCCATTTGAATTAAATTCATATATGTATTTTTTAGTCATCTGTAAGTAAAAATGTATTATATTTTGAACACATACATGTATTCTTAGATCACGGAATTTTAAAGATAAAAGTAGATAGTCTCCATTGTGTTAGTTATCTCTTTGTGTTGATGGGTTTATAGTACGGAGCAAAATCGAAACTTGAACTTTAAACACCGTTAGATTAAACCTTTTGTACAAGTGTTCTGATCAGAATTGTTTCTAAGTTTATTATAATTGGTAGAGCAGGTTAATTTTATGCCTTTTTGAATTCGCATACAACACTATCATTGTTTTCTTTGTGGTAGCATACCACTTGAGGGGCCACAATAAATGTCAGGCGGTCAAGCGATGATTTAACGAATTCTAAGTAAGATAGATACATTTTTAATTTTTATTGAACTGTTATTGTCATTTTCACAAATGTTGGTGAATGAAATTTATAAATTGAAATCAATTTTGTTGAAAGTCTAAAATTTTATGTTTTTCTTTGTCTCTTCAAAATAAGTTCGTTTCAAAA
This sequence comes from Linyphia triangularis, assembly GCA_963978545.1. Taxonomy (NCBI): domain Eukaryota; kingdom Metazoa; phylum Arthropoda; class Arachnida; order Araneae; family Linyphiidae; genus Linyphia; species Linyphia triangularis. The sequence continues at coordinate 98,487,761 of OZ021721.1, forward strand.
ATCATTATTGATAATTCATTTATTGATTGTGTTTTTGAGGAGGCCGGGTAAGGTGACCCTATGATATTTTAATTATTAACCTAATTAATAACAACAATTTATTTGGATGAATTTTATAATATTCTCTTGTTGTTGATAGATCGTACGTTGATACGAAACTTTTTCTTCGATGAATAGAAACCTGAAAATTAATAATTTTTTTTTTAAACCTCAAATATAACTTTATTTTCGTCCATAACAGGAGCCAATGCTAAAGGTTTCGGGCAAATAGTTTTTTGATCCACTTCATAGACTTAAGATGTAATTATTTTTTTATTACTATTTTGAGGTAGGGAATGAAGATGAAGAGGACTTTAGAAAAATTTTCTAAGAAGTGTGGACACAGAATATTATAAAGTTTGGAAAACTTTTACAAATACAAATACAAATACAAATTTTAAGACCAACGACAGGCTCAAGGCCCAACAGGGTTGGTGGAGTAAATATATATATACACGTATATAGAAATAGAAAATAATTTGCATACGATAGTTACACAATCATACATACAATATAGCTTAATTACAGGATCATGCACACAATATACAATAGTTACAGGATTATACAATACAATATACATAATACAATACAATATACACAATACAATACAATGCACATAATACAATGCAATATACAAAGTTGACACAACGTTTGACAATAATACTGGAAAAATGCAATACATAATGCAAGCAATATATACTAGCTGACACAATATACAATAGTTACAGGATTATACAATACAATATACATAATACCATAAAATATACATAATACAATGCAATATACATAATACAATACAATACACAAAGTTGACACAGCGTTTGACAATCATACTGGAAAAATGCAATACATAATGCAAGCTGACAAATTTTATAAAAACCAACAGTACGTAAACATAAGTAACCAAATATGGTAACAAAATAACCTAAATTAAATAAATGCAAAGTACAAAATATAAGTTACTTACCTAGCCAGTGTAATCCATTTATTGCCTATTGATGATCCCCCAGTGCATATCTAACTGTTTCTTAAAACTCCTTACGCTCTCTGAATTTACAACATTTGCTGGCAAATCATTCCAATCATTGATAATCCTATTGTAAAAATAATGTTTTCGCCCTTCCCTATTAAATTGAGATTTGAACAATTTGCACCCATTTCCTCGCGTCCTATTGTCAGTGACAAATTCTATTTACTGTAGCGCATTGTATTTGAATGTTTTTCAATTTTGTGAATAACACGCATGTATACTTGTAATCTTTTTAGTATGTTAGCTTTATATTTCAAACTGTCATTTGTAAGAACTGTCATCAAACTGTCATCAAAAGCAAGATTCCTAAAAATTTACAAGAAAACGGAGTGCAGTTTTAGATAACTTGAAAAAGAGCTAAATAATATAACCTATAAAAACAAAGTTTAAATATAAATCCTTTATATGCATTTCCAATTTTTATATTCATTAACACAGAGCCAAAATCAAAAACATTTCTATCAGCAAAATGTGCGACAAACTACATTTTAAAATGTATTTATTAAAATGAATTTGAATTTAGGCACTCAGATCCAAATATCATTTATTTATTCTGATTGAAACAATTTTATTATTTATTGATTTAAAATTTTTTACCAACAGGAAAGAGTTTCTTCAATGGTAGGTTAAATACTATGTTAGCGCGATTGGATGACGGCAAGTTGTTTTATTAGTATTCCGTTAAAGCAACCTTTTAGTGACAGTTACTGCCCCAAAATTTGATAGAATGCATTGTCATTGACATTGAATCTATCTGCCAAGTTTCAAACCGATTGGATGACAGCAAATGGGTTAATTTTGCCAGCCAAACAAATTAAATGGGTTAATCTGCGCCCGCAATCGACAAATTAAATGGGTTAATTTGTCGATGGAGGGCGCAGATTTGCCCGCTATCGACAAACCTACATACAACACATAATCGAAGTTGATATAAAGGATTTTAAAAATAGATGTAAAGTGCAGGAAATAAAACAAAAAATAATGCAATTATATGGAATTGAAACTTAAAAATAACCAAATACATTTGAAATGTTCTAAAATTATTTTTTCTTTAAAATGTTTTATAAAAAATAGTTTTTGATACTTTTCTTAATTCTTGGCTTAAATATTTATACAAGCAAATATTTATGGTGAAGACTATGGCATTTTATCAAACCCTTTATTAATCTGAATTTCAATAAAAAAATATTGTGTTTAAGAAATTAAAAAAGAGCGCAGCTTTATCATAAATATACGAATTTAGCTTAGTGACTCTTTTAAAAGTTAGACGTCGTAGAAATCAGTAAATAGTCTGTTGTAATAGAAGAAACTATAAAATTTAGACATGTTTCCTAGGAATCTAATTGAAATGTCAGAAGGGATATACAGGTGGTTATCAAAGTAATGGAAACACCTGTGAACAAAAGTGACATTTAAGTATGCGTATCGTAAGTTTTAACCCACTAACGGTCCTGGGAATAGGTGAAATTCTACAGTTGTTTTCCCTGCAATAATTTTTAAATAATATTTCTAATTCAAATATATAATTTTTTTTTAATTATTGTTTATTCATTTGTTTCCTAATAAAAATATTTAAAAAATATTTTATTTTAAATTTTATTAATAAATTTAAAAATGTTGTGTATAGCTGGAAAAATTGAAGATCAAATGACGCATATATACGTGCATGACCGCCAATTGGGTTAAAATATAATCCTAGCTAAGAGGTGTTCTTTTAATATGAAAAGTATATATCATGGCAGGTATGAGATAGCTTTAGAGAAAGTGTCAATTAGTGAAAGTATCAAAAGTGTAAAATGTCAGACCTCACAGACTTTCAAAGAGACCAAATTGTAGGAGATAGACTAGCTGGAGCAAATGTGACCAAAATATAGCAGATTTTAGGCGTTTCTGGTTGGTTGTTTTCAGATTATCTGACGCCGTCAGCAACACGAGGGCTATAATGCGCCGAAACATTCGTCATTTGACAAGCCAACATACATTTACAAACATCCATGCCTTACACGGGACTCGAACCCGCAACCTCGCGGTCTAGAAGCTAGGCGTTTGTGGAGGTACGATGTCTAAAGTTATAACACCGTACACACATCGCAGCAAGACAAGCTCGGCAAAGTAAAATAGTGGGTGTAAGGAGAAGCTGAGTGAAAGAGATTGATGGGTTTTGAAGCTTGATTGTAATATCTAAATGTGCGAACATTATATAACATTACAATTTAATGAGGTTAGTTAGCAATTGAGTTAGCTGAGTTAGCAATTTACTCATTAGGTTGAGTTAGCAATTTAATGAGGAATAAAGTAATTCATTCATCCAAAACAAAATTATATATTTCCGTTTTAATGTAGCTAAAAAACATGTTTTCCTGCAGACTTGTTCAATAAATGCCAAAAAGGTTTTAGTTTATAGTTAGCTGTCGTAGAAAAACTATGATGTAGATTCAATTAGCAATTTAATGAGGAATAAAGTAATTCATTCATCCAATACAAAATTATATTTTTCCGTTTTAATGTAACAAAAAAACATTTTTCCCTGCAAACTTGTTCAGTAAATGCCAAAAAGATTTTAGTTCATAGTTAGCTGTCGTAGTAGAAAATTGAAAGAATTAAAATTTTAAAGAAATTCCATTGAAGCACCTGGCTTCCAAAGGAATGGCTTTGAGTCTGCACCTTATTTTTATTATTTATCACAGTATAGTGTATTTGACTGAAAGAAAAACTAGTGGGATATTGCTCTGTTTGAGTGCATTGAAATTTTGGACTTTTGAGTGCATTGAAATTTTGGACTTTTGAGTGAATTGAAATTTTGGACTTTTGAGTGCATTGAAGTGCTGTTGAGTGTGCTGTTTGAGTGCATTGAAAATTTAAAACACAAGTGTGAAGTGTGCTTCAAATTATTGATTTGTTTTATAAACTTATTTTGTGGCTAATATAATATGCTCTTTTAAATTCTTAACATCAATTTTGTGCGTGTGTTTGTTTGTATGTGGTTTGCAAATCTGCGGAGGGCTAATTAACCCACTTGTTATCATCTAATCAAGTTGAAACTTGATAGACAGACTCTGTTGTTGATGACAATGCATTCTATCAAGTTTTAGGTCTGTCACTGTCACTAAAAGACTGCTTCTACACACGCTTTTATTATCGCTTCTAAATACTAATAAATCCACCTACCATCGTCCAAGGTCAACTACGGAGACTTATGGATTCTATCCGATAGCCGAAGTTCCATTCAACACCTTAAAAACTGGGCCCTCGTGGGAGACAAAACCAGTCTATCCATAATACGCAAAGTCAAGAGTATATCCCGACTGCACAAAGTGCACTTTCAATGGATCCCGTCACATGTAGACATCCACGGAAATGAATTGGCTGACACTCTTGCTAAGGAGGGACTAGAACACCCTGTCCTCTCTACTCAAGAACTCACATATCAAGAGTTATACTCAAAGAAAATAGCTCAAAATAAAGCGAAATGGCATATACCTCCATCTCACGAATGGTATAAAGCCAAAAAGCCAGGACACTCCCTATCTCTTCCTTGTGATAGGCACACCAATACCCGTCTGTCCCGACTTGCTAGTGGTCACCTTAAAGGCCTCACATATTCCGGGGGAAGCAAAAATTTTCCTCTATGCCCTAAATGCCAAAAAGAACAGGCATCACCTCAGCACATTTTGGACTGCCTTGGACTGGACTGGGAGGACATTTATAACTGTCCACAACTAGTGTCAGACTTCATTAATGTCAATGGCTTCACTGATATTGTCTGACTTCGTCAGACAAAAGGGAGATTAGAAACAACAACAACCATCGTCCAATCGCACTGATATTTGACAAATAGATTCGTTGTCGTTAAGAATGCATTATATAAAGTTTTGGGGTATGTCACTGTCATTGAAGGATATCTTTTATAAACACTGCTATTTTCGCTTCGGATGACTAATAACAAATTTGCCTTCATCCAATCTAACTGAAACATGTCAGATAGATTCGATGTCAATGAGAATGCTTCTATCAAATTTCGGAGCTGTCATTAAAAGGCCACTTTTACACACGTTTCTATTACCTTACGTTGCCTCGCTGTATTCTTCAGATACCAAGCTTAATTCAAAGATTTACAATTTGGAGGGATTTAAGGACTGACACCTTCTCCTATTAGGGTTGATGAGGTAAAATCTTCGGATAGTTAACCCACTTGCGGTTATCCAACCGAGCTAAAACTTGGTAAGAAGATTCCTTGGGGAGGACAATATGTTCATTCAAATATTCGGTGGAAAAAAAGTTAGTTAACAATTTAGAATTGATGTTTTTTCGATTTGAGCTCAATTAGTTGTAATTGCACATAAAATTTGGCAACGCATATAAAAGATTTTTATTAAAAACTTTTTTTATGGATTATACTATTCTAGTTTAAGATAAAGTCACATACTTGTTCCAAACATTAATATTTTTGTTACTAATGTAATCTGACAGTATTTCAGACAATGAAAACGAAAAAAAAAAAAAAAAAAAAAAAAAAAATCAGCTTAGGCAAGTATAACCAGTTACATCTGTTTCCTGGAAGAAAAGTTTCCTAGATTGTGGGCGAGCCCTCCTGAACGGAAATTATTATTTAACTGTAGCTCCATTTTATTTAAATGCTCATTAGTGCTTTCTTCCAACGGCCTTCTACTTCCATTTGCTGTCAATTGCGGCACTTTTCCTAATACATGTAAGGCAAGCTCATAGCCTAACATTTTTCGAGAGTAAGTAAGATTAGATTTTATTAGAACTTTTTCTTTTGAAGTTCAGAAATTCCTAGATTTAATAAATACTTGCTTCCTCGTATCATTGATTTTTTCACACTTTTAAATACTGAGATTTATTTTTAGTTTATTTTAAAATCGATTGACGATTGGTTGGCGCAGTCTGGCCCATGTGTTGCCCTTGCGCCGTTAAATTCTAATCAACCAGAAAATCCTAGATGTTGATTTCTTATAAAAAATAGCCGACCAAACGGTATAGTGGTTAGCGTGCTGGCTTCTAGACCGCGAGGTTGCGGGTTCGAGTCCCGTGTTGGCATGGGTGTTTGTAAATGTATGTTGGTTTGTTAAATGACGAAATGTTTCGGCGCATTATAGCCCTCGTGTTGCTGACGGCGCCAGATAATCTGAATACAACCAACTTATAAAAAATAGTTTTCTAAACAATTTTTTATTTTTATTATAAACAGCAATTTTTTTCAATGACAATTTTTTTTTTTTAAATAAATCACATTTCACACAGATCACAAACTAAACAAGCTGCGTAGGTTAATCACAGCAGATAAAATGTGCTTTACTTTTCTGTTAAAAGATTCGTATTTCCATTTGAAAGTTCTATTACGTTGGTAATAAATACCAAAATTATTTTATTTAAATTAAATCTTATGCACAAAGGTATGTGTTAAAAATGTTTCAAATGTTAGTCAGTAAGCTTGGAATAGACCATGTACTGGCATATACTGCTCATGTATGAACAAATTTCGTATCTGCAATTTGAAAAGTGTTTCTTTGGTCAGCAAACTGCGCCAGAGTGTGATCAAATTTGATTATTATTATGGTATATGGCTTTATTTAATGTTAGTAGCTAGTAAACCGACTTCTAAAAACACTGAAGAGATTTGGCTCTCAAAAGAAATCTTAACCATTGTACTGTTGATCTTCATTTCTTTGGATTAATGAGTTGCTGACCACTAATCTAATAATTTATGATCTGCTGGTAAGAGTTTGCATTGAATCAAAGAGCTATACATATTTGAACAACCAATTAATACATTTTCAAGCTTTGACATTACGGCGATGAGCAAGCAGATAGACTAGCCAAGGAGGGATGTAATCAATCTAATCCTTCCTCTTCAACCCATATCTTCTTTAGAACATCAATCCATAGTTAATTCTGAAATTTCGAAGGAGTGGAGGATCCATCCATGCCATCACTGGTATGCAGGCAAATAGCCAGGCTCTTCTTTCGTTCTGAATTGTGACAGAGCCTCTCGAATTGCAATATCCAGACTAGCAAGCGGTCATACAAAAAGTCTCGTTTTTTAAGAGCAGGAGGATCTTTGCAGTCTTCTCTAAATGTCAAGCTCAGCAGGCTTCTCCTGAACATATTCATCCTGGACTGTCTGGGACTTTCCAGAGAGGACTTATACTCTTCCCCCCTTCTGGTCATCGACTTCCTAAGGGTCAACGGTCTAATGGACTTTGTCTGACTTCATCAGACATTTAGAGGATAAGCCACAACAACAACATTTTCAAGCTTATTTAGGGGAGTTGGTACCCTAAAATTTATAAAAAAAATATTTTGAGTTTATTATAGTTTATTAAAATTTAAATTCTTCCCTTTAAATTGATACCTCATTTGTAATAATACCTCATTTAGAAATATTTTTTATAATTTTTTGAAGATAAAATTATGAACTATAAGTGTAAGTTTTTCTTTAAAATGCATTCATCTCAAAACAAAATTTTTCATTGCTCATGTACCTTTTTATCAGAAAATACTTGATATAGAAGCCTAATTCTTTTTTCATCTCATTTAGCAGATACTTGTTATTCTACTGAAGTTGGGTTTTAATTATAGTGCATTTACTTTTTTTTTTTTAAATGCATTATAATGTAAGTCGCTCAAATGTATTAAAAATCACAAGTTTTTTTGACGAAATAAGCCAGAACAAAAAAAGTTTTTAAAATAATAACACAACCTTACTTCAGTAAATACAGATACATAAAATGAATATGTGATAAAAATTTTAGATATATAGCTTGAGCAGCTTCTGAGAAAAAGGTACATGATTAATGAAAAATGTAGTTCTGAGAAAAACGCATTTTAAAGAAATCATTACTTACACTTTTAGTTCAAAAATTTTTCTTCTAAAAATTATTAAAAATACTTCTAAATGAGGTACTATTACAAGTGAGGTATCATTTTAAAGGGAAAAAGTCAAATTTTAATAAACAATAATAAACTCAAAAGTAATTTATTATAAATTTTTGGGTACCAACTCCCCTTTTAAATAAAAATATATAATCTACAATTTCTGCACTAACAATGAGGTTAACTTAAAAAAGGCAGTTTATCTGGAGTTGCTCTAAATTTTTTGTGTGGATATTCCACCTTGTTAAAGAAAAGGGTTAATTAAGTACATTTCATGACCAAAACCTTATAACAAAAAAAAATACAATTTAAAACCACTGTCTAGATGCGGATTACGTTATAGAAAGGGTGACTTGGCGTTATTTTACCCTTTTTAATATTGTAGTCAGGGTCGTATCAGGGGTGGGGAGTACCGAAATATTTACCATTATATATTATTGGGTAAATACAAAAATTATGTCACGTACAATTTTGACTTTTTTGATCAACCCCTCCCCCATTTCATCTTCGAGCGATCCCCATCCATAAAATAACGTCACTTTGCAGCCAACCCCTTCCTAAAAATTAATTTAATTAATTTTTAATTAATTTAAAAAACGTAAAAAAAAATTATATTTATGTAGTTTTGAAATGAACTGAGAATTAAGTTCAAGTTATTACAGATTAGCTTTCTTGGTCAAAATGATCTCGAATGACTGAAGCTAAATTTGTATTAAACATTAAATTGAAGAAAAAGAGGCGCTGATTAAATTTTTTCCTCAAAAGTGAAGTTGTTACGTCACACAAGTGATCACCCCACACTCTCTCCATTGTCTTGGTCAAAATGATCTCGAATGACTGAAGCTAAATTTGTATTAAACATTAAATTGAAGAAAAAGAGGCGCTGATTAAATTTTTTCCTCAAAAGTGAAGTTGTTACGTCACACAAGTGATCACCCCACACTCTCTCCATTGTCTTGGTCAAAATGATCTCGAATGACTGAAGCTAAATTTGTATTAAACATTAAATTGAAGAAAAAGAGGCGCTGATTAAATTTTTCCCTCAAAAGTGAAGTTGTTACGTCACACAAGTGATTACCCCACACTCTCTCCATGTCAAAGTCCATCCCATTGGACAAACCCCCTTCCTTCCTTCACCGCTTGTAACGTAATTTATGTATGCCCTCTTATATTAAACTTCATGCATTAAACTCCACTATAATTTCAAATGTCTTAATTAAAACAACGGGAATTGAATGGGTCTTTTTTCACAATTTTTTCCATTTTTGTGAAGAGGGGACGCACATAAATTACGTTACGTTAAGAGCTAGGTGATCGGTCCAACATGATGGATCATGGCATAGAAGGATATGGAAGGGGGGGGGGAGGGGTAATCCCTTGCGTGAAGTAACAATTTAACTTTTGCTGGGAAAATGTAATAAACATGTTTTTCCAATTAAAAGTCAAAGAAAATATTATATACACAATTTTATTACCATGAATCCCATACATTAAAGTTAATCCGCTATAAGCTTTATCCTTAGCTGATTTAAAAACTACAAACAAAATAAATGAGTAATTATTTATTTAGTTATTTAGTAGTTATTTTTTTTAGGAATGGAAGGGATGTCAGCAAAGTGACGTAATTTTAGGGGAGGGGGTCAATCAATCGTGAGCGTGACATAGGAAAAGTGGATCCGAAAAAGCTACATTTTGCGTGACGTAATTTATTTAAAAAAATTCCCAGATGGATAAAAATATTTTTTCAACCCTTCCCATCTTCGAAATGAAAGTCTATTTACGGCCTTGAATGTAGTATCTGATCCCACAATATCTGAAGTCATTACAGATCAACCATCTGTTGCCACACTGATGAATTTATAAAGATCGAGATTAAGGCTTTTCATAGCGTTTAACACAGTTTTACTTAATTTTTATCCAGTCATTAAGGGATCGTTATCGTTTTCATCTGATTTATTTTTGTCACTAATATTATCATCTTTATCATTTTCAAAAGAATCGTGTTCATCTCTTTTGATAGCTGAAGAAAAATCTTAATTTTTATGATGTTTGAGAACAAATTCAAAATCTTGTTTCAATAGGTGATTTTTATTTATTTATTTATTTATTTATTTATAAAAATTAAATTTATTTATTTAATATTTATTTATTTATAAAAATTAAATTTATTTATTTAATATTTATTTATTTATTTATTTATTTATTTATTTATTTATAAAAATTAAATTTATTTATTTAATATTTATTTATTTATAAAAATTAAATTTATTTATTTATTTATTCACTCATTTATTTATTTATTTTATCTTACGTGAATTGATAACCCCACACGCATATAGGCGCATCTTGGTGAAGACAGGTACGGTCTTGATTAGAATATGGGATTTCGTAAGGATGAAATCTAACAAACTTTCATTATAGTCTAATGAGCCATTGAATTAGAATTAGGCTACGTTTTACTAATTTATAGTGCTTTTTTGCGTTTTCTGAGGAACTTGCTATGTATAAGCTGTATAGCTATAAATGTATAGCTGGTAGTGTATTTGTAAAGAAATATATTTTAGGATTAGCAGTATGTGTGGGAATAGTGGCAGAGGAACGCGGTGAAACGGCTTTCTGCTATCTTTCTATAAATTGCTCTAAATTCAGTAACTTTAAGTCAGAACTTTAGGTTACATTTTGGCAATAGTTGATAACGTTTAACTGCATTTTTATTTATTATACATCACTGGGTATAGCTCTTGGTTGACACGCCATTAATTAAATAATAGGTGCCTGAAGTAGGTGCCATTTAATATCTGAAATCGCGAGATAATTGAGATTATTGTGTTCCAAAGAGAATATTGTGTTCCAAAGAGAGTATTGTGTTCCAAAGAGAGTATTGTGTTCCAAAGAGAGTATTGTGTTCCAAGAGTAATGAAGAAGTATAAAGAAAAATTTGGGCAGACTGCGGAAAAGGATAGATGACTGTACAACTCTAGCTTCACCTTATGGGACTTTCAAAGTCAGGGGTGGCACGATTTGTTACGAGATGGGTATTCCGAATTTAATGGAATTTCTGTGAATATTTTCAAGAATCACACAAATAGCTACAGTTTGATTTTTTATGCATAAGTCTTTCGAAATACAGTGTTTTTATAGAATTTAAGATGAATTAAATGTCAAATTTAATGAATGTGGGTAAGTGATTTTTAAAAAAAATTCGTAATCTTACAATTAATGAAGGCAAACTTTTACCAATTTCCCTGGTTCTAGTTCTCTAAAAAGCTTAATGAAAAATATTTTGAGTAATTAGGAAGTTTGTTCCACACAAATAAGTACAAAAAAAGGAGGTACATACAAAAAAGTACAAAAATAAAAACTTTAAGAGCTGCTTTCATAAAGTTACATTTTGATACATGCTTCTTTCATCCACTTATCCCTTCAATTATATTTGAGCTACCAAATTATTAATGATTGAGTTGCCTAAGCACTACACGATTCATTCTCCTCGTATCGGTATCAGTAAAATGGCCGCCAATTGAGCGATAAGATTTCCGTTCTGGCAGTCTGTCGTCACCGCCCTCTCTAACCAAAACAAACGAAGGCAGCCGCCGGCACGAAGGGGGATTTTCTTGCAAGATTTCATGTTGCTGTCAGTGATCAACACCATGCAGCAGCATGTTTCATGCCAAACGTGGATTACTATTTCCGTCAGGATTGCATCGAGAAAGTGGAACCGATTTCAAGTGAGTATCGGAATCTAATTTGGAACACCTTATCGGAACAACAAACGTATGGATGTTTCAACAGAACATTCAATGTTGTTATTTTCAGGATATGGAGGTTTTGTGATTGGATAAGTTTAATATATTTGAAAAAGAGCCAGTGTCCGAATTGGTGATTCGATGTGATGCCCTGTTGTTTAAACAATGCCGTAATAAAAAATGATTGAAAAATAACTGAAGTTGTTCTTAGAAGTGGAGATTTGGGGGAGGAATCAAAGGGGAAAGTTACTCCCTTATTTTTAAAATTTTTTTTTAGTGATTTTGACAGTAAAATCCTATTAATTGTGCAGTTTTCCCTAGCTGACTTTTGCTAATTGCGTATGGTACCCAATTACCGCCAATTGATGTCTCTAAAGAATAAATGAGTGATGATATATTCTATTATATTTCTTAATACAGGGTGCCCACAAATTAAGTTGGGCAATGGAGCTCAAATAGATCTCTATAGAATGACATGGTGAATATAAATTATTTGGGGAAAAAGAAGGGTTTATAAGCCCTAGTTATTAAAAGTTATTCAGATGTATTTGAACTCCATTGCCCGACTAATTTGTGAACACCCTGTATATTGAAGTTATTAGTGGGTTAGTCAACATAGTTAGTAGGACACAGTACACTATAAGATATTACCCAGTTTACTCTAAAGTTGCAGACTGAAATGAAACCATAGAATGTATTATTGAAACTTGATTTGAAATAGCAGGATGGGGCTTTAATTGCAAATGGGACTTATTTGTGCGAACGTGATTTTGTGAATTCGTCGCAAACTGTTTTGACTTTTAAAATAGTTTGAAATTAATACACTGTTAAAAAAAATTGTCCACCTTGCACCAAAAATTGGTTCTCATTTAGCTGCCACCAACATTTGGTGCTTAGTTTCGCGATTTAATGGTGCTTACGGTCCGAGGTTGCACCATTAAATCGTGAAACTAAGCACCAAATGTTGGTGGCAGCTAAATGGGAACCAATTTTTGGTGCAAGGTGGAACAAAATTTTTAACAGTGTACATAACAATACTCTAAAAGACTGCTTCTAATAAACGTACTGAAAAATAAAAAAAAAACCTACAAAAATGGTCAAGTGTAAGTGCTCACACTCCGAGCGTTCCGTTCCCAAACTCTGTGTTTGTAAGTAATCGCCCATTAACTGTTTTTGGCAAGTAACATCAGATTCGATGGCAGTTCATAAAGAAATTATTTTAAGCCGTTTCAATCTTAGGGATACAGGAAGTTTACGAGTGATTATTTCATAATTGAAATAATCACATAACCTCTCTAGTGATAGCTGACTTAACCTCTGATGGCCTATCAAGCGACACTTTGTTTTCGTCACTATAGTTTTCAAAATATATTTAAAATTCAAAACAAATTACGTTTAGAAAAATTAATGAGAACCTGTCTTGCCATTTATCTCGAAGGAGTTAAAAAAAGAAGTGGTTCTCAAATCGGATCCGTTCAAACAGTTGTTGATACGCTGACATCTGAGCTAGCGTCCCTCACGTAATTTTTGAAAAAGAGCAGCATGCATCTTGAGTTCATAAGTGGATCATATTTCTTATGCAATATTTTATTTAAGTAATTTTTTTTTCATTTAACGTGTATTGTATTAAAACGAAAATTTATGCTGGCAAATTATGCAATATGAAATTTGTCTCGAAAAAAAAATTAAATATTAGGGACTAAGTACATATCTTTGTGAATTTCTTACGTAGATATATACGAGAATACTTCGTATCCTCTAACCTTAATAGACTCATTAGATGTGCATTACATAAAAAAGTATTGATTAAAGCTAACTAGCTGAGAAAGTGGCTTTGCAAGTCTATAAACATTAGTAGGACTCTGAGATATTGTCTTTGCTAAACATTAACAATTGCATTTCAACTGTCTAATGTAGCTATTAAGAATTCAGTTCATAACAGTATCCATTGTTATGTTCAATAGTTGAAACTTCTACAATTTAAATATACTGTACAATTTTCCTAAAACATCCACTTATTTTTTTTTTTGGTTAATTATTAGGGAAATGTAGCTTGTTGCTACGAAATTGATTTTTTTGTCAATAGGCATATTCGTTTTATCAGCAAACGTTTTATACTTGGGAAATCAAGATAGGTATTGTTTATTTTATTTCCTCGATAAACCAAACATATTTTTTACTTTAAACGGCGTTGGCATTTCTCACTATCCTTATAATCCTTATCTTATCCTTATGTAAGTTTATACCATTCAAAACTGTTTTTCCATTCAAATAGAAATATTGACTTCTCTTTCTAACATAGAAGATTTTTGCAAGTTTTTCCCGTTTAACTTCGATGTAGATAATATCAACACAATGAGATCAATTTCTAAAAAAAGTTTCTGTATTTGACTGGGATTTAATATGAAAAGAATAAGTTATTTATATAACTCCGTGATTTGAAAGACTCTTTCATGATAACAAGTAACGTGATGGTGAAGAAGATTACAATTTTAAAATATAACCACGAGAAGAATTTCATTCATCATGCAGTGCTTGAACAGCAGCAGAAAATGAACAGCCAATATGGCATGTATTAGTAGTTTATTAGGCATGCATTTAATTTTTAATAATATAGTATGATGAAATATATATATTAGGGCGTATCGAAAAATACTTTTTTCGGAAATTTAAAATTTAAAATTGATAAAAAGTAACCACTATGCTCACATATTTACCAAAACAATTTCAGTTCAATTGAAAAATATTTAGATTTCCCGGAATGGACCTGAAATTTGATTTTTTTGTGTGACAAAAACGAATATTTTTAATTTTTTTTTAAACATAAATATAAAGTAAAATTTTATTTTTAAGAATAAAATTGTTAAGTTTAGAATATTAATTAACAGTAATAAAAAAAAGTATATCTGCCATTTAACATTTAGGACTTCCGGGATCTAGATGAAAACCTTATTTTTTTTTCAAAATACGGATATTTTCATTTTTCAACTCATTCTTTTAGTTAGTTTCAATTAATTTATTTACAGTCAAGGTATAGAAGTAGAGCATTTTGAAATATCGCAAATAACATTTTATGAAATGGCGTACGCTAAACTCAAGTGTTAAGTCATGTCACTTCTGCACGCATTTTGGATACGCAACTCCAGACAGTGGCTCTAGACTAGACGAAACGTAGTATCATCATTACAGTTTTGAAAGAAGCTGCATTGATGAGAAAACTATTTAAGGTCTTGGTTATGATGGTATTGCATGAAATACTGAAGTCTCTAATTGATCAATTTCATTATTCGAAGATACTTTTAAATAACCGATACAAGCAGTTGTTTGTTTACTCCATTTAAACAAATTAACTCTTAGGAAAGTTATGATTACTCGATGGTCCAATTTCTTGACGTACTTCTTTTACTGTCCAATAGGAAAACGTTTAACAAGTTGTTGAGATTTACCAGTTGTTGAATACAATAACATGGATAGTGTTTTTCCAGAAGTTGATTTTAAGAAGTTGAACACCGACCATAAATATTGTAGATACGTCAGGCTGTATTAACAAGCAAATGCACCTAAGGTTTAGCAAGCAGGAATCCTGGAAACATTTCTCATTCAAGATGACTGAAACAATTCAAATCGAATTTCACGTTTATATATTGTATCACTTGATCCAACCTCGCAGTTGAAAAAAGTAGTTGTGTTTGTAATGAACATTTATACTTCCTTATGGTTTACAATAACGTGTCATCCTAGAATTATTTAAGCGTCAAAAAACATTTTTAAGATAATAATACAACGCATCTGGTATTTCGAAGATGATATTAAGTATCTTGTTCAATCAACTCTACAAAGTGCTTTTATGGTAAACTCAGAACATATCCTTTTGAGAATGTTGTTTGACTCACGAAAACGTATTCTATGTCTGACAACCAAAAGGATAGAAAAAGTTCTACGAACAAAGCTACCAGGAAATATTCATTTTGAAGCAAAAAAAAAAAAAAAAAAAAAAAAAAAAACAACTACATAGATCTTATTAATTGGCAGTCTACAATAGTAATGGAACGATGTGTCATAACTTGCCTAGGAAAACAAAGATACGTGTTTTTCTCTTTTATTTATGCGACCATATTTACTACTCACAATTTCTATACTTATTGCTTTATCCTTTCGATTATATAAATAGAGTGAAAAATAGTTGAACTAATACCTTGATGGTATTTACCTTTTTAAGAAAAATCTTCGATTTATTTATTACTACTGATGGATTGTCTAGGTTCACAACATTTAAATCCCGCAAAAGAGCACTTGCTAATTGAGAATTGCTCTACAGCACATGATCTAGAAAAAGAGAGTAGATTTTCTGGCAGCGCTTGTTTCACTGAAATAATTTAACTTTCTGGTTTTTCGCTTGGTAAAAGCATTTTACTTTCGAATTCACTCTCGACACTCGAACTCTGTAACATTGAGTCATTTTCAATAACGTTACCTTCATGTCTCAAACCTAGAGTCTTTGTTGGTTAGAGACTCCTAGGTCGCATGGACGTGAAATGACTTAACACTTGAGTTCAGTATAGGCCATTCCATAAAATGATATTTCTGATATTTCAAAACGCTTTACTACAATACCTAGATTGAATAAAATAATTGAAATAAACTTAAATGGTTGAAAATCGAAAAATATGCATATTTTGTGATAAACATGTAGATTCTGGGAGACCTAAATGTCAAATGGCAGATACCATTTTTTATTATTGTTAATTAATATTCTAAACTTTACATTTTTATACTTGAAAATAAAAATTTGCTTTAAATTTATGTTTTTTAAAAACATTAAAAATCTTCGTTTTTGTCAAAAAAAAAAAAAAAAAATCAAACTTCAAGCTCACTCCGGGAGACCTAAATATTTTTCAATTGAACCAATTTTTTTTTTGTAAATATATTGACAGTGTGCCAAATTTCATTCCGATAAATTAACATTAAACCGTGCCGCAACGAGCTTAAAGTTGTTAAAAAGATATAAAAAAATTTACATTTTTTTGAAAAAAAGTAAATTTCTTCGAATTCGATTGAACACAACCGAAACTTTTTCCTTTTGACCACTTTTGACAGTATATATATAGTTTTATTATAATAAGTTAGTATTAATCATGTGCACATTGATATAGAAATGGCTAAAAATTGACACAGAATTGGTAAAAATGAACGAAAATAATCCAAAATTTTTATCCTTTTAAATAAAGGAGAAGGATGCAAAATATTGATAAAATTGAACAAATAAAGGTAATATAACGTTCATACAACAAAAGTTTGATGTTTTTAGTGATATTTTTGCGCATTTAGCGTTTTTTTTATAGACCGTCGACACGTCGCAAAATGCTCTTCTTTTAATTAAAGAATCCTTTTAATTTTTTTAATTAACTTTAGTCCTTTTCTAGTGTAATTTACAACACGAAGATTTTTTTTAAATTTATGTTTGACATGTTTATAAGAAATATTTTCTTTCCAAAAAGTGGGCGATACATTTAAAAATCCCATTTAAGTTCCTTAAGCAGATTCAAGCTTTTGACTCATACAAACGACAATTTTCTAATTTAAAATGATAAATATATTAAAGATTAATCATATGATGTAGATTTTTATTATTTATAAAAATCTATTTTAGTATTTTATTTATAAAAAGATTCAAATTTACAAATATGTGTCGCACTTTAAAATAATTTTCTTCGTTATAGTTAAATATCTTATTTTCAAAGCAATCGTAATGTACGTCAAAAATACTGTATGTAAAAATTTTACAGATATAAAATAACGACCATCTCTAAGCTCAATTGAGTTTGATATGGTTTAGAAAAAACCCTCTACTTTACACAAATATAGATAAGGTGATTTTAATCAGAGATAACTCTCTGAAACAATCAAGGACTAGAAATGGAAAACGACGCAAGTCCAAAAAAGAAAAAAATTCAGGTGAGCCAAAAAATGATCGCATCTGGTGCCCCATTGACGGTCATGCACGTATATATACGTCATATGATCTCCAGTTTTTCCAGCAATACACAACATTTTTAAATTTATAAATAAAATTTAAAATAAAATATTTTTTAGATATTTTTATTTGCATGATAGTCTGTAACCAATCTAAAACAAAATAAATAAAAAATAGTTTAAAAAAATTATGTATTTGAATTAGAAATATAATTAAAAAAATTTTGCAAGGAAAACAACTGGGGAATTTCGCCCATTCCCATGACCGTCAGTGGGTTAAGGCAATGGGGGATTAAGTACTGATTGAATTTGAACTATTGCTATTGGAGTTCGCACTTTGGGCGTTCTCCCCTTTCTTTAGCTTGGTCTTTACCACATTTTTAAGTAAAAATCGATTTTTGATTTTTTTAGTAATTAAGTCATTTTCCATTTTTAGTCCTCAATTGGTGCATATGAAATCTCGGATGTGAGATTTTCTTTCATTTACTTATAATCTATATGAGCTTTGGCCGACCAAACGGTATAGTGGTTAGCGTGCTAGCTTCTGGACCGCGAAGTTGAGGGTTCGAGTCCCTTGCTAGGCATGGGTGTTTGTAAATGTATGTCGGCTTGTCTAATGACGAATGTTCGGCGCATTATAGCCCTCGTGTTGCTGACGGCGCCAGATAATCTGAATACAACCAACTATATGAGCTTTGAAAGTTAACTTAATTATTTTAGAACGTGAGGGAAAATACCACATAGCATATTTTCCTTGTGGTTTGTGGCTTTATTTAGTATTATTTTTTAGTTAACATTTATCCCTAAATATATGATGCACAATCCAATGAGTACTCAAAAATCATTTTTAAAGTTATTTTGCTTTCCTCTTCTTTTTAAAAATAATAAGCGTTTCTTCAAATTCATGTTGTTGTTGGAAGCCTCATGTCAATATCTTTTCGCATCCTGAAAATTCTTCTCATGGATATAGTTCTATTTTATCCTAAGTGTTTTAATACTTGAAGTCTAGATTGCTTGTGACTTGAGCTAGTTCAATTTTAAGTACCCTCAACTTATGTAATGACTCTACAACGGTAATACAACATTTATTTCCTAGCTAGTGAGCTAGTTGTTCAATGTGAATAAACACTAGGGAAGCACCGAAAGTAGTGGCACTGAAATAGGGAAGCACTGAAATAGTAAGTGGCGCAGTAGAGCTCATTGGAAGCTCTTGCGCCATAAAACCCTATACTACCAACTTAAATAGTAAGAACTCTCATGCAACTAATTTGAATAAGACTTTTACAGATAATCAGTTTCATCTCTAGTTTGATGTAAATAAAGACTAGATTATCTGTCACTAGATTAAATCTGTCATGATCGCGGAATTATGTTTAATCGCTTTAATAATATAATCTATAAAAACAAAGTTTTTAATAGAAATCTTTTATATGCATTACCAATTGTTATATTCATTAACTCAAAGCCGGTTTTATTGTCAGCGCGTGCTTGATGTTTGTATCTGATTTTAAATATTCAAAACATTTCTATCAGCAAAATTTGCTACAAACTAAGTTTCAAAATTTATTTATTAAAATTGAATATGAATTTATGCATTCACTTTCAAATATCTTTTATTTATTCTGATTAAAACAATTTTGTCCATAGAAAAGAGCTTCAACAATGATTGATTAAAATTCTTTCATTTACAGCTTTACTACGCAACGCAACGTTGAATTGACTGGATTTA
This sequence comes from Linyphia triangularis, assembly GCA_963978545.1. Taxonomy (NCBI): domain Eukaryota; kingdom Metazoa; phylum Arthropoda; class Arachnida; order Araneae; family Linyphiidae; genus Linyphia; species Linyphia triangularis. The sequence continues at coordinate 98,507,172 of OZ021721.1, forward strand.
TTACGTAATAAATGTGTGCATTCGAGTCTAAAAATTATTAATTTATTTTGAATATGAATTTATGCATTCACGTTCAAATATCTTTTATTTATTCTGATTAAAACAGTTTTGCAAATAGAAAAGAGCTTCAACAATGATTGGTTAAAATTCTTTCATTTACAGCTATACTACGCAACGCAACGTTGAATTGACTGGATTTATTGCGTAATAAATGTGTGCATTCGAGTCCAAAAATCATAAATTTATTTTGATTGAAATAAAGGAAAAAGCTTCAACAATGATCGGTTTAATGGGATTTATTAGTATTCCAAAACGGTTATAGAAACTTGTATAAAAGAAACCTTTTAGTGACAGTAACAATCCCCCAAAACTTGATAGAATGCATTGTCATCGACATCGAATCTATCTGCCAAGTTTCAAACTGATCAGATGACGACAAGTGGGTTAAACTTCAACAGATTTACCCGGCAGCCACACACACAATCGAAGTCAATATAATGGATTTAAAAAAAAAAAAAAAAAAAAAAAAAAAGAGGACAGCAGATCGTTGATGAGGCTCAATCATTAGATTGTTTCGCATCACTAAATAACCTCTAACTAACAACCCAATCACTAATTTGTCATTAAGTTAATATTGAAATTGATAGTGCGTCAATTGAACTAATTTCAGTGACCTGGATAATTCATGTCTTGAAGCCGAAGTAGGCTTAGAAATCATCTTAGATATCTATGTTATCAACTCTCTCAACTAGTTAGTGACTGTTGATAACCATGAGTTGTTTGGTTGTATTCAGATTATCTGGCGCCGTCAGCAACACGAGGGCTATAATGCACCGAAACATTCGTCATTAGACAAGCCAACACACATTTACAAACACCCATGCCTAACATGGGACTTGAACCCGCAACCTCGCGGTCTAGAAGCCAGCACGCTAACCACTATACCGTTTGGTCGGCTTGATAACCATGAGAAATCTATTAAAAAAGTATTAGATGGGGACAGTATAGTGGCCATTCAATTGGCTTCATTTGCATACTTAGGTTGGTTGTTTTCAGATTATCTGGCGCCGTCAGCAACACGAGGGCTATAATGCGCCGAAACATTCGTCATTAGACAAGCCAACATACATTTACAAACACCCATGCCTAACACGGGACTCGAACCCACAACCTCGCGGTCTAGAAGCAAGCACGCTAACCACTATACCGTTTGGTCGTCTGCACACTTAGGAGAAACCGCTTTTGAGTTATCTAGAATTTACAGTCAGTTAGAGATCAGTAGTCGTATCTCTATTTTAAAATCGTCCCAGCCTCTCCTGCTCTAACGGTTGTCTCTCAGCAAAGATTAGTATACTGTAAAGTAAACTCTTTATAGTATAGTAATCTTGTAAAGTAAACTCTTTATAGTATACTAATTTTGTAAAGTAAACTCTACTCGGCATTCGCCTTTCCTTTCTTTGGTCTATGACGTTTATGGTGGTGTTGGGCTGAGTTATCACCAGACACGGTCACTGCCAGGCGCGGATTCAGAAATGTTGATGCAAGCAACTCAACACGTTCAGAAATTGAAAGAAGGGGAAAGGGAAGAAATAAATAAAAATCTAGGACATAAAAGATTAAACAGTTATGCAAGAGAGAACCAAAGTTAAAAAAAAAAAATCAACAACTACATAAGTACGCTTTTAATTTATTGATAGATTAAATACCCTTAAAATTAAAAATAATAAAATTCTAAAACATCATTGAATGTAATTTTGATTACTTTAATTCGCAGTTAAAAACTTAAATGTTACTAATTTTTAATATTAATAAAATCTTTAAATGAGCAATCACCGAAAAAACAAAATTACTCATTTAGAAAAAAAAAAAAAGAAAAAAAAAAAAAAAAAATGGTGAACCATAGTCAAGTAAAACGCTGTAAAGTTTAAGAGGGAAAGCTAGTTTGTTCCTGCCCCATAGATCTAATGCTTTATCTTTTTAGTTGCAATTTTTGCCGTGGTATTTCTTTAAAGCGTATCAAATTTTATAGCAGGCATAACATCATTAAACAATTGAAGGCATTTAAAATGGCAATTTGCTATACCAATTTAAAAATGGCATAACATCATTAAAATATTTGAAGGCAAAATAACTAGTGTTTCTTTTTATTATTACTGATTGATTTAAGTAATTATATAATTATAAGCTAACTAAAAAAAAAAAAACTTTTTAAGAGTAATAATAATAATAATAATAAAAAAAATCACTAAAGATTCTACCTTCAAATTTTTTTTATGAACTTTTATTACTGATTTTATGCCTTCTATAAAATTGTATAGCTTTAAAGTAATACACTTTCAGAAATTGTGGCTAAAATAATATAACCCATAAAAGCAAAGTTTTAAATATAAATCCTTTATACGCATTGACAATTTTCAAAAACGTTAACACAGCGCCGAATCTGTAAACAGCATGTGCTTGGTGTGTTTTAAATATCTATCAGCAAATTGTGTGGCAAACTACTTATTTACTATCCTTTATTTCTATATCCGTTATATCTATCAACAAAATTTCAAATTTTATTTCTTAAAAATGAACGTCACACTCATATCCACAACCAAATATCTTTAATTAATTCTGATTAAAACTATTTTATTATTTATTTATTAAAAAAATTTGGCAATATGAAAGAGTTTTAACAATGGTCGGTTTAATGCTATTTTAAAGCGATTGGATGACGGCAAGTTGGTTTATTAGTATTCCGTAAAAGCGACCTTTTAGTGACAGTAACAGCCCCAAAATTGGATAAAATGCATTTTCATCAACATCGAATCTATCTGTCAAGTTTCGGCCCGATTGGATGACGACAAGGGGGGCTAATTAGTTTGGTTGGTTGTATTAAGATTATCTGGCGCCGTCAGCAACACGAGGGCTATAATGCGCCGAAACATTCGTCATTAGACAAGCCAACATACATTTACAAACACCCATGCCAACACGGGACTCGAACCCGCAACCTCGCGGTGGGGGCTAATTAGGCGTCTGCAGATTTGCCCGCCATCAGAAAACATTCACACAAAATCAAAGTTAATATAAAGGATTTAAAAATAAAGCATTGTATCCATTGAGCAGAGACATACTGACGTACCCTCTATGGAAAGAAACAAGAAATCTGATTCACGCAAATGCCAAATGTAAATTCTTGCATGTATTCAATCCTCGATATTATTGCTTTGTACGCAAGTGACGCACTTCTTATCATTTCTGTACATATTCAATATTAGGAATTTCTACCCTTGTGCATAAATACTAAGTTCGGGGAAATGGAATGAAACAAGAAATATGATGTACGCAAATATCAAATGTTAATTCATGTATGTATTGGATCATCAATACTCTTTTATTATACGTAAGTGACACAATTTAGTATCACGAAACTTTTGATGTGTGCGCAAATGCCACGTTTGGTATGAACGCAAATGCCACGTTGGGTATGAACGCAAATGTCAGCATTTGTTCTCCTGCCTTGTATCTGGGCCTGGTCTCAACCAGATGAGCTTACGTGTCATCACAAACTATTTTATTATAACGAAGTGTTTTCATTTGGAAATTTCTCATTCGCTCCGATTCTAACAGAAACCTCATCTTTTACAGTTGGTCCAGTGGCAGCGTTGTCTGAAGAATGGAAGCTAATGGATGGTTTCCCACGGTTTGTGGATTTTAATCAGTTGATGGAGATCGCACTGCATCACGCAGAGGTGAGTTCAGATCAAAAACAATTAGGGAAAACTGTCACGCAGTCGAAACGACATTTTATTGTTGAGGTACATATTTGCCATGGTAACACTGCTGGTATCTGAACCAAGGATAGGTAAGGCACAGAATTTTTTATTCTAGAGGGTAGATGGTGATGCATCAATGGGTGTTGTCTTGATGTTCACTCAAAGTAAACCAATCATTTTATGTCAAGGCTATGAAAAGTGAAGCATTGAGGGCAGTGATGTAGAACAAAAATCCGGTCAAGAGCGAATACTATCATGTCGAGTATTCCGTATCCGATCTCTGTGCGTTTGATCACTCAATCTGATCTTTAATTCTTTTGAAACGTGACAGCACATTCGCAGATAGTTCACGAAAAATCTTTTTCAGCGTTAATCTCCTTTTGAATCTTAGGTATTTGGATGCAGGTTTGTTTATAGGTATTATGTTTTGCAAAAAAAATCAATAAATGGTTTACATTGATCGAAACCGAAACTTTACTTGTTTATGAAAGTAAGATCGATCATGTCGAGTGTTCCGTATCCGATCTCTGTGCGTTTGATCACTCAATCTGATCTTTAATTCTTTTGAAACTTGACAGCACATTCGCAGGTAGTTCACGTAAACGCTTTTCCAGCGTTAATCTCCTTTTGGATCTTAGGTATTTAAGTGCAGGTCCATTTATAGGTATCATGTTTTGCAAAAAAATCATTAAATGGTCTACATTGATCGAAACCGAAACTTTGCTTGTTTATGAAAGTACTTTTCAAAAGATTTGTAAAGTGTTAGAAAAATAAAGAAGAAAAAATAAATAAAATTTGGAAATTTGGATGACACCACTCGCTTTAAAAGAGTTAAACAGATAAAGCGAGATTTAAATAGTAGAGCTTATTTCAAATGTTATTGTTTAGGTCAGACGGACTGACAGAAAAGATAGGAAAGGACAGTTCTGCATCAGGTGGAGGCATAAGTAACACATTGACTTAGTGGCATCACTAGGGCATGTCATGGTCATAAAACACGGTGTCATGTCAGGTGGTCACGAATAAAGTTGAGTTGTTTCCCCCTGTTGTTTCGACTTCATTATTACTTTTGCGAATTTGGCAACGGTTATGAGTATTTGTTTCCTTGCATACGATTTGAGTTGTATGCTTCCTAATGCTACAGTAATTTATTTAAGTTATATATTAACCCTTTGCACTCGATGCCTTTTCCGCGCGGAGGGACCAGCAACTCGAGACATTTTAGGTTTGGTTGGCGTTTATGGATTTGCTTCATAGAAACTATACACAGTCATTGGTCTTGCATCAAATTTCCACATCAAACCTAGTGGTCTTCTTGTGTTTCGGCATCCAATCGTGTGGCGCCTGAGAGGCTCCGATCGAGTGCAAAGGGTTAGGATTTCGCACGTTGCATGTAACTATTGGAAATAGCAAAGAGTTTAGTTATAAAGAATTACGATGTATAAAAACGAATGTAACCAAAAATTTAAAAGATTAATTCACGCAATGGAATATAAATGATAAGTAATTTGTGAATTATTAAAAGCAAAAACTCAAACATTAAACTCAAACTCTAAATAGATACAAACACTAACTATTAGAAATACGAAATTGCAAGCGCTTAAATTAGAATACTTCTTTACGCATGAAATATTGAACTCTACATAGACTAATTCAAGGTTATTCATTAAAAAAATTTGGTTATGGGAGGTATAATTGTATATCAATAATTCAGAAAATTTTATGTTCCAACAGTACTTTTCAAAAGAACTTATACATAAATTCATACATTTCTGAATAACTCAAACAGAATGCATTCACATTTTCCAAGACAGCAATTTTCTAAGAAGAGAATGTTGAATATTAAATGGACATAATTTAAAATAGCTCATTAAGAGGAAATGTAAAACACACTCAGATTTCAAAAATTAACGAAATTATTTAGTAAAATTTATGAAGGCGAACCTCTAAAAGAAAAAGAACATTGCTACTCGTAAGGACAATTAAATGCATAAAATAGAGCTCGAATAAACTAATAAAAATTACTTTAAATCGTGAGGTAGAAATCGAACATAAATAATAAAATTTTCGTGAATTCTTGAAAGTCAAAAGTATTATTACAAAATAATACAAAAAATCTAATTAGAAATCAGAAATTGTTAGTAACTTAAATAAAAATTTTTATTTTATGTGGTCCAAAAATATTTTTTTTTTGGTACTAAATTGACTATATTCAATTCAGAAAATAATTTTCACCTCTACTCTCCAAATAATTTATGCATAATTTCTAGGGATGGAACGGATGTGATTTTTGCCGGATACCGGATTTCGGATATCCGGGGTACCATGTCTACCGGATACGGATATCCGAAACGGATTTCACCGGATATCCGGCCGGATATTCGGTCTATACACTAAAAACGATAGTTATACGATATGCTATACGAAAAAAAATGGTCATGATATGAAGTATTAAGTAAATTATAATTAGTGGTTAGCGCACCGCAAGGCATGCCACAGGTCCATGGTTTGATTCGTGGACTGGGCAAGGTTGACTTAGCTGTTTATACCTGAAAGAAATAAACTGAGGAGGACCATGCATGCTTGGGAACTAAACACTGGGGTTCGGCGTCAGAATGACCATCTGACCGGAACATCTGCCATGTGACACACAAATGCCACAGTCAATAAAGCTGAGCTGGGCCCAGCAGGCCTTGGTCCACACGGGCTGTCGCGCCACTGAGTTGATTTTTTTTATTTAAACTTTAGTTGATGAAACGATGTTTTAGTGATGCCAATACCTACACTTGCTGAACAATTTTGAAACTTCATCACCATTTTTTTTTGTGTGTTACTTAAAATTGTACCAAACATTCTGCAATGTGATGAAAATATTTCAGAATTATGCTTAACGTTATGTTATACCATATTTAAAATATATATTTAATATAAACAAACAAAATTAGTACTTACATATTTTTGCGGTTAAGGCTTTTGTTTTAGGATCATCTAAACTCCACAATTTTGGTACAAATAATTTCGATTCCAATGTTATCTGCGTGCATTTCTTGTTTTGATGAATTGTTTTTTCTTGTTCATCAATATTTGATGCATTTAGTGAGTCTTTTAAGCTTCGGTGAATTTCCTTATGCACACTCATTAAATGGTTCCATAAGGGTTTTGTGGAAAAGGATTTTGGGCTTTTGCCGCGCACAATATATTTTTTAAACGATTCTGTGGAGCAAGTAACACATAGGGCTTTGCTTTCGTCATTTCCATTAATTTTAAAATACTTCCAAATGGGTGATTTTAAATGAGCCATTATTAAAAATCATAAATTGGATTGTAATTGGAGAAAACTATGATTCAAGACATTCTAGAGAGCTAAATATAATTCCACATTGTGGCGCTGCGTTAAAGACCTAAAAATTACAATACTTCATTTTACGTCAGAAAAAATATACCAGCTTTCAACTTCTGCCAATGAAAAATCAGAAATTAGACCATACCATTCACAGCATAAAGGGGTAGAGTATTATCGTCGATAGAACAAAAAAAAAAAAAGCATTGAGGAGTGCGCATTAGCTATTTATTGCTTTTTACTCGCTAGCAAATGTCAGAAAAAAAGGAGAAAGTGAGTATAAAACTAAAACTCTTAACAAGTAGCTTATGTTATGGAAAAAAAGTACTATTTATTAGAATTTCGGTTCGTGTTTTATGGAGAAGCATTCAAATATAACATCTGGAATTAATCGGATCATAAACTTGGAATGAAAAGAACATATTGCAAAACACGTATGAAGGATGTGCATGGAAAAAGTTTGGAGGAATGGTTTATGCTTATCAACTCGGCGCCCTACCTCATCTCTGAAGTTATGGATATGCCAAAGCATAGTTCTCAAGAAGGAACTTTTTTGTTTTCTAACTTGACTGTAATTTATGTCCAAGAAGAAAAAAAAGTATAGGATGCGGTGTCCCTTTTGTCCGCAAAAGATCACTATTTTTTGCAAAAAATTATTTCTTGTGGATACCTGGTGGCCGGATATCCGAATGAAATTATCGGATGTCCGGTATTTCAAATCGGATATCCGACGGGGTTTCGGATATTGAAAAATCAGCCGGATATGCCGGATATCGGATATTTGCCGGATATCCGTTCCATCCCTAATAATTTCATACCTTTCAGAATAGCTGAAACGAAGTGTGTTCACATTTCCCGACACAACTATTTCTTAAAGGGATTTGTGTTCAATTTTATATTGATAAATTATACCAAATCTTAAGAAAAACTTGGAAAATATACTGAGACATTAAAAATTGATTAAATTGGTACTGAAAATTTAAGAAAGTGGACATCCTAAAGTGGGTACATTTGAATATACATGTACCCTCTTAGATGCTCTTACGGCCTCCAGTGTTTCTCAGATTTTAAATTTTGTGAAACCCTGATGTATAAAAATGACGCTAAAATTATTAAAGTTACAAAAATATTTTTGTTTTCATTTTTGCTTCTGTATATAAAAGTGTTTTTGTTTTCATTTTCATTTCTGCATAAAAAAATATTTTTGTTTTAATTTTAATTTTTTCATTTTAATCCAAGAAAAGATAAACTAAATGAATCGTAAATGTAAAGGGATCATGTCACATTTTCTTAAGTTTATAGAAGAGAGAATTTTTTTTATCTTCTCCAAAAATACGTTTTTAATAAAAAATTTTCATTCTAGTGTCTGGGAAATAGGTTTCAGGGAAACCCTGATAAAGAATTTATAATTTTACTTGCTTAAGAATTGCTACGAGCGAAATAAGTCTTATATGGAACTGTCCCTTTTTATATTTAAGCATCTTAGAGCTCCCGATTACCAATAAAACTACCAGGAAAACTAAAAAAAATAAGCAAATTATCCATAGTAAAACACATCGCATTAAGCTTTGTATATTTTACTAACTGTGTTATTTTACAGAGATTCAAAGTATTCATCTTTTAGGTGCCTTTTTAATGAACTAATGGTTGGTGCACTAGAATTCAACTCGTCCATTTTTCTCTGGTTATTGGTTGGTTGTTTTCAGATTATCTGGCGCCGTCAGCAACACAAGGGCTATAATTCGCCGAAACATTCGTCACAAGCCAACATACATTTACAAACACCCATGCAACACGGGACTCGAACCCGCAACCTCGCGGTCTAGAAGCTAGCACGCTAACCACTATACCGTTTGGTCGGCACTCTCACTGGTTATTGGAAGTTTGGTCAATGAATAAGCTCTGCTTTGGGGTATTGTAAGAGTTACATTAGGTTTTCTAGCTGGGAAAATTCGCAAGCTAATACCATTGAAGTTTTGTGTACTTTTTTGACTTATGATATTCGTTAAATCTCAATCTCAAGAAGCGAGACAACTGCCGACCAAATGGTATAGTGGTTAGCGTGCTAGCTTCTAGACAGCGAAGTTGCGGGTTTGAGTCCCGCGTTAGGTATGGGTGTTTGTAAATGTATGTTGGCTTGTCTAATGACGAATGTTTCGGCGCATTATAGCCCTTGTGTTGCTGACGGCGCCAGTTAATCTGAAAACAACCAACCAACGAGACAACTTTTTTTTTTAAACTAACGCCTTACACTAATGTGTAAACCTCTGTTACACTAATCTATCATACTATGAAAAATTTAGAAAATGTGACGTAACCCCTTTTTTACATTTAGCGTTTCAAATATACTATAGCTTTATAATAAGTTACATCTAACATAACCTTTATTATTTTAGTGAGAATTTCATCTGCAATGTCTCTGCGTCGTCTGGCAAGTATATGCATCATAGTTGTTTTTAACCTTGTCCTCGTCTTACTGTACATACCAACAAGGATGAGGACGCCTGCGGGAGATACCGAGTACATTATTGAAAGAACAGTTGTCAGAACAACAAATGCAACTAAAATAAATGAGACTTCAGTAAAGAGCACCCCTTTGGTTCCAGAGATTACATTCCCAGTTGATTACAACTTCACACTGAATCCCAGTGATCTATGTTCAACAAAGAACTTGAACAGTAAAATGTCGTTACTTATTCTAGTGTGTACCGCTGTTCCTAATAAATTACAAAGACAGACGATACGTGATACGTGGGGATCTGTAGTTGTGAATAATACAGGATATGTAAGATTGGGGTTTTTAGTTGGATCCACCCTCAATGCTTCAATACAAAAAGAACTAGAATACGAATATCTTCAGCATTCAGACATTATCCAACAAAACTTTGTGGACTCGTACCAAAACCTTACTCTGAAGTCAATTATGCTGCTGAAGTGGGTATCTGGTTTTTGCCCTGATGTTCAGTACGTTCTGAAAACGGATGACGATATGTACGTAAACATACCAAATCTATTGAAATCCCTTTCCAAATTCCCAGTCAAGTCCAAAGTGATGTACGGTGTACTATTTAAAAAAGCCAGGCCGAATAGGAACCCGGCAGCAAAATGGTTTGTGCCAAAGAATCAGTTTGACGGAGATGTTTTTCCCGATTACTTATCAGGGACAGGTTATGTGATGAGTCGTGATGCCGTGCCGGAACTTCTAGAAGCAAGTGCCACCCTTCATTTTTTAGTGATGGAAGATGTGTTTATAACTGGATTGTGTGCCAGTCAGTGCCGCGTCAAGAGGTATAATATCAAAGGGTTCGCGCACTGGAGACGATTGCCAACTGGCTGTGCTTTTAAAGATGTCATCACTGGACACCATGTCTCCTCCAAGGAGATGATCAAAATATGGAGAGAGCTTCAAAAAAGACCATTAGTGTGTAAACAGCCGAAAAGAAAGTCGTAGTACACTATAGAAAACAAAAGTATCCCGACATCTGAATTGCTTATTATTATGCAGGATGTTTATATTTAAAGTTCAACTTTCAAAAAGTTATAACAAACACTGTTCAGAATGACCTAAAATTTGACTTGGATATGTATCAGAAGAGGGAAATGGTATGACATAAGAAAAAACTATTTCGAACTATTTTTTTTATGTTATACCATTGCTTTTTGAAAGCCATCATTTGGTATGAGAAAAATACTATACTTCTGAAGTCATGATTTTTAAAGTTGAGCTTTAATAATAATCACCCGGGATGGCTATAATTAAATTTTAACTTTCAAAAAGCAGTGAAAAAAGACACTTGTCAGAATGAACTAAAATTTGACCCGATTATACGCAAAGAAGGGGAAATCTGGAAATGGCATAAGGAAAAAGATGTTCGAAACTGTTTTTTATGCCATATAGTTTGTTACTTTTTCAAGTATATTATTCATGTCAAATCGTAGGTTATTGATTTTTTTACAATATTTTCATGTCAAATTGTAAGTTATTGATTTTTTACAGTATTTTGAAAGTTAAACTTTATTTATAAACACCCTAAATATTGCTTATCGGTGGAACAATAACGTAACTGAAACTATCGCATTTTATAGGAAACACTAGAAAACTGGAACGAAATAATTTGGATTGCTACATAAACGAGGAAATTTTAGCTAGTTGAAATTTAATTGAGAGCTTAGATCTTACCAACTAAAAAAAAATCAGGGTTTGATTTCCTTGGTATTAACTCACTTATTTACTCCTTTCCGAAGCAGTTGATTCATTGCCCCCTTATAAATCTAAGCTATACCTCTACTTAAAGCATATTTAGTTTTTTATAGAAATATTGATAGAAATACTTCATCTCTAGACTAAAATACACATGTTTGTGAAAATTGAAGATAAAAATAATAGCAGTCGTAAGATTAAAATTACACACAAAAAAAATTACTGCTAATATTCGAGTACAGAAAACAATTTCGAACACTTGAAATTTCAACTTCTCTCATGGGTACTTATTTAGACACATTTGCGTTATTAAAAAGATGGCCACTATATTAGAATGTAAATTTTTTTTTATCTTAAATATTTACAAACATGTTAAGAATTCCAAACTAGAGACGAAGACCGATGAGTATTTATCAATATGATAAACCTACTTACATAACATGCATATACAAATTAAATATACATATGCATAATAGACAGATAAATGAAAAATATTATAATCTAAAAGCTTTAACACTTGAAGTCATACCTCTATAGGCCAAAGCCTTGAAATAAAATAGAAGGGGAGAAGATGGAGGGGAGGGGAGGGGAGGGAATGGAATTGGCGTTTTTTTTTTATTTTTTTTTTTATTTTTTTTTTTTATAGTTTACTTAATATTATATTTTAAGATTCAAACCCATACAACAACTTAAAAAATATTCTTTTGTTGACATTTTTAAATTTACTTACCATATATTCTATAGAAAGGCTATAGGTGACACAACAAAGTTTAAACTACTTTGTTGTGTCACCTATGTCGAATTTCATGAGAACACCATTTGGGAATTTCTTTAGGGAAACTGCCCCAAACTGACAGCTCGATAGGAGAAACTCTCACCAGAACTGAATTTGTTACAATTTTCATCGAGTCTGATTATTTTTCACGCAGAATTTACAGAACACCAACACGTTGCAGATCGAACTTGATAATCTCTTATACTAGCTTCCTCTACACTTCCTATCTAGAATATTCTGCCTCTGAACCATGTGTACGGATGGATAACTAGGGCTATACTTCACTGAAGCATCCGTTATCAAATCGGAATCTACAGATTAGCATGTAATCAGAACAATATAGTTTTAATTTGAGGCACTGTCCCCCGACCAGATTAGCCGTTATTGCGATCAAAAATAGGTAGTTGAGAATACAAACCACGCCATCAACTCATATAGTAGGAGATTTTTTGCCTCTGAACCATGTGTTCGGATTTAGTGGACTACATTGTAACTTTCACTGTCGGACCTTAACTTCGAATAAAAACTCTCATCCAACCAGGTTGGTTATTTAGTAGAGGTCGGAAATATCGATCAAAATAAATATCGATACTATATCGTTGCATAGAAAAAAATATCGATAAAATATCGAAGTATCGATACAAGATTTTTTTTATTTGATTTTCAATTTTGCCAGAAACAAAGTTTTTCTGGGCAAATTTCAACTTTTCAGGATTGCTTTTTTGTAAGATGACTACTTTTTCAACTTAAATGGATCTATTACAAAAAAAAAAAAGTTACATTTTTGCTTAATTAGTGCAGTGATTTAAAGAAAAATTTAGATAATTTTCAATAGCTTTTAAGTGTATGGCAAAATATTGAATATTGGTGACATTTTAACTCTCAGCCAAGTTCAAACTTTAGTTATGAAGTTTTTGAAAAGGGAATAAAGAAAATCGAAAAAACACATGGAACTACAAAACGATCATCAAAAAACTAAAAATGTTTGAAAACATCGATATATCGGTGACTTTTATCGATGTTTTTAATATCGATATTTTTTTTAAAGTATCGATAAAAATATCGTCATATCGATATATCGCCGACCTCTATTATTTAGAGTTTTTTCGAAAGCACTGCACTATATATTGAGACAGGCTTACTTGAACTCATTAAATACGCTACAAGGATGTGTGAACCGGTTTTACTACGCCCTGATTGGCTGATTGGAAAGATGTGTGGCCGATTCTTTAAAACTCTTATAGTAATCGTGGTTAGAAAAGTAACATATTAATTAAAATTTAAACTTAAAAGAGATGATTTTCTTTTTCTTATCAACATATATTTAAGTTTAATACAAAAATATGTGCGCTGGTTATCAATATTACTATAAAAGTTGGGATTTGTCCGGAACTATATCTTGACGCGGAAGGATCAATCCTACAGCGTATACTCAAGGCTCAAGTAATGTTGTTCAGAGGTATAGGGAGAAACTAATCCAAAATATCATGAAGGGGAGAATGATTTCCGGGAGGTCTTAAAAGGACGAACTGCCACATATTTGTGTATCGAAATAGGAGAAAACTCTGATAAACTCCCACCAGACACATTGAAAAATGACGCGAGATTCTCCGCAGTGTTACTAAAGGTACTATTTTTGATATCAAGTTTTTGTATTTCCCACACCAATAGCTTTTAGCAAATGTCCCTTTTTCGTTTTACAAGGTCTGACAAGCACACACAAAAACCTTTCATAAGGTTAAATTTTTAGGTTGGTTGGTTGATTGTTTAATGGCGCAAAAGATTCACAAGGACCCTACTGTGCCATTGATTTTTAGAAGTGTTATTTTATAAAAAGTGCTTCCGATGAATAGTCGTCTAAAAATATTTATCATTTTAACCAGTATTCACATTTTCTGTAAAAAACTCATTGTTCCATCTTTATTCTTTTCGGAAAATTTTCTTCCAGTTTTTGTTTTTTGAGTGACACTTGAAATGCAACTGGGCTCCACGAAACTGCTAAGTTAAATTATTAAAATGGAATAACTCAAACAAACGACTCCAGGAAATTAATCCTTGACTGCAAAGTACGAATGAAACATTTAACATTTAACACTAGAGCGTACAAAACCAAAACTATACCAACCAGAACATTGAAAATCATCCATGTGTTTGCATATAAAGATAAGTAAGCTTGTGATACCATCCAACAATTGAAGAAGGATCTTCATTGAAGTGGATATCATAGTCCCAATGGGTCTCAGAACGTTTGAATTAATACAGTACCATGAGAAAACTGACGGGACTTATAAGTCCCGTCAGTAAATAAAGGTTTAAATTGTTTTTATCGATTGCAAGTTATGAGCATGCTTCCTTTCGCGCCATTCTCGATTTTCCCATCTTAACAACAAAATATTGGAATGAAATTGTGTTCTCGATAATCCGGATTTTTTTTTTTTTTTTTTTATTTTTTTTTTATGGTTTTTGCCAAATTGGAGATCAACGCTGGATTAGTCAAGATGCTTATAGAAATAATACTGGTTCAAATTGGCTCAGTAGATCTAAAATTATTATTATACTCTTTAAGGAGTGGAAAAAGGAAAGGGTTTTAGAAATTTAAAGTAGCCAGTTACCTTTCACTTGTTTCGAAGATCAAGTATGCAAAATTTCATCTAGCTCGGAATAAAACTGTAGCTTCCTATAAAAAAAATACATACACAGTACACACATACATAAGAAGATTCTTCTTTATACATATGTTACGGCAAATTTAATTAACTTGGATATTACCCATAATAACTATCACTAATAGTGATACTTATTTTGTAAAATAATCACATATTATGTATAATATCCAAATTAATCAAACTAACCGTAAATTATATGTAGATAGAAGATTCAGGCTGCCTGTTTTGTTTTTTTCCCCGTTTTTTTCTTTCTCCATATTTACGAGCTTAACACAACCAATTACCGCCTCGTAATTTTGAACTTGGTTAGATAACGTGGTCGAAACTTTTGATTTACGTTCTCCATTCACATTATACATGGTTGCACCACTGCAAGAAGTACCCACAAAATCGCTGTTTTTTGAGTTGAGGAGTGAAAATCTGTGATTTTCGGCAGCGCCCCAAATTACCACTATTGGCATGTGCTTCTGTGACGGCTTATAAAAGATCTTGTGGATGCTTCTTTAAAGGCCGTCATAAGGACTTCACTGTACTCTAAGTAATTTCAAAGATTAAATTTTGATGGGAACATAACACACATGATTTGATGTGGTATTCAGTGAGTTAATGCCATGTGGAAATTAAATTGTGATTTTTCGTTTAGGGAAAGGTTACAATTTTAAGGTGTTTCAACAGCGACGACGGTATGGCATATGAATGGCGGATTACAACTAAATTGTAGTTCCTCTCAACAAACCAAAGTTTCCTTGCACTTATGAAGATAGGTTGTCTAAAGTACAAACTATAAAATCTTGCACTAATGGAGCATGTATTGTAATTTTACCAAATTTTGCATTTACGTCATTGTTCCACTGATACGTAGTATGTCCAACTTTCTCTCTCTAGCACTCTGCTTACTACTTGTTGGCATCTTTTAACTGAATTGAATTCTTCTAAAGAGTGGCATGTGATCCGGCTCTCAAAACTCGCTTCTATTCATCATATTGCATCCTTGCTTCAAAAGTGTTACAACTCAAAATTCTTCAGTTTGAGTTAAAATTGTGTACAGAATAACAGACTGCATGTATACTTGAAACTGGTTGAACGGCATAAGTTAGTTTACAAGTTGAAACTGACTTGTTCTGTTCTTCCAGTTTCAAGTTCATGTAGTCTAGGATTCTGTACACACTTTAATTCTTAAATGAACAATTTTGAGTTGTTTTACTTTTAAAGTAAAGGTGCAACATGGTGCATAAGATTTTCAAATAACCCCAGCAAAGCCTAGATATAAAAATCAAGGCTTTGCAGAGGCTATTTCTTTAACACGTTGACTGCCATATGATTTGCATTCAACTCACATCACTGGTTCAATCTCAACGCGTCGACAAGTGCTGTGGTTTGATAATTATGGCGCGAGGGCAATATGTGGTTCATACTGCGCCTAAGAAATTAGTGGATATCAATTTAAAATTTAAGAAACAAAGTTTCGGAAAAATTAATATAAAAGTCAAAGTTGAAATATTTTAGTTGGTGGAAGCATTCCACATAAAATGACTCGCGGTCTGTCAGACCACATACAACAGTTAAAGGTTAAATCAAATTGGCTCTTTAGACCGCAATCGTGCCAAAATTCCGTGGCAGTCAACGTGTTACAGGTTAAATTGAATTGGCTCTTTAGACCGCAATCGTGCCAATGTTCCGTTGCAGTCAACGTGTTAGTAAGCATATCAGAAAACGAAGCCTTAATGACTTGGTCTTTAAATGGCAGCCTCATCAAGCTGATACGAGAATGATTCAGGTTTAGTGCCACTGAATATTTACAGTGCAACTAAAATGTCAGGGCCACTCATTCAGGTTCTTGTCACAGGAACCAAAGATCTCTTCCTAAACCTAGAGGAATAAGCTGGATATAGGTGTCTAGATACTTTTCTATACATAGAATGCAAGAAATGAATATTTTTACAAAAAGAAATTAAGTTTATGATACTCAAATTAATAGATACTGAAAAAAAAATTTAAGAGTAAAATGGAATTTTAACAAGTTTTTTTCATATGTTCAAGCTAGCTCTCTGAAATTTTTGTCATATGCTCATACAGTATTTCTTATGTAATATATAAATTGATCAGAATTATTAGAAAAATTTAGGAAAATATATATTTTTAAACATTAATAATAAAAATGTTCTAAGAGCAGAAAAATTGAAATAGAATATTTTCCATTGCTCGTTTACCACCAATAAACCTATACAAAACTTTACATGTTTTACCTTCTAGTGCATAGTGTAGCATATATGCTACATAATTTGGGATAAAAATTTGAATAATAATTCATATATTTCATTGCAATTTGAAATTGTAATGTATTGTATAAGTCATACAAAGGTTGTTTATACCTAGAAAAGTATTTTTATTAATATACTTTTTGTAACCAGCTACATGACCGCTAGTTGCATCATAAAAAAATCATATATTAGATGTTAAAATTTCAATTACAACTTATGATTACACGCAAATTTCGATCTATGTTGTTGTTTTTTAATTTTTTCTTAAAATTTGCATATTTTCAAATTTATAAAATAAAAATTAACTTAATCACTTAATCATTCATTTGAACTTTCATTTCAGTACATAATTAGAGCATGATAAAAAGTTTCTAAGGGCTAACTTAAAAAAATGATGCGATAGAAACATTTCCAATTATTATCAACATAAAAATTTATAAATTTGTAAAAATGTGACTTTTAAGAAGTTGAATAATTATTAAAAAAAAAAAAAAAAAAAAAAAAAAAAATGAGAAAATTCCTTAAATGACTTATTTTAAATTGAAGTATTAAAAGTATCAAATTGTAAAGGATAGGAAATGCTTTATTTGTGACTTGCAGATAGTAATTAAATTCCCGTAACTCCTATTCAAAATGTAGTGTTTTGGGGAATTCACCCATTTTTAACTTTTAACCTACTGGCAGTCATGGGAATGGACGAAATTCTACAGTTGTTTTTTCTGCAATAATTTTTAAATTATATTTCTAATTCAAATACTTAATTTTTTTAAATTATGTTTTATTTATTTTGTTTTTGATAGGTTAAACTCTCATCCAAATAAAAATATTAAAAAAATATTTTATTTTAAATTTTATTTATAAATTTAAAAATATTGTGTATTGCTGGAAAAACTGGGGATTAAATGATGTATATATGCGTGTATGACCGTCAATGGGTTAAGGGTGAGGGGAAAGGTAAGCATAAAGAAAGAAACAAATTTTACTGTCAAGAAATCAAAAATTATTTTAGAGAAAAATATTCGTGATCTGTCATTAATATAATTCGAACTGTTTGTTTATGACGGGCTATTTGTGTGAGACCAGTAAACTTGTTTACTATTCTACTGGGTAATTATAATAAAAGTTAAATTAAAAAAAAATTGTAAAAAAGACTCACTGGTCTGTATAATCCTAAATTTGACCTGAATATACCATCAATGTAGATAAACAATTGGATACACTGCTTCGATGGCAATGCAAGGGGAGAAAAAAACGCTTCGGTGGGTTGATGATGATTGGTGGACGATTATCCAATCACAGTTCAGTTTTATAGTTAGGTAAGAATGCAGGAAACCTTGTCAAATGCTAGAGTGGATATTTTTTTTACACATTATTACTAATTGAGATCTACTATTGACAGTTCTGCCTAGTACAATCAAAGATTTTTTTTTTTTAATCCTTGGCAAACCGTATTTTTCGTCTACCCAAAGATCTGGCAACGGCTTCATTTTACCAGCGTTAACCAATCTATGTTTTTTTTTTATCTATATCAATGGAATATACACTAGGAAAGGGGAAATGGTATGGCATAAAAAATTATTTATAGCTATTTTTTCTTATGCTCTACCATTTCCCTTTTTTCATGTACATTCAGGTCATTCTGGTAAGTGTTCCTTTTTTTAACAGCTTTTTAAAAGTTGAACTTTAATTATAATCATCCCGTGATGAAAATGAGTGAAGGGAAAATGTGTATGGCTTAAGAAGGAGTGGGGGGGGGGGGGGACTAGTTCAAAATAGTATTTTCCTTATGCCCTACCATTTGTTCCTTTTTCGCATATATTCAGGTCAAATTTCAGGTCACTCTGATCAGTGGTTCATTTTTTAATAGATTTTTTAAGTAGTTGAACTTTATTTATAATTTTCCTGCACTTAAAGTAATAATAATTGCTAGTGCATTTTTAACATAATGACTACGAGGCAATTATATAGTTAATGACAAATATTTGTCACCTAGTTGTTAAAAAATTAAGCGACAGGGTGAAAAAGGTGAGTTTCCTTTATCAGAAAAAAGGTATTTCCAAACGTTGGTAACAAGTGGATATTGTGAAGTATTGCACTCGCAATATAACACTATACCTTAATTCACGATATCCTAATATCCATTACTAAACTTGTTTGAAATCAACTTTATTAGAATCTTCTTTGTTAATAGAAATTAACACTAAGAATTTCTGTTAAAAAGTTCTCCAAAATGGTGTTCCCCTCTGAATTTTAGACTACTTTTGTAGTCCATATGTGGTGACTTGGAGCAGAAAGCTCATTATTTTTGTCTTGTGCCATAAAAATTCAAGACGATTACATAAACAAATAAAAAAAAAATATTTCTAAAAATAATATTGTCAATCTTAAGAATAGCTCTAACCAGGTTACTTCCATTTTCTACTGGGGATTCCAGGTGAAATAGATTAGTATATGCTTCCTAATCACCCTGATGGCTTATTGGCGATATTTCATAGATTATCAAAATAAATTTATTCAAGCTAACGATTTTTTATCATCAAGACAAATGTCATCAGTGGCACCGGAACTTATATTTTAGAAGTACGACTAATTAACTCCCCTCCCCCCTCCTTTTAAATCCTAAAGTTTTTCAGGAAGAAGTGTCAAAATATGGAGATTTTAAACAAACTAATATTTTTTAGTCAAAGTATGTATTCTTCCATATAGATGAATTTGATCAGGCAGAAATGAAAGGCTTACTGATACTTAACGACAAAATCGTCTAAAATTTCCCGTTCTCTCGTTCCTAAAAGTTTAGTTCTTTTTGTCTGCTAATCATCTTCACTGTTAATAAAACAAATATGATGTTCATAGGCTAAAAAGCAAAACTTTGTAAGGATTATAAATCTAGTTGAACAATTTCATACAAAGAAATTTGGAAAGAAATACAATGAATAATTTCATACCAAGCTATGCAAGCAATTTGCACAAAACAAGCTTTTAAAATGGATTTTTTTGTAATTTCCTACCAAAATTGAATGGACATCATGATTGAAAGGATTAATATTTTTAATACTTAACTTTCAAAATAGAGAGGTATTGCAGAATACAATGAATAATTTCATATCAAGCTATGTAAACAATTTGCATAAAATAAGCTTTCAAAATCGATGTCTTGTTATTTCCTACCAAAATTGAATGGACACCATGTTTGAATGGATAAATATTTTTAATACTTAATATTTCAAAATAGAGAGGCAGTAAAAAGATCATGTTGAAAACTCAATTAGACTATAATGCATTTAGTTCAGAAAATATTTCAAGGACTGAATTGATGCTTATTTCGTGCAGCTATTAAATTTAAAAAAAAAGTAAAAAGCAACGTAATAAATCATATGTAACTGTGTTTCACACTATTTTTAAAGTATTTTACAAGTTGGTCATTCCATTTTAAATTAGTGCAATTTCATTTTCTGTTCATCTAAGTGTAAAAACACATTGTAAAATATTAAAAGAAAAAGTGCTATAATTCTTGAAAACTAAACTGTACAACAACAATGTTGCACTAAAGTTTGTCGTATAACAATTTAGACAAAATGTTGTTTATACTTTACACACAATATAACATTCATTTCAACAGGAATATCGAGATGTTCTTTCAGATGCAAATAAATTTAAAATTAAGAAAATAAAAATTTAAATGAAGAAAATTAATTGAATTTTGATGCGTTTTGAAATCAGGAAGACTTAAATGACTCACAAAGAAATTTTTTTATTAAAAATTAAATTATCGGTTTGTATAGAAAATGAATTAAATGACAGATTATCTCATCATTAAATCTGTTGAATTCACAATTTTAGCCCAATTGTCTTAAAATTTAAAAAATGTTCAGATTCGGTTTTTTTATCACCCTTTATATCTATTGTTTACATATCGAGTGATGTGTACGATTCGAAAAATAAATGTGATTTATTTTCAAGTTTTGTTGGTACAATCGCATCAGATTGGTTAGTTGTATCGGAGATAGGAGCTAAAATATCCATAAGGACTATATTGCATTGATCCGCATTTGCATCTCATAAGAGATAAAATCCTGAAAACTCTCATCAGGCAATGTGACTATCTATCACAATCGCTACCGTTTCTACTCTAAAAAAAAAAAAAAAAAAAAAAAAAAAAAAAAAAAAAAGACAGTAGAGCGTCTTCAAGACTTGATTTCAAAAATTCTTGCTTTCTTGGCACGTATATTCCCACTCTATAGAGGATCAAGATGAGCACTCGTCCCCCCCCCCCCCCGGCTTTCGATTAAATTATTAAAAAGTAAAGTAGAGAAAGTGGTAAAATTTACTTAAAAATCAAATACTAAACGAAGGAAACAAAATGAGGCATATTTAAGAAATTTTTTTAAAGTACTAGGCTTTATATATAAGAAATCTTAAGTCGCAAATAAATCACGTTAAAGTAATGTCATGATTCTTCTTATTTGGTTTGTTTGGAACTGGACGGTTCTGTAGGTAATAAATTTACTATCAATTCAGATACTTGGTCATGAAATGGTCTGTTCGAAGGTTATGGAGAACTCAATACAAATTGATCAATCAATAGTTATCATTGATCATTTATTGAATTCTTATTTTATTAATTTATTTGTTGCTTTCTGCCTTGTTTTAATACAACTTTATTGTTGCCTAACTCAGAAAAGTTGTGTGATAACAATTGAGAACACGTTTTTCAATTTCAAGACGACCACCTTTTCAGGTCATGAATAGTTCATAATTTTATACCACGAATATCTCCTCCTATTTTACAGATAACTTCAAAAAAAAAAAAAAAAAAAAAAAATCACCTACTTTTATCATGGTATTGTAAATATATTTTTCAATTGGACTTTTCGGCCGATCTCCATAAGTTTTTTAGTTATTTTTGTAATTTCTTTAAATCGCCACTACTAGCAGCTGATTCAAAATATTTAATACAGTCACTAATATATTACTTCCTTGGTTGTACGAGACGATGTTTCAAATTTGAAGGGCTTAAAATGACACGGTTTAGTAAAATAAACAGGGTTGCCTCAAACATTGTACAGTTTATCTATCAGAAGAATAGCTCCCGTCAGATAGTCTGGATGATGGCGGTCGTAATAGAAACAAGATTCGTCGATTTAGAATAGGGGTGATACATTAGGAGTTAAACTAATGCCAACGTGAAGAAGTAGGAATCCCAACTTGGAAAATAGGGCTAGTCTTGTTTCCTTGATAAAAGACAACGTTAGACAACTTGTGTTTATTGTTCTTGTTGTGATTATTGTTCAATTATTATTGTGATAGACAGATGGTAGATTCTAGTAGAACATTTTAAATTTTGTATTTGAGGGAAAATTAAATTTATGTGGAATAGGCTATTACATTTCAAGTGAAATCATAGAAACTGCCTGTGTTTGAGAGAAAAAACGTACTGACATAGATGGTCTTCACTTTCTATTTAATTCGTTTTTATAAAGTGTTCCTATCATTACTTCTAGATTGAAATTTTTCTAAAAACTTTCAAGGAACTCACTATGAAAATCAGGTAAAATCATTACTTCTAGATTGAAGTATTCTAGAAACTACCAAGAAACTCACAATGGAAGTCAGGTATGACGTTTTTTCCCTCCCTTTTTCCTTTCTTTTAAACCATTGAAAGCCCCGTGCAAATACTTCTGGAGGAAGAACAGAGGTTTTTTTTGTCCACTGTCACATTAAAAATTTATATTCAAGGATCGTCAGGAGGTTTCGGTTTAAAATACTGAGTAAGTATTTAAATTCCATTCTACAATAGATATAAAAGGTAGGTACAGTATTTATGATTCTTCTCTTCTTCTCATCCCCAACCCTCCTGGTCCTCCAAAAAAATAATAATAATGATAAATCAGGAATGAGAATCTGCCACCTTGCTAAAAAAAAAAAAAAAAAAAAAAAAAAAATCGTTTTTACGACAACATTTACGAAAGAGAAGTAAATCGTAGGGTTTCGTTTCCAGTATCCCGAAGCATGTAAAGACTCGTAAATCATAAAATAAATTATTGATGAGAATGCGATAGAAGTTTGTCTCTAGACATGGGTTTCAAACCAATCGATTCACATGTTGGGAGTAGGTAAAGTTTTTATGTAACTAAAGAGGAATCGTGAACATGTCACTGCTCCCAATAGACCCAATGATTAAAATTTTTGACCTCTAGATATTGTGCGTTATGAAATGGTGATTGATACCATGCTTTTCGATAGTTTTATTTAGTTTACTTTTTTTGGTGCATAAATATTCAATGTTAATGATAATAAAAATTTATTGCTATAAATTTCTTTTATCTGTGGTATATGGTTTTATTTTTAAGAGACTGGGTATGAGCTACATTAATACATTCAAGAAGATATATTACAAAATTATTATACGTCTGTTCGTTTCATTAAGAGAGATGGTCAGCCTGTTCCATCTCGATACACCTAATGGTTAATTTTTTTGGCCACAATATCAGTCAAAATATTGCTTTAATATATTAATTCTAATATCAGGTAAAAAAAAAAAAAAAAAAAAAAACAGTAATAAAATATTATTAAACAATTTTGAAAGCAATATAACTAGTGTTTTGATTATTAACTAACCGACCCCGCGTTGTTAAGACCAGTCAATATGTATAGAATCTAAATTTTGACGCTTTATTATGAAAAGTATTTTACGAACTAGATACGCTTTGCTCGTTAAAAGGTTAATTGCTACGCAAATCCCCATTAATATTAACTCCACTCGTCTTCTTTGAAAAACAAAAAATTCTCCATTACTTCATCCCCCCCCCCCCCCTCCCTCTTCTCCAAGAAACAATTTTTCTTTTCCCCGTTAATAAAAAAAAAAAAAAAATCTGGCAAGGCGTTCTCCCCTCTTCCCAAGAAGGAATTATTTCAAACCTTTTCCCATTTAATACAGTTATAATAATAACTTGTTAAAGTATTAGCTAATAACTTTGGTAAGGCATTAGTAGCCAAGATTGCAGAATTGCCAGCTGGTGTGACTTTTGGGAACTGATGATGGTCATGAAATGTTTTTTTCTACAAAAAAAAAAAAAAAAAAAAAAAAAAAAAAAAAAAATTAATTACCAATATCAACATTCTGTCTGTCAGAATCATAATTTGAGGTCAAAAACTTTTGATGTTTAAAATTTCAGTTTTCTGCGAAATGGAAGTTATTTTTTATTGAACCACACTTAGAAAAACATACTCTTTGTTTTATAAATCAATTTTTTTTTTTTTAAGTTTTTATAAGCTGGCATATAAAAACTTTTTAAAATACAATTATAAGAAACCAAGTTATTGTCCCTTCGCAATTTGTTAATCTCTGTTGTTATCTCTTACCACTGCTGTTATACCTATTCATGTTTTAAGCTTCGGCAGTTATTGTGAGCAGAAAAAGCCAAGCTTAGATCTATCGAGAAGGGACATGTTTATGATCCCTCTTAAGATAAACTGGGATTAAGCAGCAAAGGTGATACCTAAACATGATAATGTAACCGATTTTCCCGATAATTTACAGAAAGCTATTGCTTGAAAGTTAAAATAGGAAAAGTGCAATTTTAACCGATTTTTTATATTTTGGAAATCCATTATATACCCATAAGCGAGACACAATGTATTAACTTACTCAGTCATAAATCTATGCATTGGATATGTCAATAGTTTGTGCTTTGATACAGGTATGGGGAAAAAAAACCTTCCGTGTATAAGAATTTTAAATAAGTTTTGATTTAAATATTACTATGTATTTTTGCCATTTGAGTAGTTTGACCAAAATGAAGTAAAACCCTTCTTTCAATAAAACATTTGGTAATTGTCAGTCTTGTATTTGATAAAGAACTTGCAATATTTAATGTTAACTCAGTGAACGTTTTACATATTGTATTACATTAACTTCTCAACATAATAATAATAATAAAAAAAAAAGAAATTGTACTGGTAACGAAGACGCCAGTATGTTTTCTTATTTTTATAAATATTTGAGTAAACGCATATTAAAATATAAAGTTCAGGTCTTGCATTGCTTGTAAAATAAACTTTTTCTTTAAATAAAATTTAGTAGTTCAGTTTTTTTTTAGCCGGTCAGTCTTAGAAATTTGGAGGAGGCTATAGAGTATATATACCTGCAGTACAATTGAACTGATGTAAGAATAAGTTTTTTTAATTGTTTAAAAAAACAAATTAAAAGCTATGCCCCCATACTATTGGATGAGCTTTAGAGTAGGGTCGGCTTTGTACAGTTTTAGATTAGCAATGTGGAATATCTTTATATTAATAAGAATGATGATTATAATTTTCTCATCGCGTTAAGGTACCTTCCACTTTAAGAACAACTCTGAAATTTGAAACATAATTAGTATTCCATCTGGTTGGTTTGTTATCTCAACGACCTATTTTTATGCACAATGACGGCTAATCAGGACGGGACCTACTAGTGTTCCCTAAAAAACTTAGCTCAGTGAGTGTTCCTGTATCCTGCAGATACAGCAACTCTAGGACCAACAGCTTAATGTAGTATCCCACCTGGAATGCTGCACTGTGGAGCCGGAAGTTTAAATATTTTTTTTGTAATTATTTTTAAAATTTGCTCGTAATGAAATTCCTATCGGAGTAAAATATGCAGTATATTTAAATTAACTCCTCTTTCAATTTTAGAAGAAAAGCCCTGAATTTTTCACAACTAATTCTTTGAAATCTTCTAATCAAATGATCTGTAACATTTTTAGAATTTTGATTTCTTTTAAAGTTGTTTAAATTTCAATTCACAAGAAAAACACCTTTGAAATATCTTATTTTCACATCGCGCCTTAGGCAACGTTAGTGAAATGAAAGCGCAGAGTACAATCCTGCATCGAGATCTTCAGAGAATTTGGAAAGTTTTTCGGTCCGTCAAAAATTCAAAAAAGGAGGGAGGAGAGTGCACTTTTTAATTCTTTTCAAAACTCGATGCAGGGGAGGGGGTGTATTAACGGAGGTGTAAAGAGGGTGCTTTTCATTCTGTTTGGAAGCTCTGGCTGATTTCTAAACGGCATTTCATTCTTAAGAGTACGCACAGAATCTTATACCTATCATGAAAGTAATACAATTTAAACAGATCAATAAAGGCGACTTGGAGATTATGAGGCAACTTGGAAATGAAGAGATTATCCTCGAGCGTAGGGAGATCCAAGGATTGGCGAGCGCTAGCAAGCAGGAATCAGTGTCCTCCCCCCATCTTATAAGTAATATAATTGGATACATGGCGTGAAAAATGTTGCAAGTGCAAATTTCGAGCGAGAGCATCTATTCTTTGAATAATATTTGTTCTGAATGAATTCTTAGAGATTCTTTAAAATGCTTGTGAATTCTCAGACGCTTCTTAAGAGTACTAAATGGAACAAATAAGATTAGCATTCAATTATATTTACCCTTAATAGGGCCATTTTTTACAGTAATGGTTTATTAAAATGCTTCTAAGATTGTTAATGATAAAAAAATCATTTACCATTACAATTAATGTGATTTTCAAGCCTCCATTTTTTAAAAGGAAATATACGTTTATCACAGCCATTGGGTACTATTCAAAAATCAGAATAAGTAAAAATACTTTCCTAGTGTTGCCCTTTCTTCTTCTTTCCATGCCAAACTTAGGTTATATTTATATCCCATTATGTAATCATGACGTTCTTTTATGAATTGTTGTTCCTGAAGTAATAAGTAAGTGATAGAATAAACAGAAGTAAAATAGTTTACCACAAACATTTAAAAATTTATGAGGTCGTGGTGAGTATACATCCCTATACTTTCTTATGGTCCTGATTATTTGCTTAAATTTTAATACAAAATTGTAAATACATAACTAGACAACCTTTGAAACAAATTATGATTTGCTTGAAATTGTTTTTCTGTTCAATTTCGAAATCCTTAATTAAGTTCTTATGATGAGGCAAGGTACCTAAAGGTATATAGGATAATCGACGCTTGCATTTATTATATTCCTTTTTCTGCTGGACTTTCTTTGCCACTTCGTTCCAAATACGACTAACAAGAATTTTCCTCCTGTATACATACGAATGTGCCGGTCCAATCAGCTTGGAAATCAGTGCATTTATCTTCAATATTTCTGACATCATGCTTACGAAATTGAGACAAAAACTATCTAAAATTAATCCAGCAACCTTACACACAGACAATCACGTAAAAGAAGCGTAATTTGCTGATTAGATGACACTCTACCAGTCAACATTTTATACATCTACAAAAATATTTAATTTAATGGTAAGCAACTGTAAATATTGAATGAAAAAAGTTGTTTATCCTATTTCTTTTTATGACCCCCAAACAATTTTTAAACCTAAATCCGACAAAATCACCATATAAGTTTCAATGTTCTCTTTGTATGAATATAAAAATTAAATTCTGAAAAGCATGTTCATTTTCAAAACTAATTTTGGAGATTTAATTGAACTTGGCTGATTTTCAGTCTATTATTGTCTGTACAAAATAAAGACTTGGCACTTTTTGTTAAAAAAAAATACTATTTCAATCCCTTCCTTATTTGCAAAAATAAATTACTTTTGAAAAGTAATGCAATTTTAGAAAAAAATCAGAATTTCTAAATACTTAAAAGGAACAGCAATCTTCCAATAAATCTACAGCTAGTATATTTAACATGTGTACTCCATTTAACAGGATTTAGCATCAGCAAATATTCTACAAACTTATTGTATTCTCAAATATAACAGACAAGAAAAGCCTTCAGAAAATTGCGTTTTGGAAAAACACAGTTATCATACTTTAAAGCATATTTTGAAATCAAATTTAATCAATCAGATCAGAAAATTAAGAACTTCTAAAGGTAACTTTACGATTCATACAGGGTGTTCACAAATTAGGTGGGCAATTTCGTAAGTGAATAATGCACAAAATATAAATTTCAAGTTTCTGTTTCAAATGCAGATTAGTGTAACCCAAGTTTGTGGATAGATGAAAGAGTTAGTGTAAAAGTGTATCGACACGTCAGGATATGGGGATTCAAAAGTTCTAATGCCATCTACAGGATAAAAGGAATAGTCCCTAAAAGGTCCCTCAAGGAAAAGTAAACCTGCTTTGCGCAATAAGTTCATCTAGTGTATTAGATCTATTCTTTTTTGCTGAAAAACTGTTACTGGTTTCTCTTCAGATTTACCAAATGCCAATCCTGAAAGAAACAATTTCTGAAAAATGTAAATTTTTCAACAAGACGTCACTTTCACAATGATGTGACTTCTTTCTTCAACGCGGATATAACAGATTGGATTGGTCGCAGAGGTGTTATTTTATGGCCAGTATGTTAAGGACTGTTCAAAATGAAGCATATTTTAAATATTCATTTCCAATGAACGGCAATAGATGCCACATACTATCTACACATCAATGGACAAATGAAAGTTAAAGTTTCAGTACTTCCATTTCTTGTCACACACAACTGCTCCTTCATTTTGAATAACCCTATACAGTTAATTTCAACCTAGGTCTGGAAGTCATTGGACAATAACACTAAATTTGGTTAAATTATAATCTGGCCATAAATTGTGTCCCATATGTTCTAGCAGGCTGCTTGCTAAGTGAGGAGATTTTAAACTTTAGCTGTGAATAACTAAACTAAGTGCCAAACATGAAAAAAAGTCTAGAAGCAGTGCATTTTCACAATTTTATTGCCCATATGAAATAATCAAACGCCCCAAACCTCATATAACAAAAACAATCAAGCAGTAATAAACATAGCAAATGCTCAGTAATGGTACAAGCTTCACTTAAATGCACCAATATTATTTGGTACACAGGCACATAGTTAATCATTCCAATTAGAGATTTTCAGATCAGAAAACAGGCACTTTAAAAACTTTTAGCAAAAAAACGTATCAACTTGTTGGATACTTAGGAATAATGCTTGCACTTGAGCAAAAAAGTAAAATATACACTTGAACATATAACAATAGTAGTACAATCTGCAAATAATCCTGTATTATCACACAATATGTACAAATAGAAATACTTAACTATTTTCTTAAGTAAAGAATGACTATATGAAGACAACACAAAACAAAGATCAATGCAAGTTACAAAATTCATTGGCAATGTACACAGCATCCTTTTGTAGAAGCTGCATTGCTATATTACTTGTAATTGTTCCAAATAACTGTTTGCTACCAAATCACAGATTTATAAATCTCAAACACACAACTGTAATTTTAAATCTTATCACATCAAACAAGAAATACAATTTTCCGTCCTGAGCAAAATAGAAGAGAATCTCGTAGCTTAATCTTAAATAATTTGAGCCGAAAACAGATGGCACTAAAATGAAAAGAAGCTCTTGCTTTATATCTAACATCAAAGTTTAACAATTAGAAGGCTGCAAAACTATGCAACTATAACAATTCTTCGGCTAAGATATTGAAAAGATATTTTAGGAAATTGAGCATAAAAAATTAGTTGGTATTGCTTGTAAAATATGTAGAATCGTAAAAGATCAAAAATATTGTTCTTTTTCAAATGTTTAAAAAAATCTATGTATTGTCTAAGGAAGAAAACACCCCCCAAAATCTTAAATAGATTCTAAGGTAATTAGAAAAACTATTTTATTGACTTAGAATCAATAGAGTATTTTAGAAGCATTTTGAAGTGGTAAACAGAAACGCTTTAAATCAAACATCAGCTTAAATTTTTTGTTTTAACAGTATCAATATTAATATAAACAAAGCAGAAATTTGAGGCTAATCAAATATTTTTAATGTGAAAATGTTAAAATGGTTTTTCTAAAGTCAATCAACAGAAGCTCAAAACAAGTATACAACAAGTCAAGTTTACAGGTCATTAAAAAAAAAAATCAAGATAAGAGTAGTTAAATTCATTAATGGTTTCATCTGTAGTGTTAGTTGATAAAAAAAAAGTTGGAAGAGAAAAAGACAACCAACTTTGTCAAACACCGAAACCACATGAAATGCAACGAATTTGTTTTGCAAGACTAGGGTAAGCATTCAAGATTACTGACTAGAAAACAGGTGTAATTAATGGATTAAATATGTAGGCAAGTAATTTTTTTTAACACATAGATGAACAGGGAAGAAATCCATACAATAATTATAAATTGAAAAAAAAAAAAATATATCTTAACACCATAGTAGAAATTACCATTTAGTTTTAGCTCAAGTACCAACAGGTTTTTTTTATGGACTCAAATTTAATGAATTGAAAAACCGTTTGACATTTTCAATCATTTTGAATTCATAGTAATATTATATTTGTAGCAATACATAGCCAATTGAGTGAGATGTATAGTTAAATAGTGAGTTCATTAGTTGAAATGCAAAAAACTGAACAAAGTAGAAAATCAAAATGAGTAGCTACTGAGTATATCAAGAGTACTAATTTTTTTAGAAATTCATAGTAAAATAACATGAAGTAAATCGATGTATATAATGAAGAGTATATTAAGATAAATAAATATTAAATTTGAGACAAAATAAATATTACACAATTTAAAATGAGCATTTCCGCTATTTCCATACACATAAACTTAAGATAAAAAAAGGTTAAAAATAAACTTTGCGATGTTACAT
This sequence comes from Linyphia triangularis, assembly GCA_963978545.1. NCBI lineage: Eukaryota > Metazoa > Arthropoda > Arachnida > Araneae > Linyphiidae > Linyphia > Linyphia triangularis. The sequence goes on from OZ021721.1 coordinate 98,537,780, forward strand.
TTGGTAGCACATCCACGGTCAACACTGACACAAAAAATTCTGTTGCATATAAAAATAAATTTAGTTCACTTGCTTACAGGAGTTGCCTATCCAATATTTTTAAATAGTTTAATTTGGCACTCAATGTAATATGGAAGCAATTTACTTTTAAGATATTAGGTTATATATAGGATAGAAAAAATAAAAACATTTGAGAATATCAGAATGCTATCCTACTTAACTTCAAAAGTCACAGAATTTTAAAAAATTTACTTTCTTAGCACTAATATGTTCAAATTAAAAGTGTATTCACGAAGGAACAATACTCACAAACAAAAATACAACACATGATAATATACACAGCACTAGCAGAAAAATAAATCCAAACCACAATAAAAAGTTCAATTTAACTGCATATATTTTCCCAAGAGTGCTTCTTAATACAACATGAGATTTGTATATAAAAGCTTGGCTCTAATTTAGCAAAAAAAACAAAAACTTAACAGCATTAGAAAATTCAAATCCCTTCTTTAAAATGTAGAGTTAATCTTATGAATTCATGAGTTGTTCTTTTCAAATGTTAAAAGTTCATATAACAGGAAAACCTTGCTATATACTTCAAGATGGAAAATATTTCATTTGCTAGCAAGCCATACTTACGAATCTTGTTACATAAGTTTAATGCAACTAGAAAAATAATTTGTCATAAGCAGGGCACATTAAATGAAAGCTGCACTCTCCAATAAGTACATGAAACAGGAGAAACATGTTTAGTAAATATGTATTATAGAAAACAAAAAATATATTGTTAATGAGACTTCACAAGACATGTATAGTAAATACATACAACTAATGATCAATTCATTTAAAAATCATTAGTTTTAGGTCAAAGTTTAGCAGTTTTCAAGTTTAACTCGCATTTGTATCAATAAAGAAAAACATACAAATATATTATTTTTCGACAAATTTGTCACCAGTCTTTTTTTTATCAGTTCATACAGTTCCTTTCTTTCCACTACATTCACATACACTTTCCATATCTTACAAAAATGAATATTAAAATAATACTTTTAGTACACTGGGTTTAAGAGGAGTATCATAACATATAAACTAATAAATTGTGGAATTAAATTCTTAAATTCATGAAAATTTTAGTATTTAAGATTTTTACAAAGATACAAGGCACAACTATTTTACTTGAAAATGGCACAAATGAATTGTGTACTACTAGAGCTCATTTACCAATATAAAAATATCTGTATCACAAAATCATGTTAAATTTCCAATTTGAACTGAGGAACAGAGAAAGTAAATCTGTACTTGTTCCATTTTGAGACCTACAAAAATAACAGATAATTAATTTCATTTTTCAATATACAAATAAAATATAATGAGAATTCTTCAGTGACAAAATAAAAGTTGTGACTTAAATCAAACTGAAACATCCTGAGAAACTGGCATGAAAAGTTTTGAATGAAAGATTTAACCGGTTAACTGAGTTTGAGGAGTATACTCGTCGTGGAGAAGTGCCAAGATTTCTTGTCATGACGAGTATACTAGTCATGCATAAAAAGTAGTGACCATTGGCTATTTAAATTGTAATTATTATGAAAAACAAAACATTCCCAAATTTCAAGATGTTTAGAATATTTTGATGCCAGGCCGGAACAAAAATTTATAAAATATGAAAAATTTGAGATAAGGGCATGCGTTCCCACAGGCACAGGATGAAACAGTTTTGGTTTGGTTGTGGGTTTACTGGTGCAAGAGCAACATCTAGGCTGTACTGCGCCCCGGCTGAAACAGTGTATTAGTTCACATAACAATTTGTTTACATCAGCAGTTGTTTATGTCGGCGGTTAATTATGTCAGCAGTTCTTATTAAGTCACAGTGTGTACCCAAAATTAATAAATATTAGTAATAAAATTAGCAATTTTATAAAATAAACCTATCTTTTTGATGCAATACTTTTTCGTAACACACAGATATATGCACTTTCAAAACGGAGCGACACAGTTAACTGGTTAATGAAGAGTAAGATAATGCTCTATTATCTCTGTATACGAATGTGGGATCCATGTCTTCATTTAAATGTTAGACAATTTATAAAAGGTAAGGAGAATTATTACATACTGACTATATATATATTAATAAAGCAGTAGAAGTTGTTAAATTTTTCCTCTGCATTTTTATGGAAGATTTAAGAAAAGTTGCTCTACATTAGAATATTAAATTCAATAAACAAAAATGAAAATAATAAATTTTCCAATGAAGTAACAATCCAGACATGTTTTTTTTTTAAAAAAACCTCAGTGAATATAGAGTAAAACAGCTATGCTTACATTAAAAAGTTAAATATTACAGATAAATTATGCCCAAAATAAATCTAAATTATAAACATTTAACATATTTTGATTTGCAACAAGTTGAAAAATAAAAACAAATTAACTTTACCTTTAATAAATCCCTTACTGGACATTTTTTTCTTCAGACTCAACTGCAGTACAAGATTTATCAGTATTAACATCATCAATGTTAACTGCTTTAATATCTGAAGCAACTTCACAAACCAATTCCTCAGTAACAGGAATAGATGTGGGATGAACTTCAGAACAAGACTTAGTTTCAGGCTTTGGTTGGCTAGTTTCATCAGATGAAGCATCCTTTCTGGTCAGAGGGATAATATCTTTCAATTCTGTGTTTAATTCACTGGAACCATCACCTAGTGATTCTGAACTAGGACTATTCTCTGGAAGTAAATCTTTCACAACAGAAGTATCAACAACAGGATTAGAATTTTCTGGGCCAACATCTTTTTCAGAAACAGAAATTACAGTAGAACTGAGGTTTTTACTAGAATCTGGAATTGCTCTTTTCGATTCATCAGGTGATGCAACACAATCGGAGTGCTCTTCCAAATCAGATGCCAGGCTAGCACTAGATTTAATAGGCAACGGATTTGAAGCAGAATTTTCATTTTTAATAAGATCTTCGACTTTATCTTTTGATGAGGGTAGCTCTACAACTGCATCGGAAGCTGCATTTTCCAATGAATTAGGCTTAGCTTGAGTGGCATTTTTTCTAAAATCACTTTGTTTGGAGCCACTACCTTTACGACGGCGAGTTGTGTCTGCTGCTGAGATGGTGTTTCTGCGGGATCTCGAGTCAAAATTCTTGTTTTGCCGCGAGCCTGATGATTCTGACAAGTTGCGATGCCTTTCTACTGTGGGACCAGTAGCAAAACTGCATTCATATGCCTGTTGAAATAAGATATTTAAGAGCAAGTACAACCATTTAATTAGAAAAATTATCCTGCAACATTTAAAACTGGACATTTCCAAATAACACCCTTTAGTACAAAGAATTTTAACATACAGTTTAAACTTTTATTTTCAGAGGATTAATGTGATCAAGAATCAATTTACTGTACAGTATCTCAAACCCCGAATCGCTGGGAATTCAGCAATCCCCTTCTGAAACAGATTCTGATACACTTTGCACTAGTTCTTTAATTACGGTGCCTAAGACATCAATTAATTGTTCCATGATATAAAAAAATTAAGATAGAAGTGGGGCAGGGCTCCCACTCAGAAAGATTTGGAGCAGTTTTTGGAGCAGGTAAAAATGTCTTTCGGAGCATGTAGGAGCAGAAAAAATGCCATTTGTAGCATGTAAAAGAAACTTTTGTAGAAAAAAAAAGAACTAGGGGGAAATTGTAGCAGAAAAATAAATTTTGCAGTAGAAAAAACAAATACAAATTTTGAAGCAGATTTACCAGAGACGAATGTCACCAAACAGCGTTGCAAATCTCGGCAATATCTGCTATAACATTACCATAGACCTCGGCGAAAACAAATATAACACCAACGTAAATATTGTGGATAGCACCTACCATACCAATCTCGGTAAGATCGGCGCAAAATCCCAGGAATATCGTATTTTTTTAAGTCACCAAACAGCGTCACAAATCTCGTCAATAGCTGCTAATACAACAGTGTAAACATCAGCGAAAATGACTACTACACCTGCGTAAATATTAGCGAAAGCGTTTACAATACCGTCGGAAATCTAGACAAAGGATATTACGTAAGTTGAAGACTCAGCAGAAATAACCATCGCCAAAAAGTACATATCTGCACAAATGTCGGTAATACTGAAATTTTCTCGGTAATGTTTGTGCAAGATTCGGGAATATCGGATGTTAACAAAAGCGCAGCACTCTTCGAAAATGACCATCACACCAACAAATATATCAGCAATAGCGCCGAATAAACCGGAGCAATTCTCAACAAAAGAGCTAATATATCGGTGAAAGACTCGACGAAAATGACCATCACAATAATTTGCAATAATATCTGCATTAGCGTCGCAAATCATCGACATTTTCTCAGTAATATCGGGGCAAATTTTGGATATTGTAATATCTTAGCACTCGGCAATAATTACCATCACACCAACGAAAATATCAGCAATATCGTCGAATTAACTGGAGCAATACTACAGAGCTATTATATCGATGAAAGAATCGACGAAAATGACCTTCATAACAACGTAAAACTTGACAATGTCAGCATCAGCGTCGCAAATCATCATAGCACTCGGAGAAAATGAACACTGCACCATCGTAAATATCAGCGTTAGCGCCAAATATACAGGAATATTTCTCAACAATAGCGATATTACAGCAGCAAACAATATCGAATTTCGGCAAAAAAAAAAAAGCGTTATGGCTAAAATAAAGCATTTGGAGCAGATTTTTGTATTTGGCGCAGGTCTGAGACCCTTGAGTGGGGGGAAAAGGTCCGGATTTCAGATATTTCCGGATGTTGGAAGTCTGGATTTTGGATATTTTACTTTATTACTAAACATAGATGTGCAAAAATTGAAACTAGCAAGAGATATCCAATTCTTAAGAAAATGCAGGAGAAAAATTTGAAATGATAGATTACAAAACAATTTCACTCTTTTCTGGTTCATTTTGTACATTGTTGTTTAATTATAAATCAAATTTTTTACACATCTAAACATCTCTGGAACTTGTTCAAAACCTAAAGTTTAATAATATTTCAATAGTCAACATACATTTATGTATCTATGATGTTTGGTATCCATCTTTTAAAATTAAATTTAAAAGATTAGAAATGTAGGTCATATAAAGGAGAAATACCTATAGTTGAGCTATAAAGTTCATAGAATCTTATAATAGGGTTATCACTTCAAATAAAGAAAATTCCATGACACTCCTTATGTTTTCAAGAAATTAAACTATGCAAAAGAAACACCTTGAATTTACAAGGAAAAGCAAAAAATTGACGTAAATGCAAAAATTAATATGTCAAGTACTGAAAATCAGTAAATTTTAATGTTAGAAATTAGTATTTCTGGAAAGAGAACTCATATTAGTACAATGCTACACAGTATACTGTGAAAAAGAAAACACAACTTTTCTAGATAAATTTTCTTTTACAATTACAGGTGTCTCTAAAAGTATCCTTAATATAATGATAAAACTATTAATTTCTTCCCATTTCAATCAATTTAAGATACAGCCAAGTTTCACCCCTTTATATATGATAACTAAGAAACCCACAAAATCATTTAAATAGTCTAGATACATTAAAGAGATAACTTGCATTTTATGGTATCAAACAAAGGCCAAAGTAGCAATATATGCAAGACATAAAGTAATAGAAATAATTATTTTTTATAATACACATTGTGTTTAAATTTAAATACCTAAATTTGAAAGGCAAAAAAAAAAAGGGACCTTCCAATAAGAAAAAATAAAAACCTTAAAAATTAGTTTGTCTATTACAAAATTAATCTTAAGGAATGAAAATTTTTAAAAAGAAAGCAATTTTTTTTTACATTCCATACACTCCAGGTTTCTTTAGGTGACAGACCAGTTTTGGTCAATTAGCTCAATTGGATTTGACCTACTTAAATAAAAAGAAACACTGAAAAGATAAGACAAGAAATAAATATCGTAAAATTACTAAGCAACATAACCTTAAAAGCATTTTTTTAAATGCTGGATGGATTAGGATTTGTTGTTTTTATCTTTTTTATTGCATCTGAAGATCCAGATAGGCAAAATATAGTAGAACCTCGATTAACCGACCAAATACGGGCCGAAGGCAAGTCGGATAAGCGAAAATTCTGGATAATAGATAGTTGTAAAAAATATAAAAAGTAAATGATTCTCATTTATTGAATACAGGACTTTGCAGTAGTTCAGTTTGATCTGCATCTGAATTTTGCTCTAACCATGTCAGTCTTTTTGAAAAACAGTCAAAAGCCTCACCATTACTTATATAACTTTAGAGTAAGGGAAAATATTCCGGTTTTAAAAGGTTGGTTGTTTTTAGATTATCTGGCGCCGTCAGCAACACTAGGGCTGTAATGCACCGAAGCATTCGTCATTAGACAAGCCAACATACATTTATAAACACCCATGCCTAACACGGGACTCGAACCCGCAACCTCGCGGTCTAGAAGCTAGCATGCTAACCACTATACCGTTTGGTCGGCCTGGTTTTAAAAGGAGCAAATGATTTATTACTCATTTGAGAGATTTTTGGTATCAACTAAAAGAGGGACAGTTAATTGAGGTTCTACTGGAAAATAAAAGTTAAGCAACACTACAAATTATCTATTTTGTTCTAAGTAATTAGGGTCCTGCCTTTCTATGCAGTTAGATGATAGCTAAAAGGTGCATACACAATAATACACTTTATACCACAACTTGTAGGTTTGTAATCACGCATGTATCATCGTAAACAGCAACTTGTCATAGGAGTAATTACGTGGTTTTAAAGACTTATTTCTCTTAACATTACAAGTAAATTAAGGTACATGAAAATGAAAGACAAAATTTACCCTAAAATCTTCAACAGTTTTGAATCTTTGAAGAGTAGCTTTAAGGACAGGATCCACTTTTGAAGTATCTTTTCGACCAGAATATTCTAGGAATGCCCAAAATTTTTCTAACCCATAGAGATAGCCTAAAGATTATAAGGAAAACATTAAATACTATACAAACAAAAGATTAAAAAACTATAAATAAAAGAAACGTAACATATTTAAAAAAAAAATCACAAACCATTTTGTAAGTCTTTGAGTGTCTCATTCTGAAAATCTTCAAAAAGGTCATCCCTAAAATGCTTTTCAAGACCATAACTATAAAATCTGAAGAGACATTCTAGTCCATACCTAGATAAAAAAATTAGTTTAAAACAAATCCCAACAAATTACAATTTTTTAGCACTCAAATGCCAGTTAGTAATCAACCCTTTAACCTGCAAGCTCTGGGCCAACATCATCCTGGTTTTCAGAATTTCCTGGATTTCGGGACCGTTCTAGAAAACGCGCCAACTACAATGCAGCTATTTTAGCGAAAAATATGTGCTTCCCCTCTTCAACAGCACTTCCCGTTCATGAAAGATCAATTATAAACATTCCTTGAAGAGAAATGTCAAAAAAATCCTAATCAAAACATTCACTTTGCTGAAAATAATTGAGGATGGCCAAAGTTTGTGTCATACACAATCAGAGTGTTCTGGGACACAAAACTCTAGGCATTAGCAGCTTTAAAAAATGCATTCCCAAGTATTCCTTGTCTTTTGTAAACTGCTTAATGTAGGTGCAAAATGGAAAAGCTTTGTAGCCTCCTTAGGATATCTGATTTATACAGGCTTTTTAATTTTGCAGTAAAAATACCACGCTGATGTCTTTACAATATACAATATCTCGGCCTCATATCTCCCAAAAACTGGTCTGTAATATTAGAGGAGCGGAACATTTTTTTTAGTTTAAGATATGAACTGACCTTGCCATCGATCTTGGAATGGGACAGAGGGGGATTTCTTGTTTCCACTTGCATATAGAACTAGCTGTGATGCAAAGTTTAATTTAATTAAAAATTTCCAAATAAAAATTCAAAAAACATGAAATTTTTTAGGCCATTCAGGATTTTGGGTTGCTGGATAAAGGGTCCGTTACTGCATTAGAATTGAATTTTGATAATAATCTATAGCAACATTCTCTACAAGGCAGCTCGCTATTTATAAATTTTTTAATAAATTATATTCTACTAAAAAAGTTACAAATTGGCACATGCGTAATACAAATATGTCAGAATTCCAATACAGTGCGGATAAAGATAGCAAGTCTGAGTTGTATTTTTATAAATTTAGCAATTGGACACACAACATCCACAAAAATTAAGGACTTTTAAGGACCTCTAAGCATTTTCAAGGCCTTGAAAACAAGTTCAAATGTATTAAGCACTTTTAATGAAAGTGGGAACTTAGTATATTTTACTCTTAGAATAGACAGTTATGTGAAATTCATTAAAAAAATTCAATAATTTTCATGCCATAAATTCTGTAAAAAAAATAAAAAATAGAAGTAATAATTTACAATACATCCAGTATTGAATATGATTATCTGGTTGTCAATTAACTAAACAAATACTGGCATGCCAAATAAAATGACTTAAAACGGATTTATTTTGAAATTGATAAGGAAATACGTTAATAGTACACAGTAAAATTTAATCCACACCTCTTGTATACAAAAAATAAAGATTGCTACATTTTATTCAAGTTAGACTGTACATTTACCATTAAAATGAGGAACAAAAACAAACTTTGAAATCTCAAATGAAATTAAAAAAAAAAAAAAATCTACATTTGGCCACTTATTACCAGTTTTTGACGAAATATTTGCAGGTTCATGCAAAGGCATGTTACCAACAACTGCTTATTTTTATACTTGTATCCGTATTGGTTCGAGATTAAATTAGTTTGATTTCTGAATTTGGCGGGAGAGTGTTTTAAGAAATTTTCTTAAGAACAGTTTGTCTTAATGCAAAAAAAGTGCCTATATTCTAATGACTCTAGCGCAATAATGACATTCAACACTTGTTTTAAATAGGTGATGAAATATAGTAGATAATGAAAGGGATAATTCAGACAAAAGGGGACATTAATTTTTTTTGTACATATTTGGAAAGAAATTTCAGAAACGTTTTATATTGTTTAATCTATAGTAATTATCACATTTTGTGCTATAAAAATACTGATTGAGTGAAACCAAGATATATATATTGGCAAATTCTGTATAAATCTGCAGCCCAAGAGAATCTCCAACATAAGTCATAGTGGCCAACATGATCTACCAGGGTTCCCACTTAAATCATAGAATGAAAATCAATGACTTTTAAGGACCTAACTAATGTTTTAAGGACCTTTGAAAATTCGTATTCAGGCATCATGCCTAAATGTAAATTTTAAATTAAGTATATTCTACCAAAAAGTGTCAAGAAGGCGGATGCGTAGTACAAATATCTCACAGAATTCCAATACGGTGTAGATAAGTGGCGGTCACGAGGGGATAAGCAAGTCCGAGTTGTAATTTTATAACTTTTGCAGTTTGGGCACACAACATCTGCAAAAATTAAGGACCTCTAAGCATTTTTAAGCACTTTCAAGGCCTTGAAAACAAGTTAAAATTTTTTCAGCACTTTTAATGACTGTGGGAACCTTGTCTACATTTAGTGAAAATTAGTGATTACAATCATACTAACCTACATATTAGGTTAGAAACATCTTTTTATCCAAAGTTCATACATTTTTTTAAAAACTACTAACATCAAGTTTAATGTAGATTCTTAATTTTAAACTATGAATTTGTTAAAGAGGATTACTTTAGTGAAAGAGTTGAACACAGCACTCACCTATATTGCAAATTCGCATCTTCTGTTGCAAGTCTGCGAAATTCTGAATACATGTTTCGATTGAAATGATCTCTGAGAAAGAAAGACCAAAACCGAAAAAGTGTATTCATTTCTTGAGATTGGCCAATGCCAAGGATTTTTCTTTCTGGAAAGAAAATACATTACATTAATTTCTTAATTACAAAGAAAATTCAAATCAACCAAATAATTTTCTTGGAGGTTAATACTCATTCATTACTGATATTTTGTAAAATGTCCCCACTTTTGAATAGAGGAAGGGTAGTACTTTTTGATACAAGTTCACAATAAGTTCCACACTCTATTTTCATTAAACCTTCTTTCAAGTGATTTACAACACTAATGAAGTACACTAAAATCTCGTTAATGTGAAGTAGAGGGCCCCTGAAATTTTTCCAATTAACAGCTTAAAAATCTTTATCTAATTAATGCAGATTTAAAAGTATTAGCCATATGAATAATTTAATATTGGTTTTTTAGAGCATTTACATTGTAAAGCATTATTTAGTACAATAGTTTTACAATATATCGATTAGGAACGAAAAAAAAAGTATTTACTAGTAACTTAATATATATTTGATTTATTAAAAAATCTGTTATTGATTTGTTTTGAATTTTTAATAATTTTTTTTAAATGTGTTTATCTCTTCAAAATTATTAAAAGCACATAAGGCATTGTCCTGCTGCATTAGAAAACGTTACAGTTTCATCTAAAAAAAGTGGTTTAAAGAGCAAATTTCATTTAAGAAGGATTTTATGCTAAACCAATAGTAATTTTAATTAGTGAACAATCGAAAAGTTTTTTTAAAAGTACACTTAACCCGAAACTGTTAAACACAAAATCCTGTTTAATGCGAAATAAAAACAGTTCTATGTAATTCGCATTAAACGGGATTTTGTTAGGCAATTTCGCGTTAACTGTACTTTTAAAAACTGTACTTTACCAAAACTTTTCTATTGTTAACTAATTAAAATTACTCAATGAATACTATGTTAATTAACTCATAAGTTCTTGTTTGTTCATGAAAAACAACAAGATAAAAATAGTTTAATTTTATATATTCTATTCTTTCCTTTGGAGTATGAAATGCTACAACAGCAAACATATTTAAATCTTTTGAGATAAGCAATTCCAAATAGGGTTTAACATTTCTTGTATTATTTTAGTCTTTTCAATCTTGATGTTTCACTTTAAATATTTTATTTTAAAAACAACATTACATTAAACATTCCTAACTAGTAAAATTTTTTACTAAATTCCTAGTAAACACTCCCAATACTTTAAAAAATGCCAATTCAAAAACAGCGATTTCTTTTGGAGAGTATCGAAATAGATATCTAGTTGGATTCGTCAGATAGCTATTAAATGATAACTCATTCCTTTGAAAAACATTCAATAGGAAACTCTTAACCGTTAGTACCCACATTTACATTCCAATTTTAGACATTTGCTAGGTAGACAATGCTAGTGAAACGAACCTTTCAGACAACGAGCACGGTATTTATGATAGCCAACTTGAGTGAATCCATTTTCTTTTAACAAGGCATGACTTGGATGCTCAAAAGACGGAAGTTGAGGAGTACTTCCATAGCTACTTGGTGATAAAACACTACTCTCACTAAAGTAGGGAGATAGTTTAAAATAAAATATTTGCCAAAATCATATACTTAAAACATTGCAAGCACGTATAACATAAACTTAATATATATGAAATACAAAACAATTGTTTGAAGTTACAATTACTGGGCAATTTATTACAAATACAATTTTCTTTTCATTTTGAAGAAAACCTATAATAATAAAACAGTGTTTGTGGCTCTATTATATGCATTACATAGAGGGTGACTTCTAATATGGGTAGACCATTGGAATTTTAAGCAAAACTAGTACTGGCCATCGAATTGCAGATCTGAACACATAGCGAGAGGACAGCTGGAAGACACAATGAAAGAGTAGAATACAATTGAATCTTACTGTGAGGATGCGGGGGAAAGGAAATGGAGTTTCTGCACACTAATTAAACTCTTTATTTTTACTTTATAGGTAGGGGATTATACTTTTTTTTTAATTTCATAAGTATTTCGCTCTTCTTGTAATTAGGTTTTAAGCGTAGAACTGTGACATTTTAACAGCAAGTAGTTTTGGCTTTCTACTTTTAAGTTTTCAAAAACAATATTAAAATTTTCATTTTTTTAATGTAAAAATTTAATTTCCTGAATTGCATTTAAAAATATTTTTTTAGTAAGTGACTTCTAATAGTGTTAAACTCTGAAAGTGAAAAGAGGCATGGGGGAGAGAGGAAGAGGATAAAAAAATATTAGATGGCTGAGGAGGAGTTATTATATTAAGGTACTTGACCACCTTAAAAAAAATAGACTTTTTTTTGCATTTTCTCTATCCTTATACTTTTAAAATCACCTCCAAATTTTTTTTTAAAAATTCGAATTCAAACATAATGAAATTAGTGAAAGTGTGCGTGTGCTTCCAGCACTCCATACTAGCGAGTAAAAACTTAAACAAGTTTTTTCTCGAAACTACTTTTTTCCCAATGGCGGACACTTAATCTCCGAAACTACTTGGCCAATTTCAATGATTTTGGTCTTGTTTTGTTTGTTGAGATGTTTTGTACGCCATATTACCACATTTTGCCCCAAAAAATTAATAACAGTTTTTTTTTAGCAAAGAATAATGAAAAACAGGGGAGTTAACATCAGCCATTATTTTTTATTTGTGACAATTTCTGATAAATTGTCATGTAAGGAATCTTTCTTTTCAAGATTCCGTTTTTTTTTCTTTCAGATTCACCAATCCTGAGATTAACTGTCCGCCGTGGGATACTCTTTTTTTTTTTTATGCCTCGACTTTGGCGCCGCCTGGATAGTTAAAAAATTAAATTTGAAAAAAAATCAAGTATTTTTGTATTCTATAAGCTTCAAATAAAATTTTTAAAAAAATCATTGTAATATCTTATACAGGACCAGAAAAAAGAAATTATTGAAAATATACTATTTTTTAGCTTTCTAAGATGGTCAAGCACCTTAACAAGGAAAATGTATGTTTCACTACAGGAGGGAAAATGTATGTTTCACTAATAATAAGGATTTCTACAGATATGAACATTTTAGCCAGAGAAGCAAGCATATGCTTCTTCAGCAATTAACCTTTCAATGAGCTTGTACATGTACAGCAAGCAAAGTGAGCCTGGTTGGCAAAGGATCAAAAGCTGGGATTTGTACACAATGACACGTCTCCGCAACAGGGAAACATGCGGCTAGTAACTAATAAACAATCGAAATGCAACAGGCACTACTTTTTGCAAATAAGCAAAATAAAATTGCTGCTTAATGAATAAAAAACAAGTGTGAATGGGAAACGTTTAGAAATTTCTACAAAGGAAAAACATCGACCATACACGGAATAGCAAAAATACCAATTTAAAATACCTTGCAGAGTTTGTTCTTGAACGAGAAGAATGTTCTTTTATATCCATAACCCATCCAACATGTTGCCCCATAGCATCACTATTGCTTCGAAATTTCTGAAATCGTTGTCTCTAAAAAATTAAAACAATAAAATTATAGAGTACAAAGAAAAATAAGACAAGTTTTAATCATTGTAGGCAATTTACAGGTGTATTGAATATTAGGAACCAGAATTATATCAAGTTAAAAAAATAAAATAAAAATGGCAATCAAATAGAATTCAACAATGCTTACACAAAACCAATGCATTGCACACAATTTTCTCTAAATTACTTGCTCTTCCAAAATTCGGTACAACAATCGGTTATTAAAACAATCGTGTTCAAATTATATAACCTTAAGTTGTATTTTAAGTTTTACAATTATGAACTTTCTGCCAGTAACAAATTAAAAAAGTGCAGCAAAGACAACTCCTGAACAAGTAATAAGCCTCAAAATATTTAAGTGTAACTTGAGCAAAATTAAAATCAAATACCTAACCCTTTTAATGCAAGGAAAGGGTCATAAGACACACATTTATCTGCTGATATTTCAATTCAAGCTAACTTTTTTCTTCAACAGACTTGAATAGACAGAGGGTTAACATAAATGAGCAAAAATATTGAAAAAAGCATTTGTTTTCGGAAAGTATGTATCCGATGTTGACCGTATAAATGGATGCAAATGACAAACACCATTATTTTCAATTAAGTTTTGTAGGAAACTACTTATTCAAATCTTTACAACAGTTATACTTTCATATGTTTTAAAATAAAATGCTCAAAGGAACATAAATAAGCATAAGTAGGATATTACTTGGAAGAATAGAATTACAGAAAAGAGATATGGACATCTTGCATGACAATTCCCTGTTACTTTTGATAATTAACTTACATCTGAATTTCATGTCAGTTAAAATAATTTATTGCAAAAGCATTAGTTCAACACTGACCTTATGAGTTTTAACCCTATGAAAAGGCAAAAAATTAAATTTTACAATTTTGAGCATGAAAGTAATATGGTTCAATTTGTCGAGACAATATGTAATGTATTTTTGAATATGATATGCTCATGATGTAGAATATGGGAGTATATAAACGTAAAGCTTTCATTTCATGGAATTGGAAGTATTCTTTTAGCTTCAACTTTAGATGAACTTTATAAAATTTCATTTAATAATTTGAATTTTTTTTTTAAGGCAACAAAAACAAATGGACTTTTAAATCAAAGTTAAACTGCAAAATTAACAAACCTGATTCTCTACTGAAAAACTGTTGTTTCGAACAACAGGGTAAAATCTTGACGCACCCGGAACATTGGGATAAGCCCATTTCCCAGACATTTGAGGATCCCCCATGGCCATATGCATATTTGGTGAAGGTAATGGCATGGATCCGTAATATAGTCCAGCCCCTTGATAATTAAGCTGCAATGATCAATATATTGGAACACAAATTATAAAAATAGTTCAGTTACAATATTTTAAATAAAATTGCATGCATGCCATATTAAGTTGCTCAGTTAGAAACACTTAGAAATAGACGTACAATAAGCTTAATATTTGAGTGCTCATAAACCTTAGAATACTGCTTTAAATATTGTTATAACTACTTATTTAATACCAAACTTCTAAGTTATTTTTTCCTCCAAAGTTACCATTGTAACTTTTCTATAATGCTGTCCAAAAGACTTGTTGGACTTTTCCTGTTGATAGTATAAAACTGAGATTAAAAACCAGTCACAAATATGTTGTGATGAATAGATACCTTTCTGGTTATAAAAATGGGAATACAGGTCAACACATTTTATGTGATAAACTGTTCTCTGAATAAGAGAGAATTAATAAATATAGCCCTGGTCTCAATCATGAATAGGTGAAAATAACCAGGATTGATCATCTCTTGTCATAATCACTGTTTGAATTTCAAAAACACCATGTTCATTACAAAGAATTATGCAGTCTCATTTCTCTACAAGCTAGCCAAAACTTTTGCTATCAAGTGAGAATTCATGGGTTGTAATTGAAGAAAGCAACATGCTAAAATGCTTAATGAAAATTGCCATATATTCTGAACAGACTGATAAATTATCTGCGTTTCTTAGTTTTATTTAACACAATAGTTTTTTTTTTCATTAACCCACTGCTGGTTCCCCTGAATCTTGTTGATTGCCAACAGTATAAATTTGAGGAGCACTACAAAGAAAGTTACGAGAGCCATTTCAGAATATTCAATGCAAAAGTTACCTTACGATAACAAAAACTTAAACCAAATAAAACTATAACAGTGGTTCCTAACCAGAAGATGACTTGCAGATCACTGATTTAAAAGATAGATTGCAGGCAGCTCATTACTCCCTTTTGATATAACTCACTTTACTTTTTGTAAATTACAATTTAACTTATGATATACTACTTATTAAGTAACTGAATTTGTTGTCCCCCAACATAAATTAAATTATAAGTGTTTCTTAGCTTGTATTTGCTTGAAGACGGTGAAATTTTAAAAACTGGTATCGTATAACAATAGAAAAATTTAAACAGCTATGCAATTTTCACAGGGAAAAATCAAGAGAAATATAAGAGCAGTTTTCAAAAGCAGCAATTGGGTGCCAAAAGTGTGAAGTAGAAGGGAAAGATGCAAAATAAAGATACAACAACATATAAAGACACCACATAAAATAAAGATTAAAACATGACGTTGCACTACCACCCTAGCAGATTTTTATGATTGGCTACTGACCAGTTTTACAAAGCTTATAACATTATTCAATATGTGCAAAATTTTGAAAATAAATTTTAAAAAGCTCATATATTCTATGATAAGGATTTAAAAATCAAAGGATAATTTTTTTTTTAATAGTTCATTCTAAGCTTTTCAGCCTGGAACTCACTGAAATTCTTATCTACGAGACAAAAGTGGCTTGGGTGCAGTACTGGCCACATTGCCATGGTTGCAAAAATAAAAAAATATATACCAAACTCTAGTTCTAAACAAAAATTATACATAATGAAATTATAGAATCAATATAAATTAAACGATATACTAATTATAACACTAAAAAGTCAAAATTGTAAATTTCAGATAAACAAAATAAAATTCTATTGTGTTAATGCTACATCTAACATAAGCAGTTTAAATAGGCAATTATCATAAATAATAAAATGCCTTTTTCAATCAAAGAATGATTTGTGTGCATGAAATATAGTGTTAAGTAATTTATAATAATGCTATAATATATCAATTATGAAAACTTGCATATTTAATGTACATTAAATAAATTGAATCTTACATCGGTCTGAAGCCTTCCCATTAAATCTTGTTCATAGTAATGCAAACCATCATTTATAGTAGATGCCATTTCTTGACTCATGACATAAGCTGGAAAATTTGGTTTATGCCCTCGATCATGTTTACGGCTTCCTGTTTGAGTGACTATTATAAGTTTGCTGACATCTTGATCACTAAGCTCATAATCAGATTTTTCTTGCCTAAAGATAAAAAGTAAAAATAAGAATTTTACTAACATAATCACATTACTAAGATAAAACTCTCAGAAATATTATGGGAACGCCGAAAATACATCAGAAAATATAGTGTCTGCTGCACATGTTATTAACCCTTTTAGTGCCGAAAGACGATATATCATTGTTCGCTACACTTGCGAAAATTTCCAAAGACAATATATCATTACGCAAGCGTTGGCGCCCATTATGCATCACAAGAGTTCTGTATTTCAAAATAACTTTATAAAACATTATAAATTGTTAATATTCTTTGCATTGCAATTAAAAAAAAATATTTGATCTTTTTGTTATGTTTTCTGCTGGTTAGTGCCGAAGCACTGTATACGCTAGAGCGATGAGGTACAATCTCGATACGGAATAGTTTCTTAGAACCGTAATCGCAATCAGTTTATGATAGTAATCTGATAGCTCACGTGTTGCATCATGCATCGGCAAGGCGAGACTAAAATCTTTCTTTCAAGCTAGGCGTCATAGACTGAGCAGATTGGAGTGGATTAGAGCAAGCTCCAAGGCTCCTTTTCTCCCATAATATGCTGCATTTTGAATTTCTTAAATATCATTTATAGTTTGGTTTTTATGAGCATTTTTCCAACCCCTAGTAAATTCGTCAAATTCCTTTGATTATCTTTGCAAAGGCATCCGTTTTCGAGCGGCACTAAAGGGGGTTTAAGTAGCTCATATGCAACAAAATAAGCTTAAAATAAGTAAATAACTGTTTTAACATGGTAGTATATTAAATGTTAATATAAAAAATAAGAAATTAAAAATAATAAGTTAAAGTAATTTGTTCTTTGATCGTTGGATATTAAAAAATTACTATGTATACAATGTGACATGTAAAACATTTATTTTAAGCTACTCAACAATATTAAGAAAGGAACTCAATCTTCAGCGTCTTTCAACGCTTAATATGATAAATTAGAAGGTATGTTTTTTTTTTTTTAAAGTTTACAATTAAGCTCAGTGTGATGCAAATTTAAATTTGGACGTTTCACAAATTAGTTTTCTTCTTAACGCTTTTTCCGAATTATTCCAAAACTACAACGCTAATAAATTAGTTTGCAAGTAAAAGTGTTAACACATGTAAATCAATTCTAACAAATTACCAGTACAGAAAACGAAGAAGTAGCAAGTCTGCTGATTATCGCTTCAATTAAGGTGAATGTTGCTTTGTTTACTGATAAGTACTTATGGTTGGTTGTATTCAGATTATCTGGCGCCGTCAGCAACACGAGGGCTATAATGCGCCGAAACATTCGTCATTAGACAAGCCAACATACAATTACAAACACCCATGCCTAATACGGGACTTGAACCCGCAACCTCGCGGTCTAGAAGCCAGTACGCTAACCACTAGACAGTTTGGTCGGCAATAAGTACTTATGAAGGATGTTTATGAATCAAGATAGTTAGGGAAACTACTTAAAAGAGTCTTCATGTTGATAGTAGCATAAGCCATTCTCCTTAACTATCATTTGAAGCTACAAAAAATTTATTAGTGACCAGAGCAAAAACATACATTTCTTTGCTATCACTAGTTTCTTCAAAAGGTTCATTATTTAACTCTTCATCAAATTTGAAATCAAGCTCGTCTGTTTCCGAAATCTTTGGATTCTCTTCTTTTATGTCCTAAAATGGAAACCTTTGTGAGTAAGGAAACAAAATGATTAATAATACATATTTGGAATATAAATGTGAGGAGGATTGAATTAACTAATGAATAAACTTCCTATGTAAAATCATTCATATAATTATACTCATAAACCATTAATTTTAATAGTTCATGCAAAAATGTTTAAAAGATAAAACTTGAGAAAATCTAGCCTTCTCATTTAGAATATTGGTACTTTTTATAAGTAATTAAGACAGTTACTTTGTGATTAAGTGACACTAAAAGATGCGGACATAAAATTAGTGAATTATTTAACTTTTAATATAAACCTTAAAAAGGTATTAAAAAAATTGAAAACAATTTACAAAATATAAGCATGCAAAAATTCTTCCACATATAAATTAAAAAAAATTAACAGAAAGAAAATACTGAAATTTGAAGTACCTTATTCATCATTTGGCTCATTGTGAACCATGCTTGAACAAAAATACTAAGCCTTATTTTACACATTACAAACATTACTTTTATTTTCACTTTTAAATATTTTATCTTAAAATAAAAATCTCTCGCAGGAGTACCTACAATACACAACGGCTATGCTGAACCAAAATAACCAAATTCAAGGGAGGATTCTACCACAAGAAAATGCCAGATTTTAAATTGACACATTAAGTGAATATGCATATTTAAAATGATAAAGGTTTACACAAAATCAATAGCTAGTTTAACAGAAAAACATACTTTCATAGCTGACGTGGATTTTGTCCTCCACCTTGGTTCTTTTCTATTCCCATTCTTTGACATTACTTTAGACAGTGAATCATTAGATTTTGCACTACTTTCTGATGTTGTAGACACATCCCCTACAAGAATGCATGAGCACACAAATACATTTAATCAATTAATATTTTTCAAAATACAACAATAAAAAATTAAGTTGACTATCTAGTATATGTAAACTGATGATAGCTTCATTTGTTTTGAAAGACGAGAACCATTTTTTTTATTTCACAAGATCGTAAGGGTTGGTGTTGCTGTCCGTATTACAAGAATAACTTCTGCCACAAAGTCTGATAAAGTTGTCTGTTGCTGTGAAAGGATAGTATTTCTTTGGGGTGACACGAGGATAATATTTTAGTTATTAAAAAATTGCTTTTCTTTGATTTATAAAGTCGATTCATAAGTTACCATTACAAACAAAATTACCTTAATTTATTTTTCTATGTTTTATAGCTTTGATTGGATCTAACTGAAAAAAATGCATATTACTATGCAAGTTCACTTTATTTTGCCAATTATCTCATGACACTTGTTCAGGAAATGGAAACTTCTATTTTTTGAACTATTGCACTTTTTTCTGGTAAAGCCTTTAAAAGTTGATCCGTAATAGTGTTAGATTCCATTCTGTGAATCACTCAAAATCGAAATGCAATAGTCAATGCTTGAAAAAGGATTAGCAATTTTCACTCCTTATTATAGTATAAACCTTAAATTGATAACAAGTTTAAATACTCTGCTTTTGTCTGATTAATAAAATTGTTTGATTTTATGGTTTTACCAGTAATTATCTGCTTTCCAGGAATCAGTGCAGGAACATCATTATGAAATTCTGCAGATAAAGCATCATGAATAGGCCACTTTTCTGGTTCAACAGTGGTTCTAATCAAAGGACCTTTTTCAGGACAATCAATCAGTTGTAATGTTTCACTGGAACCAATAGCCTGTATAAAAAATTGAATGTGTTAAATAAGTGGAAAGGTATTACTTTTTATTAAATGAATTGGTTTCCCTACATTTTTTAATCATGATTTAAAATATAAGGTTAAATTTAAAAATGCATTAAAATGTTTAACTTTAACTTAACCAACTTATACGTTTAACACTATAGGAAAGCTATGAACATTAAAATAAATGTCAATTTTTTTACAAGATTTAATTTTAGAAATTGCATTTGAAACCAAAACTTACAACCCATTCATATGAGAAAGGCAAAGAAACCCCAAGTATTTCAGAAACCGTTCCTAGAAAAACAAAAGAAATATACTTTGAAATTTTTTGATTTTACCTCAAGAACTTTACTAATATCTTGAGTAAGAGCTTGCACACGGTGAAAACTTGCTATGAGGGCGATTGGAATGTATCCTTCACTATTCATTCTTCTTCTCATAAAAAAATCTTTTTGAAGGTTATCTTCACTAAAATAATATTCTCTGGAAATAAAATAAATTATAATTTACTTCAAGTTTTTTTTTTACTGGTTTGAAGAAAGGTATTAAGTAATATTAAACATTATGGTTTGTTATATTAAAAATCTCACTCTCCCAAATTTCAGTTTTCCCAATGCATTGAATTTTGAAGCAACCATTTAGAATAGATTCAAAACAGTTTTGCATAATCATCCACTTAACAATTTATTAAGCTGTCAATCTTGACATTTTCCACTCTTAACTTCCAAGGAAAAAAACCAGTAGGTCTCCAACGATTTTCGCAGTGTGAAATTATTACTTCTTTCAGATGCTCTATTAAAAAAAAAAAAATCCTTCCCATAAGCATTAAATTTGGAAATAACAGGTTTGTATGTACTCAAGCACTCTTTTAGTCGTAGCTCTTAAGTGTAGCTCTCAACTTCGATAAATACTGCTTAGGACCATTTCAAAATCAAGACTTCACTGTATAATAAGATTTTAATACGAGAAACCAATATTTTAATCTCATTACAAAAAGTCAAAGAATATCTATAAATTTGAATTTTTTTGCATAATTAGAAACAAAGAGAAATTACATTTGCTTCTTAAGAGAATCCTTTAACGCATCTTCACCCATTGTATAACCATTCCAATAGCATGGATAATAAGGAAAATAGGTTACATCTGCAGGAGGTAAGAAACCATTCACTTCTGGATAATATTGCTCATCTTGTGAATATGCTAGAAAAATAAAAAAACAATCAAACAGTAGATTTAACAATCTAGTTTCATGTTAAATTTTATGGAAAAAAAAAAAAAAACAAGAGTAATAGATACTTGTCCTTCACCAGAATCAGTCCACAAACAATTGAAGTACAACACTACATTAACATTTGATTTTAGAAATTAGCACCATCTAAACTATTTTCTTTTTTATACATGAATATTAAAATACAAAAAAAAAAATAAAAAAAAAAAAAATTAATTTCTCTACAAGGAAAATACTTGGGCAAACAGAATTGTAAAGGTTAATTTAGGAAACAAAGACAAACAGAATTTGTCCAAAGTATTTTCCTTAGTTTAACATGCATACAAAATTATATAAAAACACTTACTCATAATTTTAAGTGTATTTTCTTACAGTGTATTACATAAACTTGCACAGAATAAATTAGACAGATTAAGACACCATACGTATTCTTGAAATAAACAATTGCTTAAACTATGAGATAAATAAAATTGAAATAAAATAAAGGAAAACATGAAAATATTGATTAGCTTTGAATATCAGGTGGGTTGTTTTCAGATTATCTGGCGCCGTCAGCAACACGAAGGTTATAATGCACCGAAACATTCGTCATTTGACAAGCCAACATACATTTAAAAACACCCATGTCTCACACAGGACTCGAACCCGCAACCTCGAGGTCTAGAAGCTATTATGCTAACCACTATACCATTTAGTCGGCCTTTGAATATCAGGAGTAAATATACATTGAACCTGAATTACATTAGGAAGATTTATACCTCTTCTTTTGGACTTCCAATCACCAGTAAAAATCCGTCCTTTTCTGCCCCGCATTCTCTGACCATTGCCTCGTTCTTTTTTATTAGATTCTGTAAATAAAAAAGTACCGATACATTTTTAAAGAGAAAATCTCAACTTTATATGACAAATAAAATAGAAGTTTCATTCCGATTCATACTAAAAATTTCATAACGTTACACACACATTTATCTTATTTTAAAATTAATCATTAAAAAACATGTTTAAAAAGTGTCCTGAAAATGCAAAAGATATAAGTTATGAATCTGACGCAAGGGGAAAAACAGTTTAACCTGACAATGGATATCAGCTATCTCTTTATTGCATATATCGTGGGGAAAGGGAAAGGAGGGGGCTTGCATATCTTCAAAAGACCATGAACAGTACATTTTCAAATATTTATCCTGCATGAGGGTTATTGAATTGCACAATAAGGGTTCATCAATAAAAAAATCTTAAACATAAGGCATGAAAATAAACTTTTAAGATCTCCATTCTTAGCACTGCAGCAAAAGCTGAAAAGACCAAATTTACACATCAGCTTTAATCAAGCTCTTTATCGGTGGAAGCAAAATAAGAAAGCACTTTGATTTGAAAAGCGTCAGAACTTCTGAGATTATCAAATAACTTAAAACTGTATTAAAAGAATTTATGATGGAGCTTTTTAAGAATAAATAGGCTATAAATTTTAGAAACTTAAACAATCAATTTCAAAATATATTTTTGTTTATTATAGATAAGGTTCTTTTTCCTTATAAAAACCTCATAATAATTTAAGTAAAATAGTAATTAATGAAAGTGGTACTTATTTAGTCAAATATATACTTTTAAAGTTCACAAAGCACCTTCTCTAATTCTTGTGAAATTCACATTTGCAGACATTTCCGACTTTTTTTAAAACTAAAAAATCCCCCACAAATTGCAATATCCCTGATATCCTGATTCTATTTCCACTCTGAATAAATGGATTCCAACTTGATTTAAGACGAATAAAATATAAAATATTTAACTTACCAGATTTCTTTAAATCCTCATTTTTCTTTCTTTCTCCATTGATGAAACCTGCATCATCTTTTGGTAAAAAGTTTTTTCCATTGCGAGTAATTTTTCGTTTATCTGTTTTTACTGGTTCTACCTCCAAAGGCACCCATTTTTGCTTAGATCCTAACAATAAACAAATAATTTACGAGCCAAAGAAAAATGACTTTAAAGTTACAATATGACAAACCTTAGTTTTTTTTATAATCCAATTATACTTCATGTCTCAGATTGAATAAAAAAAACCTTATGTTTCCAGTATGTAATTGGATACAAGAAAGAAAGACGTAAAAAAATGGAAAACTATATCTTTGTTTGCATAAATCTTTGGGAAAAGCATGGGCATAGGTTAACAAGTATGCATATTCAAAGGAGAGAAGTTCAAATTCCCTTTTTAAGAAGTGGAAATAAAATTAATACTTCAGAGGGAATTCAGTAAAATTTGTGTGAATCAGATAACTTTATTGTATTCAGGATGAAAAAAAGAACCAGACAACAAGTTCTTGGAAATATAACACAAATTTTGTGTACTTATGTCCTGAAATGAACTAAACTATAAAAAATTTTATTTCGATATATAAATAATAGGGTATTAAAATTTTACAAAACTAATAAATAATTATTCAACTACAGGTTGCATATATTTCACAGCAACAAAATAAAATGATACAAATAAGAAATTTCCTGCATTTTATTTCTCAATTTTTTTTGTGTGTTGCAAGATTGAAAAAACTTGTGCATAAGAGCAAAAATGATAACTTCCCAAGTAAAAAAATATATGCTGAACCATGGAAAAAACGTTACAAAAAAGTTTGGATAAGAATTTGAGGACAACAGTTAACAATAAATTAAACAATAGACTAAACAGCTTCCAGCAATTATATATATATATAAATAAAACTACTTTCACAATTGAAATCTTAATGTGTGTAGGAGAGGAAAATACTCATTTAGCAAAAAACTTCGTTGTATAGAAGTTTCAGAATAAAATTTAACAAATTGTCATCTTTTCCAACACTTTTTAATCAAATATTTAATTTGGTAAATAATAGCAACATAATATATACACAATTATAATTGTAATGGTGTATTGACTTTCTCTTTGTGCAATAGCTACACTATACCGAGTCGAAACTTTGTTGACTCCTAATGGAGGAAACATGGTCTGCAAGATATCAATAGGAAACAAGTACCTCATTCATGACCTAAATAAGAAAAATCTGAAAAACTCCTTAGCCATTCTACTTGTCACAATCATAGTTGCAGCTATTGCGCTTTGAACTCAGATATAGCATATTGCCAAAAGGCTCAATTCCGTGAACTCTTGGCACTTATTCTACCTCTGAGCCATGTTTTTGGCAGAAGAACTATAAAGGTTGTGCTGTTTTGAGGCAAAACAGTAGTTTTGTATGGTAAATATAAACATTAGAATGTTCCTTTACTTTAATTATATGAGCTTTACATATTTATAAAATTAAAACTAAATTTTACACCCAAGTAGGAATTGTCCCGTACAAAATATATGGATATTTACTTTAAGTGAATATCTTCTTGAAAATCAAGCAGTTGTATGTGAATTTAAGTATGTATAAGTATTATGAAATAAATATTGTTCTATAAGAGAATGTTTAAAAACCTTTTTTCCTTGGATGTAAGGTTGCATTTGATTTGACTGATTCTTGATTCTCTTTTGCAGAGTCATCATCCACAGGAGTATCATTAGGACTCTGTTCTTTTGAAGATCTTGCAGGAGCCACACTACTAGTACTGTTAGTAGCCTGCTTCTACCAAAATGTAAAAAGTCAAATAAAATTATTAATACTTTACTTTACAATGGAAGATTATAGTTGAATCATAAAATAAAATGCACCTCATTCATGTGAACTTCTCCTAATGTTGGCCACTCAGCAAGAGATTTTGGCTCTTCCTATAAAAACCAAAATTTCATTCAATGAGAACAACATTTTTGAAAATAAATTGAAACAGCATATTGAGAAGCCTGTGCTAATTAGATGTATGTACTTTTACACTGTTAAAAAAGTATTAATTTAGATAAAAAGTGCTGGGAATTTCTGAGATTTTTGATTTCCGAAATATTTTGATAACTACTTTATTTACATTAGACCATCACTAAACTAATTGAACCTGTTAAAAGTAGTTTGGCATAAATAAAGAAAAAGAATTTTGACCTTAATAATTAGCAATAAGAACACAGCCAACATTTAAACAGATTTTTCAACCAATTAATGCCTTGAAAACAACGTAGAATGCTACCGTTTTTTTATAGGGAAACCATTCAAAGCAGCAAAAAAAGAGGAAAACGGTGAGCGCTAGTCATGTGGTATAAATAAAAAAAAAAAAATGTTGAAAACTTTGAACTTTTTTCAAAAAGTAGGATTTTTTCCTACTGAAAAGAAAAAATACCTGAGCCTTGGAAAAATATATAAATTCTTAATGATGCACTTTATTTTTACTTAAACTGAAATTTGTAACATTTTGTATGATGAAATATGCTTTAAATTTATTTTATAATCAAGTAGCTCAAATGCTGCAACTTCTACGATAATGGCACACCATTATTTGGACATGGTACAGGGGAAAAAATCTTACCTTAAATAAATGTATACATCACACAACTTAAAAAAAACCTCTACTTTTAAACAATTATTTATAAATTTATCGACAATGTAAAATTATTTCTCAGGCTAAAATTAACAAAATATAATTTTACATACAATTGTAGTTAAAATTTTAAACAAGGATTATGCTAGTTTGTTGCAATTAGAAAAATACATTGATCAGTACACGAGTATAAATCACAGGCATAGTTACGATCATACACATCATACCAATGAAAAATCAGAGGTAGTGATTATTTACTAGCAAATATGGATTCGCAACAGAAACTACCTCTTCTAATGCCACCAATATGATGGCATAAATCTCAACAGAGGCTACTACATTAGTGTAACATTTGGAGAAAATGACCATCACACCAACATGTATATCGGCAATAGCGCTCACTATTCTGGTCAAATTTTTGGCAATAGATTATACTTCAGCATAATACTCGACAAAAATAACATCAATGTAGATATCGTCTACAGTGCCTACCAAAACTCTGCAAGAGTAGCAGTCATATCAATAGAAGCTTCAGTAAAACAATCCCAGATACAATTATCAGTTGTAGCCATTATAACATTTAAGGACACTGACAGAAAAAGTTATACCAAGAAGTTTAGGGGAAGTGTCAGAACCTACACAGATTCCTTGGTCAGTCTAGTAAGCAAGTGCATGTACCCAATTTCAGGAAATATTAATCTGCATCCACTTTGGAAATGATAAAAATTTGTCAATAAATCGTAAATCCGCTTTTCTTTGAAACTACTATATATACATTATGGGACGATAAGTTTCTCTTTCCCATAGAGGAAATTATTTTAACCAGGAAATGTAAAGAGTTGGACAAAACAAATATTTTAAGTGAAATATAGATCTTTTAAGAAAAAACAACTTTTTAAAAATAGACCAGTTGCTGCCTTACATTCGTTTATACAACTGCCAAGTGATGAAAGTTACTATAAAGCGAGTCAAAAGAAAAAAAATACAAGTCTTCTGCAAAAAAACTTTTTAACATACAACTATTAGTGGGGTGAGGCAACAAAATCGGAGTACTATGCCTGTCGAATCAAATACTGATGGTAGAAGTTTAAAATACATCTTCGAAAAACATACGTTTCAATAAGACACAAGAGTGGTTATCTTGATAGGGAAAGTGACAAACAGGTTGGTTGTATTCAGATTATCTGGCGCCGTCAGCAACACGAGGGCTATAATGCGCCGAAACATTCGTCATTAGACAAGCCAACATACATTTACAAACACCCATGCCTAACACAGGACTCGAACCCGCAACCTCGCGGTCTAGAAGCTAGCACGCTAACCACTATACCGTTTGGTCGGCAAGTGACAAACAGGATTACATTACAAGTTATATTAGGTAGCAGCTAGAATTATTTTAATTTATGTATAGGTAAAATCACTTAAAAGGCAATTATAAGAAACATTATATTATATATAAGATTATACTTGAGGGGGCACTGGAGGCACCTGGGAAGCCTCAGCAACAACTTCTTGAGCTTGCATCTTGAACTGCCAAGAAGCTCACTCTTCCTAGACAAAAGAAATTTTAATGAGTTGACAAAATATTGCTAAGGTAACAATGAAATATTATAAGGATAAAGAAGATATCTTTCATTAAGTTTTAACGCAGGCTGAAATAACAGCACAGTTGGCACAAAAAAAAAATTTAAGACATTAAGGTACAACCACTTTGATAGTGTTCCGTTTCTGCTATTTATTTTTAAAAATTTGGGAAACAGTTTCTAATCAAACAAGCATAAAAAAATCTGACTTGACTTTTATGAAGCATAAAAGTAAACATTTATTTTAGAAATATACTTAAAATTATTGGATTTAAACTTTAGTTGAAGAGACAGAATCTTCCCATGTTTAATACTGCAGAGAGGATTGGCTATACTATTCTTAAAACTTTAGAAAATGTATGCCATTCTTGTTTGTTTTAACACTTTGATACTACATTAAGGCTTAACAATTCACTCAAAAACCTAATTATAATTCATTTACAAAAAGTAAGTTTCCTTCCTACCACACAAAAAAGTAGTTTCTAAAAAATACATTGTAGTTATTCGTTTAACTCGAACACAAAAACGTGCAATTGGATACTTAAAAAATAAGGGCTACTTGCT
Source organism: Linyphia triangularis (assembly GCA_963978545.1). Lineage (NCBI taxonomy): Eukaryota > Metazoa > Arthropoda > Arachnida > Araneae > Linyphiidae > Linyphia > Linyphia triangularis. Next base: position 98,565,656 of record OZ021721.1, read on the forward strand.
TTACATGATTGTAAACAAAAAAAAAATAAGTGTGCTAAAACAACTTTCATGTTAAGTTTGGAAAACAAACATCTGCCATAATTCTAGGAAACAGTTGAATGATCTTTATGATGTAATCATTACAATGACAGGCTAGTATTCGAATATATATATGGTTAAAGAAAGGTATATATATGGTTCAAAACGACCAAACGCATTGATTGCATTCATGTTCTTAGAATAAAAATACTTGTCCAACTCAAAGTTGAAATGTGTTTCCAAAGCTTTGATAAGCAGAAATTTACTTGAAAATATAAGTACATCATACTATTTTCGTTAGCACAAAATTTAAACAGTGCAGCTTAAAATTATAGTAACTTCTTTACATAAAGCATACGGGCAATTGCATGGTTATTCATTCATATGCTGACCAATAATACCAATCACCAATATGCTGGTGTTTCTACATTCCTTTACATTTTCTGCTCAGAGATGTTAGTAATATATATACATTGTTGCTATATATTGTACAAATAATAAAATTAAACCTCTCTTCACAAGAAAATTAAGTAAAAACTTGTAAATAATTATACCAATAAGTACTTACAAAAGCTTCCAAAAACAAGGATTGTCGAGATGAGTTGTTTGGTTTAAACATTTTTTTTAGTGTTGCCATCATAGTTAGTTAAAATAATTTATATAAATATAAATAATTTATTAAAAAAAAGCCATACATATACATTTATGATTTAAAAAAAAAAAAAATAGCACAAAACATTAATTAATCAGTTTCATTGAGTAATATAATTGATAGTTACTTATATTACACATTTAAATTGGATTTAAAGTTGTTTTCATTAAAATTTAACGACACGAAAAAAATATTCTTGGAATGGCAATGATATTTTTTATTAAATCAGAATAAAATCAAGTTATTATAATATATCCCTTCATTTTTCTGATAATTTTTATGTATTACAATCGTCTGTCCGATAAACAGTTCCAATTTTATTGTAATATTTCAATATATTTACAGTCAGTCGATACCTTTAACAACTTCTGTGCATGGGCAGTTTTAAAGCATTATTTTTTTCATGCATCGTTTTGTTTTTCTAGGTATTAAAATTCATCCTGCTTTTGTTTACATTTTGTGTTGTCAAAGATTTATTGTGCTCAGCGGGTATTGACATTTCGATTTTATTTAATGAGTATTAATAACATTTAAACAAAATAAATTCATTCGATTCCTTTGTATTTCATTAGCAAATTTCTTCTGTATTACAGTTGTCAAAAATATCAAAAGTTTGTTTACCAACATAATTTACCACTAATACGTTGGTGCAGTTACGAGATGTTTTCAGTCGGATTTTGGTCAACTTAATAAATCTATTATATTTTTTTCTCGAATGTGTCCATTACAAAATTAAATGTAAGAAGTCCATCTAATGTGAAACACCTACATTATATAACAAGGATGAGAGTGATCAGAGAGCAAAAATGAGGTGACAAATTCAAAAATTCGCTAAAAAAGCTTGCGGAAGGAATACACAAAAATTCAACAAAAGAGTATGCAGGAAGGATGATTCCATAATTTTAAAGATACAATGAAATTTTTCATATTATATATGACTTACATTTGAAATATTAGGAGTTTGTGAAGTAATCTGTGAGGAAAGGGGAGTTAAGAGAGTAAATCTTTTGTTACGACGAGGAAAAGTACTTTTTGCAGGAAAAACTGGTTCAGATCAGAAAAATGTGAATCCTCGAGACAGGGACAAAGATGGAAAAAGTTACATAAAAAACAAAAAGGAGGAAATCTTCCAAAAAGAGGAAAACTCATCCCTGATATACGTACATCGTTAGGTGTGTTGTGTGGCTCCTCGTTGAGCAATATTTGTATTATTACATTATATACATGCCACTTGGCGATAATTTTTCAGTTGGCAAACAATTTGGTAGATAACACTATCGTTTCAATGCCTCATAATTTTTCTCTTAATTCAGATTTTTTTTTCATTTTAAAGCAAAAATTAAGAACTTGGTACAATATATTTTCATGATAATTTTTAAAACAGAGGCTAGAGCTGCACTATAGCCACCAGGCATATTTTGATATTATTTCTATGCTTACAAAATTTTAAATTTTTTTAGCTGGATTAATTAAAATTATGAATCTAACTTCATTTAATGAGAATGAATCAAAATATACATAGAATCTAGCATAGAAACGGATTATTTAGACTCAATTTGACTTCATCACTAGCAGCCACAATTGTAGATTTGCCGAAGATTATTGAAATTCACTGAAAACTTTCAAATTATTTCGACATTTGCTAATATGCTGCCAAAAAGAACGAATATAGATACTAAGTATACAGCATCTGCCACCAAGTGAGCTAGGGCATCACCGCTGCAAAAACAGCATCGACTGGAGAATGACTGAGTGTGCTATTACAAAAGGTACAAAAACATGGATCTGTTATAGTACATTGGAAACTGATCACCAACAATAATTAATCTGAAGAAATTTCCGCGTCTATGCAACACATAATTGATAAATGTCCTTCAACAGGTCCCCAGCAGCGCGGGGCCACGCAGCTAGTACACTAAACATTAATATAATCTATACTAAATATTAATATAATATGCTATAAATAAGTAAATGTTTTTGGTTGCTCACGTTACTGTCAGAAGCTTCAATTTAAATAACACTAACAGGGGATGCTGTGAGTTCTCTAAAATATTTAGGGAGGAATTTTAGGGATACTACCAAAAATTTTGGGGATAATTTCCAAAAATTTTAAGGATAATTCTTAAAATTTGAGGGATAAATCTTAAAGTTTTAAGCATAATTTAAAAACACTTGGAGATATTTGTTTTGAAGATGACAGACATTCTATCCAAAGCTTGTTTCAATAACGGTAAAAACTTCCAATTCTCAAACTTTTTAGCAAAATAACAGATATAAATTATACTATTTTGACAAACAAGCAAATTTAATTAAATCTACTTTTCTTATCTGGAGGAAAATGAAGGTTTTTTGGTGGGTTTTCGAGGAAAATCGGAGAATTTTAGGAATGGACAATTCCCGCATTTTTATTTTATTCTTTTATTCAATTCTAAATGTTTCGAAAAGGCCATAAACAGAAACATTTCTGCTCAATGCGCTTTTTCTTTTTTTAAATTTGCAATCAAAATTACCTTGTTAGAGGTTGGCGAGAAAACGACTCATTCCGTTGGCATTGAATGCGACACCACTTCTTCGCAAAAATCTTGGAATTTATGGCCAAAAACTATTTTTTTCTTTTAATATTAGTTTTTCAATTTTTTGACTTCATTTAAATTTCAAACCACTCATTGGAAAATTATGAAATTTTGCCGTTTTTTGGATGCTAAATTTAAATAAGGTATAATATTAAGGGGTTGCCATTGAGCTTAAATATATACAATTAGTGAAATTCTTTCATGATTTACCACAGTACTCAATTTTAGTTATTTCATCAATAGGAATACAAGATATAGGCATCATTTGGATTTTTTTTACGTACTGTACATGTACTACTATTGCAAAAAAGGTGCAAGGAAAAATAAAGCTCGTTTCAATTTTATCAAATCGTTTCCCATATCATGTTGCACTACCAAAACACTTAAGTGCTTTAATTCATCAGTCTCCCTCCCTCCTAAATTTCTCTATAGAGTCATTACTTTTCAGGTGAAATGAGAAACTATCATAAGTTGTAAACAGTATGGTTGTTTAGGTTTATGACATTTTACAGTGATGTTTTGTAGCTTTATTGGAAGCAAGTGAATCAATTGAAAAAAGGAAAATGTTTTATACAGGTTCCCACTCTTATTAAGGAAAAAAATTCAAGGACTTTCAAAGAGCTTTTTAAGAAAATTCGAGGACCATAAAATTGCATACTTTAGAAATAAAAATACAAAATGGAGATTATCAGTGGTCACTTAAAAATTCAAGGTCTTTCAAGGACTTTATCCTTATTTCAAGGACAAAATTTCATCAAAAAAATTCAAGGACTTTCCCGGACTGTGGGAACCCTGTTATACCAGACTTATCAAATTTGTTATAGATTTATTAAATGTTTAGTTTTTAAATGAAAGTAAAAACTATTATTAAATAACATTGGTGTGTTTAATTGTAGAGATCCTAAAAGTCAAGCCAAAATAAGCTCATGTTCTTTCGTTACCATTAAAAAAAAAAAAAAAAAAAAAAAAAAAAAAAAAAAATCGGATTAAAAATATATTTCTAACCAATAAGTGCTAAAAGCCAGTTAGTATTAAAATAATTAAATTTTAGTTCAAATAGGTTCTTGGTAAAGTGATAAAAATGCATTTTGATAACGGAAAGACGTTTATAGTCGCTATTTATGGCAACAGCAAAAATTATCATACGCTAAAAAGCTGAAGCTAAAACAAAGGAAAAAGTAAAATTAATGCATTCTTATAACTGGGACAGCGACAAACTGAGCAAATCAACATTAGAAAAACTATTAGTATATAGATCATAAAAAGTACATAACTTATGCACTTTTTATAATTTGTACATATATGCCATAATTTTTACTATTGAAAGGCAAATTCTTTTAAATAAATTGCAGTTTAGGACATGAAATTCCAGAGTTGAGATTAAATCTACACAATCAAATCATTTATCTATTTACCCAAGTAAAAGTTGGTTGTTTTCAGATTATCTGGCGCCGTTAGCAACACGAGGGCTATAATGAGCCAAAACATTCGTCATTTGACAAGCCAACATACATCTACAAACACCCATGCCTTACACAGGGCTCGAATCCGCAACTTCGTGGTTTAGAAGCTAGCACGCTAACCACTATACCGGTTTGTATACCAAAGATGACATAACTTTCAGTACTTTAATTGATGTTTGGAAATCAATGTGCTAAATTTAAATTATAAAAAGTGTGATGATAAATTTAAAAACAAGTTCCCAAAATGCTAAAACTGGATCTTTCATCTTTTCTTACAAAAGCCAAAAAAAAAAAAAAAGGTTTGCTTTCTGTAACATGGGCAAAATATTAGGGTGGGTGGGAAGGAAAAAGTTTTTTTTTAGATAAATATTTTTAGTAAACACGTAAAAGGAAATATTATATATGTATTAACCCTTTGCACTTGAGACCTTTTTCGCATGGAGGGACCAGCAACTCAAGACATTTTAGGTTCGGTTGGCGTTTATGGATTTGCTTCATAGAAACTAAACATAGCCATTGGCCTTGCATCAAATTTCCGCATCAAACCTACCGGTTCTCTCGTGCTTCGGCATCCAATTGTGTGGCGCTTGAGAGGCGCCGCTCGAGGGCAAAGGGTTAGTATTAGATTTAAAGTTGAGTAGATGTGTGAACAGAAATGTAAAGTACTTGGGTATATATGTATTTTTGCAGGTCAATATCCTGGGTATACACCCAAATTGGATATTTTAATAAGTATTTAAATTTTTTTCTCCAAGTATAGCTGACTATGACATGATCGTTGTGATATCATAACCAATTAATCATTTTAATGAATATCTTTATTTTTTTTATAATTAAATTTTTTAAAAAGTAAAAAACTTTAAGTTGGTTTGTTTTTTTCAGATTATCTGGCACCGTCAGCAACACGAGGGCTATAATGCGCCAAAACATTCGTCATTAGACAAGCCAACATACATTTACAAACACCCATGCCTAACACGGGACTCAAACCCGCAACCTCGCGGTCTAGAAGCTAGCACGCTAACCACTATACCGTTTGGTCGGCATAAAAAACTTTAAGATAAGAATTTTTGTATTTTAATTTTATGGTCGGTCTGGTCATAAGAAAAAAACTATTTTTTGGCCTAATTTATAAAAGTACATTTCAAAAGTTCATTCCAGTAGAAGGATTAAAATAATTGGATAATTCTTTGTTTTTTGCTAGTACAAATGGCTACACAGTCCTTTATATATAAGTTTGTTTTCTCTAAGGATACAACACAAAATTAAATTTTGAAATTAAATTTGTATAAATAACAAATGATGCTAAAAATTATGCACTAAAAATAATTTTAAATTTTGTTTACTTACTATGAAAGATTTTCAAATGGATCATGCATCTAAAAGGAACAGTTCTGCATTCACACTTAAACACATTGCTTCTAACTAATTTTTCTAAATTATGTTTTTAAGCCTGAACAAATATTCAAAGATACTTTTAAAAGGCAGTTCATAAGAAACTGAACACAAATAAATTAACATAATTGAAACTCAAATATTCGTCACATTATCATGATCAGGAAATGGTTCAATGCATTTTCAGTTCATACTTCCTTTATATCATACCTAAAAATAAGCAGTAGTATCAAAACTATTCGATAATGCAAGCACATATCGTAAGTTAAAGTATTTTTGAAAAAGAAACATTTGTTGTTGGCCGTTAGAATGGATGAGTTACAATCATTTGGATTTAAAACGAGGTGTAGTACATATTATTGTTCCTTGTGATCTCACAATGTAACCTGCCACCCTTTGTATTTATTCATTAGGTAGATTTATCAATATTTAAAAAAATCTCACATGACTATTGATTAATAAAACCACTCACAATAATGGGACATTCGGCACTGTAGATTGCTAAAAGAAAAGTTTACAGTTTTATCAATTGTTAAAACTATCAGGGACGCAATTGTGGTTTGAGAAAAAAATTAAAAGAGTTTACTATGCAATAAAGGAGGAAAGTTAAAAAGATGTAAATCATACATTTTGAAAGAAATTCACTATTCCCCACCTCATGGAAAGAAATTGATTACAAATAAGCCTTTCAACATCTTTGATGAAAAGTCAGTTCAATTTACCAAGTTAAAAATACCATATAGAAAAACCTAAATGACTAATTTATTTGAAAAGTTTATTAGCAGAATTGTAATAAAACATAAGTCAGGGTGGCCACAAAATTCGGGGAAAAAAGTTCCCTGATAATTCCCCTGACAGATTTCTAAAAAATTCCCTGATTTTAGTGCTAACTTTTTTTCCAAATTTCCTCAGGTTTTCCAGATGTCTAGACACCCTGATCAAATGGAACATGTATTCTAAAGAGATAATATGCAATTTTTAAAAAATTAGTTTCACTGGTAAAAAAAAGTTTAAATTATTCCGTGACATTAAACTTCTAATAGCTTACCACTACAAATCTCCATGTAAATAGCGCCAAAATATGGATGAACGTGCCTCAAACAATAAAAAATTTCCCCGATTTTTATGAAATTTTAAAAAGTTCCCTGACATTTCCCTGAATCAGATTGGTTGGTTGTATTCAGATTATCTGGCGCCGTCAGCAACACGAGGGCTATAATGTGCCGAAACATTCGTCATTAGACAAGCCAATATACATTTACAAACACCCATGCCAACACGGGACTAGAACCCGCAACCTCGCGGTCTAGAAGCTAGCACGCTAACCACTATACCGTTTGGTCGGCCCCCCTGAATCAGAAAGCTCCTTGACATTTCCCTGATTTCTAGGTTTTCCCGGTTCTATGGGCACTCTGCAAGTAGTATTTTTTTATAATTTGCAGCAAGTGTACATGGACAGGAATAAGAACAAAATGTTAAGGAATAAGAAGAAAAAGTTGAAATGTCAACACTTTTAAAACTAAAAACACTGTATTATACTGTTTTAATAAATGTAGTTGTGGCATACAGTACTTTTAAATAAAGTGTCTTGTTTCTTAATTAGTACCCAACTACTCTTAGTAATGGTTTGGGTTTGGCTTGCACGCTCAACCTATTTTTGTGCACAATAACAGCTAATCAGGCCGGGACCTACAGCTTAACATGTATTTCGAATCACCTTTGACATACGAGATCAGAGTGCTAACCTCACAGCCATCAGGTCTCTTAGTAATGACAATTAACAAGGATGATTTTCATCAAGAGAAAGCTTTTTGTTACAGTAAATTTATTCATATGTTAGCTGCCAATTAAGAGGATACTCATGGTTGGCACAGTGAGCAAACATATTTGTATGCTAGTGAACAGTAACTCTGAATTTATGTTCTGCTAAAAGTTTAAAAAATAAACAGAAAATAATTTAAAAGTATAAAAAATGTAGATTGGTTCTTGGCGTGTGTACGGGCGTGCAATATTAGCATTGGCAGCGAACATGCTAATACAAAGGCTGCTATAGAAACTTCAGCAAGAATCTAAGACACAACCTTGCTGTTAAAAGAAGCTGAAAGACCTTTTTTAAACATTGCGTTTTGTTTGCATTGCTTAAATACAGCAATAGTAATAGAAAAATAGTAGTAGTGGCTATGTAGTAGTATTAGCTCTAGCTGTAATAGTATTAGCTTAGCTGTAATAGTATTAGCTATTACAGCAAACATGCGAGCAAGGTTGCTATTAAAACTTCAGCAAGAATCTAAGACACAATCTTGCTGTTAAAAGAAGCTGAAAGACTTTTTTTAAACATTGTGTTTTGTTTGCATGACTTAAATACAGTAGTAGTAATAGAAAAATAGTAGTAGTCTGAAAAATGTATCAGATTACATGCAAAGTATCCAGAACACATTACAATTTGCGTTGTAATGAGTTGAATTGCATGATAAGACTGTAATGATGTCTGATGACAAGTAATCAGAATTAAAATTAAGTTTTATAACAGATTAAAAAGCTAAATTAAGCAGATTAGTACTAACTTGTATAATGTTCTTATTTTAGTAAGTAGTTACACAATCACACAGACATTTCTTTGTGGTTGTTAAATTGAAATAGAAACTATCAAGAGAAAATTTCTATTCTTCCCAAAAGCATCCCAGACACATTTTTTAATATTCTTTTTATAAACTAATAATTGTACAGATGTAACTATCAGTAGTAAATTTTATTAATTATCCTGTCAGCAATATAGTTGTTACACACTAATGTTTCATCCAAAAACTTATTGAAATTTACAGCAATGAATACGGATATTAAATATCGGAAGCATAGTACAAACGGTACGAAACTTATAATTGGAATACAAAAGACATCCAGATAATACCTTATTAATGGGTTCTGAGCTTGAAAACCAGAACAAACAGTCTCTCTAGGTTTTATTGTATCAAACATACAGTGAATAAAACACCCTCTAGTTATTTAACCGTGATAATATACACCGCTAAGAACGAATGCAAAGAACCACAAACAGTAAATATTGCAAGGTTACCGAAAATAATTATGACAGTACAAGCAATGAATTGCCTTATGAAATATAAATCGTTTTATTCAAGTAGAAAAACACATAGTAAAGTACAGTAAATCTTAATAATTTAAGAATTGGCACAAATAAAAATTATTCTGCACATCCTAGAATTTGTTATTCTAATAAAAAAATATGTTTTCGATGATACAAACTTCAAAAGACATCACTTACCTTCAAAACAACTATTAATATCTTAGTTTTAGAAACTTCTTATCGAAACAGCCATATGGCGAAACGTGCTTCCTGGGATACACACGAAGTCAGCGAGTCGGCTAAAATAACTAATTAATCAATTTTAATAAACAAGTTTAAACAACTTTTTGTGCAAAAAGTTCACACATATAAATAGACTTTTTATTTTGCAGTAAATTGACTAAGACATGAATTCAACGTGAACTACGTAGCACACAACAAGCACCACGAGATACGAATTACATTTATCTCTTCAGTTGAGAGTAGACTTTGTTGATACTTTGACTGTACGCGGATTGGGCCGAACTACGAAAAAAAATCTATGATTTGTCGAATTGTAGCGCATGGGCACTTCTATCCCAACAAAGCTTTCAGGTAGATGCTGGTTCGAGGTATGGTACGGGCATTCTGAAAAATTAGAATTTTTTTATTTCAAAATTTTACAGATAATAGAATTTCGTGAGCATTCAGTTTACTTTTTCTACAAAAGTATTTTTTCACAAAATTCTTAATTGCAATAAATTTTCTTATTTTTAATAATTAAAGTCTGCTTTCTGGGTGTTTAGAGAACAGAATGGCAATGCTTTGAAGATTGCTTATATTGCACACCTACATTGCATTCTCCTTTATAAATAAATAAATAAATAAATAAATATAATCTTGAAAATTTATTCAAAAACTGTTTAAAAGAATTTGTATTAAATGAATATCACGTTTAATTAAGTTTTTCTTTTACGATTTAAAAAGTCACACACTGAGGTTTGAAGTCCGAAAATTTGAATCATCATTATGCCATCGACGTCAATTTTATTAAAATTAAGATATGTTTTGACGTTTTCATATTGTTTTATGCAGAGATATTCGTTTGGAAACTCTACTCTTATGAAATAAATTAATCTGCTTCGTTATAAGTATCTTGATACATTTTTTGTAGACATATTATGTTAGTGACTTTAAGATATCTTATGGTACACTATTAAAAATATACATTTCAATTAGTGAGAGACGCATATACTACGTATTTGTTAAATTATTTTTATTAAACGGGAGGTATCTTTTTTCCAACTGCTTAATCCATAGCTTATTCAAAAAAGTTCTCCGAGAAGTCCGTCTTGACAATCGATGCACAGCTATAAAAAAAAACTCTCAAAAAGCCATTTTGAGCTATTTTTTTTTTTTTTTTATATCTGTTCTTCAAAATTTTGTATTGTATGAAAGATAATTGTATCAATATTGATGGAAAGAACAAACAACGCATATACTGGCACACAAAGGGATAGTCCTCTGGACAGATACTGAAATTGGTTCTCGTTATAAGGAATACGCGTTTCGTTTCTAACTATCTTGAAATTAGTCTGATGATTACTTGTGACGATAACTTTTTCCTAACTTTATTTCCATCTAGAAACACGACAGCATTACGACTCATTTTAGAACTCAACACTGACTGTATTTCTTTACAACTTTAAAGATTCTGCTAAGTTGAGAGGAAATAAAGATAAAATCTCCCAAAATGGTGTCGTTAAATTAGAGAAAAATATGTATTTAAAGGACTGTTTTTGTTTTTGTTTTTTTTCAACTGTTCAAGATTCCTCTTCATTGCTGATGAAGATACAGGCTTAATTAATTTCAGACATGGCTAATTTTTCCCTATTCATTATATTAGAAGCTACTCTATTTTTTTTAATAGAAGCTAAAATCAATAAAGATGAGGTTATAAATGATCTAGGGGTATCAATTAATAGTACTTTTAAGTTTGGACGTCATTGTCGGATAGAATGTAAAAAAGGGCAAAGGGTGTTAGGATCATCGATATAGATAAACAACTGGATAGACTGCTTAAAGCTGGGAAAATGAAGCCGTTGCCAGATGCCGTTGGTGGGATAAAAAATACGGATTGCCGAGGATTGAAAATAAAATTTTGGGTTGTACACAGCAGAAATGTCAATAGTAGACCTTAATTAGTAATAATGTGCAAAAAAATATATACTCTAGCATTTTACAAGGTTTTTCGCATTTCCATCCAACTATAAAAGTGAACCGTGATTGGTTAATCTTCCCACCAGCTTCGCAATCCCCGGCGCGTTTTTCTCTTTGCATTGACAATGGAGCAGTCTATCCAGTTGTTTATTTATATCGATGGTTAGGATTCATCAGGAGGACTATCTCATGTACATCTAGGGATATTATTTTGACACTTTAAAGAGAGAGAACTGGTTAGGCCACATCTAAAGTATGCAGTGCAATTCTGGTCACCTCATCACAGAAAGGATATTGATTTGTTGGGAAAAGTTCAGAGTAGATAGAAACAAAAATGATTCTGTGAAACGCGATGTTAGATTATGGTGCAAGATTGAGGAAACATTGGAAGAAAGAAGGTCTAGAGGGGATTTAGTACGATTGTTTAAATTTATCAAACAGCGTGATTTCAAGATTCTAAAGTTCAATTCGGGGAACAGGACAAGAGATCATGCATATAGGCTATTTAAATCACATTTTAACTTGGAGAATAAGTAATATTACTTTTACAATAGTGATTGATAACTGGAATAATCTGCCAGACCACATCGTAAAATACACCGGAGTCAACAGTTTTAAAAGACAGATGGTTGTTCAGAAAAGTTAATTTGGACCAACCTATATGGACATTGTATATTGGTATGTATACAAAACAAATAGTTTAGTATGCCTATAGTTGGTATTTGTATACAATGTAAATGGATCATGTTTATTTGTATGGTACACAAGATTATACTTAGGTTGTAGAGGGGAACAGAATCGCAACAGTGGCGGTCCGTGGTCAATAACTTTAGTGCTGCGGGAAACATGCGACTTCCCTACCTTCCTCCAACCACACACACTTTCCACAATCATTAATGAACGTAAAATCTGTAATCTTTAATACTAAAATCGATGTTTCCTTTCAATTTGTATAAAATAATAACATTCATAACATAACATTATAGAATAAGAACAATTAATCATAATTTTGTATAGCTTTGATTTAAAAAAACCCATTCTCACGCGTTTTATGGAAATTCTTGTTTACTTAAAAAAAATGCTGCTTTGATGGGTAATTGCTTGAAGCGTCTATTCAGAGAGCTACCTCTTTCTTAAATTTAACAGTGTAAAGTTGAAAGTTTTTCTTAAGAGATAGAGATATTTGAGTTTCACTTTTTATCAACTCAAAGTTTAAAGAGATTTTTTAAAAGTTTGTTTGAGCCCTTGTGTGATGAAATGATTAAAACATCATATGAGCACTATTCCAAACGCCTTTTTATTTCTGACTAGCAAATATGGTCAACAAAACATTTTTTTGTAAGTAAAAACTACCATATAACCAAGAAAAAAGAACATACCAAGATAACTGAAACTTATAACCATGCTGAGACGTATCCCCTTTTTCTATGAATGGACAGTTTTGTCTTCTTTAATTGTACCATCTTATTTCTATCTTCTAAAATGAGTTTCAAGCAAGATGCACATTTAATCATAACGAACTCCTTGTTTCAAAGTAGTTAGCTTGAGAAATTATAAGACAACATATGTGTAGACATCACGAAAACTATTTTCGTTTTTGAGAGATTCGTAAACGTGTCCCGATCGTTCGCCCTCATCGATTCACTCAGCAAATCAGTTCCTTGAATTTCCAAGCACAGCCGAAATCGTAAAAATTTTCTCGAGCTGAGCCACGCGATAACGCCGTATTCAAAACATGAAGAAAAAAGTTCATAGTAACAACGGTTGCCATAGCAACGAACTCAGCTGTATCGTAATTTAGAAACAGGTTGTAGTCAACGCTTAGAGGAAGACTCTCTAGATGGCATTATTGTAGTTTGCTTGGAGGTCCTCAGCTTGTGTTGATTTAAGTTTTTTTTCCCACCTGAATTGTGCGTAGAAGCAACAAGTTTGATATTTATTAAAGCTTTGTTCACTTACCGTAGAAATTCTATCTTCGTTTTCAATTTTAATCTTTATTTAAGGAAGTTAGTATGATATATAATTTAACTTCTAAACTAATAAATTTAGATGCAGCCTGGCTGTCCACCACGAGCCTCCAATGGGATGCAAGGCGGTTAAAGTGTTTGTTTCAACCTTGGTTGGTTGTATTCAGATTATCTGGCGCCGTCAGCAACACGAGGGCTATAATGCGCCGAAACTTTCGTCATTAGACAAGCCAACATACATTTATAAACACCCATGCCTACGCGGGACTCGAACCCGCAACCTCGCGGTCTAGAAGCCAGCACGCTAACCACTATACCGTTTGGTCGGCTGTTTCAACCTTGATTTTTTGAAAATGGGAACTGTATTTCGAAATTAAATGTTAGTTAATACTTGGAACTGGATTTCCTAGTTAAATGCTTTGATTTTCTGTTCATAAGTTAATACATAATTTACTGTTTTTTTACTTACGAACTTTACATTTTCCCCCACTTTATTTTCGAAAGCTAAGGATTAAACAATTTCCTTTTCTTTTCAAAAACTATAATAAAAAAACAGCTGGAAAGTTTAAAAATAAAGCTCTACTTTAAAAATAAACTTCCTTTACTGGTAAACTTTTCTGAATGCCACAACTTGTCTAGTGGTTAAGATAGTGGATTAAACTAGGGGTGTGGAACATCGCACAACTTTCAATTACACTATAATACTGACGTAGATTTGTGTCACTTACCGATTGTATATTTTCATCCTTCATTTGGAATAAATGGCCAGTTTGGCGATATTTTTTGCGATAATTCTTGTATGGGTTTTAAAAGAAAAAAAAAATCGCCAAAATGGAGATTTTGGAGTTATACTTTTCAATAATCCTTATATTATCCTTTATTGTAAGTGAAACTGAGAGAAGAAAAAACGATCGCTGATGAGGTATGCCCAAGGAAAGAGGACTCTGTGTTGAAAGCATTCGTGTTTTAACTTTTTATGCCATTAAAACATCTTTACGGGAATTTCGGAGGTGGGGATGCTTAGAACACCTTAAGAGGCATTACCACAGCGAATTTTATCAAAATCGTTAGAGCCATTTTTTTAGCAATCATTGAAAAACATGATTTTTTCAAAGGCAGCTACCTTATGCGCATGCGCGATTTTGGCGAAAACTTTAATGGTAGGTCCCATGGCCGCCACTAACCCTCATACCAAATTTGAACATCGTTGGTCAATTGGTTCGGGAGTTATGCTGACCACACACATTTTTTCTAGATGACTTTTTTGAAATCATTATGTTCCAAAACGCAGAGAAATGCAAAAAAATTGAAATTTTTTTTGACCGAATGCTATACTTTCATTACCCTATGTATATATACATATGGGTAATTGAAAGCAAAAAATACTTTCGGCCAAACGGTAAATCAGGATTAGATTTTGGTTGATGATAGGATTTTTAGTTGACCACACATGCCAAAAGTGACGGGTTCGTATCCTGAATTTGGATGTTCGTTGTGTTTCGGAATCCACGTTAAACTGTAGGTCCCGGCCTGATTAGCCGTCATTGTGCATAAAAATAGGTCGTTGAGCGTAAAAACCAACCAATCTACACTTTATTTTAATCAAAATGCGCAAGAATACAAGATTTATGACAAACTAACTTAATGCTCTCTTATCCTCTTTGAAAGTCGCGTTTTCTTCTATATATCCTATGTAAAAGAATAGCGTGAATTCTATGCTCATCTATATATTTAATAGGCAATACGTTTTTTGGGGTTAGTCCGTCCGCCTAAACTGCTCAACCAATTTCAATGATCAAGGTGTCATTTTAAAGGAAATAAGCTGTAGATTTGCCAAAACGTGCCAAAATAATTTACTAACACTTTATTAATTAGTTAAATTTCAATATTTTTCATCATTAAGCTATTACAAAGCCTCAATGATTTTGAATATATGACTGGCAACATCCTTATACGTATGTAAACAACAAACCGGCTGCTCGGGGGTTCAATCAACTAACCAACCGTTGCTAATTTTAAAGCTATCCTTACGTATGTAAACAACAAACCCGTTGCTAATTTTAAAGCTCTTTTTAAACTCTTCGTTTCAAAGTTGATTTTTTCTGTTTTTCTGAAGCATTTTTGTATTAGACTAATTATTATTTTGAAGTATTTCTATCCAGAAAATGCTTGGCGTTGGACGTCGTTCTCTAACAGGGCAACTTATCAGAATAAATAAAAAATATTAGAACTTCAATGTAAGGGTATAGCTAATGAAGTTTTAAGTCAGAATGTTGGCGGATAGTATATATTTAACTTTCTATTATGAAACTTGCAATTTGGGTGTTTTCTCTATTAGGCCTTACATTAAATTTATAAAAAATTGGTTACATTTTCTATGGCTGGCAAACCTATTCGAGCGCAGCAAGATGTTTTAACTACAAATTTCGAGCGCAGCGAGGCGTTTGGGGGTTGGCGAGCGTTAGCGAGCAGGGGGCGAAGCCCCCTAGTCTTCTTTTATATGTTATTCAGTTTTTTTCACGACATTGAAAAAAACAATCTGCTTTTTCCATATTTCTTATATTTTTTTGTAGTATTACTTTTCTTCAACTTTCAAAACATACTTGCAAAAAGCAAGAATAGTAATTCTGACCGATAGATCATGAAATATTAAAAGATTCAAAATTCCAATATGGTGGAATACGCCATTTTGAGTTGTGCAAAAGTAACAAAAAAGTTCCTGGTATTTCTTGAAACCTTATACCTAGAAAAAACAGCTTCAATAATACTAATAAAAAATTTATTAGAATAAAAGTGGGGAAATGCCCACGGTTGACGGACTTATTAAAATAATAACTAACTTGAAATTTTCTGTTAGCTGTGTTGCGTATTCCAAACGCATTAATTTATATAGTATATATATAAAAAAAATACAATAAATTTTTCAATTGTAGTAACTTTTCTTTGTTAACAATGGCAGCTCGTGAGTAGTAATAGAGGGAGGGGGGGGGGGGGGGGGGCTCGAATAAAAAATAGCATATCTTGAAGAAAAAGAAATCCATTTATCAAAATAAGGGAATTACATATGATAATATAAATGTCGTAAAACTATAAGGTAAGCTCTCAAGAAACTTTAGAATTGATACAGGGTTAAGATAGAGGGATGTACTGTCGACAACACTTTTAACTATTGTTTGGAGCACATAATAAGAAAAATTTACCCTAGTCTTGGGGGCACAATAATGAACCGACCTTTACAAATCTTTGCATTCACAGATGATGTAGACTTGATGTCTAGAACAGAAAGATGTTTAATTGAATGCTATTAGGATTTGGAAGAGGAGGTAAAGACTGTTGGACTTTTAGTTAACAAGGAAAAAACTAAATATATTGTTATGGACAGAGGAAACGGACCAACCACGAGTTCAGTAAATACTGAACTTGGTTTTGAAAGGGTGACAGAATTTAAATATCTTGGTTCAATTATCACTGAAAAATGAACTAAACCCAGAGATAAAGGCTAGACTGGCAGCTGGAAACAAATGTTATTTTTCAATGCTTTAGTTGTTTAAGTCCTCCCAGCTCTCAAGAAAGTTAACCCTTTGCCCTTGAAACCTTTTTCGCGCGGAGGTACCAGCAACTTGAGACGTTTCGCGGCATTTTTGGTTCGATCCGCGGTTACGGATCCGCTTCATAGAAACTAAACACAGTCAATGGCCTTGCATCGAATTTCCGCATCAAACCTAGTGGTCCTCTCGACTTGCGGCATCCAATCATATGGCGCCTGAGAGGTGCCGCTCGAGTGCAAAGGGTTAAAACTAAAACTGTTTAAAACAATAATTAGACCTATAGTCACTTATACAGCAGAAACTTGGACTACCATTCAGAATGAGGAAAACTTATTACTTATGAGTTGTTGGTTGGTTGTTTTTCAGATTATCTGCCGCCGTCAGCAACACGAGGGTTAAAATGCGCCGAAACATTCATCATTAGACAAGCCAACATACATTTACAAACACCCATGCCTAATGCGGGACTCGAACCCTCAGCCTCGCGGTCTCGAAGCTAGCACGCTAACCACTATACCTAATTACTTATGAGAGAAAGATATTAAGGAAAATGTAGGGACCAATCAAAGATAGAGATGTTTGGAGAATGAGGAAAAATTTAGAGTTAAGTAAGCTATATAGAAAAATGTATAGTAAATATAATAAAAAGAATACAATGGCTCGGACATGTGGAGTGAATGAGTGATGAAAGAGTAACAAAGAAAATTTACAGGGGAGGATTGGTTGGTTGTATTCAGATTCTCTGGCGCCGTCAGCAACACGAGGGATATAATGCGCCGAAACATTCGTCATTAGACAAGCCAACATACATTTACAAACACCCATGCCTAACACGGGACTCGAACCCGCAACCTCGCGGTCTAGAAGCTATCACGCTAACCACTATACCGTTTTACAGGGGAAGACTAGAGAGAATGAGAAAGGTTGGACGCTCTAGATAAAGATGGCTAGATGAGGTGGAAGGAGATTTAAAAAAGATGAAAATCCAAAAATTGGAAGATTAAGGCTATAGTCCGAGAGGCGACTGCAATTTTTGGACCTCATCGAACATCATTCTGAATTTTTTATAGAGATTGGATAATAGTGTGTAGATTAGGAATCCACTGGTCTGCCGTGGCAAAAATGGCCGAAACTGATCAAAAATCTCCTTGGAATGAGTTGAACTAAAATCCGATTGCCAAATATGTCATAACTTGCCAAAAAGAGAACAAACTTTTTCGTCTGGCAACCCTGCATTTTGATTTTCAATGAAAAAAAGCGCAAACGATTTTTGATATCTGGCTTGGAAAATGTGTATCTTTTAAAAGTAAGCCAAATTGGCGACATCAGTTACGTCATCCGTGACATAATGTTTATTGCCAATTTGGCTCCCTTTTAATAGATGCAAGTAGACCGTCGCCAGATATCTGAATCGTCTGCAACCTTCTTAATTGATAATTAAAGAATGAGGGTTACCAAATAAAAAAAAATGCTCATTATTTGGCAAGTTATAGCTCATTTGGCGATTGGATTTAGTTTAACTTATTAAAAGTCGATTTTTGACCAGTTTCGGCCATTTTTGCCACGGCAGACCAGTGGATTCGTAATCTACTTACTTTTCTCTAATTTCTATAAAAAAAATCAGAATGATGTTCGATGGGGTCCAAAAATTGCAGCCGCCTCTCAGTCTACTAGGGATAGGAAAAAGTGGAGCTGTGTGATAAAGGAGGCCAAAGCTCTTTCACGGGCTGTAGAGCTGAGGAGTAAGTAATATACATGTCAGATAAAATTGCAAGATGCAATTAACAACACAATTAGTAATTAGATAAACAATTAAATTAATTAAAAATATCATTAAAATGATTTATAGTATGGATGGCATTTCAGCAATTCATTTGAAGGTGTTTAAATTATGGAAATTATATGAATATCCAATCCCTTTCATTTTTTTAATTTCAATTTATTATATGTTAACAAAAAGTTGGAAAAATTAGGTGAAAAAAATTGGTTGCGTTTCTACACATTTTGGAACATTCTGAATCCACAGAAGTGGTCGAGAAAAAATATCTGTGTGTATGAGTTTGTGGTCAATGTAAGTTTTGAACGGAGTGACCAACGATGTTCAACTCTATTGTACGGGTCAGTGGTGGCCAAAAAAAAAAAAAAAAAAAAAAAAAAAAAAATCCGAAAGAAGGCTATATTTTGTATTATAATTGATGAAATTTAAAACGACAAGTACCGTTATAAACCGTGGAAGATCTTTATTAATCGTATAAATTTTTTTTTTATCATGAGGGGTCATCTACATATTAAAACTAAACCAAATTTAAAAAAGTTCAATGGCAGCCCCTTAATATTATACCATAGTTAAATTTAGAATTAAAAAAAAAAAAACCGTCTAAATACCAAATTTCATAATTTTCTGATGAGTGGTTAGCAATTTAATTTATGTAAAAATTTTTTAAAAAAAATGGCAAATTAATGTTAAAAGAAAATTTGTTTTTTAGACATAAATTCTTAAATAGTTAATATATTTTAACAATTTTTATTTCAAACGATAGTTTATTAAAAGCCAAACATAAATAACATGCAAATTTTGTATTAAACAGTTTTTTAATAATTAATTATTAACCCTTTCAGTCGCAGTGATGCCAATTGGAATCACAACATTTACAATTTTTTTTCTCCTCTCCTAATACTCCCAGTAAATTCGAATCAACGTTTTTACAATCATCAAACTATTCTCTGCCCAAATATATTTTTCTTTTTCACCAATATATGGCTGCACGGGTTCTGTTGATGAATGAAATGAGGCTTTTTTATGTTTTCTCAATTCCGAAAAAGATGCCGAAATTAATTTCATTTTTTAAGTAATTTAAATTAGATAACTCTTTTAAATATGTTCGTATTATTTTCTTTAATATTTAAAAATTGTATATTAACCATTTTTAACGAATAAATATTTAAAAATTTTAACATTTGCAACGATTGAAAAGTGATGATTCCATTTGGCATCAGTGGGAGTTGAATACAACTCAACACTTTTTCCCGGCTATATTATTTATTTTAGATTCGAACTGTTATTACTACGTTATTGCTATTTTTTTCTAGCAGTATTCACTACTTTAAGATATATTTACGACTAAATAGAAGATTTCAAATTCTATTTGCTTTATTTAGAAATGCCGAAGTGAAATAGCTTTAGACTTGTCCTATACCTAATGCCCAATGATGCCATTTGGAATAATTTTTAATTTTAATAAAAAAATTAAGCAAAAAAAAAAATTCTTTCAACCCTGTTATTCTGGATACCAAATGAGTATATTTTATAAATTTAAGATTTTTAAAATGAAAAATAAATAATTGGGACTGAAAGGGTTAATAAAACATGTTTAAAATTTTTAAAAATAGGAACATGTATTTTTTTTGCTTCCATTAGAATCATGGTCGAAAACCCCTCCAGAATTTTTTTCATTCCATTTTGACTTTTGGTTGACAATATTTTAGCAAAAATGTAATTTAGCTCACTTTAAGGGACCTTGTAATAGATTACGTCTTGAAGCACGCAAAATGTTTGCTTCTTCCAATGCTTAAGAGATTTGTCCTCAAGATCGATCATAACATTCTTGCTCATAAGTGACGTGTTTCTTAACATAATGAAATGAAATTTGGTATTTATACTAAACTAAGTATATCAAATAAGATGAAAACAAAAAATAGGGGTTCGTATTGAAATTTTCAAAGATAGAGTTAAATTTACTTAATATACAGCCCCCATAAGAAAAACCATTTGCACCAGACATGTAGAAAATTGTAAACAAAACATTTTGGTGCAAACCGCAAGATTCTATGGCAAACTGTACGATTCTATTTGCGCACTGTACCAAAAATTGTAAATGTTGTGATTCCAATTGGCATCACTGCGACTGAAAGGGTTAATAATTAATTATTAAAAAACTGTTTAATACAAAATTTGCATGTTATTTATGTTTGGCTTTTAATAAACTATCGTTTGAAACAAAAATTGTTAAAATATATTAACTATTTAAGAATTTATGGCTAAAAAACAAATTTTCTTTTAACATTAATTTGCCATTTTTTAAATTTTTTTTTACATAAATTAAATTGCTAACCACTCATCAGAAAATTATGAAATTTGGTATTTAGACTTTTTTTTTTTTTTTTTTTTGATTCTAAATTTAACTATGGTATAATATTAAGGGGCTGCCATTGAACTTTTTTAAATTTGGTTTAGTTTTAATATGTAGATGACCCCTCATGATAAAAAAAAATTTATACGATTAATAAAGATCTTCCACGGTTTATAACGGTACTTGTCGTTTTAAATTTCTTAAGAAAATTCTTTTAAAAACTTAAGGTTTTTGTTAAAATAACTCATGAGCGTAAAGTAGGTGCCTTTAAAAATTGTATGTTTTTCTGAAATTGCCAAAAACGAATTTGATCCAAAATGTTTTAGTAATACCTTCCAATGTAATGTAAACATCCTCACCCCAAAATTCCCATAAAAATTAGATAGAGATGTAAAAAAGTTGACACACAAACGTCTTAGTGTCAGAAAAATTTCGTTTATTCTTATAAATTTAAATTTAATTAAATGGTTTAAAGACAATAAATATTTCTATATATCAAGAACAAGTTCAAAAATAAAAAATCAATTAAAATTCTTCGATCGTGGTAAAATCGATTTAAAAATTGAACAAATAAAGTATTCAAAATTTCACAAATGCTTAGTTTGTGATTTCAGTAGTATTTAGAATAGAACTTTTTAGAATTTTTAGCGATTTTATGCTGTAAAAGAGAGGTCCAGCGTTCGCTTTTTGGAGGGAACAGAAACAATATCAAAATTCGAATTGTTAGTAAGACTATTTTATTTTATTTTAAATAATAGGTCATAGGCCTTTTCACCTGAATCCATTTAACTCAAATAATTTTAAATCAAATGGAAGAAAGTATCACTCAGCATATTTGTTATTTCTTTTGAAATCCCACTCAAGCCATTTGTTTAAAATAATTTTGATTTGTACTAATTGAATTTTAATGTGTTTCGGTTTCGCAATGCTGGTATATAATTTAATATTTCAATTATAAATATAATAACTAACATAACATTATTTTAAACTTTTAAACCATACATTTAGCATGGTACTTTTTAATAAACAAGGTAAATTCGTCAAAAAAAAAAAAAAAAAAAAAAAAGCACTCTTTAGCAACTTTGTTTAAAACGTAAACTTTATTATTTAAATAAAAACGAACTTTGGAAATTCTGTCAGTCTGACTGTATTACAGATGACAAATAAAAATATTCATAAGTACTAAAATACTTTAATTAATGTTTTAATAGAAGAAATTTTCCCGTAGAATAAAGAATCCCTGCAACATTATAGAAATGCGATGAAAGGGTAATAAGTTTAAAAATGGGTGCTTCAACACAGCCCTTGAGCATCAACTATCAACGAATGATTTTTTTTTCTGTTTCACGTACATGAAAAGACAATGTAATGTCTATCGAATAACATCGCCAATTTTCGCCGTGTTTAAAAAAAAAAAAAATGTAAAATTATTTTTGCCTATGTAAAAATTATTGCTAAAAATATCGCCAAACTGCCCATTTTTATTTAAATAAGTGAAAATATGAAAATGGTAAATAACATGATAAATTTTAATGCAATGACCAATATTATAGTGTAATTGAAAGTTGTGCGATGTTCCACACCTCTAATTTCTATATTACTTTTTTGAAATCAGGAAATAAAATAATAATAATGATAAAAAAAAAAAAAAAGACAGAAAACAATACTTTCATTAGCCTCCCTACGTTAACATATGGATAATTGAAAGTAAAAAGCTGCTGAAGGGATAATGGCCTCCTTAAATTGCATTCTTGACAGTTTTGAAAACCGTGTTGCTGTTATAATTAATCATCTAATAACTCTAAATCTAGTTTTCTTCTAAATTTATTTTTCTGAAATATGGTCCGTGAAATTGCCGGAGCTAATTTTTCTTTTTGAACAAAGATTGTTGCTACCAGTTATAATTGATTTACAATTTTACGGGACAAAAAGAAAAATGTTGCTCCACTCACATTTATTTTGCAGAAATTACACTAACATTATGATCCTTACATTTTGGGACCAGATTCCAAATAAGTGGGGGGTGCCGACCAAACGGTACAGTGGTTAGCGTGCTAGCTTCTAGACCGCGAGGTTGTGGGTTCGAGTCCCGTGTTAGGCATGGGTGTTTGTAAATGTATGTTGGCTTGTCTAATGACGAATGTTTCGGAGCATTATAGCCCTCGTGTTGCTGACTGCGCCACATAATCTGAAACCAACCAACCAACCAACCAACCAACCAACCAACCAACCAACCAACCAACCAACCAACCAACCAACCAACCAACCAAATAAGTGGGAGGAGGGGCTATTCTCTCCTTCTTCGTTCCATTCACTAGCAACAACTACTAGAAATCCCAACCCGCCCTAAAACGGTATAGTGGTTAGCGTGCTGGCTTCTAGACCGCGAGGTTGCGGGTTCGAGTCCCGTGTTTGGCATGGGTGTTTGTAAATGTATGTTGGTTTGTTAAATGACGAAATGTTTCGGCGCATTATAGCCCTCGTGTTGCTGACGGCGCCAGATAATCTGAATACAACCAACCCAACCCGCCCTAAATCGCCTTGTAGAAAAATTCCAGCCAGTCGCCCTTTGGTCGGGTCCAGAGGGGATACAAATATTTCAAACTGTGATGAATCTTCCCGGCAGTAGTTGTTTGAAGCGTGACGGTCCTCAACAATAGGCTATTGTGGAGCATTTAAAGGGGAGCCATGGGTTTAGTTTTTTCATTGTCAAACTGCCCCCCCCCCCCCTCGCCTTTGGACACTGAGTAAGATAGTCGGGATTTTTCTTGTATGCGAATCTTGTCAAGTGCTTAGAGGTATCGTTTCATTTCATTAATAAGATGCCGACTAAATGCTCCGACTTATCAAGTAGATGACCCAACGCACAACCCTATTGCAAGCTGTAGACATATATTAAAGATTTTTTAATGATCGACAGTGACCCCCCCACAGGAAACACAGGTGTGGCCCCCAGGAGAACGTGTCGGGAGAGTTCATTTCCAGTTTTTTCGAAAGGAAAGTCATTGGGTTTTTGTGAAACCCTCAACACTGACTCCGTAGGGTTTAAAGGGTTAATATTTAGTATAACGGCAAAATAAAAATGAACCGATGGTATAGTGGGTTTTATGTTTGCATACTTAACTGCGTTCAAAATGGTGTAGTTGTTGACAACGTGAAATTTTCTCTAGTTACCCTGGGTCTTAAACTCAAAGGTGTTGCTTTCAATTGGTTACAAGTGTGGCTCGGTGTCTGTCCCCACTTAATGTTTGGATACGCGCAGGAAAGGTATTGTGTGGGCATGTGCTTGCTCCACCTGCTTGTATAAAAAGAGAGGTAAGCTGCTGTTGTTCAGTTGTATTGATGTACCGAATCCCAACCCACCCTAAATCGCATTGTAGAAAAATTCCCAGCCAGTCGCCCTTTGGTCGGGTCCAGAGGGGATACGGATATTTCAAACTGTGATGAATCTTCCCGGCAGTAGTTGTTTGAAGCGTGACAGTCCTCAACAATAGGCTATTGTGGAGCATTTAAAGGGGAGCCATGGGTTTAGTTTTTTCATTGTTACCCTGGTTACTCTACTCTAGTTACCCTGTGTCTTAAACTCAAAGGTGTTGCTTTCAATTGGTTAAAAGTGTGGCTCGGTGTCTGTCCCCACTTAATGTTTGGATATGCGCAGTAAAGGTATTGTGTGGGCATGTGCTTGCTCCACCTGCTTGAATAAAAAGAGAGGTAAGCTGCTGTTGTTCAGTTGTATTGATGTACCGATGTTTTATAAAACTCAAATGAAAAATAAAATGTAAAAAATAAAACTTTGTAATGGGATCGGACTTACGGTTGGTTGGTTGGAGTTTAACGCCGCAAGGGCAACACGTGGGCCATACTGTGCCAATAGATTGAACATAAGATCCAGGTTAAACTGTACATCGGTCCTAGCCAATTATTACTGTTTTCATATTATAATTTGTTTGTAATTTTCTTTTCTTTGAAAATATCCTATTAACCCTCTGAGCGTCTAGGAAATGGGCGAAATTTTACAGTTGTTTTCCCTGCAATAATTTTTAAATTATATTTCTGATTCAAATATATAATTTTTTTAAAATTATTTTTTAAATGGATTTTAAACTTTCATTCTAATAAATATATATGAATTTTGAATAGTTGATTCCCGGCAGCCACACACACACACAAACAAAATTGAAGTTAATATAAAGGTTTAAAAACACCGTTTTATCGAGATTGTATAATGAATGTGAAAAAGTAAATACCATCTCCCATTGCGCCAACAGGCTTTCCTTTTATTTCTAAAATACAATAGTGATAGAATTTGCAAATGTATTTTATCTCATAACCTAACGTCGTTTAGTATAAAGTAATAAACTTTTAGACGTTTTATGTAAGGATAGTATTCTCCATTATAGTTTGCAGAATTTTAACAGAAATAATTTAATAATTGATCTGATAATAAATAGTTTTTGTATAGTTTATACGGAATTATTGAAAAATTAAAAATTTATAGGTGAAATCAGCTGTACATGGGCCCCTAAACGTACTGGGAAGTAAGGTATCAATCGGTACCACCATTATATTTCGGCACAAATCAACCTTGTCCCCTAACTTATTGTACTAATATAGAAGGTTGGGGATCGAAAAGTAGCAGAAAATTTGGAAGTCGACATTTCACTAAAAAATTAGTGCGGGTTTCACAGCAATGTTAAGAGAAAACCGATTTAATCACCCCCCCCCCCACCCTAATTGGACTAGTTCAATGTTTTTTATTATATAATTATTTTCTTGTGCAATTTTTACTTTTAATTACCCATATGTTTACATTGCGTAAAAAAAGTATAGCATTTGATAAATAAAAAAAAAAAATGTTAGATTTTTATTTTTTTGCATTTCTCCACGTTTTGGAACACCCTGATTTCAAAAAGTGGTCGAGAATAAATGTCTGTCTGTATATCTGTGTGTATGTGGTCAGCATAACTCCCGAACAAATTGACCTACGATGTTCAAATATTGTGTGCCAGTTAGTGGTGGCCAAGGGACCTACCATTAAGGTTTTCGTCAAAATCGCGTATGCGTATAAGGTTGAAATCATGCAAAATCATGTTTTTCAGCAATTGCTCAAAAATGGCTAAACTCTAAATTATTGAAGTACAGCGTGGTCATTAAGAAACATTGTCGATATATGGACATTTAGCTGCCGTTACGTTCAACAGTACAAGATGAGATTTTAGGTATAGTTATTCAGCTGTATGAGCTCGAGATTTTATGAATGGTAACAAAATGGCGAAAATGGTTATTGTTATAGAAACAGAAACTTGAAATTTTCAAATGGCAACGTCCACTTTTACCCGTCGCAAAATGCTCAGCGCATGCAAAATCCCCTAAGAGCCATTAGAACGGTACCCGTATCACAAAAAACGGACGTATTATGCAAGCACAAAAAACAACTTTGCGAACGGCGTACTAAAACACGATCGGGGCGCACGGAGGAAATTTACATATGACATAGGCCAAAAACACCAATCATTAATGACAACACTGATTGACTAAGAAGAACTTTACTCAGCGTAGAAAACCGATAAAATTGCCTATGATGGCACCCATGTGGAAAATGTGCAATCCAAATAAAAGTTCTTCTTTCTCAATCTGTGTTGTCATCAATAATTGTTGTTTTTGGCCTATGTCATACGTAAATTTCTTCCTTGCGCCCCTATCGTGTTTTTGTTGACCTTTCGCAAAGTTGTTTTTTTTGTGCGTGCATAACGCTTCCGTTTTTTGTGATACACGTACCGTTCCTACTCATTTTAGGGTTTTCACATGCGCTGAACATTTTGTGACGGGAAAAAGCAGGCATTGCCATTCAAAAATTTCCAGTTTCTATTTCTATAACCATAACCATGAGCGCCATTTTGTTGCCATTCCCAGAATCCCGAGCTCATACCTCTGAATAACTATACCTGAAATCTCATCTCGTTCTGTTGAACGGAACGGAAGCTAGAAGTTCATATATCGGCAAAGGTTATGACCACCCTGTATTCCTACCAATGCCAGGTGTAGGTAGATGGTCATTACTCTTTTAACAAATACTGGTCCTGCAGATAAAATATATGCCTAAATTGAATTCAGAACACCATTTTCTTTCTAACTTAAAGGATTCACTTGCATTATTTTGATGTTTCATAAGGAAATATATTTTGGATTGGAAGTGTTACAACAACCTTTTGTCTTATGTTCTATCTCTCTATCAATCATTACTTAATTTTTCCCACGTACCCGTTGAGACCATTCAACATACTCCTGTTAGTACGTGTTGGTTGAGAAACGCTGAATTAGTTGATTGGGTGACCCAAGTTCAAAATCAGCCAAGTGCACTTCAAGTGATTCCTAAGAAAGGACAAAGAAACGGTTTTTTTTCCCGAAAGAGTTCTTAAATGATTGTTGACTTTTGAGGCTTCGTAACTTGCAGTAAAAATCGTTTAATCGAAATATTTTCCGACAAAAGGCAGTAATAATATAAACCATAAAAACAATTTTTTTTAATATAAGTGCTTTATATGTATTGCCAATTTTTATATTCATTAACACAGCGGCGATTCTGTAAATAACGTGTACTTGGCGTTTGCATCTAATTTTAAAAATCAAAAACATTTCTATCAGCAAAATGTGCGGCAAATTACGTTTTAAAATTCCTTTATTAAAAATGAATGTGAATTTATGCACTCACGTTCAAATCTCTTTATTTATTCTAATTAAAACAATTTTGTTATTTATTTATTAAAAAAATTTAGGCTAAAGGAAAAAGTTTTTTTAATGGTCGGTTAAATACTATTTAAGCGCGATTGGATGACGGACAGCTGGTTTATTTGTAGTCCGTAAAAGAGACCTTTTAGTGACAGTTGCAGCCCCAAAATTTGATAGAATGCATTGTCATCGGCATCCAATCAATCTGCTAAGCTTCAGCCCGATTGGATGATGGCAAGGGGGTTAATTAGGCCTCCGCAGATTTTAAAGCCAACGACATACCCAGCTACACACCCTCATACACACAAAATCGAAGTTAATATAAAGGATTAAATAATAAAAAAAGAAAATTAGGAAAAAATGGCGGAGAATGAAATGCTAAATTGCAGCCTAAATTTAAAGTACATTTTTTTACCTTTTTTTTTATTTTTAAATCTACTAAGATTACTGGTTCAAATATTTACATAGTTGAAATTGAAACACTTTTATGTAGTTTGACTTATACTTTTAAGGATGAAAAAGAAATGGAATTTGAAACAATTTTCAGAAAGGTTTTGAGAAAAAAAAAAAAAAAAAATGTGTGCTTTAGAATGTTTAAAATTATTCTAATTTTTTTTTTTTCAATTAAGTGCTTACAAGTGGGAAAATTTGTTATGAATATGTGTACAAGTTTCAAAGTTGTCTAGACTTAAAAGAAAATTTCAACTTGAATTATTTTTTTTTTGTATTAACAAGAAAAATACAATCAAATATGAAATCGGTGACAAAATAAGATAAAACACACACTAGAGGATTTTGACTAGACAACTCAACTCCCACGACTGTAGAGATTTTTGATTCAACCAACTTTATAAATTTATTAAACTGTTATTAACCTGAAAAAAAAAAGATTATTCTCTTTTTAGTTGGAAATTTATAATTTTTGAAATAAATTTAAAGCCCAGTAGTAGTTCAAGAAAAAAAAAGAAAAAAGAAAAAAAAAAAAACTTTATTTATTAAATAATAAAATATCAATTAAGTCTGTACATCCAAAGAACTATTCAACTATTACATATTATCTATACTAATAAATTAATAATAAAGTTCAAATTTGGATGGTATATAAAGATATAATTATCTTATCATTTTTGGTATTTATTTTGCGTATTAACTTGAAAATAATGTTCGCTTTTTGGATATTGCATTTGTACATTTAAATTTGGTTTTCAATATTGTATTTGAGCCTTTTGATTGAATATCAGTTTGAAAGGTATTTAATATTATAGTAGTATAGGGGATGTTTCAAAAGATACAAACGCTCTTTAATTCTTTATTCGTTAGAGATAACTGGACATTGTTCAAAATAAGACAAAAAAAATAAGACTGCTTTGAAATAAAACTCTCCCATTAATTTTCAAAAAGTTACTATTTAAAATTAGTAAGACCCCCTCTTTCACTCCACCAATGCAAATTTGGTAATCACTTAATTTCCAGTATCATTCAAAATGCTGTTTCTTCGGTGGAAATGTAGAACATATAATACAAATTGACAAAAGAAATTTTTATATAGATAAAAACTAAAATATAAAAAAATCCAAATGTACTTAAATGTATCCTTAATAAACAGAGATTAAACAGTGGTAATAATAATCAAGCATGCACTATCAAGGTTATAGTTAAAGATCAGGGGTTTAAGTATTACCTTCTATTTTAGATTAAAGAAATCGACCCATATAACACACATTCAAGTATTATCTTCTATTTTAGATTTAAGAAATCGACCCATATAACACACATTCAAGTATTACCTTCTATTTTAGATTAAGGAAATCGACCCATATAGCACACATTCAAGTATTACCTTCTATTTTAGATTAAAGAAATCGACCCATATAACACACATTCAAGTATTACCTTCTATTTTAGATTAAAGAAATCGACCCATATAACACACATTCAAGTATTACCTTCTATTTTAGATTAAAGAAATCGACCCATATAGCACACATTCAAGTATTACCTTCTATTTTAGTTTAAAGAAATCGACCCATATAGCACACATTCAAGTATTACCTTCTATTTTAGATTAAAGAAATCGACCCATATAGCACACATTCAAGTATTACCTTCTATTTTAGATTAAAGAAATCGACCCATATAACACACATTCAAGTATTCCATTCTATTTTAGATTAAAGAAATCGACCCATGTAACACACATTCAAGTATTACCTTCTATTTTAGATTAAAGAAATCAACCCATATAACACACATTCAAGTATTACCTTCTATTTTAGATTACAGAAATCGACCCATATAACACACATTCAAATATTACCTTCTATTTTAGATTACAGAAATCGACCCATATAACACACATTCAAGTATTACCTTCTATTTTAGATTAAAGAAATCGACCCATATAACACACATTCAAGTATTACCTTCTATTTTAGATTAAAGAAATCGACCCATATAGCACACATTCAAGTATTACCTTCTATTTTAGTTTAAAGAAATCGACCCATATAGCACACATTCAAGTATTACCTTCTATTTTAGATTAAAGAAATCGACCCATATAGCACACATTCAAGTATTACCTTCTATTTTAGATTAAAGAAATCGACCCATATAACACACATTCAAGTATTCCATTCTATTTTAGATTAAAGAAATCGACCCATGTAACACACATTCAAGTATTACCTTCTATTTTAGATTAAAGAAATCAACCCATATAACACACATTCAAGTATTACCTTCTATTTCAGATTACAGAAATCGACCCATATAACACACATTCAAGTATTACCTTCTATTTTAGATTAAAGAAATCGACCCATGTAACACATATTCAAGTATTACCTTCTATTTTAGATTAAAGAATTCGACCCATATAACCCACATTCAAGTATTATCTTCTATTTTAGATTTAAGAAATCGACCCATATAACACACATTCAAGTATTACCTTCTATTTTAGATTAAGGAAATCGACCCATATAGCACACATTCAAGTATTACCTTCTATTTTAGATTAAAGAAATCGACCCATATAGCACACATTCAAGTATTACCTTCTATTTTAGATTAAAGAAATCGACCCATATAGCACACATTCAAGTATTACCTTCTATTTTAGATTAAAGAAATCGACCCATATAACACACATTCAAGTATTACCTTCTATTTTAGATTAAAGAAATCGACCCATGTAGCACACATTCAAGTATTACCTTCTATTTTAGATTAAAGAAATCGACCCATATAGCACACATTCAAGTATTACCTTCTATTTTAGATTAAAGAAATCGACCCATATAACACACATTCAAGTATTACCTTCTATTTTAGATTAAAGAAATCGACCCATATAACACACATTCAAGTATTACCTTCTATTTTAGATTAAAGAAATCGACCCATGTAACACACATTCAAGTATTACCTTCTATTTTAGATTAAAGAAATCGACCCATATAACACACATTCAAGTATTACCTTCTATTTTAGATTACAGAAATCGACCCATATAACACACATTCAAGTATTACCTTCTATTTTAGATTAAAGAAATCGACCCATGTAACACATATTCAAGTATTACCTTCTATTTTAGATTAAAGAAATCAACCCATATAACACACATTCTCCCATGGAGGTGCCTAGGAAGCCTCCAATCATCCCCGAACTCCGAATGACTTGATGTGGGCTATATTAGTCTAAGAGCCCATGGCCGGCTACCTGTATGTATTTGACCAGACCTGAGTTTTTGTACGTTAAGGCCCCTATACCTACCATACATAAGTAGGGGACTCACTAAGCTCAAAGTGGTGGACGCGTCGAGCGCTCAGGTAAGACAGGTATCGATTTTTGACTAATTTTAAATCCATTTGACCACGTCTGCCGTTTTAAAATTTGAAAATATATTATTATTACTATCGGAAAATAAGAATGGCAGACCATTATCGCGCATTTTACTTTGTGGCAGACAATTTTGAAAATGCTAAAAAAAAATAAAATTTTGAAAGTATTTGACCAGATCTGCCATTGATATATTTTATTTATTATAGTCTTAAAAACTTATTTTGAACACGGCAGACGTCTACATTGCGTACACACATCAACAAATAATAAAATCTTAGCTACTATCCGGCCAGATGGTTGGCACAGATTTTATACAGCTATCTCTCTTCTTTTTCCTATGTATTACTATTGTACTCATTCTAACCTATAGTATGTTCTCTTACAGTTATATTACTAGCATTCGAATAATGGAGGGTTTATACCCGGAAGCGCCTTGTAACAACCCCAACGTAACGGCTATTGCGCCTGATGTTTTCAGTATATTTGTGAACTTTCATACAGATACCTCGTGTTTCGTGAATTTTATAAAATACATAGTGCTGCTTTATTTTATTTTCTTCATTTGTCTATTATTTGTCATATATATCTGACATTATGTCGATTGATAAAGAAAAAGTGAAGTGTGTTTTTTGTGCCAATGTAAAAACTGAGAAATTACTTATATTTTCGGAAGAGATAATGGCAAAATGTCGAAAGATTTTAAGGTTACGGAAACTTCATAAATTAAAATATAAAGAAATTATTCTACCAGACGAAATTTTTGATTGTGCTTATCATAGTAGTTGTTACAAGACGTTTACAGCGCTGAAAAAAAAAAATTCTACAGATATCACGAAAAAATTTTCATCGCAGTCTAGTATTTCTTTGCCTTCAATTGAACAACCATCGACATCTTGGTGAAGAAAATTTAACAGAGGACCAGCTACAAGAGCTATTTAACATCATTCAACATTTCACTTGCCAGCTATACAATGCCAAAAAATCTAATGATGTAGGTGATGGAAGGTTCCAACTATTCGTCAACAACTATAAAGCCTCAGACATCAATGAAAATTTTAGAAAAAAAATTCAAAATTTTGACGCAAGCTCAATACCACCGTGTAAGAGTGAGCTTTATCAACAACTTTTGAGGGCCCACTATATTTCTTCTCTTTGGAGAAATGCTCACAAAAAGCAACCCACAAATTTAGACCCATTGGAGTATGGTTGGATTGAGCAGGACAACACATATGCCTTCAAATGATTCGAGGGTGACCAACTTCCATCTTTTGTGAGTGACTTAATCACCAATGTCCCTGGTAAGTTGATAAACATCTATTCTTTCTCGAACTTGTTCTAATCAAATTACGTTTATTTTACAATTTACGTTCTATTTTTCCAGAATCCGATTCAATAGATGATGAAAACGAGTCATCTAACGATGAACATGACCCCGATGATGAAGATGATGAATGAAGATTGATATATGCATGATATATTTTTTTAACTCATTTAACACTTTTCAATTTTTTCTTAACAAAATAAAAAGAAAAAAATTAAAATGAGTAATCGAATTATTTTTTTAAAAGCATTATACCATATTATTTATGATTCCATAAAAAATCTACTTATTTCTCATCTAACTAATGAAGTTTAGTATATAGAATACGAAAAAAATTTAATTTCTCTAAATACAGTGATAAAGTAAATTATATTGATGTAAAACAGCGAACGGAATACATATACATCTGGCCGGATAGTAGCTAAGATTTTATTATTTGTTGATGTGTGTACGCATGTAGACGTCTGCCGTGTTCAATATAAGTTTTTAAGACTATAATAAATAAAATATATTAATGGCAGATCTGGTCAAATACTTTCAAAATTTTATTTTTTTTAGCATTTTTAAAATTGTCTGCCACAAAGTAAAATGCGCGATAATGGTCTGCCATTCTTATTTTCCGATAGTAATAATAATATATTTTCAAATTTTAAAACGGCAGACGTGGTCAAATGGATTTAAAATTAGTCAAAAATCGATACCTGTCTTACCTGAGCGCTCGACGCGTCCACCACTTTGAGCTTAGTGAGTCCCCTACTTATGTATGGTAGGTATAGGGGCCTTAACGTACAAAAACTCAGGTCTGGTCAAATACATACAGGTAGCCGGCCATGGGCTCTTAGACTATATGGGGAGGCACTGTTTGTAAAATCTTGTTGATATGTAAATGTACAATATAATGAATATTTTATTTAGAGGGAGATTCTGATGTATGGTAGGGATTATATTATTAATAATTTGACTTGGTAAGATTATAAAGTACATTATTTGTTTTTATTAGGTTTAGTTATATTACAAAAAACTTATTGTAATTTAGGACACTGCCAGAGGAGTAATTTTTGTGACAATTTACATTATTACATCGAATATTTGGCTTCATATTTGTTAGTATTTGAAGCTAACAAATGAAAATGGTTTTTTAAGCACTGATGATTTTTTATGCTGTAGATTTTAAACCATTGACAGCTTTTGGTTGGAATTCATTTGTGAAATTCCGGTTCAGATTGAGTTTGGAAGATTTCAAGAAAAGATACATTTGCACAAAAAAAAAAAGTGTTTATTAATAAGAAAACAGACTTTTTTTTGTCAATGCAATTTTTTTTTTGTCAATGCGTTTTCAATGTCAATGCAATTCCAAGGAAATATTTATTGAATTTAATTATGAAAATTAGTTCTAATCATCTCATTCTCTTTTGTTTTATACATCGGATAGATATTACAAAAAAGTATTTAATTGGAATTAAGTTAGGCTTTTTAGCGATACAGATATTTGCCAAGTCTCAAATGATTTACCGCCAAGTCTCAATGTCAAAGCGGCAAAATCTTTAGCTTTTACTATAGCTAGAATCCGTATTTTTTTCAAACTATTTTGTTATGTATGAGGTAAATAAAAAAGTAACTATATTATTGGAAAGAACCCTTATAAGCAATCAGTGCTTGGTATAGGCTAGTACTTAGCAGCTTTTTATATTTTTTTCGAAATAATCTCTGTTCATTTGGGCTACTATGTATCCATTGACCTAAAATGAATTTATTTAAATTAACTTTAGCCTGTTAAGTACTGATTGTCTTTAAGATTTCATTCCTAATAATTTCAATTTAGTTTATTGTGTGCCGAGTACCACGAAGAAACGATGCATAGTCTTTTGGCGGAAAACGTAAGATTTCATAATTTTTCCGGATTGTTTCTTAACGTGTTTTTTTTTTTTTTTTTTTTTTTTAATCAATTTAACGTCTATTTCTTTTTTTAAGTATTAAATTTTACAAGATCAACGTAATTTAAAGAATATTGTATGAACTCTTTTTTTAAAAATATTTCTAACAACCGCATTGCCTTTGATTTTATATCTTTTTGAAGGTAATATTTTGAAGTCTTCGATTTGTTAAGACATTGATGTAAGTAAATGTTAATTTTCCAGTCCTCCTTAACTTATGCACCCCTTGAATTGATTTTAGATTTTGTTCCCATCTGTAATTGTATGCGCTTCAAATGATTTTAATTTTTTTCTTTCAGTTCTTAAAGATCAGTAATTTTAAGGTTTCATATCTTTAATCAAGAATTTTTTTTATAGGAATAGGTATGTGTACCAGTTAAAAAGTTTGAACAATATAGAGGATATTTAGAACAAATTTTCCACAAATTAAAAAATACCATTAACAAAATTTAAAAGGAAAATAACTAGTGGTTTTTATTATGTTATTAAAAGTTTTTATAAGCTGCCTTATAAGTACTTTTTTAAGTATAATAAAAAAAAAACAAAAAAAAAAAAAACGTCCAGCTGTTTTTCTTTTAAAATTGATTACTGATCCCTTATTATTGTTTCTATAATTGATAAAAGGTTAACTGGTATGTGTACCAGCTAAAAAGTTTGAACAATTTAGAGGAAATTTAGAACAAATTTACAACAAATTAAAAAATACCATTAACAAAATGTAAAAGAAAATAACTAGTGGTTTTTATTATGTTATTAAAAGTTTTTATAAGCTGCCTTATAAGTACTTTTTTAAGTATAATAAAAAAAAAAAGCGTCCAGCTGTTTTTCCTTCAAAATTGATTACTGATCCCTTATTATTGTTTCTATAATTGATAAAAGGTTATATGAATTAAAGAAATGCCTCGAAAGGAATAGTGACAAAAATGAGTCAATTGGGTATTTTTTGTTTGTTTATGGGGTTAGGACAGGGAGAAAAACGCTCTTAAAAGACACCGTTGAGTCAATATCATTATGACAAATCTATCTACTTAATATACGGAAAATTGGAATATACAGGGTGATTATAATTTAAAGTTCAACTTTCAAAAAGCTGTAAAAAAAGAAAGAAAAAGAATCACTGATCCGAATGATCTGAACGCTTCTTTAAGGATTTGAGGCCGGAAATTTCTTTGGCTCAAAAATTGTTTTTGTGTATTGTTTAATACCTCCAATTAAGCTAAGAATGAGGATATGGTATGGCATAAAAAGAAAAAAATGAAATAGTTTTTTCTTATGCCTTCCCGTCTTCGCCTATATTCAAGTCAAATTTCAGATCATTCTGATCAGTGGTTCGTGTTTGACAGTTTTTTTAAAGTTGAACTTTAATTATATTATTATCATGCTGTATTAGTATTTACAAGGCGAGAATCTTACTTTTTTAGTCAAAACTTTTTACAGTTTTTTTTCTTAATTGGATGGTGATAGGAAGAGGTGGAAGAGCAAGGAGGGGAGGCTTGTCTCCTTTTTGATTCTTTAAAAAATTTGTTTGTGTACTGTTCAAATCCTCCAACAACGAGACACGTCTCCAGTAGCCAGACGGCGAAATCTCTGACAGATGGGGATGCTACTCCTCCCTCCGGATCGCGACTTACTGCGCATGCGCCATTTCATCTCCATTCTCGCTTCGAATCTATGAAAACGAGGAAGGTTTCAAAGAAACCCGGCATCTATCCTATGGTAGGATAGATATCTCTTGTCTAAATGCCTGTCATCAATTTAGATATGGCGGATCTGGCAACTTCCACTCCGGTAAGTGTTCAATCTCTTCAGTTTGTTTGGGTGCTCTTGAGCTTCTTTTGATTATGAGAGGGTGATGACATGGGATGGCTGCGGGGTCATTACCCTACGTTGTCAACATACACGGTGTGGGTTTTGGCGGTAGGATTAACAGGTTAGACTAGGGCTCACAGACACTTACGTTCGATTGCATTGAATGGAAAATGGTTGGAATGGTAGGAAGCTTATTTTTGAATGGGGAAAGTGACAACGTGATTTGAAAAATTGTATTGATATATATTTTTGCTGAATCACAAGCTGGGTTAGCTAACTCAACGAGCAATATTATGTCAAAGTGTTTTTTGAAATATGAATTAGATGTTAAGGGAGAAAGGAGGGATGGTTATAGAAATTTGAGTAGTAAGTGAAATATGACTATTGTTATAGAAATTTGAGTAATAAGTGAAATATGACTATTGTTATAGAAATTTGAGTAATAAGTGAAATATGACTATTGCTCTGGTTATAATCGAAAATTGTTTAAATTTAATATGGTTACATATTACATACTTATTTATAAGAAATCATATAGATATTTACCAGTTAATATTTCATTTATTTGTGTAAATTTAACATAAAAAGCTTATTGCGTTTATTCTAAAGGAACTCTTTGTAAAAAAGTGAGTAATTATAAAGAACTGTATATTTAAAATTTATATTTAAATTCAATCTTGATCTTTTTGTAAGTGATGAAAGTCTCTAGATATTTAAACAATTATTAAATAGATAAAATGTCTTTAATAGTAACACATTCTTTTGTGCTCAGATACTCCTCTAGACAAATTTATTGACTTTGTTTTATTTTTGGTTGATTTTCATATCATTCAAATTGAGAGAAAATATTTAAATCCTTATCTAAATTATAGTTTTTTGTTGACCTACATTATTATACTAATAATATGTGGCATTGATACGTTACGTGTGCTGTGCATAGAAAGTACGTTCGGAATGAAAATTTTAAGAAATTCAATAAACCAATTCCTCAAAATGTAATGTCTATTAAATCCTTAATGTCTTTTATGTCTATTCTTATTAAGAACTTTTAAAGTCCGAATTCTGGTGCATTAAAATTTATCATTTAATATATCTGAAATATATCTACGTTAATAATATCTTGTTAAGTTCGTAATGCTCTTTCTATTCTCGCTAGAATTAGACAAATAGTTTGATATAAATTATATTTGTATTCTTATGAGTTTATTTAAAATCAAATCAGAAACTATGCAACGGGATTTGTGTAAGTATGAAAAGATAGTTAAAAAATACCTATGCTATGAAAATGGTACTCATAATAATCATTTTTTTAAGATGAGGTGATTTAAAAAAAATGCTAACTAATATAACAAAAAAAATTAAGTTTTCAAATTTAATTACAATAGTATTGGGGTACTGTTAAACTTATATAAATTTTAATTATATTTTGAATAAATAACAATGATCATTTTCCTGGTTTTCTGTTATTATGTTCTTTATATGCCAGGACAATGATGAAATTGATGTAATTAGAAGCTGACGCATTCTATTTAAAAATTTTATAGTTAATGTATATATTTTCTAAGAGGTGACTTTATTATGTATTCTATGTAGCATTATAATTTTTTTCTACTCATCTTGTATTTTTTGTAGGTGTCAGAAAAATGATGCGAATTAAACATAACTCCGATGAAATAGAATTTCAAAATTTCTTAAAAAAATAGTGCCAACTAAGAATAATTATTCACTATGCTTTCTAAAGAAATAAAAGTTTTTGGAATAGAAACAAAAAATAGAAGGCAGTTGCTTTCTATAGTTAAAATATTGAGTGTAATGCAATATTCTAGGACAATGATGCTTTGTTCAGTGGACATGTATTTTAGTAATTTTTTAAATAAGAAAAAATATTGAAATTATTTTTCAATGAATAAAACACTTTATTATAAATGCATTAGATTGATTGCTGTTGAAAAATTAGTAACATTCACTTAACATTTATAACAGCATACATGGCTCTATTGACAAGCCAGGATAATGACTTTTGGATGTTTGATTTATTTTTAAATACATTTATATAAGAAAATTTCAATATGTTATTGATGAGAAAGTTAGCCGCCTGGAACATAGGAAAGTTATTAAAAGGCAATTCATTATTTTTTTAGTTATTAAAAGGCAATTCATCATTTTTGTACTTGCTTTTAAAGTTGTATAATGTTGTGACATTCATTTTTCCTGTGCCGACCAAACGGTACAGTGGTTAGCGTGCTAGCTTCTAGACCACGAGGTTGCGGGTTCGAGTCCCGTGTTAGGCATGGGTGTTTGTAAATGTATGTTGGCTTGTCTAATGACGAATGTTTCGGCGCATTATAGCCCTCGTGTTGCTGACGGCGCCAGATAATCTGAAAACAACCAACCAAACATTTTTCCTGTTTCGGTAGTATGACCCAACTACATCTTTTTATTTAGTGAAATCTTTGTACTATTGACGTTTTATTTACTTGTAACTCTTACCACAGAACTCATAAATATTTCGTTCAAAGGGTGCCATTTTTACAATATTAATGGATCGCAAATATTTCAGAAGGAAAGAAAAAATGTTTATAAAGAAAGAAATATTAATTTTCTCTGAATAACAATGAAACCTCGGTTGGAGAAAGGTTAAGTAAAATGATCAAATTTCCCAATTTGGTGATGTTTAATTATTTATTATTATTATGATTTTTTTTTTTTTTTTTGCCAATGTAATTGTCGCCAAAAATATCACAAATTTCCTAATTTGGCAATATTTTTTTTCAGTGTAATAATTATTACTAAACACTCCAAATTGGCGTATGTGTTGAATTTATTTTATGTAATTTGAAGTTTTATAATGTTTGAGTGCGATATTCGACACCTTTAGTTGAATGCATTTAAGGAGAGTTGGTACCTTAAAATTCATGAAGAATCTATTTTGAGTTTATTATTGTACACCAAAATTTAAATTCTCCCCTTTAAAAGAATACCTCATTTGTAATAATACCTCAAGTAGAAGTATTTTTGAAAACTAAATTGGTAACTACTAGTGTAAGTAAAGTTTTCTTTAAAATGACGTATTTCTCAAAACTGCATATTTCAATATTCATGTATCTTTTTCTTAGAAACTGCACAAACTATCTTCCTAAAATTTCTACCACGTATCTGTATATACTGAAGTAAGATTTTGTTGTTATTTAAAAAAAAAATTGTTTTAGCTTATTTTGGCAACAAAAAAAAAAAAAAAAAAAGAAAAAAAAACCACCTTGTGATTTTTAACAAATCTGAGTGATTTTCACGAAAATTCATTTAAAAAAAAAAGTAAATGAATTGCAATCAAAAGCTAACTTCAGTAGAATAACGTGTCTGCAAAATGCACTGAAAAAAAATAAATTAGGCTTCTATGTAAATGAATTTCTGAGAAAAAGGTACATGAAATATACCAAATTAACATTACCGGTATAGAGGGTACCAACTTCCCTTAGTATTCATTTTTGACACTTTCTCAATGACGTAGTGTATTACAATGACGAGAAGTCCATCCTTGTAAACTGAAGGTCATATCGCACTGCAGGTGGAAAACTGTCCCAACTCATGAGAGCCAATTTTTCAAAAGTAGTTTTAAGCTCTTGTTTAAAATTCAATGTCAAACAAAAACATCTCCGAATAACAATTACTCATAAAATTTGCATGGATATCACTTGTATGATATTAGGTTAGATTTTTCACCAAAACCATCAGTATTTTTACCAAAATTTTCAGATGAAACATTTTTTTTCCTGAAAAAAAAAAAAAAAAAAAAAAAAATTAAAA
This sequence comes from Linyphia triangularis, assembly GCA_963978545.1. NCBI lineage: Eukaryota > Metazoa > Arthropoda > Arachnida > Araneae > Linyphiidae > Linyphia > Linyphia triangularis. Next base: position 98,606,129 of record OZ021721.1, read on the forward strand.
CTACTGTATAGGTCACCTATTTTCATATTATTTTCTGTTCGCAATAATGATAAAAAAAAAGAAATAATAATAAAACTTTTTTTAATCAAAGTCTTATAACACGCTCCATAAATTTCAGTAATTAAAAAACAACTTTTGACAGTTATAATTACTTAGAAAAAAAAGAAATACCTGTCTACTTTCAATTACCCATATGTTAACTTAAGGTACTGAAAGTATTGCATTTGTTAAAAAAAAATTAAATTGATTTTCTTTAGAGTTTCTACATATCATCCCGATTCCAAAAAATGTGGTCTAGAAAAAAATGTCTGTATAGTTAACCCTTTGCACTCGAGGCCTTTTTCCCTCGGAGGGACCAGTAACTCGAGACAATTTTGGTTCGGTTGGCGTTTATGGATTTGCTTTATTGAAACTAAACACAGTCATTGGTCTTGCATCAAATTTCCACATCAAACCTAGTGGTGAACTCGTGTTTCAGCATCCAATCGTGTGGCGCCTGAGAGGCGTCGACCGAGTGCAAAGGGTTAAATAACTCCCTAATGGATTGACTTAGGATGTTCAATTTTTGTATACGGGTCAGTGGTGGCTATGTGATCTGCTATGAAGAGTTTCGTGAAAATAGCGCATGCGCATAAAGTAGCTGCTATTGGAAAAATTATGTTTTTCACTATTGCTAAAGAGTGGTTCTACAGATTTCAATAAAATTCGCTGTGGTAATGCCTTCTAAAGTGTCTCCATTCCCAAAATTGCCATAAAACCTCGACAAAGGCATAAAAAGTTAGAAAACGAATGTTTTTAATAAAGAATTCTCTTACTTTGAGTATTGACTCTGCTCTCATCAAAATTTATTTGCAACTGTCAGTCAGTCACTGATGTTCAAATGCACTAATTGAATCTACATTTTATCAATGGGTACAAAGTAGCTCAAACATATAATTGAGATAATTTCCAAAAATCTTCATAGATTTTCCAAGTACTGATTACTTACATAGACTAAATTTACTATACTGAATATTGATTGTTTACATAGAGTAAACTTACTATACTGATTACTGATTGCTTTTAGAGAATTAATTTACTATACTGTTTATTTATAATATATTTGCAACTGTTTATTTATATAAATTATTTGCAACTGTCAGTCAGTCACTGATGTTCAAATGCACTAATTGAATCTACATTTTATCAATGGGTACAAAGTAGCTCAAACATATAATTGAGATAATTTCCAAAAATCTTCATAGATTTTCCCAAGTACTGATTACTTACATAGACTAAATTTACTATACTGAATATTGATTGTTTACATAGAGTAAATTTACTATACTGATTACTGATTGCTTGTAGAGAATTAATTTACTATGCTGTTTATTTATAATATATTTGCAACTGTTTATTTATATAAATTATTTGCAACTGTCAGTCAGTCACTGATGTTCAAATGCACTAATTGAATCTACATTTTATCAATGGGTACAGAGTAGCTCAAACATATAATTGAGATAATTTCCAAAAATCTTCATAGATTTTCCAAGTACTGATTACTTACATAGACTAAATTTACTATACTGAATATTGATTGTTTACATAGAGTAAACTTACTATACTGATTACTGATTGCTTGTAGAGAATTAATTTACTATACTGTTTATTTATAATATATTTGCAACTGTTTATTTATATAAATTATTTGCAACTGTCAGTCAGTCACTGATGTTCAAATGCACTAATTGAATCTACATTTTATCAATGGGTACAAAGTAGCTCAAACATATAATTGAGATAATTTCCAAAAATCTTCATAGATTTTCCAAGTACTGATTACTTACATAGACTAAATTTACTATACTGAATATTGATTGTTTACATAGAGTAAACTTACTATACTGATTACTGATTGCTTGTAGAGAATTAATTTACTGTACTGTTTATTTATAATATATTTGCAACTGTTTATTTATATAAATTATTTGCAACTGTCAGTCAGTCACTGATGTTCAAATGCACTAATTGAATCTACATTTTATCAATGGGTACAAAGTAGCTCAAACATATAATTGAGATAATTTCCAAAAATCTTCATAGATTTTCCAAGTACTGATTACTTACATAGACTAAATTTACTATACTGAATATTGATTGTTTACATAGAGTAAACTTACTATACTGATTACTGATTGCTTGTAGAGAATTAATTTACTATACTGTTTATTTATAATATATTTGCAACTGTTTATTTATATAAATTATTTGCAACTGTCAGTCAGTCACTGATGTTCAAATGCACTAATTGAATCTACATTTTATCAATGGGTACAAAGTAGCTCAAACATATAATTGAGATAATTTCCAAAAATCTTCATAGATTTTCCAAGTACTGATTACTTACATAGACTAAATTTACTATACTGAATATTGATTGTTTACATAGAGTAAACTTACTATACTGATTACTGATTGCTTGTAGAGAATTAATTTACTGTACTGTTTATTTATAATATATTTGCAACTGTTTATTTATATAAATTATTTGCAACTGTCAGTCAGTCACTGATGTTCAAATGCACTAATTGAATCTACATTTTATCAATGGGTACAAAGTAGCTCAAACATATAATTGAGATAATTTCCAAAAATCTTCATAGATTTTCCAAGTACTGATTACTTACATAGACTAAATTTACTATACTGAATATTGATTGTTTACATAGAGTAAACTTACTATACTGATTACTGATTGCTTGTAGAGAATTAATTTACTATACTGTTTATTTATAATACATTTCTATATATCTGACATTACAATTGATTAAAATTTATTATTACTAAATTAATGTTTTGTTGTAGGCACTGGTTCAAAAGAAGGCACGGATATGTGTTGGCTTGGGTATGGCCCAAGCTCGGGACTTCGAGATAGATATGGCCCCCTCCGCCGAAGTACAAAGGTGAGTTTTTATTACTTCAAGACAGACATTAGTATTTATCGTCACTTTGACATTAAAACTAATACATAGTGAAATTTCAGTGGTTTTTTTTTTACGAGAGCTTTGTTTTGTGTTTGAATAAATATTTAAAAATATGTCCATTTATGCCTGTTATTGCTTAAAATTATTGCACAGTTAATATGCAATATTGAATTTTTTTAAATTATTGTATACTAGGGAAATTTAGTCATAGACTGAGAGGCGACTGCAATTTTTGGACCCCATCGAACATCATTCTGAATTTTTTATAGAAATTAGAGAAAAGTGAGTAGATTAGGAATCCATTGGTCTGCCGTGGCAAAAAGTGCCGAAACTGGTCAAAAATCGACTTTTAATAAGTTAAACTAAATCCAATTGCCAAATGCGCCATAACTTGCCAAAAAATGAGCATTTTTTTTATTTGATAACCCTCACTCTTTAATTTTCAATTAAGAAGGTTGCAGACGATTCAGATATCTGGCGATGGTCTACTTGCATCTATTAAAAGGGAGCCAAGTTGGTAAAAAATATTACGTCACTTATGACGTAACTGATGTCGCCAATTTGGCTTACTTTTAAAATATATAAGTTTTCCGACCCAAAGATCAGAAATCGTTTGCGCTTTTTCTCATTGAAAATCAAAATGAAGTGGGTTGCCAGACGAATAAGTTTGTTCTATTTTTGCCAAGTTATGACATATTTGGCAATCGGATTAGCTGTTGGAAAGGATGCTTTAGTCAAGATACAGAAATAAAAACTAGGTTTAAATTGATTCAGTCGATCGCAGGTAATAAATATGCCCCCTTTTTCAACCTATACTCGATTTCTCTACCGTAACCATAAAACATCAGAATAAAATTGTGTACCCGATAATCTGAAATAGTCAAGATACCTATAGAAGGAAAGGAGAGGGGGGGGGGGACCGTTTTAACATTGGTTAAGTCGATTGCAAGTTATGTGCTTGTGCCTTTTTACTCCCAATTCTCCATTTTACTGCCTTACCTACAAAAAATCGGAATGAAATAGTGTTCCTGAAAATCTGGAGGAGTCAAGATACCTATAAGAAAATTCAGTTTCAAATGAGTTCAGTTGGTTGTTTTCAGATTATCTGGCACCGTCAGCAGCACGAGGGCTATAATGCGCCGAAACATTCGTCATTTGACAAGCCAACATACATTTACAAACACCCATGCCTTACACGGGACACGAACCCGCAACCTCGGGGGTCTAGAAGCTAGCACGCTAACCACAATACCGTTTGGTCGGCCAAATGAGTTCAGTAAAACCCAGCTTATGATCATACCTGTCTAAGGGTATTTCAGGAGGCTGACGGAATTTAACAAAGCCTCATGTAGTCAGTGATCTTCCTCTTCGAAGATCAAGCTTGTCAAACTTCTTCAAGATCGGAACAAAACTGCAGATTTTAAGTTGTCCATACTCTTTACGAGGTAAAAATAATTAATAGTTTAAAAAAACTAAAAAATACGCTTTTATAGAAAAGTGAACTAAAAAGTAGAAAATAATTTTAAATAAGTTTGAAATAAGAATAGAGTGATTAACAAGAAATATTTATTTTATCGTAAAAAAGCGTGGGGTGCTTGATGTCAATTGTTGAAAATATCTTAAAAAGCACCCCACGCTTTTTTACGATAAAATAAATATTTCTTGTTAATCACTCTATTCTTATTTCAAACTTATTTAAAATTATTTTCTACTTTTTAGTTCACTTTTCTATAAAAGCGTATTTTTTAGTTTTTTAAACTATTAATTATTTTCTGCTTTTTAGTTTGGTTTTCTATTAAAGCGTGTTTTTTTAGTTTTTAAACTATTAATTATTTTTTCTGTAAACTATAATTTTTTTTTTTAGTTAGTGTACAAAACTCTCCAGTTGTTTCTGCCAATAGTCAAATGCTTGTCTCAAATTTAAGTCATGTGTATGCCTTAGTACACACCGTATTACTTGGCACAAAATACTACCGTGTCTCTAAATATGAAAAATCACTAATCCGGAAGATCCTGGTAAGGATAATGCGACTAAAAAAAACACGCTTTGTATAACTGTCGTTCAAACTACAAATCTTTCAAACGGCACACCAGGGTTCGATTCCCGAGAAGGTTGGTTTTTCGGAATTTAACGGCGCAAGGGCAACACGAGTTCATCCTTGTGATAAAGCGACAAACTTATTGAATTATTGAATTGTCATCGGTCCTTAATAAGTATGCCAAATTTCGAGTTAATCCGACGTTTTGAAGGGGGTCAAAATCATGTTCAAAGATTCCGTTACATACTAACATACATACTTCTGAAGCTAATAAAAGCGTGTTAAAAAAGGGGAGGGCTATGGTTATTTGAAATATCATTTAGTCACTGACCTTACTCTAGTTTTTTAGATCGAGTGTGCAAATTTCATCAGGATCGGAATAAAACTATAGATTTCTAAGAAAAATAAACTCAATCAATTACCCACAAAAGGACACTTTTTTCTCCATATATACAGGATCTTTATGAAAGGTATCCTTAACCATGAATTAACATAACTGCGAAACACTGAGAAACAGAAATGTGGTTTGGTGTATCGTGGTAGACAAGGTGTAACGTGGTGTAACGTGGTAGACGTGGTAGACAAGGTTTAGGTGTAAGACAAGTGGTTTGATGTATCGACAGGTATGGAATTTTAAATATACCTGTTTGAAAAATTGATTGATGGGAGTAAATTTGATGACGACTGCATATGGTTTACTAATACTGCCCATTTTCATTGGAACGGATTTGTCGATAAACAAAACTGGTGAGTTTGGGGTACTGAAAACCCGCCTATGTGACTTGCAAAACCAATGCATTCTACAAAAGGAACATTTTGGGGTATACTATCTAGTCAATGGACCCTTTTCCAAGAGAGAAACGATAAATTAATTCCTCTATGTTAAAATTTTTCAACAATATGTTGCCCCATTACAATGTTGTAAATAATTTTGCCAACTGGTGATTTTTAAATTACATACCTGTTTATTCAGCATACGATTTGATTCTTTTTTCCATCTCTTCCTGTTTTGTGTGATTTCAAAGTTAGGATGTTCTTTCTGAAAGATTCTGTTGATGATATCGAGTCGAATAATATATTGTGTTAATTTCGTATAATTTTATGTAGATTCTTTAACTAAGTAAACGTGTTTTGACCTGAAGTATAGGTAAAATAATATAATCCATAAAAACAAAGTTTTTAAAAAATCCTTTATTTGCATTGCCAATTTTTATATTCATTAACACCGATATTCATTAACACATAACACAGCGCCGATATCAAAAACATTTCTATCAGTAAAATGCGTGCAAACTACGTTTCAAAATGTCTTTATTAAAAAGAACTGGAATTTATGCACTCACATCCAAATATCATTTATTTATTCTGATTAAAACAAATTTATTATATATTTATTAAAAAAATATTGGCAATAGGACAGAGTTTCTTCAATGGTCGGTTAAATGTTATTTTAGCGTGATTGGATGATGGCAAGTTGGTTTATTAGTATTCCATAAAAGCAACCTTTTAGTTGCAGCCCCAAAATTTGATACAATGCATTGTCATCGACATCGAATCTATCTGCCAAGTTTCAGATCGTTTGGATAACGGCAAGAGGGTTAGTTAGGCCTCCTCAGATTTGCCCGACATCGACATATCCAGCCACACACCCACATACACACAAAATCGATGATAATATAAAGGTTTTGATCAATAAGAAATGATAAGACGTTGCCAGTATATAACAAAATAAATGCTAAGAGAAGTGCATTAAAAAGTACGAGATAGTCATATAACATGTTTGTTGGTTTTTGGAAATCTTTAAGGCGTTTTCTCACTTTAGGCACCTCGAAAATAGGCTATTTTCGCGATTTTTTTTCGAGGATTTTTGCAAACAATTATGGGATAAAATGGATCCTATATAATAAACACATCTTTCAAGTACAAGAAAAATTTATTTTTTTATTTTTTTGAACAATTATTATAATAAAACAGTAGCATCGAAAAACCCGTGTAGAAATGTAATGTTCGTGGCTTGTTGATGAAATTTCGGAAACTATCCGGCCGAATGTCATGAAATTTGAATGACATATTCTTCATAGTTATGGCTATAGCGCATATCATCAGATTTTTGAAATTTTGATTTGAAGTATTTTTTTTTTACAAAAAACTGCAAAAAAACGCGTTTTTTTTTTTTTTTAACTTTTTCGAAAAACGTGCGCCATTTTGTTATTTTCGCGAATATCAAAAATCTGATGATATGCGCTATAGCCATAACTATGAAGAATATGTCATTCAAATTTCATGACAATCGGCCGGATAGTTTCCGAAATTTCATCAACAAGCCACGAACATTGCATTTCTACACGGGTTTTTCGATGCTACTGTTTTATTATAATAATTGTTCAAAAAAATAAAAAATAAATTTTTTCTTGTACTTGAAAGATGTGTTTATTATATAGGATCCATTTTATCCCATAATTATTATAGCCTATTTTCGAGGTGCCTAAAGTGAGAAGACGCCTTAACTGAAGTATGGGTTCCCCAAAAGTATATAGTTGATATTTAATGATATTTTTGAGCTTTACTCAGCTCTCTTAATGCACATAAAATTTTCTGAGAAATGTCAACAATGAGACATAAGCTATTTTTTGTGTGTGTACCTTTTAGTCTTTTAAATTAACCTTTGTTCTATAGAATAAAGAATTTGCTTATAACATTTGAGGATGTAACATGATAAGATAAGGATTAACCTGCTATTTAAATTATGTGATTAAAATGTTAAGGTATACGTATAGGATTCAAATCGCAAAACTCGCAAAAATCGGGGAAGATTTGTAAAGCCGTAAAAAACAAAAGCAAAATAAAAACAACACAAAAGAAGGAAACCCTATGATGGAGGAGCATACTAAAAAGGAAATATAAAATAATTAGTATAATAATAACAGTTTTTTATAAAAAAAATACTTTTTTAAGAGTTATTCTCAGATTGTAGTTTTTTCTATTTTGCATTTCATTCAAACAGTAATAACTCCAGTTTAAATCATATTTTTTGAAATTTGTTTTTTGCTATTTAATCTGCATACATTGTTAAATGTTTTGACCTTAAATACTAAATGATTTGTGAATAAATATTTTTTTAATTGAATTTTAAAGATAAGATTCTGTATAAAAAAAACTTGGATTTTTATAATAGATTCAGTTAAAGCAAGATATCACAAAATATACACACTGTAAAATTAATTCTGTTAATAGGGTCAAAACATAGAGCAGGGTATTCCGCATTATTGAACACCAAAATTGTATCCTTGGGTTAATTAGAATTTTTGTCCTTACCGTTCGAAATTAGCCTAATTAGTTGATTAAATGTTAATTAATTATTAAAATTGAAGAAATTAAAAAAAATTCTTATTGGAAACAGTTTAACAAATGATGTACTTTTCAAGGTGCAAAGGTCTAATTTTTAAATTGAAAATTAAAAAAAAATGTTGAAACCTATACGTATACCTTAAAAACAGCGTATTAACATTGAGTTTTATTATAATTTGGCAGTGGAAACATTACTTTTTGTATTGAGTTTTTGTCGGTCTTCTTTCTAGGGAATGCGTAATGTAGGTAATATTCAGTGAATGTAAATTTTGATACAGTGAATGTAAAATTTAATACAGTGAATGTAAAATTTAATACAGTGAAATGGCAGTCAATATAGAAAGATAATCGAGTGCAATATTTATGATCGTGAAAAAACTTCTATCTAAAGGGATATTTTTAAATGTGTCAATCTCTTTTTTATACATCTTTAAATAAAGAAATTGATCCGGTTTATGCTATGTTTATTCCAATGAGTTAAATAATTCCTGAGTAGTTATAATTTCTTTGGAGTATCCATTATTTGGAAATCAATGGTAATACTTTATTTTAGTTTTATCAAAATCATTTTCTGGCATAACTTTTGAAATAAGGCACTGTACTAAGAACAACATTTAAAATAGGGCACCGTGAAATTTTTTTTTTTTAAATGAGGTACTGCAATAAAAATTTGCCTTTTGAAATGAGATACCCTGATACGAATAGCTTTAAAATGAGTTATGATAATAAGATTAACTTTTAAGATAAGGTACTGTAATAAGAATAGCTTTTAAAATGAGGTATCGTAATAAGAATAAGTGTTAAGAAGGACCATCAGTCTGCCCTTGCCTCTCTCTCTCTCTCTTTTTCTCTTTTTTTACTACAATATATGCCTAAGTATCGTTTAAACCATATGAGTTGTTTTTATACGAGATTAATAACAGTAATAAACAATTATCCAATAATTCATAGGAAAATGAAATGCTTTTCTATTTATCAACTTTTAAAGTGTAATAAAAATAACCAAGTTATTTTCTTTTCGAACTCTATTAACGACCTTTTGTTTCTGTTATTATATCTGGTATCAAAAAATCTTACGTTATAAAATAATTGGCATATATTGTGGTAAAATGTTAAGCATTAGATTTATGGGAAGGGACAGAATGACGATCCTTCTTAAAGTCGGGAAATAGAAATTTCAAGTGATTTAAAAATTTGCTTGGTAGTGTCAAATGTTTTTAGTAGTGGCTGCACAGGGCCAATTACTATAAAAATTGTCAAATATTAAATTTATGTGCTCTGAAGCTCATTTCCTGTATGTTCCGTAATTCTCTTTAATTTACTAATGGATATATGTATCGGATTTAGATAGAAATTTCAAGTGATGCTTGGTAGTGTCAAATGTTTTTAGTAGTGGCTGCACAGGGCCAATTACTATAAAAATTGTCAAATATTAAATTTATGCGCTCTGAAGCTCATTTCCTGTTTGTTCCGTAATTCACTTTAATTTACTAATGGATATATGTATCGGATTTAGATAGAAATTTCAAGTGATGCTTGGTAGTGTCAAATGTTTTTAGTAGTGGCTGCACAGGGCCAATTACTATAAAAATTGTCAAATATTAAATTTATGCGCTCTGAAGCTCATTTCCTGTTTGTTCCGTAATTCACTTTAATTTACTAATGGATATATGTATCGGATTTAGATAGAAATTTCAAGTGATGCTTGGTAGTGTCAAATGTTTTTAGTAGTGGCTGCACAGGGCCAATTACTATAAAAATTGTCAAATATTAAATTTATGCGCTCTGAAGCTCATTTCCTGTTTGTTCCGTAATTCACTTTAATTTACTAATGGATATATGTATCGGATTTAGATAGAAATTTCAAGTGATTTAAAAATTTGCTTGGTAGTGTCAAACGTTTTTAGTAGTGGCTGCACAGGGCCAATTACTATAAAAATTGTCAAATATTAAATTTATGCGCTCTGAAGCTCATTTCCTGTTTGTTCCGTAATTCACTTTAACTTACTAATGGATATATGTATCGGATTTAGATAGAAATTTCAAGTGATTTAAAAATTTGCTCAGTAGTGTCAAATGTTTTTGATAGTGGCTGTACAAGACCAGTTACTCTTAAAATTATCAAATGGCAAATTTATGCGCTCTGAAGCTCATTTCCTGTTTGTTTCATAATTCTCCTTAATTTGCTATTGGATATATGTATCGGATTTAGATAGAAATTTCAAGTGATTTAAAAATTTGCTCGGTAGTGTCAAACGTTTTTAGTAGTGGCTGCACAGAGCCAAATACTACTAAAATTGTCATATACTAAATTTATGCACTCTGAAGTTCATTTCTTGTTTGTTCCATAATTCACCCTAATTTACTATTTAATATATGTATTGTATTTAGATAGAAATGTCAAGTGATTTAAAAATTTGTTCGTTAGTGTCAAATGTTTTTAGTAGTGTCTGCACGGGGCCAATTACTACTAAAATTTTCATAGAATAAATTTATGCACTCTGAAGCTCATTTCCTGTTTGTTTCAAAATCCCCCATAATTACTATTTAATACATGTATTGAATTTACATATTAACTTTATAGATTGAGAGGTGACTTCAAGTTTTGGAGCCCCATCTAAAGTCATTCTGAATTTTATATAGAATGTAGAGGTAATATATATTATGAATATACGAAGATAAATGTAGTAGATTATGAATATATTGGTCTGCCGGGGATAAAATGGCTCTAACTGTTAAAAAATTGACTCTGAACTAAATCCGATTGCCAAATATGTCGGAACTTGCCAAACATTAACCATTTTTTTTATTTGGCAACTCACCGCTCTTTAATTTTAAATAAGAAAGGGTGCATACAATTTCAGATCTCTGGAGACTTCTTACTTGCATCTTTCAAAAGTTAGCCTGGCCGACCAAACGGTATAGTGGTTAGCGTGCTAGCTTCTTGACCGCGAGGTTTCGGGTTCGAGTCCCGTGTAAGGCATGGGTGTTTGTAAATGTATGTTGACTTATCAAATGACGAATGTTTCGGCGCATTATAGCCCTCGTGTTGCTGACGTCGCCAGAAAATCTGAAAACAACCAACCAAAAGTGAGCATGTGAAGTAAAAAGTTTATATTGATTTGAAATATAAAGGAGTGAATACCATTTGATTCTGTCTCGATTTCAGGAGTGTAAAATTAGTTATGGGTTCTTTTGAAAATCACAAATAGTAGTTAACTTTTAAGACCAAATTCTATTTTTAATGCTAGTTTATTTTCTTAAATCTTCTATGAGCACATTATTTGATTCTTCGTAATAATAATTGACATGTTTTGAAAATATTACTTGGATTTCTATTGCGGAAAATATTTTTTAGTTGAGATGAAATTATCTTGAAAGCAGAATGCAAGTTATTTTATGTATGCTAATAGTTTTACTGATAAATACTGATAAATTTTAAAATAATTTTATTGCTTTCTATTACCCATATGTTTACATAGGGTATTGAAAGCATAACATTCAGTATAAAAAAAAAAAAAAAAAAAAAATCGATTTTTTTTTTCTTTTGCATTCCCCACGTTTTGAAACATCTTGATTTCAAAAAAGTGGTTTAGAAAAAAAGCCTGTCTGTGTGTACGTAGTCAGCATAACTCCCGAACAAATTGACCTACGATGTTCAAATTTGGCGTGCGGGTTTTTTGTGGCCATGGGACCTACCATTAAGGTTTTCGTTAAAATCGCACATGCGCATAAGGTTGAAATCATGAAAAATCAGGAAACAAATCATGTTTTTCAGCAATTGCTTGAAAACGGATCTAACGATTTTGATTAAAATCTCTGTGCTAATGCCTGTTAAGGTTAAAGTTGGAAAACGAGTGCCTCTAACAGGGAGCTCTCTGTCCTTGAGTATCGTATCAAAGATTGATTTTTTTTCTGTTTCGCGCAGAAGAAAGGGCAATGTAATGCCTATTGAATAATATCGTCAATTTTGCAATCTTGGCGGGTTTTTTGGTCATGTAAAAACTATTGCCAGAAATATCGCGAAAGTGGCCATTTTTATTTAAATGACTGAACATATGAAAACAGTAAATAACACTATACATTTTAATGTAATGACCAATATTATAGTGTAATTGAAAGTTGTACGATGTTCCACACCCCTAGTATTTGTTTAAAATGGATATTTAATAATTCTAAAAAATATCGAATTTTTCAGTAAAAGGTATTGTGCTTTTTTTGTAAAAGGCCTAATGCTTTTATATATACAGCTCTAATATAAGTCAGCATTTTTTTAAAATGCATTTTCGTAAATCACATCGTTTCCTAAATTAATTCTTACTTATTTTTCAAATACCTTTATCTTAAGAACTAGAGATATTCCTTTCTTGTATTACTAGGCAGTATTGTCTTTCAATAAGCCATTATTATCCGAAAGTTAATTATTTTTTCTTATGACTATGTATGATTGCAAGCAATTTTTGCAAGCTAACTTGGAATCAATTTCAAGTAATTGCTATTTAGATGATTCGTTCAAAAATTTGTGACGCCAAGTTCTGATATCTGTTCGACAGAATGGCTCTCAGAAATTTCATTGAAGGTGCATGCTGACGTTAAATGTCAAAACTACGAACACGTTGTTTAGGTTATAATTATTTAATAAGTATTAGAAATCCAATAAGATTTTTTGATCAGTTAATTTTCGAAGCGATTTCAATGAAGTTTATTTTATCAGTTATCAACTGATAAAATACTTATAATACTGATATAAGTAATACTGATATTTTACTAAGCAACTATCGAATAGCGTCTTTTGATAGGTAACCACGTTTCACTTTTTTAGTTATTATATTAAACAAGTGAAACGTGGGAATATATTAAACAAGTTAAACAAGGGAATCACGTTTACTGTCTGTAGCAAAAAACAGCTCCCACCTCGTAGCTTAGCGTTGTCTGTTTAGCAAGTTTGCAAGATTAGGTGCATTTCGTACGGTGATTCCAGCAGAAATACATCGACTTTTCCAGTAATAAAACCTTTTTGAATGCCAATTTTCTGCATACATCACAATACCTGTTGAAGTAGCAATTTAAATCGTATGAGTTTTTGTCATGAGACACGTATGAGATGTCATAACAGTAACAAACAATTATCAAACAACACTTCTTAGGAAAATAACATGCTTTTAATATCAACTTTTAAAGTGCAATAGATATTATCTTTTCAAATTTTATCAAGGACCTTTTGTTGCTTTGGTTTATGTTACTTTAGTGTTATTATATCTTCATATGTTTTAACCCAATACTTCGGCAGATATTGTGATATTAAGTTAAGCCCTAGTTCTATAGGCAGCTCCCACCACTTAGACTAGCCTTGTCTTTTACCGAGTAAACATGACTAGCCCCATTTTTCACTGGGAATTTCTAGAAAAAGACATCTGCATTTGTCGAACTGTAACCTTTTTTAATCAATTTCCTGCATTTTTCACCCCTATTCTAAATCGACGAGACCTATTTCTATAGCAACCGGCATCAACCAGACTATTTGGCGGGAGCTGTTATGCTGATGGACAGACAGTACTTGCTTTAACCTTCTGTTAGGTGCATTGATATGAGGGGCACTACTGATTTTGTCACTTCATCACGCTAAATATAGTAGTATGTCAAACATATAGGTTTTTTTGCAAAAACTTTTGTATTTTTTCGTCTTCTGAAACTTTTTATAATGATTTTCATCTCTTGGTAGTAGTATAAATAGATTTCATTATACGTTTATGTTTTTTGAACGGGATCCATCAAACACAATGCGTCAAAACTCAGCGGATAAAAATATTGCATTAGAGTTTCTTCTTCTAACTTCTTAGAATGATTTTCATCTTTTGGTAGTAGACAAATAGATTTCATTATACATTTATGTATTTTGAACGGGGTTCATCAACCACCTTGCTTCAAAACTCAGCGGATGAAAATATTACATAAGACGGAAAGTTAAAATTGTTTCATGGTTAGCTTTACAATGAAACATAATTAAAAAAAATCTTTTAGAAATTCAAGTTTGAAGTACAATAAAAAACAAAACAAAAAAACCCACCCTATTCTAATTCGACGAAACTTATTTCTATAGCGACCGGCATCATCCAGACTATCCGGCGAAAGGTATTCTGCTGATGGACAGACAGTACTTGTTTTAACCTTCTGTCGGCCGCATTTGGTATGAAGGGCACGAGTGATTTTGTCAACTGACCACACTAACTAGTCGTATGTCAGAGAAATATTTTTTTTTTTGCATTTTTTTGCCTTCTGAAACTTCCCTAATAGCACACATCCTCCCAGGGAGGTCCCTAGGAAGTCCCCAGTCATCCCCGGGACTACGAATGACTTCCCAGGGACCTCCCTGGGAGGATGTGTACTATTAGGGTTCTTATGATTTTCATCCCTTAGCAGTTGTATAAATAGATTTCATTATACGTTTATGGTTTTTGAACGGGGTCCATCAAACACAATGCGTCAAAACTCAGCGGATAAAAATATTGCATAAGATAGAAAGTTGAAATGGTTTCATAGTTTGTTTAATAAACAAACTATGAAACAATTTAACATAATTAAAAAAAAAAATATTTAGAAATTCAAGATTGAGGTAAAATTTCAAAAACTAAGTTTTCAAATTGTTTTCTTTCATTTTCTTCTTTTTTCCTTCATTTTTAAATCCTTTGTGTTTAATTCGATTTTGTGTGTTTGTGTGTGGTGAGAAAATATGTGGAGAGCTAATTGCCGTCAATGAGCAAATTGCTAACTTGCCGTCAACTAATCAAGTTGAGACTTGGCAGACTGATTCGTTGTCAATGACAATGCATTCTATCAAGTTTTGGGGGCTGTCACTGTTCCTAAACGGCCACTTTTGCACAAGTTTCTGCTGCAGTTGCGAATTGCTAATAAACCTACTTCCCGTCATCCAGTCGAGTTGAAACTTTGAAACTTGGCAAGCACATTCGTTGCTGATGACAATGCTTTCTATCAAGTTTCGGGACTGTCATGCAAAGGCGTTTTTTCACTCGTTTCTATTGCTTTACGTCAGACTTATCAGCTTTTACTCGCGTTCTATTATCCAGACACCAAGCTTAATTCAAATATGTTCCATTTGGTGATATTTAAATACTAAAACTTTCCCCATTAATGTTGATGAGGCAACATATCTGGAGGGCTAATTAACGCTGCTTGTTATTATCCAATAGAACTGAATTTGACAGAGAGACTCTTTGTGGACTACAAATATAAATAGATTATTATAGAACTGCATAAAACAAGTTTTTTTGGGAAAAAAATTGTAATTAGTTCGGAATGGATGTTTTCTTTGTAGTGATCAAACACTATGAAAACTCTATCTGAACTTAATAAGTTTCAATTGCGCATAAAAATTGGCAATGCATATAAAGGATTTTTATTAAAAACTTTGTTTTTATGGATTATATTATTCTGAACTTAATAAGTTTCAATTGCACATAAAAATTGGCAATGCATATAAAGGATTTTTATTAAAAACTTTGTTTTTATGGACTATATTGTTCTGAACTTAATAATTACAATTGCGCATAAAAATTGGCAGTGCATATAAAGGATTTTTATTAAAAACTTTGTTTTTATGGATTATATTATTCTGAACTTAATAAGTTTCAATTGCGCATAAAAATTGGCAATGCATATAAAGGATTTTTATTGAAAACTTTGTTTTTATGGATTATATTATTCTGAACTTAATAAGTTTCAATCGCGCATAAAAATTGGCAATGCATATAAAGGATTTTTATTAAAAACTTTGTTTTTATGGATTATATTATTCTGAACTTAATAAGTTTCAATTGCACATAAAAATTGGCAATGCATATAAAGGATTTTTATTAAAAACTTTGTTTTTATGGACTATATTGTTCTGAACTTAATAATTACAATTGCGCATAAAAATTGGCAGTGCATATAAAGGATTTTTATTAAAAACTTTGTTTTTATGGATTATATTATTCTGAACTTAATAAGTTTCAATTGCGCATAAAAATTGGCAATGCATATAAAGGATTTTTATTGAAAACTTTGTTTTTATGGATTATATTATTCTGAACTTAATAAGTTTCAATCGCGCATAAAAATTGGCAATGCATATAAAGGATTTTTATTAAAAACTTTGTTTTTATGGATTATATTATTCTGAACTTAATAAGTTTCAATTGCACATAAAAATTGGCAATGCATATAAAGGATTTTTATTAAAAACTTTGTTTTTATGGACTATATTATTCTGAACTTAATAAGTTTCAATCGCGCATAAAAATTGGCAATGCATATAAAGGATTTTTATTAAAAACTTTGTTTTTATGGACTATATTATTCTGAACTTAATAAGTTTCATTTGCGCATAAAAATTGGCAATGCATATAAAAGATTTTTATTAAAAACTTTGTTTTTATGGACTATATTATTCTGAACTTAATAAGTTTCAATTGTGCATAAAAATTGGCAATGCATATAAAGGATTTTTATTAAAAACTTTTGTTTTTATGGATTATATTATTACGGTATTAAAGACAAATTTCACTTAAATACATCAAATCATCCAACCGATACCTAGTGGTGACAATAACCGTTGTAATGGACAACTAAATCCTCTTACTCCACGTAATCTACGTGTCCACTTAATCCACCTAATCTTAAATTAGAGTTATTTTTCCTCCTTCAAGGTATAGAACAATATGTAAAATGTATCGAAAGGTGTCCCTATAATTTTATTTTATAATTTTCTTAAAGTTTTATTCAATATATCAAGATTTCAAATTTTGGTTCTTGATCCTTTGTGAATTTTATTCGAATAAACAACAGGTAATTAAAAATGCGTGTTAAAATGTTTTGAAGTATTTATTAAGTCAATGATAAATTTAAATATTGAAAACTAAAATAAAATTTGTTATAAAAAATATTATAGTGATTTTAGTAATAATGGTATTGATGAAAGATAATGTAAATTAAAATAATGATGATAGTTAAACAACCAATAATAAGAGTAATAATTTAATAATTAATATAAAGATATAAAATAGAGTATAATACTAACAAGGAGTGTAATTATACTGCTTATAGTATAATAGTTGTAATAATAATAAAATAATTTTAATAATAGTAATAATATATAATAATTGTAATGGTAGTAATGAAATATAATAATTGTAATAATAATAATAATAAAAGTATTGATGTAGGACAAATAATCCAAGTAATGATAAAGTAATACTAATAATAATAATTGTAATTCGAGTAATAGTATTATTAATATTT
Organism: Linyphia triangularis; assembly: GCA_963978545.1. Taxonomy (NCBI): domain Eukaryota; kingdom Metazoa; phylum Arthropoda; class Arachnida; order Araneae; family Linyphiidae; genus Linyphia; species Linyphia triangularis. The sequence continues at coordinate 98,623,779 of OZ021721.1, forward strand.
TTTTTAATAATTGTAATAATAATAATTGAATTTAAAATTATGCCACTACCTATTACTAATAATTACTTCTACTACAACTAATAATAATAATTAGTATTTTTATAAGAGCAATAACAATAGAGTCAATCAAATGAATGAGAATCGAGAATAATGATAATCATCACCATAATGATATTCTAAGTTGCAAGTTGTTAAACTAACTCCTTACACACCATCGTGCTTCGTAACCAATTAACTATAACCTAGTCTACGTACAATAAGAAATATTTGGTTCCACTATCAGCAAAACTATTCACGAAATCATTTTCTTGAAAAAGTGCAGAATTTCTATTTCAAGTTATTTTATCGTAACAGGAGAATTCTCTTCCATAACCGTTGGAAGGCGAATGAAGTAGGCACAGGTAGTCCAAGTTATAAATGTTAAGAAGAAAGATGAATCATGATGTTTCCTCATTTCTTGTACAGGAAAACTCGTAGGGAAAAGGAATAAAAAAAAAATATTATATAAACATTTGGCTCCAAGTGGAAATACTAATCAAATTAATTGAAAGAGCGTATTATAAGACTTGCCTTGAGGAGTTGGAAATACCAGAACTGAACATGCATATTGTTAACTGGAATTGTTAATAAAAATATAAACGGTTGATTTTAAATAACATAATATTCACTCAGCCTATACAATTGAAAAACATTCATTGGTGTCCGTCGTAATTAATTTTACTACGATAATGCACATTTATATCCTGTAATAAGTTTGACTACGATAATGTGCACATTTGCCTTATTTTGATTTAAGTTATAGTATCTGATAAATCATCAAATTATTAGCAGAATCCAATATGATGGTTGTAATATGTATACAAGTGTTTTGTGCAATCAGAAAAATTCTTTGGAAGGGATTTTTTTTTTTTTAAATCAAGTATTAAGTTTTCTACTGTATTAATCTGAATAAAAATAAAGTCTATGCAGAACTGTTTGTTCCATATTTGTGATACATCAACAATAATTTGGCGGTTTCTTTGACTGTAGCCTACATAAGCCAAATATTTATTAATTATATGTTTTATGGCTAGTTTTCGAGTTATATAAGATCCAATGTGGACTTTAAATTTAGTGAATAGAAATATAGATTTTTAATTTCTTACAAAAAGTTTAGAACTGTCTGCCCCATATTTGTGATACATCAAAAATACTTTTGTGGTTTCTTGAACTGTAGCCTACATAAGCCAAATATTTCAATGTTTTATGGCTAGTTTTCGAGTTATATAAGATTCAACGTGGACTTTAAATTTAGTGAATAGAAATATAGATTTTAAATTTCTTACAAAAAGTTTAGAACTGTCTGCCCCATATTTGTGATACATCAAAAATACTTTTGTGGTTTCTTGAACTGTAGCCTACATAAGCCAAATATTTCGATGTTTTATGGCTAGTTTTCGAGTTATATAAGATCCAACGTGGACTTAAAATCTATATTTCTATTCACTAAATTTAAAATTTCTTACAAAAAGTTTAGAACTGTCTGCCCCATATTTGTGATACATCAAAAATACTTTTGCGGTTTCTTGAACTGTAGCCTACATAAGCCAAATATTTCAATGTTTTATGGCTAGTTTTCGAGTTATATAAGATCCAAAGTGGACTTTAAATTTAGTGAATAGAAATATAGATTTTTAATTTCTTACAAAAAGTTTAGAACTGTCTGTCCCATATTTGTGATACATCAAAAATACTTTTGCGGTTTCTTGAACTGTGACCTACATAAGTCGAACTATTTCAATGGCTTTTGGCTAGTTTTCGAGTTATATAAGATCCAAAGTGGACTTTATATTTAGTGTATGAATATCTAGGTTTTTAGTTTTTTAGAAAAAAGATTAACCTGAAACTTTTGTAGTTTGTTCAGATTCAATTATCGAATGAGTAATATATTTAGACCGGATGGACAAACATTATTTTCAGGTTGATTTTATTAGATATTAACTGTGCTTGAATGATGGACTGTAAATTTAAAACTTATTCGTTTGAAAATGCTTTTTCATTTATAACAAAACAATGAGAAGGGGAGGGGGGTTCCTAGGGGGGGGGGGGGGGAGTCTGATTCTAAAAACCGGCCCCCGGGTTGCACGCCTGTGTTTGTATAAAGAAGTTATTTTTATCCGAAAGTTGTAATGAAGGTTAAAGGAGAAAAACACTGAGACTGAACGGAAAAACCTTACAGAAAAGTCCATTTTTTTTTTTTTTTTGTCTTTAAGACGTTTCCTATACGTAAAAGTGTCACGTGAGTAAAAAAAAAATTCCAGTTTGGTGGTGAATGAATCTCTTTCTGAGCAGGTGTTCATACTAGTTTCTTCTACATTACGTGTCAAGACTTCATAAGAAATGTCTGTAATGTCACGGGAATTATGAAATTTGACTGTTTTTTAAGATTTTCTGTCTCAGTGTTGATTATATGGCATTCAGTGACGCATTCAGGAATGTTAATGATGACTGTCTTTCCCATTGTTAACAATAATCGTCTTCATCAAGTATCGTTCCATCGTTAACAATAATATTTTAGACGATAAGTTTTATTTATATGTGAGTCATTGGAGTGGTCAAGTTGGAATTCGGATAATTAATAAGTATCAACGTTAATATTTTAAGGAATTATAGGTTGTAATGACGCGTGTATCATTGGGGTGTTGGTTAAGTTATAACTTATAATATATAAGTTATAACTATAATTAATGAGTATCAACGTTAATATTTTCAGGGAATGATAGCTTTTAATGATACGTATACATTGGAATGTTGGTTAAGTTATAACTTTGCAATATGTAAGTTATGGCTATAATTAATAAGTATCAACGGTTATATTTCAGGGAATTATAGGTTGTAATGATACGTGTATCATTGGGGTGTTGGTTTAGTTATAACTTATAATATATAAGTTATAACTATAATTAATGAGTATCAACGTTAATATTTTCAGGGAATGATAGCTTTTAATGATACTTATATCATTGGAATGTTGGTTAAGTTATAACTTTACAATATATAAGTTATGGCTATAATTAATAAGTATCAACGGTAATATTTCGGGAAATTATAGGTTGTAATGATACGTGTATCATTGGGATGTTGGTTAAGTTATAACTCATAAAATAATAAGTTTTACTGCAAACTAATAAGTGTCTACATTAATATTTCGGGGAATGATAGGTTTTAATGATACTTGTATCATTGTCATGTTTGATTGGTTTATATGCTCAACTCCCTATTTTTATGCACGGCTAATCAGGAAGGGAGCTACATCTTAACGTGGATGCCGAACCACAACGAACATTCATGGCTAACTCAGGATTCAAACTCGGCACCTTTGGCATGTGAGCAGAGCGCTAACCACACAGCCATCAGGTGGGGCTTGTATCATTGGCATTGACTGAGTTATGATAACAAATTTTTAATTTGAATCAACGTTAACATTTCTTTGAAGGATAGTTTTTATTGATACGCATATTATAGCGTTGGTTAAGCAATAATTGAAAATAATTAATGAGTTTCATCATTAATACTTCTGGGAATGGTAGGTTTTATTGATAGATGTATGGCTACTTTGTATGTGGTTAAGTTATATTTAAAAGTAATTTATTTGTATCAATATTTTACAAATAATGATAGATTTTATTGATACATGTACCATTGCGTTAGTAAAATTATAAGTAAAAGTAATGAAATAATAGTTATTTAAGTGCCTACTTTTAAATGCGGAAATTTGATGTACATTTTTTTTGGCAGCTTTTTAAGGCATTTTTAAAATTTATATTTTAAGTGTGATTTTTAGGGCACAAAAATTAAACAATGACTATGAACCTTTTCATGATTAAATATTAAACTACGTTATTAAGTATTTTGAAATCACTTTAGTGATTCTTAATATAAGGATATGACATCCCCCTTTTTAATGGATTTTACAGAAACACCTAACATTATCAGAAAGCGTATTCAATAATATAGGGCAAAATTAAAAATAATTAGACAAAAGATTCAACAAAATTCTAAGTATCAAATTTAAAGCTTCGTTTACATTGAAAAATGGAGATAGTTGAATGTGAATCATATTATTAGATAATTGTTATTAATGAAGATAGTTGAATCTTATTATTAGATAGTTGATATTAATTGAGATAGTTGAATTTTATTATTGTGTCGGTGTGACGTTGGATTAAAACGCTTTTATAACTCCAGTGTGCCTTAGGAAATAAATATAATATTTTATTTTTTCCTCTGAGAGATATCTGTAAAAGTATGCGGATTTTTGCTGTGTGAAACAGTTTAACGTTTCAGGAAATTAAAACCGCTTGTGAGATTGCATTTTTAATTTTGTCTCCATCGTGAGTATGAGATTAAATAAGTATTTTCATGTAACTAAAAAGTGTGAATAAGTATTGAGATAGTTGGAAAAGATTTTAAAGTCATTGTGAAGATTGTCGCCATTTATTGATAAGGAATAATTTGAAACCACGTTTATCTTCGTCAATAGTTCTTTTGTTTCTTACTAGATGGCGCTACTTTAAATATAGGACAAATATGATGTATAAAAATAATAGCTTAAATATTAATAGTATAGTATTTATTTTTATTATTTGATTAAGTATGGAAAAAAGAATATGTGTTACTCCTTTTAAAATTTGTGGTCGTTAACTTTGAAAGGATGTAAAAAAATTTATTTGGAAGCGAATCTGAATTATTGGGAAAATGTAAAGGAGCCATGGGAGAAATTATTGTTAAAAAAGTAATTAGTGATAATGAGAGCTTTATAAGGGCCACGTACACTAAGCTGCGCTAAGTGAAAACATGCAAAACATCTAATGAAGACGTGCAACCCTCTTAAATATGGTAATTTAAAATGCGATAAATAAGCTAAATGTGATCATCGTAGTCATATAGGATTTAAATAAATAATTATAACTAAGCAATTTTTATTTTGTTTATTCACTTTGATAATTGAAGGGGCAAGTATATGAAGGAAGTTTTGAAATAATCCCTTTTAAAGTATTTACTTTTGTATTCTTTTATAGGTAATGTGCTTTTTTTCAATAATCAAAATATATGTCGCTAAGCAATTTAGAGATCCAGGATAAATGTCAGAAGTTAGTCGAAAACGCTTCATTGTGCAAATTCAGAATTTTAATGTGGCGACAGAAAATTAAGGTACTCCCAACGAACATCAGTCTATTTTTTTTTGTGGATTGTAGAGAAATGGTAATAGATTAGGAATATACTGGTCTGCCGGGGCAAAAATGATCGAAACTGTTTAAAAATTGATTTTGAAAGAGTTAGCTAAACGGATTGCCAAATATGTAATAACTTTCCAAATGATAAGTATTCCTTTTTATTATGTAATCCAAAGCTTTTTTAATTTTCAATGAGGAGGAGTACAGACGATTTCTGATCTCTGGTGCCAAATACTTGCATCTTTTAAAAGTGAGCCAAGTTGATGATAAATATTCCTTCTCTGATGATGTAATATTTATAATCAACTTTAATTAGAATTATAAAAAAAAAAAAAAAAAAAAAATGAAAACAATTAGTTCTTTCTAATGAATAAAATCAAATATGTTTTTAATGTTGCATATTATCATAATTCAATTAATAATGGGAAGTAAATTTGTCAAATAAAAGTAAAGAAGTAAACAAAATAATACCATTGAGCATTTTGAAAGGTTAAATTTTTTAAGTGAAAGGTTTAGGCTGATTTCGATAAAATTGTAAGTCATTTTTTTTAACTTTTAGAATGTGAGGGAAAACCAACTTATGGAGAATGATTGGTGCTTTGTAAGCGTTTAATAGCAAGTTCAAGATACAGTACCAAAGTACAAGTTTTGATTATCAATGAAATTTTAATATCTAGGAATTAAAAATACTTTCATGGTAAAAATGAGGTATTTTGAATTATAAGCAGATGAAAATCGTATCATAGTGTAAAAGTGTTATCAATATCAAGTGTTTAGGGGCAAAGTTTCTGCAGTAATCTGTGACGGTTTCGCCTTACAAATACATTTCTTAGAGCGTATTTTACGAAATTACAATCAAGAATGAGTGTAAAAATTATATTCTACTTTTTCCCAAAACATGTCTTTGAATTTAAATAAAAAATTATCTCTCCTTTCCTTTTTTTTTTTAACTTGCGGACCAATTTAAGCAACAAATATTTTATTTGTTAGATGTTTTAGATAATGATTTCAGCAAATAGAGTTTGTATGGAAATAATTTACATGCTAATATGAAAAAGTGTGAAAAAAAAATTTGCTTGATAAATTTAAGTTAACTTAATTATATTTCATAGTTTATAATTAACTAGTTAATAAACAAAGGATCATGAGAAATAAAGTAAAAAGACTAATTAAAAGAGAAATATAACTGTTGGAAAATAGACTGTTTTTGAAGTAAATAATTTTAATTAAAATACACTACTATATAGCCATTTTTTGGAATTTTTGTCTCAGTTTGGAAAACAGTTTTGGTTTTCACAAAAAAATTTAAATTGTTGCAGCAAAATAGATGATTAATAGATAGATATTAAATCTATTCCCCTCCTCCCCCTCCCGAAATTTACATATTAATGCACCTTAAACTCAAACATTTCCCGAAATTTGGAAAGACAAGAAGGTAAAATTTCGATCTTGAAATCTTTCCATTTTTTTTTTTTAAATATTACGTTTAGGCTGCTGTTTGAATCTGTCATTTTCTTAAATTCATAATTTTGTAACTATATTTGCTAATCAATGTATATATTTTAATCATTAGGATGGGTGAAAAAAATATTTCCGAGTATAAAATTCCCAAGGGAGGAAAATTTGTGTATTTGCACCATTATAAAAGGAAAAGTATCGAAAAAAAAATTATTTTGTGTTTAATCTACAATAAATTACATTCAAAGAACTAAGGCTAGAAAAAATGACAAAAAACAGCACATTTTATGTAGCAATTAAATTTTATACATAAAATTTTCAGATTTTCTACTTCTAATTGCGAGAAATCACGCGCTGTACACTGAGTTCCCATACAAGGTTTTATTTAAGTTACAAGCTATAACACAGTACACAAAAAAAGTCATAAGTTTTACAAACCGACGAACTGTTGTCTTAAAAATAAATGCAATTTTTTACTAATATTTTTTTATGAGTTATATTTTATATATTCAATTTTTATCCGAGTATATCCACTCTCAGATTTCCGCCTATTTCGGAGAAAAATATTTTTCTAAAATAATCTAGAACTTTCCACGTGGAAGTGGCTTTACGCTGAAAGAGGAGGATTCATTTCTTTTTCACAATTGTCAATTGTACAAGGTCATTCGTGCGGAACTTTGATGCTAGAAGGGGGAAAAATTTTATTAGATAAATAACGGTATTATAGTTTAATGCATTTTTTACGTACAACAAATACAAAAATAATACATACAAGGCTCTCTCAGAATAAACTCACTAACTTTGAAATGACTTAGTTGCGAAACAGAGAGAGAGGCAGAAAGAAGGGTTGGTTGGTTGTATTCAGATTATCTGGCGCCGTCAGCAACACGAGGGCTATAATGCGCCGAAACATTCGTCATTAGACAAGCCAACATACATTTACAAACAACTATGCCTAACACGGGACTCGAACCCGCAACCTCGCGGTCTAGAAGCCAGCACGCTAACCACTATACCCTTTGGTCGGCGCAGAAAGAAGGGATTAATGGTGTGTTGAATACACAAATATGGAATTTTAAATTCACTGGTTTGAGAAATAAGTTACAATATTGAAATGTGGCAATAAATTGTTGCGAAATTTGAATTTATGAGTTTATGTTTTCGCTCATGATAAAGAATCTTATGGTCCCTCTAATGGATAGTGCAACCCTATAAGTCACTTTTGCAGAATGCAGGGGTTTTGCAAGACACACAGATGGGTTTTCAATACCCCATATGCACCAGCTTTGTTTATCGACAAATCCGTCCAAATGAAAATGGGTCTTGTGTATCAATGACAGATACAACAACTAGGCTCCAGTGATCACTTTTGCCTAGTGGTTAGCTCGCCTGTCTTCTGATCTAGGAGTCCCGAATTCGACACCCCGTTAGCGATCATCGCACATTACGTCCGGGTCACCATTGTAGCGATGTGCGCTAACGGAGAGTTGAACTCGGGACTCATAGATCAGAAGACATGCGCGCTAACCATTAGACAAAAGTGATCACTGAAGCCTGGATGCTGTATCGGTCATTTATACAGATGACCACCAGAGGCCCCATAGGTCAACCATATGCAGACGTGAATCAAAAATCATTAAATTTACTATCATCAAATAATTTCGCAAACCGATGTATTTAAAATTCCATACCTGTCTATTCAACATACCACTTGTCTTTTCTTTCTGTCTCTCAGTGTTTTGCTATTATGTCATTTCAAAGTTAAGAGTTTCCTTTATGAAATACCCTGTAGCTCTAAATATAATTAAAATAATAACAAACTGATATAAATAGATAGCAACATTATAATACATATATACATAATTATACATAGCTACAAATAGCTGTGTGTTCCGGCGTTGCCCTATGTAACTCAGTTGAAATTAGCTTAGTCGATTGGAAGTTATGAGCAAATTCACCTCTCAGCTTTCACCTGCTATCCTCGATTCCCGACTTTAGCCTCAAAACATCGGAATGAAATTGTATATTCTACAATCTGGACAGTAAAGCGTACATAAAAAAAATCTTTAGTAAGAGTCTAATATTAGCGAGTAAATAAAAGATTCTCACACTTTCTTAGGTTGGAATAACTTATTTAGAAAGTTGGTACTCTGATACCAACTGTTTCATACCCCCTCCACTTAGTGATTTGAAGTTGGATCGTGAAAGTCAGTATCAAAAAACACGTTTCTATTGCGGTATATCAGGTCTATTATGTACAATTTGGGGATGATTAACGACTGAGATCTTTCCCTGTTAAGACAGTCGACATATAACAACCTTGCCGAATTGGAGTTTTTTTTTTATAAACGAAACAGGCTTCAATTGGGCGATTGTGTCAAGAAACTTGGAGGGAAAACTTTAATATCTAAATTCTAATCCGAAGTTTACATTTGGAGCCGTTGAGGTTTATGGCTGATTGTGTTACATTATCGAGACCTTCATTGTGATATGACACATGTCCACAAAATTAGTTTAGGCTTAGGAAATTGCAAGTTGATTTCCAGGCACTATTTGAGGACTTCTCGAGACCTCTTATTTGCCATATAGCACTTGCCTTTAGCATTTATAATTTTGTCTGGGAATGTTGACAACAGACTGGCGCCTTTGTATGCGTTTCTCACTACATTAGCGTAGTTTTTTAATACAGGGGACATAAAAGGGACTATGCAAATAAAGAGGGTGCGAATGGAAAGCACGACTTTGTGGCAGGGCTGTGGAGGAAATTGCTCCTCGGTACAAAAACTCAAGTTCTTCATAGTAGTATTATTTCGTAGCATATAGTTCTCCAACAATCTAAATTCAAAATTTAATTGTAAACTTAAAGTTGCTTTTTAAGCTAAACTTTTGTAATTGTTTCTTAAAGTGAATATAAGAATGAAACATTCTTTGATGATCACTTGAAGAATGTCTATTGTCTATGATTTTCAATTTGATGATTTTATCGGCTTCATAGTTTGAGCAGCTTGATTGCACCCTAAACCCTGAATGAAAACAAGATGCTTCAGATTTCCCTTAACAGAAAAATTTACTCCCCACTGAAAAAGTTTTTTGACAAAATACCCATTTCTACCAATACTTTTGCTACTATTCAATTTGTTTTGTAAAAGCGCGTCTTTATCCCAGTTCCCTGACAAGTCCTGGCCAAACCTGGTGAGCGGATTATTTAGCCCTCCGAAGGTTTGGGACCCACACACAAAATCGAAGTTAGTATAAATAATTTAAAAAGTAAAGTATGGAAGAGTAAAATATAATACTCGAATTCAATAATTTTTTTAAATGTAAACATAAAACATTCCAATAAATTGTTCCGTAATTTTTAACTTTTTTTTCAAGAGTGTAAGTTTAGAGAGGCAGTTTCTCTTACAGCTCTGAAGTCTCCACTAAGTCGTGCACCCGCCACCCATTCTCAGCCTCTTTATTTGCATTGCCACTTTTATTGTTGCCTGTATTTAAAAATTAAAGTATGAAAGAGTAAAATACAACAAGTGAATTCGATAATTCTCTCTAAAAGAAAACATAAAACATTCCAATCTATGCTTTTTTTAATGCTTTTCCAGGAGTGTAAGTTCGGAGGGGCAATTTCTCCTACAGCTCTGAAGTCTTCACTAAGTCGTGCACCCGCCGCCCATTCTCACCCTCTTTATTTGCATCGCCCCTTTCAATGTTGCCTAAATTTAAAAATTAAAATATGAAAGAGTAAAATACAACAAGTGAATCTTTTTTTAATGTTTTTCCAGGAGTGTAAGTTCGGAGGGGCAATTTCTCCTACAGCTCTAAAGTCTTCACTAAGTCGTGCACCCGCCTACCATTCTCACCCTCTTTATTTGCATCGCTCCTTTTATTGTCGCCTGTATGTAAAAATTAAAATATGAAAGAGTAAAATGCAACAAGCAAACTCGATAATTATATCTAAAAGAAAACATAAAATATTCCAATCTATACGTTTTTTCAATGTTTTTCCACGAGTGTAAGTTCGGAGGGGCAATTTCCCCCACAGCCCTATAGCCACCACTAAGTCGTGCTCCCGCCTTCCATTCTCACCCTCTTTATTTGCATCGCCACTTTCAATGTTGCCTAAATTTAAAAATTAAAATATGAAAGAGTAAAATACAACAAGTGAATCTTTTTTTAATGTTTTTCCAGGAGTGTAAGTTCGGAGGGGCAATTTCTCCTACAGCTCTAAAGTCTTCACTAAGTCGTGCACCCGCCTACCATTCTCACCCTCTTTATTTGCATCGCTCCTTTTATTGTCGCCTGTATTTAAAAATTAAAATATGAAAGAGTAAAATGCAACAAGCAAACTCGATAATTATATCTAAAAGAAAACATAAAATATTCCAATCTATACGTTTTTTCAATGTTTTTCCAGGAGTGTAAGTTCGGAGGGGCAATTTCCCCCACAGCCCTATAGCCACCACTAAGTCGTGCTCCCGCCTCCCATTCTCACCCTCTTTATTTGCATTGTCCCTTTTATGTCGCCCTTTAATTGCGGTGGCGTTATTGATGTTCGCGAGAAAGAAAGACAATACTACCTCTCGGTGGTCCATTGTATTGTGTTTCATTCGCGTGCTGTCCGCCCTCACTCAAGCTGGCCTATCTGACGCCGCGGAGGCAAGTGCCCCGCCATGGGCCCGTGGGCATCGAAAGCCCCGACGGGCATGCCGGGGCTCTGCGCGTATCCAACCCGGAGGACATGTCCATGGACATTGGAAACTTCAGCAACAGGGATCGGGTAGCTAAGGAGGACAAAGACAGGAGAAGGTAAGAAACTGTGGAATCCATAAACAGGAGTTTCCCATGTACAGTTTTTTTTTAATGGACAAATATATCGAGTGGACATTACTCACATAAACAAAAAACGATGCATTAAACAAATCACTTTTACCGAATTCTCGTTTTTTTCAGAAGTAAAATTTATATTTCTATGCTATTTGTGAAATTATTCGTCAAATGGTTTCTGTCACAGCCATTTTTTTTACGTACTTTGCACTATTTTGATAAACACATGCCTGAAATGTATAGAACAATTAAGCTTACTTCTGCAATAGATTAACAGAAAGAAATGTAGACTTCATGTAATACCTCAAACCTTAAGCTTAAATGGAATGTAGAGTCATTAAATACATTGTTCAATTCCTACTTTAATGTGGCCCACTCGATGGCTGTGTGGTTAGCTTTTCTCTTCTCGTATGCCAAAGGTACTGTACTAACCACAAAGGTAGTATCTGCATTTTTTGGTTAGACTGAGTTATGGTTACCAGGTGGCTCTCTGTAATTTGTTCTATATAATGATAAGGTTTGATGGTCGCATCTACGCGGGAAATATTAAAAATGTTAATAAGTTAGTTAATAAGTTAACATGAACTACATAAAGTTATTAAACTTGAAACCGCAATTTCTCATTTTGATCCCAGTTGCATATACAACTTTTGTGCTTAGCACGGCAGTATAGTAGACGAAGGTATTTATTCATAGTTACATACAAAATTAGAACGGTAATTGGGGGGAACTTAACCTTGCAAGCGCTTCAAACTTTGTTTCATACATTTTGCTTGTTAGATTAATGAGTTTCATGATGTTACATATGATTACCGATAATGTTATTTCTATTGCCAATTCGAAACCAACCTCTTTTATGTTTACTCGCTTTTGGCAACACTTTTAAAGTAACTGGTATTAACGTTATGATTTATGCACTTAGAATGTTTTATTCTTTAAATTACTTTTTACTTAACAATTTTGAGCTTGAAAAATTCAATCTTAGCTTAGTCTATTTGCCCTCCAGAAAAATGTATATGAGTGCCCTTCTAAGCACTATGACCTTGTCGAACGAGGTTGTTTGTGCAGTCGGATATTGAAAATGAGCGGTCAAACGTGAGAATAGGCTTATGGTTTCTTAATGAATTTTATTTTAAAATGGATTTTTAATAAATTTTATAAAGATTACTATTATTTAGTGTAGATGAAAGAGTTTAATTTTTTTATTAAAAAGAACTTATAGTGAAGGGAAAATGTATAACATGCTTCAGATTTAGGAATTGGGTAGACAAAAAGGACAAAGATAAGGGGAAGTACGGTTAATTGGAATGGGTAGTCGAGGTTCTTTGGAAAATCGGATAGAAAATCGACCAGTCATAAAATGAAATAGAGCAGAGATGCGAATTCGTGTATGCGATTTTATTCAGTTTTATTTCATTAAGTCACGATAATGCATAGATGCTACCAGGAAGGTGTATCTGCTTCCACTGGCCTTTGAAAATTGGAAAAAAAAATAGTGATACAAATTATAAAATTTACTGGAGAAAATAAGCTGTGTGCCTTGTAATATAACTTTTAAATTTTAAATATGATGGAAAAGCAATGTATATCTATAAGTTGATATTTCTTATTAGGAGTTCATTTCTAATTTTTGAAAAATTAAGAATTTTGAAAAAAAGTTGTGTAATCTTTAAACCGCTTGTGTTTTTTAGGTAACCTTCCTACAATAAATGATCCTGCTGGCCCTTATTTTTAAATGCGGTGTAGAAATAGTGTTTCTTCAAAAATGAAATTTATTTACAAAATACAATGAGCTTCCAACCTGTTACTAAGGTTATTCAATCCAGCAAGGCAGCTAGTGCAAAGAACATTTAGTTGTTAAAAAGTTTAAAAAAAAATTCTTTTTAAACTAAACAAATGGTTTTGCAAGGTTTATGTGAAACATTTCTTTCGGCTTGCTACCTGAATGGATGGATAGCAAAGAAATTTATTTTCAGCGATCCACAAAATAGCCTTAAAAATTTTCCGCGGTAATAAATCATTCACAGAAGTTAAAAAGTTGTGTATGCTGTATTATTTGTTCTTTGATAATGCAAGAAAAGTGGAGCCATAGGAACTTGAAATTTATATCTACCAATCAAATAAACAGTAACTTATGATATAATCCAAAACCTAAATAATATTAGTAGAAAGTGGTATTATGGATAATTTGAAAGTACAAAACGAAACTTTAATGTCTGATCTTTTATCCGCTTAAGTTTGAAACTGAATGAACAATTGAAAGCTTAAGGGGGTGGAAAAAAACCGCATCAGAATTGTGAATATTTGTTTTTAACGTGTTTTTAAAATTGTTTAGAAACAATTAAATGATCTTCCCATGTTAATATAACTTAAAAAAATTAAACTACATTTCTTTTTAAAATTGTGTAAGTGCGGCAATTACAATTTTGGATACTCAAGACGCGAATACTTCGTAAAAGAACCCTTTTTGAATACCCAACATTTAACTGCCTCATATTGAATCAATTTCTCATCTTGAAATATGTTTTCAAATGAAAAACTCCCTTTTCATATGTGTTACTGCTTATAGCATTTCTTATGCACCCGGCAGGATTATGTTCAAGACAACTAAAGTTTGCATTCAAACCTTGATAAAATGAGATTTGAATTTCTTACCGAAATATTAACAGTTGTGTATTAATTTTGTTTTCAAATGAACTGTTTGAAACCCAGGCTACACTTACTTTCCTGAGAATGATACAACTTTTCTTCTTGACATTTAATTTCCAAAAGCCAGGGGGCTGGGTGCACCCTTATTTCCTTTCTGGCTGTACCCATGGTACTTCGATGTCTCTACATTTCGCACTGAGATCTGTAGTTACACAACCATCTAAATGGATAATTGGTCTTCTATTCAGATTTCAGATGATCCTGTTTACATATTAACGTTATATAACAAGTTGATATATGAATCAGATATGGTGATTATACAGCAAACAATTATTGAAATATCTGTGAACTTTTGTTGATAGACATATATTAAAAACTAACTTTTATGTATTTGTATACTGCTGTTTCATAGTAAACCCATGTATATATAACTGAAAATAAGCTTTTGAATCACAACAACTTAGTTTTCCATGCTCGAGCTTTATACTTGTTAATCGTAGTACAACTATAGATTTTTATTATGTTATTTAAATTGTAGTAACAGATGTTTATAATTTACAAAAGGACTTGACGTGCATGTTTATTGTTCTGGAAGTCTTTCAAAGGCAAATATATTGAGTGGACATTAGTCATTTAAAAAATAAACGATATATTAAACATATAACTTTTACCGAATTCTCGTGTTTGCAGAAGTAAAATTTATATTTCTATGATATTTGTGAAATTATTCGTAAAATGGTTTCGGTCACAACCATTTTTCTTACGTTCTTTGCATTATTTTGGTAAACACATGCCTGAAATTTATAAAACAATTTAGTTTATTTCTGGAATAGATTAACGGAAAGAAATGTAGAATCCATTTAATGCCTTAAACTTTAAGTTTAAATGAAATCATAAAATACATTGCTCTATTTCTACTCTAGTGTGGCACACTTGATGGCTGTGTGGCCTCTCATGCCAAAGATACCGGCTTTGAATCATCCTTAGTTAGATATGGATATTGATTGTGGTTAGGAATACTACGTTAAACTGTAGTCCAAGCTAGATTGGTCATTACTGAGCACAAAAATAAATCGTTGAGCAACCAAACAATAAAACCTACTCTATTTTGTTATAACAGATTTCTTTGAGAAACTGTTATATTTTGTACAATTTGATAAACATCGTTTAGTGTTGCAATATAAAATATAACAAATATTTTTTTAATATAAATCGAGTTCTTTAGTTGTATTTTTATATACTGTGAAGAATTTGGGGTTTTCACTAGAAAAGATTCAATCTGTTATAACAATACACTGACAATATGACAAACATCGTTTAGTGTTGCAATATAAAATATAACAAATATTTTCTTAATATAAATCGAGTTCTTTTATTGTATTTTTATTCAATGTGAAGAATTTTGGGTGTTCACTCGAGAAGATTCAATATGCAATAACAATACACTGAACATAACAAAACACAATAAGTTTTATTGCGTTTAATTCGAAGTTTTATATTCTTGAATTGCTTTGTTATTTCGCCGAAACGTGTAGTTATCAAAACTAAGGTCCTAGTATTATGAAGTATTGAGAAATGACCACAACACGATGTAAATTGTTTGAAATGTATTATAAAGAGAATCATCAAATGGAACTATTGTTATAAGGAATAAATTTGTATTTCTTCATGAAGTATTAATCACTTTAAACTGACAATAACTACATATTAGATTATTTAATGTGTTTAATTGTAGATATAACAATCAGTTATAATACGGCTGCATCTAAATCATACAGCCGGCCCTAATTTCAAATTTTATAAAATTTTGGCTTACATTTTGATGGTATCAAAATCATTAAGGTCATACTTTTCCTTGTTACAAGAACATATGTTCGGAAATATTTCTGGTATTATTCGTAATTTCATTTACGATCTTTTTACAAATACAAATAAAAATAATAAAAACCACAGAAACAACATTTTTTATAAATCCCTTATATGCATTCCATTTTTTGTGGTTAGTGTTTGCATCTAATTTAAATATTAAAAACATCTTTATCAGCAAAATATCCGGTAAACTGTTTTTCATTAAAATTAATGCGAATGTATGCACTCACATCCAAATATATTTTATTTATTCTGATTAAAACAATTTATTTGTTCTGATTAAAACAATTTATTTGTTCTGATTAAAACAATTTATTTGTTCTGATTAAAACAATTTATTTGTTCTGATTAAAACAATTTATTTGTTCTGCTTAAAACAATTTATTTATCAAAACAATTTTGACAACAGGAAATAGTTTCTTCAATGATCGGTTAAATGCTATTTCAGCGCGAATGGATAACTGCAAGTTGATTTAGTAGTATTCCGTAATAGCGACCTTTTAGTGTCAGTGACAACCCTCAAAATTTGATAAAATGCATTGTCATCAACATGGAAACTATCTTCCAAGCTCCGACCAGATTGGATAATGGAAAGGGGGTTAATTAGGCCTCTGCAGATTTGCCCGTCATCGACATACACAGCCAATCCTCCCCCCCCCCACCTAAACAAAATCAAAGTTAATATAAAGGATTTCAAAATGACGTCCAACTTCAGGCAAAAGACCCATCTCGGTTGTGTACGGAACTAGGAAATGCTTACCAAAAATGTCAGATAAATTACTTCGGGCAAATTAACTATTTCTAGCTAGAGGTTCTGATTTATATGATACATTTTATAAAAGCCAATCTTACGTTTTTTGTGCGGTTCAGCCTGTGCCAATTCCAGACTAAGTCTTATTTTTCTCGGAGAGAGAATTTATTTGATTTCTTCAAAATTCTTAGGCTTCCTTTTATTGCTTGTACCGTTTTCTTACATCATTGCTTGTACCCAGTTACTTTTCTCTTACTCGGAAGCTTATTGAGAAAATAGAAAAAAAAAATTAATTTTTGGGATTTTTATTTCATGTTTTTTTTTTTTTTTTTTTGCCTATCCATTGATGCATTACTTTAGTTTCTTTTCAAATTAGAAGTTTTATATTTTGTTTAAAAAAACAGACAATTATTAACTCTAAGACTTTTATTATTAACTTTGATTTTCTCTAAACGATATATTTTAAACTTCAATACATATTTTCTAACTAACCAGTAGAGGATATAGAGTTTATTTTTTGTTATGAAATTGTAGTACATAACTACTGATTAAACTGAGGTTATAAAATATCCTGTGATTTTATTAATTACTTTTTAAAATGCTAAATCTTTGTAAAAAAAGATATTTAAAAAAAAAAAAAATGTAAGATTGATTAAAATTTAATAATTTTTTTTTAATATATATTTTTTTTTAAACCAAATTTTAAACGACGGAATCTTGTATTAGGTCTATTTACCCCGTATAAAATTTCAAACTTATTTGTTACGAACATTCTAAGAAAAGGTTAAAAATTGGCAATTTTACATTACTTGTATAAAAAGAACAGAGTCCAAATAAAATAAGCCTTCAGTGTTAAATGAATTTTCAGAATCAAGATTAAGTTTGAGGTTAATAGACATAGGTTTAAGCGAGCACTCTAAACTTTTTTTGAGTTATTGCACTTTTAAACAAAAAAATATATGTCTATTATTTGAATTTATATGAAAGAATAGTATTTCACAAAATTTTTTTAAATTCTTATTCATTTTTTAAAAAATTTAAATTTTTTTACACATTTCTTAAAATGCCAAAGTTTTTTTAAGTATTAAAATTTGTTTACACAATTTTTTCTGAAGAATTCGCTTAACTATAATATATAATAATTGGCAATACAATATGGAATACTTGTAGCAATTAATTCTAATGTAGATGTTTATTCATAATAACAAGAAAAATTCTATAAATCAGTATTAATTTTACTTTAGTGTTAAAAAAATGTAAACTACACGAAGATGCCAATTTATAAAATAGACACATTTTACAACAAGCTCTAAAAATCTAAGACTTCTCCATTAATTAGAAAAAGGAACACCTTAGCTTTTCAAAAAACTTAATATCAACAAAAAACAAACTCTGAGAAAGTTTTCATTTCTTAGAAAAATCATCCTTTCATCAGGCATAAAATGTCAAATAACTCATTAAAAAAATAAATACAGTTTTAAAATTTTGCATGACTATTTAGAAGATTTCAAAGTATAATTATAAAATACAAAAATTGCTATTTTTAGCGTAGAGTGTCCCCTTAAATCCTTTGGGGAAGTTGAACAGGATTAAATAGCTTTCAATTGAGTATGTACAGGTGATTATTAAAATAATGGAAACACCCTAGATTTATTAGGAATCCGGTTTACTAATATGGCGTAGGACCACCTTTGGCATGTAATGCAGCTTGGATTCGCCTGAGAATCGAATCATACAAGTGCTGAATAGTGCTTAGAGGAATATTGTACCATTCTTTATTTCTATTTAGGCATTAAAATCTAGTTCAAAACCCGCTGATTCTCTTTCACTCAGCTTCTCTTACCGTCCACTATAATGCTTTACCGAAATTGTCTTGCCACGTTGTGTGTACGTTATTGTTATAACTTAAGCCGGATTTACACGTTACCAGTCGAGGTTCCAGTTTAGATCGCCAGTCAGTGACGTCACCAGGCTACTGGTTCCTGTAAACCAAACATTTTCTATTTACTGGCGCCGGCGACTCCGATCAACCAATCACGTGCGCTCTCCCGTGATCACAGATAGACGGCGCATCGGTCGCTTAGCTGACGTCACAGAACTGGTGATCTAAACTGGAATCCCGACTGGTTGCGTGTAAACCCGGCTTTACACTCTAGAAACGCTTAAAAGCTGGAATGTTTTGGTCACAGTTACTTCAGCTAGTCGGGCTCCCTCAATTTGGCCACTTTGAAAGTATCTTAACGGATGGCGTTTTACGCTTTTGAGAGAAAAAAAAACTAAGACGTACACAACTTCACTAAAGCTATCTCTCACATGTATCATGATATGTACTTTTAATATTAAAAAAAAAATAATCTGTTAGCTAGGATTATATTTTAATGCTTATTAAACGCTTTCTTAAATGTCACTTTTATTCACCGGTGTTTCCATTATTTTGATAACTACCTGTAGGTAGCTGGTTACCATTTTCTGATTTGACTTTGATGTTTTTAATAATATATATGCAATAAAATGTTGTGGATTTAAGTTCCTCATTTATAATAACAAGAATAAAAAAGTCAAAAATTAAAAATGTATTGATTAAACCTATAAAACAAATATTTAATAGACCTTATAAATTTAAATTTTTAAAGGATTTATCCATGTTTAATACCATTCTAGTGCGGTATTTAATTTTTCGCTATCTACTAAGAATTGGGAACTTAAACAATGGATTTGCTTAAGTCCCTCACGTAGAATAATTAGAATAAAGAAGTCAAAAATTAAAAATGTATTGATTAAACCTATAAAACAAATATTTAATAGACCTTATAAATTTAAATTTTTAAAGGATTTATCCATGTTTAATACCATTCTAGTGCGGTATTTAATTTTTCGCTATCTACTAAGAATTGGGAACTTAAACAATGGATTTGCTTAAGTCCCTCACGTAGAATAATTAGAATAAAGAAGTCAAAAATTAAAAATGTATTGATTAAACCTATAAAACAAATATTTAATAGACCTTATAAATTTAAATTTTTAAAGGATTTATCCATGTTTAATACCATTCTAGTGCGGTATTTAATTTTTCGCTATCTACTAAGAATTGGGAACTTAAACAATGGATTTGCTTAAGTCCCTCACGTAGAATAATTAGAATAAAGAAGTCAAAAATTAAAAATGCATTGATTAAACCTATAAAACAAATATTTTATAGACTTAATTCTTAATTCAAGTTCTTTAAGGATTTATCCATGTTTAATACCATTCTAGTGCGATTTTTAATTTTTCGCTATCCACCAAGAATTTGGAACTTAAACAGTGGATTTGATTAAGCTCCTCATCTAGAATGATAAGAATAAAAAAAGTCAAAAATTGAAAAGGTATTCATTAAACCTATAACACAAATATTTAGTAGACCTTATTAATTAAAAAAATTTAAGTATTTATCCATGTTTAATACCATTCTAGTGCGATATTTAACTTTTCGCTATCCACCAACAATTTTAATTACTAGACATCGTCTGATTATTAACCTTCAGTCAATGTTCTTCTACCCTTTTCTTTACATGGAGTGAGCAGTTTGTTATGATGGTATCCATATCTCAGAGATAACACATATCTCTCTATGAACGAATTATTTGAATCAATGTTTACATGATAAAATCTCGTCCTTGAAGTAAAACTGATCCATTTTGGATTACGTCAACTGATTTCCGACTTTTCGAAAAGAGGTTATCAGATATATATATTTTATTTTAGAGGGAAAAAAAAAATTATCGAGAGAATTGTTGCAACTCATGTTCGAATAATGTCCCACTGATTATAATGATATTATGTACATGTTAAAAATGAAAATTGGAGTTTTTCTAGCAAAGTTATGCAATTATCCGAAATATATCGTTTCAACCTTACATTTGTATAAAGGTATTTTGGATCGTCGAAATGAGATATATAAGCGGAATTGTTGCGACTCCTGTTCGAATAATGTTCCACTGATTATAATGATATTTTGTAGAGGCCCAAAATGAAGAAAAGGCTTTAGATAAGTTATGCAATTATCTCCTGAAATATATCGTTTCAACCTTCATTTTATATTACAAATAGTACAGTTTGGTTTTTATGTACGTAAAGGTATAAGTTTAAACTGCACGTGCTAGTTGTAATCATTGCTACAAAAACAGTGATACTAAATATAATCCGAATGATTCAATAGCTCTCTAATGATTCAATAGCTCTCAAGTTATGATTATTTTGGTTTAAAAATGAAAACTGGAGTTTTTCTAGCAAAGTTATGCAATTATCCGAAATGTATCGTTTCAACCTTCCATTTGTATAAAGGTATTTTGGATCGTCGAAATGAGATATATCAGCGGAATTGTTGCGACTCCTGTTCGAATAATGTTCCACTGATTATAATGATATTTTATAGAGGCCCAAAATGAAGAAAAGATCTTAAGATAAGTTATGCAATTATCTCCTGAAATATATCGTTTCAACCTTCATTTTATATTTCAAATAGTACAGTTTGGTTTTTATGTACGTAAAGATATAAGTTTAAATTGCACGTGCTAGTTGTAATCATTGCTACAAAAACAGTGATACTAAATATAATCCGAATGATTCAATAGCTCTCTAATGATTCAATAGCTCTCTAATGATTCAATAGCTCTCTAATGATTCAATAGCTCTCAAGTTATGATTATTTTGGTTTAAAAATGAAAACTGGAGTTTTTCTAGCAAAGTTATGCAATTATCCGAAATGTATCGTTTCAACCTTCCATTTGTATAAAGGTATTTTGGATCGTCGAAATGAGATATATCAGCGGAATTGTTGCGACTCCTGTTCGAATAATGTTCCACTGATTATAATGATATTTTATAGAGGCCCAAAATGAAGAAAGGGTCTTAAGATAAGTTATGCAATTATCTCCTGAAATATATCGTTTCAACCTTCATTTTATATTTCAAATAGTACAGTTTGGTTTTTATGTCCGTAAAGGTATAAGTTTAAACTGCACGTGCTAGTTGTAATCATTGCTACAAAAACAGTGATACTAAATATAATCCGAATGATTCAATAGCTCTCTAATGATTCAATAGCTCTCAAGTTATGATTATAACTCTTTCTCTACCCCCCTTTTTTTTTACCCCCCTCCCCTCTCCTTTTCGAGACTCAACCCAGATTTCATCATCTTAACAACAAAATATAGGAATGGAATCTTCACGATAATCTGAATGAGTTACATACTCATAGAAAATAACCCGGCTCAAAGGTCAAGATACCCATAAAAACCCGGTTTAAATTGGTTCAGTAGATCTCAACCCTCTATCCTCAATTTCACCACCTTAAGTACAAAATATCAGAGTGAAATAGTCTTCACTATAATCTGAATTAGTTAGACGCCTATAAAAAAAGAAAAAAAATCCCGGTTCAAATTGGTTCAATAGTTATTGTCATACCTCCTTTCACCCCTTATAATCGATTTCACAATCCTAACTACAAAACATTGGAATGAAATTATAGTCAAGACATCTTAAAAAAAAACAAAAAAAAACAACAAAAAAACACGCCAGTTCAAATTTGCTCAGAAGATCTCAATTATGATTTTACCCGCTTTCATCTCCATCCTCGATTTTACTGCCTTAACAATAAAACATAGGAATGAAATTGTTTTCTCATTTATCTGGATTAGTCAAGATACCTATAGAAAAAAAAATCCTTGTTTAAATTTGTTCAGTGGATCTCAAATTAATTTTATACCCCTTTATGGGCTTGAGGGGGGAATGTGGGCGGTTTTTAGAAATCTCATTAAACCAGTGACAATTTTCTCGTTTCGAAGATGAAGTGCGTAAAATTTCATCATGATTGGAAATAAATAGTAAACTCTTATAAATAACAAACGCACCCAATGGCTCTCTTCTTTATACATATAAACGTCATTTATATTAAACATATCTAGTCTTCCATTTTTGATAGAAAAATAAATATTTTGGTGATTTATTTACTTTATAATATATAAGTGTTGGTTGGTTGGTTGTATTCAGATTATCTGGCGCCGTCAGCAACACGAGGGCTATAATGCGCCGAAACATTCGTCATTAGACAAGCCAACATACATTTACAAACACCCATGCCAACACGGGACTCGAACCCGCAACCTCGCGGTCTAGAAGCTAGCATGCTAACCACTATACCGTTTGGTCGGCTAATATATAAGTGTAAAAGATTAAACGATTATTCAATGAGAATATGATGTTTTTACTGAAAGGATATCGCAGATAAATTATAGGGCACATCGTTAATCGACAAACAATATTTCATGAGGACATGTTTCACAATAGAGAATGACTGAATGGCAAAAGAGTTGATTCATAAATGTTATGGAGATAAGTTTGTTTATATACTCATGTCCAAGAGTTAAGAAGAATCGCTTTTTTCTTAAATTTAAAAATATATTACAATTAATGTATCAAAACAAATTATATCAGGGTTACCAGAAAAATTACTAGAAAAGGGTTTTCAGTTTCACTGGAAAAAAATTAGTTTTATCAGTGGAAATCACAAATTAAGTAGAGTGTATGGCATCCCCTGACCCTTACGCAATGTATGCATGCTCCCCAACGATTTTTCGTGTATTCGATAAGGTTTTGATTAGTTCTGTGCTTAGATATTCCCAAGCTTGTAAAAGAGAGATTTTTAATTCTGGAACCTAGGGGACAGAAAGCTCTATGTCCTCTTTTCTCAATACATTTTTAGGCATCTTTTGTTTTTGTTTATTGTTGAACAGCGTAAGAAAAAGTTGAGAAATTTCTTTCAATTTTTTTCCATAGCACTTATGTTTCATTGGGGCAGTTTTATACTCATACCGATGTAGGCAGCTGTTATGCGCATGTTGGCGTCGACTTCAACAATTTGCATCGACACGATGTTTTACTTTCTTCGTATGATTGACCACAAGTTATTTTTGAACCATTGCATTCGCTTTAAGGGGGTCCGGTACCGAAAATTAAAAAAACTTTATTTATGTACATTTAAATGTCAATAATTTATTTTATGTATGAGATACTATTTATATATCTTTGAGAAAATGTTTTTTTAAATATTGTGTTTAGTTATTTAAAAAAAAATTTAAAAACCAAGAAAAATCCATAATAATTGATGTTTGCGTATTTTGATATAAGTCAAGAAAAAATAAATTTTTTTTCAAAGTGAAAGCTTTCTGTAATACATAATTATATAAAGAAAATTTTGTCTTCACAGTATTTTGATAGGTGAATTAAAAAAAATTAAAACAATTCTCAAAGTTAAAATATTGAAATTTTTGCTTTTTTTTATGTTATCTTTTACGCTAAATGTTATATTTTAAAACAGAATTTAAAAAATAAAATTCTGTGAAGACAAAATATTTAAAACTATATAAATTAAATGCTCCAAAAATTTGAATAGCCAATTATTAATGGTTCTGGAGATATATCGATTTGAATATGCAACATCTGTGAAAAACACTAGTGTTCGAAAAACGCACTTTAAGCAGACGCTTCAAGGTGTTACGCCCATTAGTGATGTTTAAATAACAGGTAATTTTATGGCGTTCTAATCACCGGAGGAATAAGATAAAAACATCATTCTCTTCAGGAATGTATGAACTATTTTTTAAAATCAGAAAAAAAATTTGGGATTTTTGAAAAAATTTCGGTACTGGACCCCCTTAATACAGTCTTTCGCGTATTTTAAGAATTTTTCTAAACTTTTAGACATCAGTGTATGTTAGTGATATGATTACCATTTTCTATAAGTTAGGAAGTTAGTTTCTAAAGTTAGGATGTCAAGAGTCGTCGGGAAAGAATTTTTTTTTGATTTTAGTAATTATTTTATTATTTAGAATATAATTAATGTGTATTTAATAGAACTCGAGATGATATTTTAAAATTCAGTCCAATTTCCCTTTTTACAGTGTCCTTTCTGAATGAACCCAATTTCCTTTCATTATTGAAAAGTATGTAAAAAGAACGAATAGAACTTCTGGCCATATACATAGTGTCTATCTATCACATGAATAGCTCTCGCCAAGTTGTCTACCATCGTTAGTTGCCATGGTAACAAGACTAAACCCATTTTCAAAGGAGGATTCTAAGAATAAGCAATCAACATTTGCTGTGTTGTAACCTCTTTGGACGCCAATTTCCTGCTTACATCACCCTTATTCTAAATCGAAGAGGGTTGTTTCTATAGAGACTGCCACCATCCAGACAATCAAGCGGGAGCCATTCTCCTGATAGAAAGGCAGTACTTTATTTTTCCTGCTTGTTTCATTAGTCATAAGGTCATGTTTTTGGTGTAGTTTTTTTTTTTTTTTCAAATTCTTTATAGTAACTTCAATTTTGTGTGTGTGGGTGGGCGGATGTATATGGTGTCACCGCCGGAGGCTTAATTTATCCACTTGCCGTAATCCAGTCAGGCTGAAACTTGTTAGATAGATTTGATGTCGATGACAATGCGTTCTATCAATTTTTGGGGGCTGTCGCTCTCATTCAATGGTCGCCTTTACACATGCTTCTATTATCGCTTACGAATACTAATAAATCTCATTTAACCTATCATTGTTGAAACTCTTTCCTGTTGCCAAACTTGTTTTAATCAAAATAAATAAAAGTATGTGTTTCTATTGTCTTACGTCAGACTTATCAGATTTTACTCACGTTCTATTATACAGATAGCTGGCTTTATTCAAACATGTTCATTGTTCAATAATTTGGCAATATACAATGATTGAAACCTTCGCCTATTAAAGTTAACGAGGCAAAATCTTCGGAGGGCTAATTAATAAAGCAGAATCTTCACTAATAGACTCGTTGCAGATGACAATGTATTCAATCAAGTTTTGGGGGCAAAAAAGAAGTTAGTTAAATTATGGATCTTTTGGTCTTAGTGGTTAAACACAATGAAAACTCGATCTGAGCTCAAGAAGTGGCATGTACATAAAAATTGGCAATGAATAAAAATAATTCATATTAAAAACTTTGTTTTTATGGGTTATATTATTTAACTTATAGGGTATATATTGACAACTAGACTAGCTTGTATGCCTTTAAACCTAGTCACTCAAAAATAATACTGCCGGCTTCGAATGAAAAGATGGTAAGACAACATTTGGTTTCAAATCACATTTCAGTATCGTTGGAAGCAAAAAGAGAAATGCCATAAATTAGTAAAAGCTGCAGTATCACTGCAATAATTATGGGGTAAATATGTGGTAAATGAGTGATACGATACGCATTAGTGTGAAGCTCATGTTGAATTAGCACTGTAGAAGTTTTTTTTATTCTTCTGAAAACTTTGAAATTTTGGAGTTAACTTCTACGCCGACGATATCTTTCATTCTCAGTGTAAAGCGAAATAGTTCTTTTAGTTCCATCCAAAATTCCTCAAACACGTATGTTTATTTGTATATCTCTTTTAATAAGCAAACAAAACAATGGTGAAGTACTTTAATGACTATGTTTCGTATTTTATTACAGGACTGTTTACAGCGCATAGACATTTCGTGCATTAATAGACTAAGAAGCGACATCAAGTTTAGGTACCCCATCCAACACCATTCTGAATTTTTTTTATAGAATATAGAGGAATGCTTGAAGGCTATGAATATACTGGTCTGTCAGGGCAAAAATGGCCGAAACTGTATAAAAATAGACTTGAAGAGAGCTGAACTAAATCCGATTGCAAATATGTCATAACTTGAAAATAATAAGCATTCCTTTTAAATCTCTTATATTAACATTGATTTTGTATGTTTGTCGATGGCGGGCAAATCTGCGGAGGTCTAATTAACCTCCTTGCCATCATCTAATTGAGTTTTAACTTGGCAGATAGACTCGATGTCGATGGCAATGCATTCTACCAGATTTTGGCGGCTGTCACTGTCATTAAAAGGTCGGTTTTGCAGAATACTAATCATCGAAGAAACTCTTTCCAGTTGCCAAAATTGTTTTAATAAATAAATAATAAAATAAATTGTTTTAATCAGAATCAATAAAAGATATTTGGATGTGAGTGCATAAATTCATATTCATTTCTAATGAATAAATTTTGGAAAAGTAGAATTTTGCTGATAGAGATATTTTTAACATTTGAAATTAGATGCCAATACCAAGCACACGCTGGCAACAGAAACGACGCTTTGTTAATGAATACAAAAATTGCCGATGCATATGGGTGATTCTGAAATTTAAGGGAATTTGAGGAGGTCTAAAAACAGAAGAATAAAAAATAGATAATAAAATTGAAATTTTACTCTTTGATTTTTATTAACAAAACTAATACATTTACCACTTCCAAAAAAGGTAAAGGAAAAATATATTTTCTAAAAAAAACATTTTTCTAATTTTGCTTGTAACCTCCGTGGTTAACACAACTCATAGAGGTTATAAATAAGTAGAAATGAGTAGATTGTCATGCTTAAAACTTAATCTAAATGCCTGATGATACACTAGCTTTGCTTTTAGAGAAAAAAAAATTTGCTGTTTGATAAAAGTTAAAGTCAAAACTATGCTTAACATTATAAGGAATAACATTACTGAACATGGAGGTATACATGGAGGTATACATGAAAAAAAGAACTCACCTGATTTTTGAGGATTGGACAGTTTTTTCACAAACAATAGAAAATATGCAAATCCAACAACATCACCAGACGAAATAGTTGACTTGAGCTTCAATTCAGCTAAAAAAAAAGAAGACTGTACTGCTATGTAGTAGAATTTTAATCAAGTTAAAGATATTCCGTGGAGGTTACTTCAGCACCCCTGGGACAACTTATGTGCTTAAAATAAAGTGGTAAAATAAATTAAAACTTATATTTTTTGAGATTATTTAATTATTTATTTAATAAATAAATGTTTAACCCAGATTTTTCCGCAAATATACTATTAATCAGGTTTATTTCTTCAGTTAATACTTAAAAAACAAAGGTAGGGACATTCCATGGAGGTTACATTTCCCATACTTTGGATTTTTAAAAAAATAATAAATAAATATATAAAATAGAGACTGAAAACACATTAAATGTAAACTTTTTAACTTAATACTAATTTCCTCACTTAAAGGAATAAATATTAAGCCAGTAAAAGCACAGAGACTGAAATTTCCCCTTAATTTCAGAATCACCCGTATAAAGGATTTATATTATTTTTTTTTATTTTTTTTATGGGTTATTTATTTATTTGGTAACTCACTACTTTTTAATTTTCAATTCAGAAGATTGCAGACGATTTCAAAAGTCTGGCGACGTCTTACCAGTATCTTTTAAAAGTGAGCCAAGTTAACAATAAACATTACATTACTGATAGCGTAACTGAAAATGCAAACAGGGACTGAAATTTGCCCTTAATTTCAGAATCGCCCATATAAAGGATTTATATTAAAAACTTTGTTTTTATGGGTTATTTATTTATTTGGTAACCCACTGCCTTTTAATTTTCAATTAAGAAGATTTCAGACGATTTCAAAAGTCTGGCGACGTCTTACCAGTATCTTTTAAAAGTGAGCCAAGTTAACAATAAACATTACATTACTGATAGTGTAACTGAAAATGCAAACAGGGACTGAAATTTGCCCTTAATTTCAGAATCGCCCATATAAAGGATTTATATTAAAAACTTTGTTTTTATGGGTTATTTATTTGGTAACCCACTGCCTTTTAATTTTCAATTAAGAAGATTTCAGACGATTTCAAAAGTCTGGCGACGTCTTACTGGCTTCTTTTAAAATTGAGTCATGTTAACAATAAATACTACATTAGTGATGAAGTATCTGAAAATGCAAATCAGGCTTACTTTTAAAAGATAAGTACAGCGATCAGAGAAAGCTCATGTAAAAGTTTTTCTAATTATTTTATAAATTGTTCATAAAATTTCACTAAGTGTATTAAAAAATACCAAAATGTGAAAAATGCGCTGAATATTTCACCCAGAACTAGGTCATCAAATTAATAAATTTATTTTTCACGTGTGAGAAAATATTTAAATATTTATTCTTATTTACGAATTTCAAAATTATATTTAACCTTTTATCGTATGTTAATGCATTGATGTTAAACAAATACATAATTTGATTCCCTTCTAATTCCTATTTTATTCTAAAATTAATCATAAAAACAAATCTCTGTAAATTTTCTTTCTACATCTTTTCCAATATTTATCCAATATAAAACTGGCCTCTAAATATTTTATTTTAATATTTAAAAGTCCTATTTCTATTAAAAGTAAAGAGAAATCCTAATTGTTAAACTCGTTTTTGAGATAGTGTGTGAGTGGGGATGGGGGAATGCAAGTGGTAACCTCAATTTAATTTCAGTATCCGCAATTGTTGTTTTAATAGTTTGGAAAATATTACCATGTAAAACATCTGTCATTGAACTTTAATCCAATTTTTTTCCCTTTGTAACGTTATCATTTTCTTAAAAGTGGCCATCCAAAGGAATTTTTTTTTTTATCTTCATCTACTCGGGTAAACGTATTGGTTCAGCTTCCTCATTGTCTTTCAATGTAAATGTAAAAAAGACTGGGAAGACTATTTCAGTTTACCTATTAGACAATAAGTTTTTTTTTTTTACTTTTAAAACAACTGGAATGAAAGTGGAACATTACATTAAGGCCATAATAATGTTATGGAGAGTAATATAATATTTTTATTTTTATTTTGCTGCTTTGATTTTTACCCAAAGTTCGCATATTCTTGAAAGCTGCGTTACTCGGTGTTGATGGTTTATTTGATTTTTAAAATGTAGTTGCTTTTAAGTCTTAGTTGACAAGAATCGAACTTTGAACTAATAGAATAAATTTAAGTGGACAAGCTAAGTAACTTTAGTTTTTAAACTCGTTCGTGTCCCGTGAATCAGACGATATAAATGCATATTTAACCTAGTTAAAATAATTATTTTTCCATACAACTTTCACAGAAAGTAATATGATATAAAATAAATACATAACTATTAGATTCATCTTAATTTTATAATTCTTATCTGTTTACGAGTAGAAAAAAGAAAGAGCTAAAATGTCCCGTGCGTCAGCCAGAGAATTGACTAATATATATTTATAATGACTTTTAACAGTTCCCTTTAGAGTTCGAAACTCTTTTTTTTAATGTCCCTTTAATACTCGTTTGAAGCGTTTTGTAACATTAATTTTCTAATTTAAGTCCACAATTTTGAACTTTTGCAGTTTCCCATCAAATCAGAATATTTGTTGTCATAAACTTTATACAAAATTCTAATCTCAAAATCTTACTATCATCTGTAAAGTTCCCTTGGAAAATATTACACTGCTAAAGATATCGTTTTATCTCTATGATAACATACATAAATCTGTGGTGTACTCTGATGTAACACTCATTCATCGTTCCCTTCTAGGGCTCCAGTATCCCGGTGGTTAAAGTCAACGAGCTCTAGAGCCCTAGATCGTGGAATCGGTCCTGGTCTCACCGTGTACTGGTGTGTACAATAATGGGGGTCTGGCGCACATTAAATAGGTCATGACCTCAATGTCCTCTCTTTGGTGTGGTGGGGTTGGTGAGAGAGGTATACACGATAAGGTTTCGACATCTTAATACTATCGTAGTTCAAAATTACGAGGTGTATTTGGCTGTGATAAGCACTTCATAAATAGACAGCCGGAACCGTCAGTCGGACATTTTACTATTTTCCCTACTGATCTCTAACTGTAACTTATGGATAGCTTATAAGCGGTTTCAGTAATGCAAGTTGGTGAAGCCATTTGAATACTGTTATAATGCTAAGTAATCGGTTGCCCGATAGTTACCGATAGACGCTAACAAGTTTGGGGGGGGGGGGAACTTGTAGATATAAATCTTTATGGTCATTGTTAAGCCTTCTCCAACTTCAAGTCAATAACCAAGCAGGCTCTATTTAGAAGTTACAATTAGAGATCAATGGTTATCCCAAACCTTTTATCATATATATGCTTACATGTGTTTATACGTGTTTGTGCATACGTGTATGTTTATACTTGTAGAATTGTGTATATACATACGTGTATGCATGCGTATATGTACATGTACATGCATATACACATACCTAAATATATACATACATATGCATATGGCTGGTTTCTTGCTTTGGTTGATGCAGGTTTTTTTTAAATACGAATTTCACATCCCTATTGGAAATATATGGGTTACCTTTCCCGCTTTTCTAGTTTTATCTGTAACATATTTCTAAAGAACTTGTAATGTATGTTTCTTGAACTGCAATCATTATTGCTTTTTAAATGAAAAAAAAGTAAAAGAAGGAAAACTCGCAATTTCTCTTCCTATCTAATTTCTGCTGTCTACCCTGAGAAAGAGACCCTGAGAAAATGCCAGTATTGGATAATGTGAAAAAACTTAAATTATTTTATCCTTTTTGATGACTACTCATGCCGTGTTCTGAGTCATTAAGATGGAATAAAAATTGTAATTGATCTTGTGAAAATGAATTCATGTGATGAATCATATGATTCATTTTTAAATTTAAATTTAAAAAATGACTGATTAAAAAAAAGAAGCATTTTGGCGCCCCTCTCAAATTATTTCATGAAATTTCAAAACAATTTTTGCACATCAGATGAAAATAAGTCAATTTTAACATAAATTATAGTGAATTAAGCACTAATGCAAGTTGTGTGACAGTTTAAACTATAATTTGATCATTGCTCTTTGTGGAATAGCTTTATTGACAACGTTTAGCTTAGTTTTCATGGTTCCGGCTGTCTAGTTCTGCCACCATTAAGTGCTTACCAAATCCAAATACGTCTCGTAATTTTGAATTGCGACAAGATCACTAGGTCAAAAACTTATAGCGCATACATCTCTAACCCACACCACCACACCAATGAGAGGACATTATGGCCATGATCTATTTAATGTGCACCAGCCTTCATTATCGTGCTTACCAGAATTCGGCGAGGCATGGCTGAATCCACAATGAGTACCTTGACTCACCAATCCACTGGAACCCTTGCCAACGTTTCTATATAACTATTTATAGAACAGGGGATACAGGAATTTTATTCCTTAAATTCTGTAGAATTAAAATGGTGTAGAGTTTCTATGAATTGAATAGAACCTAAAACATATATTTTAAGAGGATCATTAGCCAGTCTCTGCTTCGTATTAATGCTGAATTCTTTTGGACACAGTAACTTCCAAAGTTGTATTCTTCTTCTCTTCTGCTTTGTTTTGGGTTAGTCAGATATGTGGCACCTCTGCTTTAGGTTAGCATTTTGTACCATTCTCCAAACCCAATGTTTCTTAGCTCCATTTATTCGGGTCGCCCACTTTGGCAATAAAGTCTGACAAACCCTTGATGGAACTAAGGTGTATCTCTTTAGTGTTGGTGATTCCTAAAGTTGTAAGTCGAGTGAGGGCAAGAGCATCACATTCATATATAACATGATGTGCCCTTTCCTCGTTTTTGTGACATTTCCTACTTATGGGGTCTTGTTGAAAAAGTCCCATTGTATGAAGGTGTTTTCTGAAATGGTAGTGCCCTGTGATGAAGCCCACAATTGCTTGCATCTTCAGTCTTGGGTATCTAAGAATTTCAGAGGCAATCTTCGCAGATGATCTGATGATAATACTTTTAGCGTGTTTTTTTCCAGAAGAACTTCTCCACCTTTTATTCATCTCCTGTTTTTCCCATTTATGAAGAACACTTTTTGCAGTCTTCAGATCGATCCCACAGAAGGGCTCCGCACCAATTGGATTATAAGTCGATCCTTGTTTTGCAAGTTCATCTGCCTTTTCGTTGTGCCTTACCTTGTGTCCTGGCACCCATATAAGAGTAACTTCATTTTCGATTGCCAGTTCTCCTAGAAGGTTTCTACATTCCAAAACAGCCTAAAGTTGTATTGCTTTCAAGAGCGTGAATTTTTTTACTATGTATAACAACAGTAAAAAAAGAAAATTAACAAAATTTAAATGGGAAAATAGCTAGTGGTTTGTGTGTATTATAAACTTTTAAAGGTTTTATGAGGTAGCTTATAAAACTTTAAAAACGTGTAACAAAAATAACACCAAATATATCACTACCTGTAAACAAAGATTCTAATAATCTGAGAGGCGACTGCAAGATTAGGTTCCCCATCGAGCATCCCTCAGAATTTTTCATAAAATGTGGAGAAAATCGAGTAGATTATGAATCCATTGGTCTGCCGTGGTAAAAATGGCCCAAAGTGGTTAAAAATCGACTGTGAATGAGTTGAACTAAATCCGATTGCCAAATATGTCATAGCATACCAAAAAGTGAGCAAACTTTTTCCAACTGGTAGCCCACCGTACTTTGATTTTCAATGAGAAAAAGCGCTAACGATTTCTGATCTCTGGCTCGGGAAACTTGCATCTTTTGAAAGTAAGTCTAATTAGCGTCATCAGTGACATAATATTTATTGCCAACTTGACTCATTTGGGAAAAATTCAAGTAAGCCGTCGCCAAACATCAGAATCATCTGCAACCACCTTCTTAATTGAAAATTAAAGAGCGATAGGTTACCAAATAAACAAGAATGTTCATTATTTGGCAAGTTATGGCCTATTTGTTCAACTTTTTCAAAGTCGATTTCTGACCAATTTCGGCAATTTTTGCTACGGCAGACCAGTGGATTCGTAATCAACACACTTTTCTTCACATTCTATAAAAATTTCAGAATGATGTTCGATGGGGTACATAAGCTTGCAGTATACTCGTAGTCTTTAACAAGATATGTCAGAAAGTGCTTCAAAACATTTTATTGCAATTTTAAATACGATTCATTGATCTCTCTTCAACTTCTGGATAGATTAACCCCTTGACATACAATGACTTCTCTGAGACGTCATTCATTGCATGTGCTATTGTAGACTTTGACATTTCTGAGACGTCAAGAACTGTCTTCGGTGAACACCGAGCAGTATATTATTAGATTATCTGTTTCGGTCGTGCATTGATGCTGTTTTGTTTAGACTGTTGAAGATGCTTTTCCCGTCGCATCATGATCTAATCTGAAGTTATGTTTCAGCATCAGACAATTTTACATGTATGTCAAGGGCTAAAAAACGATTTCTACTTTGCAAACAGTTTAAGCCAATTTAATACTTTTCCCCATCTATGCTACGTAATAGGTTGCCATGGTTACAAAATCTAACTATAGATAGCTTATAAAATATAGGTAGCTTATAATTTTTTTTTAAATGTGTAGTAACTAGGGGAGTGGAACATCGCACAACTTTCAATTACACTATATTACTGATGTGAATTTGTGACTGTTACCGTTTTTATATTTCCATCATTCGTTTCGAAAAATTGCCAGTTTGGCGATATTTTTACGATAAATGTAACAAGAGTCTTTAAAAAAAAAAAATTCCGCCAAAATTGGTATTTTGGCGATATAGGCGAAATACTTTTCAACAATTCTAATATTATCATTTCTTACAAGTGAAACTGAGAAGAGGAGGAATCGTTGATAAGCTATGCTCAAGCAAAGAGGGCTCTGTGTTGAAGGCATTTGTTTTTCAGCCCTTAAAGCATTTTTAAAGAAATTTCGCAGGTAGGGATGTTTAAAACACCTTAAGAGGCATTCCCACAGAGATTTCGATTAAAATCGTTAGAGCCGTTTTTTAGTAATCATTGAAAAACACGATTTTTTTCAATGACAGTTACCTTATGCGCATGCGCGATTTTGACAAAAACCTTAATGGTAGGTTCCTGTGCCATCACCAACCTGCTCGCCAAATTTGAACATTGTAGGTCAATTTTTTCGGGAGTTATGCTGACCACAGACACACAGACAGACATTTTTTCTAGATCACTTTTTTGAAATAAGGATGTTCCAAAACGAGGAGAAATGCAAAAAAATTGAAATTTATACTTTGTTAATGATTTTTTACTTTCAATTACCCATATGTATTATACATAGGGTAATAAAAGTATAGCATTCGGTCAAAAAAAAAAAAAAAAAAAAAAAAAAATCGATTTTTTTTGTTGTTTGCATTTCTCCACGTTTTGGGACAACCTGATTTCAAAAAAGTGATCTAGAAAAAATGTGTGTCTGTGGTCAGCATAACTCCCAAACAAATTGACCTTCAATGTTCAAATTTTGTGAGCAGGTTGGTGATGGCCCAAGGATCTACCATTAAGGTTTTCGTCAAAGTCGCGCATGCGCGTAAGGTAGCTGCCATTGAATGTTTTTCAGTAATTGCTAAAAAACGGTTTCAACGATTTTGATAAAAATCGCTGTTCTAATGCCTCTTAAGGTATTCTAAACATTACCACTTCCGTAATTCCCTTAAAAATGCTTTAATGGCGTAAAAAGTGGAAAAACTAATGCCTTCAACACAGAGTTCTCTTTCCTTGAGTATACCTCATCAACGATTTTTTTTTCTCTCCCCATTTTTGCTTCTAAAAAGGATAATATAAGGATTATCGAAAAGTATATCGCCAAAAACGCCATTTTGGAGGAGTTTTTTTTTTAAATACCCATACTAGAATTTTCACCAAAAATATTCTTTTATTGACATTTCGAAGCCTTTTCTTCTAAATCTATGATGAAAATATACAAACGGTAAATGACACAAAGCCAGGTCAGTATTATAGGGTATTTGAAAGCTGTACGATGTTCCACACCCCTAGTTTTATTATCGTTGTTATACCTGGTGTAAAAATTCATATATTTTAAATCAATGTATTGGGAGATATTGTTGTTAAAATAATAAAGCATTATGTGGCAGGGACAGACTAACAATTCTTGTTAACCTTAAGCTAAATCACCACCTGTTAACAAAGATTCTAACAAGCTGTGTCAGAAACTGCTCTTAAAGATTTTGTTGCAATTGCAAATACATTGCAGTGGTCTCTTGCTTGAACTTCTGAATAGCTTGTAAGCGGTTTCTGCTCTTCAAGCAGATTAAGCCAATTGAATACTTCTCCTGATCTACGTTATGTAATAGAATACTTCCCTCATCTACGCTACGTAATAGAATACTTCTCCTCTTCTACACTACGTAATAGATTGCCCATGGTTACAAACACATTCTAACTTGTTTTGGGGAAAGTTGTTAATATAGATTTCAATGGGGATTGTTAAGCCTTCTTCGGCTTCAAGTTAATAATTAAGCATGAAATATCCAAAAGTTGCAGTTATACATCAGTAATACATTTTTATAGAATCTCTTGCAATTAAAAGTAGCTGGTATAATGAATTGAAGCTCATTTTGTAACTAAAAGTGATTTGAGTCTTGTTTTTTATTTTCAAATTATTCAAATCCATTATATTAGCTACGATTGTGCGTGTCGATGGAATCTGCGGAGGCCTAATTAACCCTCTTGCCGGCATCCAATCGGGCTGAAACTTGCCAGATGTATTATATCAAATTGACAATGACAATGTATTATATCAAATTTTGGGGCAGAAACTGTCACTAATTAATAAACCAACTTGCTGCTATCCAATAGCGCTAAAATAGTATTTAACTGACCATTGAAAAACTCTTTCCTGTTGCCAAACTGTTTTTAATAAATAAATTATAAAATGGTTTTATTCAGAATAAATAAACGGTATTTGGATGTGAGTGCATAACTTCCTGTTTATTTTTAATTAATAAATTTTGAAAAGTAGTTTGTTGCACATTTTGCTGAGAGAAATGTTTTTAATTTTTAAAATTAGATGTATGCACCAAGCACGCGCTGTTTACAGAATTGGCGCTTTATTAGTGAATATAAAAATTGGCTATGCATATAAAGGATTTATACAAAAAACTTTGTTTTTATGGGTTATATTATTAATTTTCGAATTTTTTTACATGAATGATGCTAAGAGAAAAAATTAAACGCATTTATTTAAGACATTTTTTTTTTTTTATAAAGACCGAAATAAAATAATGTGGTTTATTCTTATCTAGGTACGGAGATTATCAAAAGAAATTGATATATTTTCTTTTAGAGGTGAAGGCTATTCACTACCTTGCCGAATTCGTGCCTCTGAGCATAAAAGGTATTTAAGTATGCATTTGTTCTCGTGTTCGAGTCCTCACGTTGGTGGTCTACAATATCTTAAAACTAAAGTAGGCATGACTGTGATTGTGACATATAGTCTAATATCGATTGCCGTATTCTGAGGTTTATTTCATTCGTGACGCAAATTGTTGAGAGGTAGTTACACATTTGAATGACTGTCCGGAAAGTAGCTATCAGGTAGTTCTTGCTCGAAGGAAAATCTTATGCATTGTTTTGGGCGGGGTTTCTTTTTGTAACACTTTTTTTCTCATCTTAACATAACTAAAATATAAAAATTTTATACCATTATTTTAAACATCAAAACATCAAAACTCCACTTCTGGAGAATAGTTTATTTACAATTGTACATTGTATTATTTGTTTGAAAATCCAAGTTAAAAAATAAAAAAATTTGGTGTAGTTATGATAGCATATAGTAGATGGAAGAACTATATAAAAGAGAAAATCACAATTTAAGCAAGTTCAGGAAACCTAGATAATCTTATCTTTTATCCATAGAAAGTTTCTAACTCTGGTGGATTTCCAAAAAATAATTCCCCTAAGTAATCTTAAATGCGCAAGTTGCGCATAGACCCACTTAGTCTAATAAAATCAAAATGATTGCAACCTTTTTGTAGTTAAAAACAAACTGTAGCTTACGCTAACATCCTACATACGATATTCTACTGTAGTGATATGCGCTTCTATAAATGACTCATATTTATATAAAAGTATTGGGAATCTGGTAAATTTCATATCTTCAGATTTTTCACCAACAACTTAAAGTAGGCCATGATCAACAAAAGGAGCATTTGGCTCCTCAAAACTATTATGAACTTTAAGATAATCTAGCGATTTTCAAGTGTAAAAATCGTCATAGAAAACATTTAACCCTCGACAGAGTCAATTTAAAATAGTACAACTTAAAATAGGACTTGATATCAACTAAAGGAGCATTTTTATCCTTAAAACTATTATGCATTTTTAGAGTGCTTTGGAGATTTGCATAGGTAAAAATGGTAAACGAAACATTTAACCCTCGATGGAGTCAACTTAAAATAGGACAACTTAAAATAACTTGATCAACTGAAGGAGCATTTTGTTCCTCAAAACTACTATGAACTTCAACAGGATCTAGTGATTATCAAGAATAAAAATCGTCATCGAAAACATTTAACCAACGACCGAGTCAATTTAAAATAGCACAAAAACGTAAAATAGGAGTTAATATCAACTGAAGAAGTATTTTGATCCTCAAAACTACTACGCATTTTTAGAGTGCTTTAGAGATTTGCATAGGTAAAAATGGTAAACGAAACATTTAACCCTCGATGGAGTCAACTTAAAATAGGACAACTTAAAATAACTTGATCAACTGAAGGAGCATTTTGTTCCTCAAAACTACTATGAACTTCAACAGGATCTAGAGATTATCAAGAATAAAAATCGTCATCGAAAACATTTAACCAACGACAGACTCAATATAAAATAGCACAAAAACGTAAAATAGGAGTTAATATCAACTGAAGGAGCATTTTGATCCTCAAAACTACTATGCATTTTTAGGGTGCTTTAGAGATTTGCATAGGTAAAAATTATAATCGAAAACATTTAACCCTCGACGGAGTCATCTTAAAATAGAACAACTTAAAATAACTTGTTCAACTGAAGGAGCATTTTGTTCCTCAAAGCTAATAGGAACTTTTTGCTGATCAAGCGATTTTCAAGGTTAAAAATCGTCATCGAAAACATTTAACCCTCGACAGCGTCAACTTAAAATAGGACTTGATCAACTAAAGAATTTGAAAGAAGCATTTTGCTCTTCAAAACTACTATGAACTGCTCTATCGATTTGCATATGTAAAAACAGTCACCGAAAACATTTACCTCTTGAAAGACTCAAAGAATGACTCTGTATTCTTTGAACCATGCGTGGTGATACTGTCATAGAAAGAAATGATTAGACAGTCACGACAAGTTGAGTCGTAATCATGTAATATTGTAAAAAGTGACACGGCAACTCATTATATAAAAATAAATTCTGTGTGGGTAGAACTTGATTTCAAGTTTATTTTTAGAAGTCTAAATATTAAGGTTTTTTTTTTGTTTAAAGTAATAAAAGGGAAATATATCTTGAAGTAAAAGTAGAATATTTTTTTCAAGAAAGTTTTTCTTCTTTATTCACTAGAAGTCATAAAAAATATTTGACTTTTAATGTTTCACAGCTAGTTTTTACGATGTCTGCTCAGAAGAAAAGTAACAATGAATATACAATTTGAAATACTGATACACTAATTAAATATTCTAGCAATGATCGTGAATCTAAATAAACTAATTTGTTCATTACAGTGAATTACATTTTTTCAAATACAGGGAGATCACTACACATTGTTTACAGTCTACTTTTTTGACATTTTAAATACCAACCCATTAAAGACGACTTTGAAATGGATAAACAATCATTGTTTTTTACTTTTACCTTGTTTATTTAAATCATTTACGGTATATTTTGAATTTTTCAGATTTTTTGGAAAATTATTTTTATAATTTTTAAAAAACACTAAGTGGAACCACAATCACAATTTATTAGCAAAGAAAAAACTAAAATTTTGATTGGCAAGTTTTCTTGCCAACGGTCGTTCATGGGTTAATTA
The DNA here is from genome assembly GCA_963978545.1 of Linyphia triangularis. Lineage (NCBI taxonomy): Eukaryota > Metazoa > Arthropoda > Arachnida > Araneae > Linyphiidae > Linyphia > Linyphia triangularis. Next base: position 98,663,206 of record OZ021721.1, read on the forward strand.
AAATTCCAGTTACATTATACAATATTTAAGATAACTTCACGATATTAAGATAACACACGATATCAAGATAACTTAGAGGAATTACTTATTTAGGAAATTCCTCAGAGTTAAATATTGTATTCTATTTTGCTGAGAAATATATGATTTCTTAGATTTCCTCAACTTGCTTAAATTGTGATTTTCTCTTTTCTATAGTGTTTCCATTTAATATACCCTATTACAACCTTCTAAAATGTTTGAACTATTACTGATTTTTTTAACTTCGATTTTCAAAACAATTAACGTATTATATAATTGAAAAATAAACAATTTACGTATTATATAATTGAAAAATAAACAATTCGTCAAAAGCGGAAGTTTTAGCCCTTAAATTCGTAAAACATTTATAAAATTTGGTTAAATATTATAGGATAAAAAAGGTTATTCACTATAAAGCACTGTCCAGAAATTATAAATAAGATTAGTAGCTTTAAGATAAATCATTTAAAAAAGAAGTATTAATTGATTTGTTCAGCAACTCTTGTCAGTACCAATTTTTTAATATTTGATTGATAACTTTGTATAGTATTTACTTTAACATACACTGATTCTAGCTTGCTTCAACTTCATGTGCATCTTTGCTATTTTTACAATTTTTAATAACACAGTTTCTCTAATGTTTTGTACAGCACCCAAAAAAAAAACACAGAACGATGGCTATATCTTTTGTTCTAATTGTTGAAATAACAAACAAAAGGTACCGCTGTAAATCGTGAAAGGTTTTTAATAATTGTATGTAGTTTTTTTTATCATGAGGGGTCATCTACATATTAAAACATAACCAAACTTTAAAAAGTTCAAAAGCAACCTCATAATATTATTCCATATTTGGATTCAGCATTAAAAAAGAATGCGAAATACAAAAATTCGTAATTTTCTAATGAATGGTTTGTAATTTAAATGTTAAAAAGAAAATGATAAATTAATGTTAAATAAAAAAGTTGGTTTTTTGGCCATAAATACTTAAATAATTAATATATTTCAGTAATTTTTTTTTCAAAAGGTAGTTTGTAAATGGCCAAACATAAATAGCAATCAGCTTTTGAATCAATTTCTTTTTTAATAATTAATTATTAATTAATAAAGCAATTAAAATTTTTTTTTGAATAGAAACATATATTTTTTTTTGCTTTCATTAGATTTACCATGGTCTAAAACCCCCCCATAATTTTTTTCTTTCCATTTTGACTATTAGTTCTCGATTTTTTAGAGAAAATGTACAAAACGCTCACTTTAAGGGACCGTATAGTAGACGACTTTTGAAAACTATCAAAGATTAATTCAAGGTAAACTAGAGGTGTGGAAAATCGTATAATGTTCAGTTATCGTATAACCGATAGTTTAAAAACTAAGAAACGCGCTTTAATAGGAAAGTGAACTAAAAAGTAGAAGATAATTTTAAATAAGTTTGAAATAAGAATAGTGATTAACAAGAAATATTTATTTTATCGTAAAAAAGCGTGGGGTGCTTGATGTCAATTTTTGTATATATTTAATGACAGATATTGGTAAAAGTAGAGTCATTATGAAAATATCTTAAAAAGCAACCCACGCTTTTGTACGATAAAATAAATATTTCTTGTTAATCACTCTATTCTTATTTCAAACTTATTTAAAATTATCTTCTACTTTTTAGTTCACTTTTCTATTAAAGCGTGTTTCTTAATTTTTTAATCTATTGATTTTTTTCTACTTTTTAGTTTGATTTTCTATTAAAGCGTGTTTTTTAGTTTTATAAATTATTAATTATTTGTTCTGTAAACTATCAATTTTTTTTTTTTTTTTTTTAATTTTCTTTCTTAAATTCTATTTATTTAAAACAACATTTTTTAAGCAATTTCAATAAGTTATCCTTTAAAAATTTTACTGAATCATGTGACTTTTTCATTTTATAAATAATTTCGACGATCTAGTTACATTTGTGTTTATAGTGAAATATTTCTGTAAAATATTCATGCTTTGCTAAATACTGTTTACTAATGCCTACATTTAATATTTATTAATTTTCTAATTATCAGTAGTATTCGTTATATTTCTGCAATTACAGTTTTCGATATTTTATTTATTTCGTGTGAAGAATGCACATCTTTAATGTTGTAAATAAATTATGTTACTTTTGCGTTTACTTGCTATTTTTGTATTAATCTTAAACATGACACTATAAATCCAAGTAGTTTCTATGCAATTTTAGACTAATACTTGTATTTTTTAATCTTCGTGAAACGCGCCACATTGACCGTTCTATTTCTCCCGCTGTGAAGAAGAACCTTAAAAATACCTTTCGTTTTATGGAAATTCTCCCTGAAGATCGGTCAAAAAATGGTCGAAATATTTTCGCTCATATGTGACGTGTTTTTCAACATAATTCATTGAAATTTGGTATACAGGGTAAATGATGTATTCTGAATCGAATGAAATGATAAAAAATAAGGGTTCGTATTGAAATTTTCGAAGATAGCGTTACTTTTACTTAGTAAACGGTCCCTCAAGAAAAAAAAATTGCATAAGATATATAGAAAATCGTAAGCAAAACATTTTGGTGCAAACCGTAAGATTCTACGATAATTAGAACCGAAGATATAGCCATCGTTCTGTTTTTTTTTTTGCGTACTGTACAATGGTAACATTTAGCAGAAGCTTCCTTACTTTCAAGATAAATTGAATTGTAAACCATTTGTAATGTCATAATTCGGTTGTTTCAAGATAGAACGAATGTGAGTGTTAATGTTAAAAATTGTATTTATATTAGGGTAGATTTACAAATAAAAAAATTGCAAAAAGTGATTTCGAATGTGTGGTTCTTAATAATGTATAGTTTTCAATGAAATCTTAGTATTCTAGAATAAAGTTATTGTTTATTCTTCCGTTAAGTTATTTTTTTTTATCAAACTTTAAAAATAAGCCGATTTCTTATATTAGTGGAGAAAAAAAATCTTATTTAATCTCTTACGACTCAAATTAAATAATGATGTTGCATTTTTTTTTTTTTTTTTAGGAAAAGTATTATTAATAGTAAGTAATTATACGATTTATTTACATGGTTGTATAAAAATAATAGATATTTACGAAAATCTTATGCTCACTGCCATGAGCAAACGATTTACAATCATTTAAAATATCAAATGTCAACTAATTCAAGGACATCACTATTCATGCAATTTGTATGGTACATTGTATACCAATGTGTATAGTATTCTGGCCATAGAAAATGAAATTACGATGGAAATTCTGCATGTAAGGAAAAAATAGTACAATATATTGTGCACCAATACGTATAGTATAATTGAGCACCAATACGTATAGTAAAATTGAGCACCAATACATATAGTATAATTGAGCACCAATGCGTATAGTATAATTGTGCCCATAGGAACTGAAACGATGAAGGGAATTATGCATATAAGGAAGAAAATAGTACAATATATTAGACATCAATGTATACAATATTACTTTGCAGGAACTGAAACGATGAAGGAAACAATGCATATAAGGAATAAAATAGTATACATTGGACATCAATGTATACAGTTTTACTTTGCAGGAACTGAAACGATGAAGGAAATAATGCATATAAGGAATAAAATAGTATACATTGGACATCAATGTATACAGTATTACTTTGCAGGAACTGAAACGATGAAGGAAACAATGCATATAAGGAATAAAATAGTATATATTGGACATCAATGTATACAGTATTACTTTGCAGGAACTGAAACGATGAAGGAAATAATGCATATAAGGAATAAAATAGTATAATACATTGGAAATCAATGTATATAGTATAACTTTGCACAGGAACTGAAACGACGAAGGAATTATGCATGTAAAGATAAAATGGTACAATATATTGTACACCAATGCGTTTATCATAATTGTGCACAGGAACTGAAATTATTAAGGAAACTATGCAGGTTAGGTAAAAAATAGTACAAGACACCGTGCACCATTGTATATAGAATACTGTGCGCTGGAATTGAAAAACGAAAGAAACATGCATGTAAGACAACAAATAGCACATTATATACTGCGCATTAATGTGTATAGTATAACTAGGCGCAAGAACTGAAATGACGAAGAAAATTATGCATGTAAGAAAAAAAAATCTTGAATATAGCGAAGTAATAATTTCTTGTTTCACTATCTCGTTTTGAAGGTCAATTTGAAGTTTGAAAAACGGCTAAGATGTGTTGTAGTCGGAAAATGCAACCAGCGCTTGCAAACGAAACAAGTCCTTGTCATGTTGTGGCGAAATGAAAGTGCAATGTTTTATAGTCCTCCCAACTCTGTCATAAAATATTATACTGTTATAATTCTCATTCTAGCCTTTTACCTATTACTGGCTTCTGCCTAGCGAAGCAAAATCACAAATAACTCGTTCGACTCGTAAAGTGGTTCCCAACTCACGTACCTCAACGGATTATGCACATAATTATGCTGCTGGAAATGTTGCTTTTGACTTCTTTATGCTTCTATTCAATGGGATTTTATTTTAGATGTGTTGATAACCATAGCATAAGGCTTTACTACAAATGCAAAGCAACGAATTTGTGTATTGTACCCAAAACACAAAAGATATCACTTTGCCAAAGTGATTTAAAAGTAGAAGTAGTTTTCAGTTTCAATTCACCCTTTCAGCCCCGAGGCTAATTAGTTTATCAATGATTGTTTTAAAAAGAGACCATCAAATGCAAGGCAAGGAATTTGTTTTTAGTAGTCAAATACAAACGCTATGACTTTGACAAAAGGATTTAAAAGTAGAAGTAGTTCTCAGTTTCAATTCACCCTTTCAGCCCCGAGGCTAATTAGTTTATCAGTGATTGTTTTAAAAAGAGACACTCAAATGCAATGCAATGAATTTGTGTATTGTAGTTAAATACAAACGATATCACTTTGACAAAATGATTTAAAAGTAGAAGAAGTTTTCAGTTTCAATTCACTCTTTCAGCCCCGAGGCTAATTAGTTTATCAATGATTGTTTTAAAAAGAGACCATCAAATGCAAGGCAAGGAATTTGTTTATAGTAGTCAAATACAAACGCTATGACTTTGACAAAAGGATTTAAAAGTAGAAGTAGTTCTCAGTTTCAATTCACCCTTTCAGCCCCGAGGCTAATTAGTTTATCAGTGATTGTTTTAAAAAGAGACACTCAAATGCAATGCAATGAATTTGTGTATTGTAGTTAAATACAAACGATATCACTTTGACAAAATGATTTAAAAGTAGAAGTAGTTTTCAGTTTCAATTCACCCTTTCAGCCCCGAGGCTAATTAGTTTATCAATGATTGTTTTAAAAAGAGACCATCAAATGCAAGGCAAGGAATTTGTTTATAGTAGTCAAATACAAACGCTATGACTTTGACAAAAGGATTTAAAAGTAGAAGTAGTTCTCAGTTTTAATTTAACTTTTCACCCCCGAGGCTAATTAGTTAATTAGTGATTGTTTTAAAAAGAGACGCTCATATGCAAGGAAAATGAATTTGTGTATTGCAGTCAAAACACAAAATATATCGCTTTGCCAAAGTGATATAAATGTAGAAGTAGTTTTCAGTTTCAATTTACCCTTGAGGCCCGAGGTTAAGTAGTTTGCCGGCGATTATTTTACAAAGAGACAATCAAATCATGCCTTTAATGTAGGAAACAATATTTTATTTTTTCTCAATATAGTATTTATAACATATTTTAATAATAAAAAAAATAGATTTAAAAAAATAATAGAAATTCAGAAATTTGGATGGTGATATTTGATATCACTGGTCTTGAAAGCGTTAAATACTGCAAATTTAAATTGATTTGTGTTTTATAGGATTGTGTAAATAAAACGTAATTTTAAGTAAGAATACTCATCGGTTTAGTTTTTTTGGCTAAGAATTATATTGGAATCATGTATGCTAAACAATTTAAAATACAAATTAAGTTTGAAATATTTATTTATCTGGAAATAACTGTATGATAGAATAAGATAAAAAAAATTAATATTGTAAAAGTTATGAAAAGACAGTCTAAAATAATGCAACGTTTAATTACAATATAATTTCGATAAATAAGGACAACCTAAAGTTTGAGAGTTTTTACTTCTGAAATCTCACATTCAATCTGATATTTTAAATATAAGGGAAATTGTTTTGCATTTTAATTCAATACAGAATAATAAAAATCTAATTTTACAAAAGAATCTATTGGGAGCATATTTTCACCAATAAGGCTAATAGTATAAATTCTATATCAAAATATATTTTTTTCCAGTAAAAAACTCTTAAATTACAAAAATATGAATTAGACCTCAAAAACCAAATAAATCTATAAAAAAATTATTCATTTTTCATTATTTACAAACTCCCTCACATCGACCATGGATATAAATGCCATACACGATCCATTATCTGCAGATAAATAGTATAAAACGAAAAATTAGTTTTCATCGCAATTTGTAAACTATTGGGTTGTTTGGAAAGTAATTTCGTTTTTTTCTGTCAGAGGACTTAATTACATTTTTTCGAAACCAACTTTACACTTAAGCCGCATAACCATTATATGTCTTGAGAGCTGATATTGCAAAGCTTGTGTGTGAAAAAGTTCTATTAATTCTACGCAGTAGTTTTTGGTTGGTGCCCTTTTAAATATGGAGAGCAATAAGCAGCATTTTCGTCATATTTTACTTTTTTACGATAGAAAAGGTAAAAATGCTGTCCAAGCGAGAAAAAAATTGACGGATGTGTATGGAGAAGGCGTGTTAACAGTACGCCAGTGCCAGAACTGGTTTGCAAAGTTTCGATCCGGCAATTTTGATGTCGAAGATGCACCACGTTCGGGAAGGCCAGTTGAAGCTGATAAAGACAAGATAAAGGCATTAGTTGATGCAAATCGGCGAATAACCACACGAGAGATCGGTGAGAGGTTAAATTTGTCGAATTCGAGTGTTTATGGCCACTTGAAAGGCTTAACCTCGAAGCTCGATGTGTGGGTGCCCCATGTTCTTACGGAGCGAAATTTGTGTCGTCGCGTTGACGTGTGTGATTCGCTCCTCAAACGTCAGGAAAATGATCCATTTTTGAAGCGGATTATTACTGGGGACGAAAAATGGGTCGTATACAACAATGTGAAACGCAAGAGGTCATGGAGCAGAAAAGATGAACCGGCTCAAAGCGTTTCAAAAGCCAACATTCACCAAAAAAAGGTGATGCTGTCCGTTTGGTGGGATTTCAAAGGAATCGGGTTTTTTTTTTAGCTTTTACCGGACAATACAACTATTAATTCGGAAGTCTATTGTCATCAGCTGGACAAATTGAATGATGCGCTTAAACAGAAGAGGCCAGAATTAACCAACAGGAAAGGTGTAGTGTTCCACCAAGACAACGCGAGGCCTCATACAAGTTTGGTCACTCGCCAAAAGCTTTTACAGCTTGGATGGGACATACTGCAACACCCACCATATTCTCCAGATCTGGTGCCTTCCTATTATTATTTGTTCCGGTCCCTGCAAAATTTTTTGGATGGTAAAACCTTTACCTCAAATGAAGATGTCAAAAACCACCTGAATCAGTTTTTTGCCAGCAAGGACCAAAACTTTTATGAGCGGGGAATCATGTTACTGCCAGAAAGATGGCAAAAGGTGTTGGACCAGAATGGCCAATATATAATTTAATGAAATATTATTATACGAAAATTGTCTTTCATGTTCCCCAAAAAAAACAAAATTACTTTCCGAACAACCCAATATAATAGTACTAAGTCTGAAAAATAAGATATAAAAACTATAATCATAAATCAATAGCATCTCTTAAAAACCTAGAAAATCATCCATATCCTTGCTAGTCTTTTTATTTTATTCTTACTGGCATTTTTCATATTGCATTCCCCCCTGGCCACCGCAATGTATAACATAAACATTTATTGATTTTGATACTAGATAAATATTGGTACAAGAATAATTAAAATTTCTTAGTTTCGTCATTCATACAATAATGAATCACAAGTAAAACTAATTTGACTTAGCAATTCAGCAGAAGTTTGAACCTTGAGGTAAAACCATCGATATAGACGAACAACTGGATAGACTGCTCTGATAGGAATGCAAGGGAAAAAATGTGGCAGTGGTCGATGATGAAAGGTGGACGATTATCCAATCACAGTTCACTTCTATAACTGGGTGGGAATGCAAGAAACCTTGTAGGATGCTAGAATAGAGTTTTTTCTGCAAATTATTACTAATTAAAGTCTACTATTGACAATTCTTCCATATACAACCGGGGATATTTTAATTCAATTGTCGGCAATCCATATTTTTTGTCCACCCAGCGATCTGGCAACGGCTTTATTTTCCTAGCATTAAGCAGTCTATCCAGTTGTTTATCTATATCGATGAGTAAAATACGTTCACAATACATACTACACACACTAGGCACAGTTCACAAACACACAATAGTAACATGTAGAACCATTGTATTGATGCCGTCTCTGAATATATAAGTTGGTAACTTAACAAATATATAATTATAAATCCACTCTTTTAGTAGTTTTTTTTTTTAATATACCACTAAAAAATTTTCCAGAATAATTTGACGAAATTGACACTTTACCTTTTTTTTTTCACTGTTTTTTTTACTTTTTCACTCCAATGTTTCGAGGTCTATATTAAGTTGTTTTGCATCCCCACAAGCACTATTTCTTATCTTTAACGTCAATAAGGTCTCTACTTTTCATATAAATTCTGGATAGTGTTTTGACATTTTATTTCCACTTTCTTTTGACTTCCAGAAGAATGGAATTTTCGCGGGGGGGGGGGGGGAGGGGATTAAAGAGAGAGAAAGAAAAAAAAAAAAAAAAAAAAAAAAAAAGAAAGAGAGAAAAGAAACCTCAACCATAAATTTTTATACTGCATATATAACAAACTTTTCAAAACTCAAGCATTACTTTTGGTTAAAATTTATAAATTTAATTGTGGTGAAATGATAATATTGGATAAAAAACACATAAGGGGAGGTTTAGCCACATGGTTAAACCTCTCTTAGAGCTGGTGAGTCTTCCTTACTGTTCACTTCAGCTTTGTAGCGTTTACTGAAATGAAACTAACCTATAAATATTTAAATAATCTTGATGTGATATTTATAATTTGATAAAATTGCGACATGTATAAAGTTTTTAGATTATACAGGGTCTTTCATAAAGGATTCCATAACTTTGAAATGATGTAACTGCGATGACTGGAGAGACAGAAAGAAGAAACAAATGGTATGGTGTATAGTTAGGCATGGAATTTTAAATACACTGGTTTGCAAAATGTGTTACAATATTGAAATGTGGCAATACATTGTTTTCAAATTTGAATATAACGGAATGAGTTCAACGTTTCCCTCTTGAAAAAGGACACTATGATACCTTTACTTGGATAGTGAAGCTAAGCGTTAATTTTTTCAGAATGCAGTGATTCTTCATGACGCAGAGATAGATTTTTAGTATCCAGTTTCAACAGTTTTGTTTATTGACACATCCGACCAAATGAAAATGGGCCTCATCAAATTATAGCATTTGCAGCTCTCATCAACATCCCGCTATATTCAGATTTTACTACAATTTACTGTCATATTTCAATATTGCAGCCAATTTTGCAAACTGGTGTATTTAAAATTCTGTTGTTGTTGTTGTTTCTAATCTCCCTTTTGTCTGACGAAGTCAGACAATATCAGTGAAGCCATTGACATTAATGAAGTCTGACACTAGTTGTGGACAGTTATAAATGTCCTCCCAGTCCAGTCTAAGGCAGTCCAAAATGTGCTGAGGTGATGCCTGTTCTTTTTGGCATTTAGGGCAAAGAGGAAAATTTTTGCTTCCCCCGGAATATGTTAGGCCTTTAAGGTGACTACTAGCAAGTCGGGACAGACGGGTATTGGTGTGCCTATCACAAGGAAGAGATAGGGAGTGTCCTGGCTTTTTGGCTTTATACCATTCGTGAGATGGAGGTATATGCCATTTCGCTTTATTTTGAGCAATTTTCTTTGAGTATAACTCTTGATATGTGAGTTCTTGAGTAGAGAGGACAGGGTGTTCTAGTCCCTCCTTAGCCAGAGTGTCAGCCAATTCATTTCCGTGGATGTCTACATGTGACGGGATCCACTGAAAGTGCAATTTAAAATTCTATACTTGTCTATCCAACATACCACCTGTTACTTCTTTTTGCCTCTCAGTGTTTCGCAGTCATTTTATTTCAAAGTTCTGGATTTCTTTCTGATAAATCCTGTAAGTTTGAGCCAATACTTACATAAAAAAAGAGAGAAATTTGGCAATCACATCTCAATGACAATGGTCAGATTTTCTACATTCTTTTATGAGAGCTAATCTACCTTTTTAGTATAACCTTAAAATCAAAATCCTACTAAATAAATATTTGACGAAGATTCAAATGAATGTCAAGCATTGTTACTTCTTTTTGTCTCTCAGTGTTTCGAAGTCATCTCCTTTCAAAGTTAGTGATTCCTTTCCGATAAACCCTGTAAGTATGAGTTAATTCGCACGTGAAAAAAGAGAGAAACTTGGATTTCTCATCTCAATGACAACTGTCATATTTTCTACCTTCTTTTATGAGAACTTAACTACCTTTTTAGTGTGACCTTATTATTGAAATCCTACTAAATGAATGTTTGACGGAGATTCAAATTAATGTCAAACCTCACTCGTTTTCCCGTACAAGTCCTAAAGAACTAAAGATTATTTTGGATATTTAATCTTTTATGAATAAAAGATTATAATTACAAACATTTTTGTTGATATTTGATGTTTTCTTACTTGTTACCGATAATTTTCTAATACATAAAAAGGTATATGATTTGTTATGAATGTCTCTGCGATTTAATTGATTCGGCTGGATTTTTTCCTGCTTTCCAGAAAAATGTTAAAGTGATTAGCTTCTTCAATCCATTTCAAAATCAGCTTTCATCATTTATCTCAAATAATTCAAATACTAAGCAATTAACTATCCTTCGTCAGTGGAAGCACACATTTGAATACAGTACCCTGCTATTGCAGAATTTTTTATGTAATTTAAATCTTTGTTTTGATTTGCAACAATATTGTTTGATAATATCTTGATTTGGTATTTATTGGAGTTTTCTCTAGTCAGTAATTTTATTTGGAATTTTCCAGATTATTAGATCTTTCCCCCCAAAATATGGAGCATTTTTAAATCCTTTATATTAACCTAGATTTTATGTGTATTCTGCTTGGATGGTTGGTTGGTTGGCTGGATATGTCGATGGCGGGCAAATCTGAGGAGGCCTAAATAACCCCCTTGCCGTAATCCAGTCTTTTCTGAAACTTGGCATATAGATTCGATGTCGATAGCAATGCATTCTATCAAATTTTGACGGCTGTCTCTGTCATTTAAAAGTCACTTTTACGGAATACTAATAAACCAATTCGCATTTAACTGATCATTGAAGAAACTCTTTCCTGTTGCCAAAATTGTTTTAGAAATAAATAATAAAACTGTTTTAATCAGAATAAATAAAAAAATATTTGGACGTGAGTGGATAAATTCACATTCATTTTTAATGAATTTTTGAAAAGTAATTTACTGCATATTTTACTGACATAGATGTTTTTAATATTTAAAATTAGATGCCAAAATCAAGCACACGCTGGCAATAATAGTTAATGAACATAAAAATTGGCAATGCATTTAAATGATTTATATTAAAAACTTTTTTTATGGATTATATTATTAATGGAGAGTAAGAAGGTTGTTTTTTTTATACAATTTTCAATGGAAGTAAGCATCTCCTCATAACATTTTTGTTTTTCAAAATTTTTTATCAAAGCATTAATGAAGAGGATGTCTTTTTTTCTTCCAAAATTGAGTATGGATGTAGAATTACATTTTAATTCTATGATATTTTGTTTTCTTTTAAAGTTTGCCAGTTTCTGTCGCGTAATTAGTTGAAAACCTAGATGGAATTGGTTAAGTTATTTAAACAAAGTGGAGCTGTAATGGAACTCTATTTTTTAATATGTGGTATATATACATGATAAAGTGACAACATATGAGACTGTTACAAACTATGATGAATTTCTATATCTCTTTAGTGGTGAGAGGGGAGGGAAATTCATCGGTGGGTCGGCTATATCAACTAATTATTAAGGTTCCAGTAATGTCGAAAATTACACTAGTAAGTTTTGTTGAATAAAGTGAAAGTTATAGTTTTTTCTAAGGTTCGTTTAAGCCATAGAGATAGATTAAATTACACCGTACACTGTTAAAAATTTTGTTCCACCTTGCACCAAAAATTGGTTCCCATTTAGCTGCCACCAACATTTGGTGCTTAGTTTCACGATTTAATGGTGCAACCTCGGACCGTAAGCACCACTAAATCGCGAAACTAAGCACCAAATGTTGGTGGCAGCTAAATGGGAACCAAATTTTGGTGCATGGTGGACAAATTTTTTTAACAGTGTAATGTAATTGATTTTTCATCATAAATAACTAAAAATGCATTTAAAATTGAAATTGTTTGCTTGAGCGCCCATTTTAGAATTAAACTTGAAAATATTTGTAGAACTTAAAATGAGAAATAGCGTGAATTCGACTTGGAACACCTCTCGTAAAGGAAAATAGGCATCCTGGTGATGAACTTTGTTTTTTCTAGTTGTTCTTTCGCTAACTAATCTAGGTTGGATAAAAATAAAACAAAAAGTTAGAGGAAAAAGAACATAATTTGTTGATTGAAAATTAGACCTTATTTTATGAATTATCTTTATTCTAAATTTAAAATAATCTTAACATGTTCTAATTTAATTTTTCTTAAAATCGTAATATTCAAGAAAATATGCTTTTTGGTTTTGGCAACTCTACAGTTTTGAGTTTTTTAAAATGCATTTTCTTTTTTAGTGTTTCAAAATACATTTTTTTCAGTTTTTTAAAATACATTTTTTGTGTGTTTTTTAAAGCACATTTAGAGTATAAACTTAAATTAGGAACACATGCTATCTATAATCTTAATACGTTTTAATTTAAATTTTCTTAAAATCATAATATTCAAGAAAATATGCTTTTTGGTCTTGCCAACTCCTACAGATTTGAGTTTTTTTAAATACATTTTTTTCAGTTTTTTAAAATACATTTTTTGTGTGTTTTTTAAAGCACATTTAGAGTATAAACTTAAATTAGGAACACATGCTATCTATAATCTTAATACGTTTTAATTTAAATTTTCTTAAAATCATAATATTCAAGAAAATATGCTTTTTGGTCTTGCCAACTCCTACAGATTTGAGTTTTTTTAAATACTTTTTTTTCAGTTTTTTAAAATACATTTTTTGTGTGTTTTTTAAAGCACATTTAGAGTATAAACTTAAATTAGGAACACATGCTATCTATAATCTTAATACGTTTTAATTTAAATTTTCTTAAAATCATAATATTCAAGAAAATATGCTTTTTGGTCTTGCCAACTCCTACAGATTTGAGTTTTTTTAAATACATTTTTTTTAGTTTTTTAAAATGCATTTTCTTTTTTAGTTTTTCAAAATACATTTTTTTTAGTTTTTTAAAATACATTTTTTAAAGCACATTTTGAGTATAAACTTAAATTAGGAACACATGCTATCTTATATTAAGAAACCTGATTTAAAGTAATAAAACTCGTAATTTCCATTTTTCTTATTTTCCATGTGGAATCTATGAAAGGTTATTTTATATATAATGAAAATAAATTAGTTGGTACGTAAAAGGTTTTATCTTTAATGTGATTTGAGGAGGGGAATATTTATACATTTTGCGGGAGCCTAATTTTCTTGGAAATCATCCATTCTGTATCCCGGTTATTTGATTTCTATGTTTCGGACTGATAGGGAAATTTGATGAGGGTTCAGGTTTTTCTTCTTTTTAGGATACAGATAACTAAATCAGCATGTCTGAGTTAGATGTGCGTCAGAACTATTTATTTGATCCTATTACATGAAACGTTTTTTATTATTTTAAGGGGGATATAGAACACTAAAAACACTTTCCAAAATTTGGAAACCTTCCAAATTTTTTTCCATTATTTAAAAAAATATTACCGATACATCTGAGTTGAATAAAATCATAAGATAAACTCTACCTGAATTTAACATTGAGTAATTAGCACTATTATGGATACTTCTGAACCATGTTATTCCAAAACTTAAAGACCACTTTTCTTAGTGATGATATTTTTCTCATCTCTTGAAGTTTGAATCGATATATCTTTAGAATTGTATGCTATAAATGAATACTTTTACAGGTATTTTTTAGATACGATATTTATTTAATGTGCCTTTTCGAATTATTGATTAGTTAATTTTAGAAATTTCTAGAACTTTTTTTAAAAAATTGGTGAAATATTATTTGAAGTTTTGGAGTTAATTTCTTTTTTTTTTAAAAATTATAACGATGTTTAAGAAAAATTAAAAAGGCAATTTATTCCATGTTTCTTTATAAGTAATTTAGTATAAAAAAATTGTAAATTGAACTATAAGTTTTGAACTTTTTAAAATAAAAATAGTGAAAATTTTCAAAAGAATTAAAAAGTCATTTTTAATATTAAATAGTTTATTCAATATCAATAACTTAAATACACTTGCCCAAAAATTTCAGAACAATCCGTTTAAAAAATCAGATTTTTAATTTTTGTATCCTATACTTCCTTAAATTGTATTTCTGTACGCCTATAATTGGAATACATCTGTATATTTCAGGACATATCCTTTACAACACCATTACTGGATATTTCAGCACAAATCATTTACAGGAGCATCTCTACAAATTTCAGGATATATCCAATAGAGGACATTCCTGGATATTTGAAAAGATGTCATTTTAAAAAACATTCCTGAATAATCGGGACTTATACACCATAAGAACATTGCGGGGTATATCAGGACATATACTTTACCGAGGCTTTTCAGGATAATCGGTACATATACATCATAAGAACAATTCTGGAATTTTGTTCCGTAGTAATTTTGTAGGGACAATCCAGCTACGAAAATACATTATTATATCCTGAAACATAAAGATAGAAAAAATAACATCATCATAAATCTGCTCACACAATTCATTAATGTATATTTATTTTGCGCAACCTATATTGTAATTCTATTGATATTTACCAATAGTTTCATTCATAAATACTACTATTTTGCCATAAACTATCATTCATGGAATTTCTTGTCGACAGGATTAAGAAATTGAAATTTATTATTCAAATTTCTGCATAATGTGCTTCGTGACGATTTTAAAAGAGACAGCGAAATTCGACAATTCAACGCAAATGGGAATTTATAATAAATGGAATGAAATGTGAAATGATGGCAGTGATTTAAGGTGTCTGGACTTCAATGAATATTAAGGATATAATGCGATTGTATGGAACAATAGAATGTCTGTTTTTGAGTAGTATTTTATACCAATATATATTGAAAATAAATAAACTATATTTGAATTTAGCCAAGTATTTCTAAAACAAAAATAAATTAAAAAATAATTTTATTATAGCTTTTAGCCAATCAATATTGGCTAAAAGCTATAATAAAATTATTTCTTAATTTATTTTTGTTTTAGTAATAGTTTAATTATTACAGGATGTTTACAATTGTTCAACTTTCAAAAAGATGTAACAAAAACCCACTTCATTATAATGACCTGAAACTTGACCTGATTATACGCGAAGAAGACATACATCTCTCTGTTATGCAAATGTTCGGTCATTCTGACATGTATTTCTTTTTTACAACTTTTGAAAGTTGAACTTTTTTTATAATAAACCCGGGTTAATTATAATTAAAGTTTAACTTTCAAAGAGCATGACTTTTACATAATAGCTTTTTCTCTTATGGGAAAATCGTGGCTTTCAAAAAGCAATGAATGGTATGGCATAAGAAAAAAATAGTTCGAAATATTTTTATTTTAAACTGTACAAATATATATTTTAAATTTCATGTCATTCTGATCAGTGGATATTTTAAAATCTTTTTGAAAGTTGAGCTTTAAGGGAGACCCATAAGCAAAAACCTAAAATTTTTATTAATGAATTTAGTAGCACCAAATTTTATATATAAATAAAACATCAATTTTTAAACAATTATTGACACAATTTCTTGTTTTTTAAATTTAATATTTTTTGATATTTTTGTTTTTTAGTATTTTTTGGCCGAAATATACGCCTTATTAGAAAGACTCCTCCTTTAAATTTTAATATTTTTTTTAATTTCAAAACTAATCACTTATATTACAATGTACTCTAATGATATAGGGAGGTTTTTTTTTTTAATTAGTTTGACAGGGGATTTTAAGAAGTTGTTTTGTGTTTTTCACAAGAAATTTTTAAATTTTCCCAAAAAAATTCCTATTTTTTTAATTCTTAAAAAAAAAGTAAATCTAAGAAAATTTTTCTCAAAGCTTAAGCATTTTAAACAGAGTCAAAATTGCTAATTCTATATTTCGAGAAAAATGATCTTAAAAATAAAAATTTGTATACAACTACATAGTAGATCAGTATGTAAAAGTTAAAAAAGTTAATGTTTACAGTTCCCTAGAAGTTTGAAATTTCTCCCATGTCTTCTTGAATATATACAGCTTAATTTTATGCAATAAAATAAAAAATAAAAATTTCCCCAAATTTTTTCGATATTTGTTGTACGGGTCTCCCTTAATAATTAACGCCGCCTTATATATATATTTATAAAAAGAGTGTTCGTTGGAGTGTTTGTTATCTAAAGATTTATTCCTATCTGGATGAAATGTTATATACTTAACCTTCAAAACAAGAATAAGGTCCTTGTCTGCATGATATTTCAATAAGAAATCCGTCTTCCTTTTTCACCCCTATAGAGGTTGATTAATACCTTAAGGTCTACTTAACCAATTTGAACCGGTTTTTTATTGGTATCTTGACTATTAAAGAGTATAGCATAATTTAATTTCCTTTTTTGCGGTAGGGAAGGGGGGGGGGGGGTGGATCAAGGATAGAGGATGAAAGGGAGCATTGTCATAACTTGCAGTAGATTGAACCAATTTGTACCGAGTAACACCAGGTAACAGCTATTTGAGCTAGGACAACACCGGATATTTCAGATAGCTTCATTATACAATTTTCTCAAAGTAAATTACGAACTTTTCTCTATAATCTTTGCAGTAAAAACTTTTTCTCTAATCGTCTGTCAATTTATGTACTCGTTCTTCAATCTATCTATATGTTTTAAATATTGACTACACTGTTAAAAAAAATTGTCCACCATGCACCAAAATTTGGTTCCCATTTAGCTGCCACCAACATTTGGTGCTTAGTTTCGCGATTTAATGGTGCTTACGGTCCGAGGTTGCACCATTAAATCGTGAAACTAAGCACCAAATGTTGGTGGCAGCTAAATGGGAACCAATTTTTGGTGCAAGGTGGAACAAAATTTTTAACAGTGTAGAAAGACACGTGAAATATAGTCATAAGATTTTAAGGCGATATATACAATCATATACAACTTAAATGAGCAAAAAAAGTTAATCTTTTATTAAAAGTTTGATTGGCTTAGTTTAAATAATGTGTTAGATATTTCAAAGCACCCTTTCAATATGACATTCAATTAAATTCAGTACTTTGCTTTATATTACTTTGAGTTCATACAATTTGTATTTGAAAGTGACTATTTATTCAATCGAGTTAAGTCCCTTTACTTGCCATTTGCTTGATTGATATGCATGTAATTATACCAATTATATAAATCAAACTTGATTTCAGAATTAACTAGTTTGTCCTAAATTATATTAATTTGTCCTGATGTTCTCATGAGGATTTATAATCTCCTACACCAAACTAGTTTATCCTGATGTGATCATGATAAACTATAATTTTGCATAGTTTATCCTGTTGTGTCCCATGATGAATTATAATTTCCTACACACTAGCTTTCCCCGATGTGCTTAGTATAAGCTATATTTTCCTTCAAATTAACTGGTCAAAATTTAAAAGGAAAAACTTGCTTTTCTATACTAAATTAAATTATACTTATAGTATCAACTATTTGGGACCTGGCCAAACTAATGTTAACATTTGTCACAGGTCAAACCTTATTAGGAGACTCTAGATTGCCCTAGGTTAAGCGTGTTTAATTGGACATAATTAAAACAAATATGTAAAAGTGAAAATGCATATGAATGTTAAACTGGATTTGATTTTGAATGTTGGAAAAAATATTCGTGAGATTTTACTCGAAAGCTACTATTTTTTCTTTTTGTAATTATGTTTAGCATTCTAAAGTAATCTAGAAATTACCTAATTTTTTTCAGATATTTAAACACTTTCGTCAAAAGTTTCTGGAAAAAATTGTGGTAATAAATTTTTAACAACACGATTTTTCTCTGGGGGTGGAAAAAAAAAAAAATAATAATTTTAAATATACTTAGTATTTGTAAATTTGTACTGCTAATGGAATTATGTTAGGGAAAATCGTAAAAGTAAATTTAAGTGGGGGAAAAAACCCAAAAAAACCCCACTTGCATAGTAAAGTTCAATGAAAATCAAATGTAGATGAAGTATTTGAGCTCTTAGAATTAGATATAAATGGTAAGTAGAAACTTCATACATCCACAGTACAAATCTCTTCATAATTACACAATACATTCTATGCAATGCATGAAGTTTTAATGTATGTGTCATCTTACGCTTTTAGGAAATTAGTTGGATATCATCTGAGCTCGTAATTTTTACTTAATCGCAAATGTTCCAAATTTTATTATGTTAACATCATGTAAAAGATAGTATTAACATAGTTTTAAAAATTTCAAGAATTTGTCAATTTCAGTAAATTTTTGCCATATTGGTTTAACAGAAGTTTGAGAGGAGAACTACCAGAATTTCTTTGTAAACTTTTGATAATTTCTGGCATTAAACTTAATAAATTGATGGTTTTCCCAGTTTTTCAGAGGCAGTGTGTAATTGAATGTAGTTTACAACTAATTGCTCGTAAACAATCAAACAGGCATCAATGACAACTTATAAAGATTTGTTTTCACATCTGACTTGTTTCAAATTAATAATTCAAGTTGATATTTCTTAAATAAACTCTGAAAAGGAAGTGTTTTTATACGCAGGTAAGTCTTCTAGCAAAACAAAACCCAAGAAAACATGTGTCTTTGTTTCTTTTCCTACCTCTAGCTTTTCCTTTAAGAGAAAAACTTCTTTTGACGTAGATCTATTGATCATTGCCATTTCCATTCAGTAGAAGAGACATGTGCGTTTGATTTACGTCTAGTTTTAAAACCCTTCAAAGGCATTTTATACATTTCTAGCAATGTAGCGTATTCAACTGAGATACGTTGAACTCTGAGTTGAAATTTTATTTAGGTTAGGTTTCTGAGTGAATGGAGCTGTTTGTAAAGCATGGAGTTGTTTGCAAGCGAATTTAAAGAAATTAAAAGAGGCAAAGTTCGTGGCGAATTCAAAGCGATTTGGTAACACAGTTTACAAATTGGACAGCTCAAGTTGTCAAAAATTCACTATTTTACACTAATTTAGAACTAATAACAGTACAGAATAATTACCAGTATATTAGTATTCAAAGGTTTGGCATCAGGCAACGTAAACCTAAAACTCCACAATACTGGTACTTATGAGGAATTATTATACTTGGGTCGATTTGAGTTATACAAATTGGACAGCTCAAATTGTCAAAAATTCACTATTCTACAATAATTTAGAAATAATAACAGTACAGAATAATTACCAGTATATTAGTATTCAAAGGTTTGGCGTCAGGCAACGTAAACGTAAAATTTCACAATACTGGTACTTATGAGGAATTATTGTACTTGGGTCGATTTGAGTTATACAAATTGGACAGCTCAAATTGTCAAAAATTCACTATTCTACAATAATTTAGAAATAATAACAGTACAGAATAATTACCAGTATATTAGTATTCAAAGGTTTGGCGTCAGGCAACTTAAACCTAAAATTTCACAATACTGGTACTTATGAGGAATTATTGTACTTGGGTCGATTTAAGTAGGATAATAGGAATATTACAAACCTTTTATGTAAAATGTTGACTTTAGTTGCAACATATGCGTATACCTACTGAGCTTCTTTAAAATTAATACACCGAAAATACGCATTTTCGAATCTTGCAATATTTTAACTCCTCAAACGTGGAGTTACTTTGACACAATTAAAACTCATATTCAAAGTCATTGAATAAAATTTAATATAATGGAGTAAATATAATGAAAAAATCTCTGTGTGAGTGAAAATACGCCACTCGGAACGAAATCCAACTTAATATCTTCCCTTAGTGCACCAGAATCTTGCATTTTTTATTGATAATCCAAGCAGACTCGAGCGTTTATGCCAAAATAATTGTCGTAATGAAATGAGGCTGTAAAACGACAATTCTCCCCGAACAAAAAAACATCCACCCTACCAAATAGCGGGAGCAGTAAATATTTAACGACAGTGACAAATTAGACTTCTTCTAGCTGAACAACACAAGCTAAGTGATTTAAATGCTTGTCTTGAAGAATAGGCGATGCGTTCTACGAATAGGCAGTCCTTGTCAATCACTCGCGAGTGAGTTGCATCTGCAGTTGCTCATAATAAAGTTGTGCTTGTTGCAGTGAGTATGCCTCAGTTAGAGGAGGCAAGTGAGTGGCCCGCGGGGCAAAGTAAAAGGGAGTCGAGGGCTCCGGATGCGGAGGGGCGGAGGATGGTGGAATGGCCAGCGGATAATTCCAACTCGCAGTCCATCTGGAAGATTCTTAGTCATTTAGTGTAAGTGGATTTTTATTATCCAAGGAACACAGTCCAGTGTCCAATTTTTTGAAAAAATATTCTCGCTATTAAGTGAAAAATCCATTCTTCAATTAATCCTTTATATTAACATCGATTTTGTGTGTGTGTATCGACGGGAGGCAAATCTTCGGACGCTTAATTAAGCCCCTTGCAGTCATCCAATCGGGCTGAAACTTGGCAGATAGATTCGATGTCGATGACAATGCATTCTATAAAATTTTGGGGTTGTGACTGTCACTAAAAGGTCGCTTTTATGGAATACTAATAAAACAACTTGCCGTCATCCAATTGCGCTAAAATTGTATTTAACCGACCATTGAAGAAACTCTTTCCTGTTGCTAAATTTTTTTTAATACATAAATAATAAAATTGTTTTGATCAGAATAAATAAAAGATATTTGAATGTGAGTGCATATATTTACATTAATTTGTAATAAATAAATTTTGAAACGTAGTTTGCCGCACATTTTACTGATAGAAATGCTTTTGATATTTAAAATTAGATACAAACACCAAGCACGTGTTGTTTACACAATCGGTGCTTTGTAAATTAATATAAAAATTGGCAACGCATGTAAGTATTTATATTAAAAACGTTGTTTTTATGGGTTATATTATTTTATAATTTATTTTAAAATCTTTTAAAACTTCAATAATAACGATTCAATGCTAGAAAATGCTGCATGGTCCATTTGCGTATATTGGTCAATATATGGTAACACACTTAACATTTTGAGGAATTTAATTTTAAATTAACTACTGAAGAGAGGGAGGAGCACAATTTTAAATATTTTCGTAATTAAAATTTTCTTTATTTTATAACTTATTTTAAGATCATATAAAATTGATGTAACAGCAATTTAATTCTAGAAATGGGCAGGAATTGCATTTATGGGTCTTTATTTGGTTACAGATTAACATTTTGAACATTCTTACTATTGAAGGTGGGGAGTAGTTTCAAATATTAGGAGTTTATTACACATCGAAATAACTTTGTATTGGGTGTACAATTTAGTCATAATTATGACCTGCAATATATGAAAATTGTATCTTATCCAGGCACTTTTAGTTTTGATTTTCAATTTCTTTTTAAACTGTAACATTAATGTTATTTCTAGAATTAAATTGCTGTTACATCAATTTATATGATCTTAAAATAAGTTATAAAATAAGTGTATTACATTAATATTATTTATTTTTGAAGTAAAAATAATATGTTTTGTTTTAAAATAGCCTTTAGTTACGTGGTGAAATATACTTATAAACTATACAAATTCAGCGATAAATCACATAAATATTCAGTCGCAGAATTGTACATATACTTTGATATTATTAATCCAAATAAGAGTCCCAAGAAGTATAAAAGTAAGCTATCAAAAATATTCATCATATATTGATTTTCATTTCTAAATTGGAAGAAATTGCCGTTTTAAAATTTTGTGAAATTTTAAAAACTGTTCCCCTATTTTGAATTAGCCAACTTATTAAAATATTCTATTTTCCAGGATGAATTTTAAGGAATTAATTTATGTTGTCATATATTTTTCAGATATTAATATGTGTTGTTATATATTTGTCAGATGCTAATAAGTGTTGTAATTTATTTCGTTAAATCAAAATAATGCAAACTAATCCAATGCTTTATTTATATGGCGATTTATGAACAAATTTATATGTGACTTTACTGTGAACTTTTGTTATTGCGCTTGAATCAAATACATTTGTATGTTGATATTGTAAACATAAGTTGTTATAACATACAGAGCAGGTATTATAATATTAGATCAGCAATGTTGTGATAATAGAAAACTAGACACAACTGTAAGATATCAGCTCTAAGAAACGTTTAAATATAATCAAGTTCTATGCATTTATTTTTATACTCATCAAATACATAGAAAATTCAAATCATCTAGAAAAATAGTCTTATATGTTTAGTGTTTTACCCCTACTTTTCCCTCCCCTTATTGGCGAACATGCTTACATAATATTACTTATTAACATTGTGTATGTAATTTGTAGTTTTTAATTGTATTTACTGTGAGTTCCAATTGATATATGAATCGTGATTGCATAAATGGCATCTGTTAACATATTTTCGAGTTTTATAACCAGTTTCTTTATTTGAAAATTCGTTTAAAAGCTCCCTTCTGGTTCGCAATAAACCTTTCATGGAAGCGTCAATGGAACACATGCTTGCATACCATTATTTATTGACGTTTCCTATGAAGTTTCATCACCGACAGAAGAGTACAAGGCGGCTATAATTTTAGTTTAAGCCTTGATTTTTTTTAAAAAATGATAGTTGGATTTCCTACAAAAATATTAATTACTAATTCTGAATTAATTTTTTGGTAACAAAATAATTTAAAAATAATGATATTCTTCGTTTTATCTTATGAGTTTTACCATAATTCACTTTCAGTTTTTAAACGAAACGGTGAGCAAATATACACTGTTAAAAAAATTTGTCCACCTTGCACCAAAATTTGGTTCCCATTTAGCTGCCACCAACATTTGGTGCTTAGTTTCGCGATTTAGTGGTGCTTACGGTCCGAGGTTGCACCATTAAATCGTGAAACTAAGCACCAAATGTTGGTGGCAGCTAAATGGGAACCAATTTTTGGTGCAAGGTGGAACAAAATTTTTAACAGTGTACCTTATTGTCATGCATATTAATATTTAGAATAAATTTTCTTTTTATGTAGAGATTCTCATCCCATACGATGAAGAATTTTAGTTATTATACTTCAAGTATTAGGGGGATGTTTTGACATAAAGTGACAAAATTGATGAAGCTGAGGAAATTTTAGCTCTTTGAGAACCCGGCAGATTTAAAGTAACCTTAAAAGTTAAAAAGTGAAGTATATTTTGTAATAAGATAAAATAAATATATATATATTTTAACACGAAGACTTTTTTCATTCAAGCAATACAATACACTGTTAAAAAAAATTCCTGCTAGCACCAAAAATTGGTTCCCATTTAGCTGCAACCTATATTTGGTGCTTAGATTCACGATTTAATGGTGCTTACTGTTCGAGGTAGCACCATTAAATCGTGAAACTGAGCACCAAATGTTAGTTAATTATCAAATGTTAACCAGTTTTTGGTGCAAGGTGGATCCAAATTTTTTTACAGTGTATATGTTGATTTGGAGTCGTTATGATTTGTTGACCATTTTGTAAAACTTCAACTGATTTACAGAAGATCTTTTATTCGCTGAGGTATGTAACAACGTTTTCAATGTTTGATGATAACTTATTAAAAATTTATTATTTGATTGATATAAAAAAGTAAACTAAAATAACGCTTTCACATCACTAAAAAACCCAACCAAGTCGACTTTTGAAAGTAGGCATCATATTAATCCCAAATTTAAAAATAAGGTAAACATAACCTCAAAATTAATGCATTACGACAAGTTAACATAAAAATTAAGTTATTAATCACAATATCAAAATTTTTGAAATCTAAGAAAATTCTCTTTTTTAAGTCGATTAAAACTATTAAAGACTGTTTCAGCACAAATAAGTCTTATAATATTTAGCATAATACATTATTTATTCCTCAATATCAGATATTATGTACCATAAATATTTAAGCTCCATTCGCTACATTAATGATTTTTAATTAATAATAGCAGATTTTGTGTGAATATTAAATTGCATTTTAATGTACACTGTTAAAAACATTTGTCCACCATGCACCAAAATTTGGTTGACATTTAGCTGCCACCAACATTTGGTGCTTAGTTTCGCGATTTAATGGTGCTTACGGTCCGAGGTTGCACCATTAAATCGTGAAACTAAGCGCCAAATGTTGGTGGCAGCTAAATGGGAACCAATTTTTGGTGCAAGGTGGAACAAAAATTTTAACAGTGTATTATTACGATATGATCGAAAATGCATTCGAAATTAAGATTACGATATGATCGAAATATTTCTACGATCGAGGAAAGGAGTAATCCCTCTAGCTCAAAATGTAAAATATAATTAAAATTGATTTAGTAAAAAATTATTAAAAATTAATGAGTTTCTGGATAAAAACAAAATTAATGGCTTTCGATTGAATTCCATTCCTTTGAGATATGATCCTTGATATAAATTCATTTTTTAATTAAAAAAGATGCAGTAGAGTATGCAAAATATTAATTGATCATTGTAAATAGTATCAGTAACCAATCATAATACACATTAAATGTTCTACTAAAAGTTTATTTGAACTGGCTACTTCCTCTTCCTCATGTGAGCAACTTTTTTGAAATCAAGAAATACTATTATTGAGGTAAAAATAATAGTACAAAAAAGCATTGTTTGCATTATAAAAATTAATTTGCTCCAAATACAATCTCCGGGTCATGAATGTTTGAATTTAATTTTCTGACATAACGAATATTTTTTTTTATTAATGGTTTTAAATTACGTAAAATAAATCATTCTGTGTAATTATCTTGAAGTTCATCAACCCGATTCGCTGAGAAATATCTCATAGTAATTATGATTGCTCATTCAGGAAAACTGTAAGCGACATTTGGTTGATTTTTATCTAGAGATAGTTTTATGCATTGCATATCATTTACAAAAGTTTTTGCAACAACTACAACAACGTCGTTTTGAAAAATATGTTAAAAATACTAAATCATTCACCTGACATAGTGACTCGGAAGTAAAAGTGGGGTCTTCTAGTCATTTTGTTAACACTGTTAACTAAACATACAAATACAAATTTTATGACCAACAACAGGCTCATGTCCCAACGGGGTTGATCGTGTAAAGAAATATATATACGTATTTATAAATAGAATTTGCATAACACAAAATACAGAAATTGATGATTAACATAATCGAAGATACAGAATTTGTAGAATACATTATGGAAACACC
Source organism: Linyphia triangularis (assembly GCA_963978545.1). Classification (NCBI taxonomy): domain Eukaryota; kingdom Metazoa; phylum Arthropoda; class Arachnida; order Araneae; family Linyphiidae; genus Linyphia; species Linyphia triangularis. Next base: position 98,688,923 of record OZ021721.1, read on the forward strand.
AAAATTGCATTTTACATAATGAACTAAGTTAATTAATTTTACAACATTACCATAATTACACCACTTACAATTTATAATTCAAAAAGTTACAGGATAATACATAAAATATACAATAGTTACAGGATTATAAATACAATATACAATAGTTACAAAATTATACATACAATATACAATAGTTACAGGATTATACATACAATATGCAATAGTTACAGGCTTATACATACAATATACAATAGTTACAGGATTATACATACAATATACAAGTTACAGGATTATACATACAATATGCAATAGTTACAGGATTATACATACAATATACAATAGTTACAGGATTATACATACAATATACAATAGTTACAGGATTATACATACAATATACAATAGTTACAGGATTATACATACAATATACAAGTTACAGGATTATACATACAATATGCAATAGTTACAGGATTATACATACAATATACAATAGTTACAGGATTATACATACAATATACAATAGTTACAGGATTATACATACAATATACAACAGTTACAGGATTATACATGATAATACAATTCAATATGCAATGTTGACACAGCATTTTACAATCATACTGAAAAAATACAATACATAATGCCAGATGAAAAAGTATACAGATCCAACAATACGCATCCAACAAGTAAATTTCATTTGAATTCTGATAAGATTGCGATAGCAGATGTCATTTCGTGGTATCTTGCAGATGTTACTATAAGAAAATTAGCAACCACTACGACTGTTAAAAACATATCATTTTGACCATACTGCTGGGATGTTAGACGATAGTTATTTTTTTTCTTCTCAAAAACTTGGGGATTAAATGATGAACAGTTTCTTTTGAAAGACCTCCTGGAAGCGATAAACTCTTCAATAGTGGACTATTCTTCAAAGTACGGATTTTGTAATGATATTTTAGTGTAATATGGCGATATGATAATGGGATACAAAACAGACTACAAGCAATGAACCATGCAGGGTGTTCCAAAAAGATTGAAATGCGCCTTTATTCGTTATCCATTAGAGATAAATGGGCATTGTAAATTGAAATAAATATATATATATATATATATATATATATATATATATATATATATATATATATATATATATATATATATATATATATATATATATATATATATAATCTGTTCCAAATAAGCTAAAAAAGAATTCTACGTTAAGAAAAAAAAATCCTTCTGTTAATTGTTAAAAAGTTACACTTATTAAATTTTTATACATCTCCCTTACGCAAGTTTTTTCAATTTGAAAGTTTTATTTTCCATCCAACAAGACAATTAGAAAAAAATCCCGCAAAAATGTATTTTTAAAACCACTTAATTATTGTGCAGAAAAATAAATTGACTTATGCCATTTTTCCGTATCACTTAACGACTGTTTTTCAGATGAAAATACGAATCATAAAAATTGAGGGTGGACATTTATAGATAAAAAATACTATAATATCTGTCAAAAAAACCCAAACACTAAAATAAAGCCTTAGTTGTCAGATAATAGGGGTGTGAAATATCGTACAATTTTCAATTACGCTTTAATATTAGTCATTGCATAAAAATTGATGGTGTTATTTACCGTTTCCATATTTTCACTCAATTAAATAGAAATGGCCAGTTTGGTGATATTTTTGGCAATAGTATCTACATTGGCAAAAAAAGAAGGGGGGAAAATGCCAAGGTGGTGTAATTGGTGAAGTAATTCGATAGATATTACATTATCCTTTCTTGTGCGTGAAACAAAACAAAAAAAATCAATCGTTGATGGGCGATGCTCAAGGACAGGGAGCTTTGTGTAAAAGACATTCGTTTTTCCACTTTTTACGCTTTCATCTCATATCTACAGGAATTTTGAAGGTAAGGACGATTAGAACACCTTAAGAGACATTAGCACAGAGATTTTAATCAAAATCATTAGAGCCGTTTATTAGCCATTGCTGAAAAACATGAATTTTTCATGATTTCAACCTTATGCGCATGCGCGATTTTGACGAAAAACCTTTTATGGTAAGTCCCAGTGCCACTACTAACTCGCACACAAAATTTGAACATCGTAGGTCAATTTGTGCGGGAGTTATGCTGACCACATATACACTGACAGAAATTTTCTAGACCACTTTTTTGAAATCAGGGTGCTCCAAAACTTGGAGGAATACAAAAAAAATCGATTTTTTTACTGAATGCTATACTTTCATTACCCTATGAAAACATATGGGTAATTTAAAGTAATAAATAGTGATATTGCTTTAGCTAGCTGTAGCACGGGTGCGGCACTCAAATTCAATTTTTACGGCCATGTATTTGTGTACATAAAAAAAAAAAATTAACAAATTATGTATTAAATAGTTGAATATTTTATATAGGACTCACGAGTGCTATGCGAGTAACTATGATACAATAAAAATGTAAACAAATAATTATTCAGAATATATATTTAGAAGCTTAGAACTTAAAATAATAATTATTCCACTTTTTTGAAATCAGGGTGCTCCAAAACTAGGAGGAATACAGAAAAAAAAAAAATCGATTTTTTTACTGAATGCTATACTTTCATTACCCTATGAAAACATATGGGTAATTTAAAGTAATAAATAGTGATATTGCTTTAGCTAGCTGTAGCACGGGTGCGGCACTCAAATTCAATTTTTACGGCCATGTATTTGTGTACATAAAAAAAAAAAAATTAACAAATTATGTATTAAATAGTTGAATATTTTATATAGGACTCACGAGTGCTATGCGAGTAACTATGATACAATAAAAATGTAAACAAATAATTATTCAGAATATATATTTAGAAGCTTAGAACTTAAAATAATAATTATTCCACTTTTTTGAAATCAGGGTGCTCCAAAACTAGGAGGAATACAAAAAAAAAAAAATCGATTTTTTTACTGAATGCTATACTTTCATTACCCTATGAAAACATATGGGTAATTTAAAGTAATAAATAGTGATATTGCTTTAGCTAGCTGTAGCACGGGTGCGGCACTCAAATTCAATTTTTACGGCCATGTATTTGTGTACATAAAAAAAAAAAATTAACAAATTATGTATTAAATAGTTGAATATTTTATATAGGACTCACGAGTGCTATGCGAGTAACTATGATACAATAAAAATGTAAACAAATAATTATTCAGAATATATATTTAGAAGCTTAGAACTTAAAATAATAATTATTCCACTTTTTTGAAATCAGGGTGCTCCAAAACTAGGAGGAATACAAAAAAAAAAAAAATCGATTTTTTTACTGAATGCTATACTTTCATTACCCTATGAAAACATATGGGTAATTTAAAGTAATAAATAGTGATATTGCTTTAGCTAGCTGTAGCACGGGTGCGGCACTCAAATTCAATTTTTACGGCCATGTATTTGTGTACATAAAAAAAAAAATTAACAAATTATGTATTAAATAGTTGAATATTTTATATAGGACTCACGAGTGCTATGCGAGTAACTATGATACAATAAAAATGTAAACAAATAATTATTCAGAATATATATTTAGAAGCTTAGAACTTAAAATAATAATTATTCCACTTTTTTGAAATCAGGGTGCTCCAAAACTAGGAGGAATACAGAAAAAAAAAAATCGATTTTTTTACTGAATGCTATACTTTCATTACCCTATGAAAACATATGGGTAATTTAAAGTAATAAATAGTGATATTGCTTTAGCTAGCTGTAGCACGGGTGCGGCACTCAAATTCAATTTTTACGGCCATGTATTTGTGTACATAAAAAAAAAAAAATTAACAAATTATGTATTAAATAGTTGAATATTTTATATAGGACTCACGAGTGCTATGCGAGTAACTATGATACAATAAAAATGTAAACAAATAATTATTCAGAATATATATTTAGAAGCTTAGAACTTAAAATAATAATTATTCCACTTTTTTGAAATCAGGGTGCTCCAAAACTAGGAGGAATACAGAAAAAAAAAAAATCGATTTTTTTACTGAATGCTATACTTTCATTACCCTATGAAAACATATGGGTAATTTAAAGTAATAAATAGTGATATTGCTTTAGCTAGCTGTAGCACGGGTGCGGCACTCAAATTCAATTTTTACGGCCATGTATTTGTGTACATAAAAAAAAAAAAATTAACAAATTATGTATTAAATAGTTGAATATTTTATATAGGACTCGCGAGTGCTATGCGAGTAACTATGATACAATAAAAATGTAAACAAATAATTATGCAGAATATATATTTAGAAGCTTAGAACTTAAAAAATGTTTTGAATTTAGTATCTTATGTAAAACTGATTTTGAACTTTTTTACTCTCAATTTAAAAAAATCCCTTAAGAATACTACTGCATTCCGAATCTACTCTAAAAAGGCAAAAATGGTTTCAATATAAATATTATTAAATATTTTATTTTCTTATATTATTCCACAAATTTACATTTTGATTTTGTGTATTATCCAGTACAATTTACAGTTAAGTAAATCTCTGCCAATTTTATAGATACATCTATGCGATTTTTTGTAATGTGTAAAAATAAAAAGTTTTTAATTGACAAAATTTGTCTAGAGGGGTCATTGAAATTTTTTACAAGTGTAAATTTTGAAAATTGACTGGAATTTTATTTTTATTAGCTCGGTCTTTTTTCTTACCATATTTTGAACGCTTTTGCAATTTACTTTGGCCACTTACCTCTAAATGGTAAAGAATTAACCCGTATTTCAATTTTTTGGGGAACCCTACTTATAATAGAATTAAAAGTTCTGCACATTAGCGGCGATTTGCAAGTGTTATCTTGGGTCAATATTTGATGACTTTTAAGAGCCTGAGATCTTTTCAAAAATTTTAAATGGGTAGACCCTGAATTCATTGCAGTATTACAGTTAAAAAAAAAAAAAAAGATTAATTTGTTTCAAAATTACATCTTGTATTAATTGTAGCTTTTACAACATTTCAAAATACCAAATTTAAAATATTTAATAAAAGCTGTGATACAATAGAATGGCAGAAAGACAAGGAGCACGACAAAAGTGAATATTTTGATAACCACTACAGAATAAAATGTCCACTATAGTACAAAACAAGACTTTCTAATCAAAGTAATTTTGATTCAGCAATATAACAAGTTGTGTTTAAGAAAATTAAATTTTTTTACCAAGAAATTTCGTCTTGCATTTTTCCTAGTTAGGCCTTATTCGCAAAAGTCAATATAATTATTCCTCCCATAATAATATTTGAGGATTGGTTTTCTTTTTCGTAGTTACAAATCTTAATTTAACAATATAAAAGTAAACAAAATTATTAAGCTGTTTAGAATTGAAATTGATTTCTGCCTTGTTTCACATCTTGTTCGTTCCATGTTTGAGCTACTGTCTGTCTACACTGTTAAAAATTTAGACCCACTTTGTACCAAAAATGGTTGGTTGGTTGTTTTCAGATTATCTGGCGCCGTCAGCAACACGAGGGCTATAATGCGCCGAAACATTCGTCATTAGACAAGCCAACATACATTTACAAACACCCATGCCATACACGGGACTCGAACCCGCAACCTCGCGGTCTAGAAGCCAGCACGCTAACCACTATACCGTTTGGTCGGGCCGTACCAAAAATGGATTCAGATTTAATTGCAACCAACATTTGGGACTTTGTTTCACGATTTAATGGTGCTACCTCGGACCGTAAGTACCATTAAATCATGAAACTAAGCCTCAAATTTTGGTTGCAGTCAAATTGGAACCAATTTTTGATGCTAGGTAGAACAAAATTTTTGACATTATCAAGAGAATAAATCCCCCCAGATAGTCTGGATGGTGGTGATTGCTGTAGAAACAAGATTCATAGAATTAGAATAGGGATGATGCATGCAGGAAACTGTCGTCCAAAAACGTTTACAATACAGCAAATGTAAAGTCTTTCCCATACATTGTTAAAAATTTTGTTCCACCTTGCACCAAAAATTGGCTTCGATTTAGCTGCGACCAACATTTGGTGCTCAGTTTCACGATTTAATTGTGCTACCTCGTACCATAAGCACCATTAAATCGTGAAACTAAGCACCAAATGTTGGTTGTAGCCAGTGATAGAAGTGGGAAGCAAAAAGTGAGGGGGATGCCCAAAAGTTGATGACAAGTGCAAGCCCCAGCCCCCCTCCCCTTCTCCCTCAACGATAAAGTTTATAATTTTGTATCTTATAATAAAAATATTAATTAGTAAGGGAACAATTTTTACTTCCTAACACTAGCATTGAACAAGGGTCCAAAATGTATGAAACTAAGCCTAAAATTTTGGTTGCAGTCAAATTGGAACCAATTTTTGATGCTAGGTAGAACAAAATTTTTGACATTATCAAGAGAATAAATCCCCCCAGATAGTCTGGATGGTGGTGATTGCTGTAGAAACAAGATTCATAGAATTAGAATAGGGATGATGCATGCAGGAAACTGTCGTCCAAAAACGTTTACAATACAGCAAATGTAAAGTCTTTCCCATACACTGTTAAAATTTTTGTTCCATCTTGCACCAAAAATTGGCTTCGATTTAGCTGCGACCAACATTTGGTGCTCAGTTTCACGATTTAATTGTGCTACCTCGTACCATAAGCACCATTAAATCGTGAAACTAAGCACCAAATGTTGGTTGTAGCCAGTGATAGAAGTGGGAAACAAAAAGTGAGGGGGATGCCCAAAAGTTGGTGACAAGTGCAAGCCCCAGCCCCCCTCCCCTTCTCCCTCAACGATAAAATTTATAATTTTGTATCTTATAATAAAAATATTAATTAGTAAGGGAACAATTTTTACTTCCTAACACTAGCATTGAACAAGGGTCCAAAATGTATTGTTATTTTATTGAATATTCTGCGTTTAAGTTTTTTTTACTTGGAAGTAAGAGATAATGATTCAACATTATGTACATTACTGTTTATTTAGATTTAAATAGTGCTTCCAAATGTGCATAATTTCATTTAATTAAATTATTAGAGAACTCTAATTTTTTTTTTAAATAGCTTGTCTTTTTATGAAACAAGAATAGAAATGTAACTTAAAAGGAACTTCCTCCAAAGTTAAAAGTTGACCAAGTGTAACAGTATTTGTTAACAAAAATACTTATGTCTTTATTATACAAAGTAATATAATGCATTTTTGATATACCATAACTTTTTTAAAAAACTTTTGAAAACTTTATATCACTTCTTCTCGGTGTCACTACATTTAAAGGTTAATGTTATTTTTCTTTATTGGTTTTTAGATGGAATGAGCGTTTTTAAAAGTGGAGGGTGGGATTTCAGTAATTTTAGAAGTAGGGGGATTCATGGGTATTTTCTTGAAAAGAGAGCGTCACCCCGCGTGTACCTACACTTCTAGCACTGGTTGTAGCTAAATGGGAACCAATAATGTATAAACACATGGGAAGTTGTGAAATGTCATTGCACAGTTTTGAAATTGAAATACTTTTTTTTATAAGATAGGATGGAGAACTAAAAAAAATGTTTTTTTTTTTTTTTTTTTTTTTTTTTAAATCGTGTATTTTAGAACATTGCTCGAGTTTCAGCCAGGATTGGCCAATCTTCCTTCTGTTTCCGATATTGGTTTGTGATATCTGGGCTGTGATATCTGGGCTGTGATATCTGGGCTGTGATATCTGGGTATTGTTAAAGGGATGCAGCATCCAAAATTATTTTAATAAATTTAAACACTAACAAGAAAATAATTATAATTTTACATTGTGATAAAGAAGAGTAAAATGTTCTGAAAGTTAATATTTCAGATGTGAAATTTAATCATGACAGGCTGCAAAACAATTTCGTGAGGACGTGATACATAAAAATATTTTAAAGTTAGTGCAAAAAAATTGTGTTCGGGCTGAACATCCAGACATCCGACAATGCGAGGAAAAAGTGTCCAATGCTGGAATGTGCTTTGCACCAACTTTTCGTGACGCCTCTACTGGCAGAGGAACTGTTTTTTGGCGTTTCTTTACAGGCTCTACTTCGTCACAATCGTTGGAATTATCATGAGCTGTAGGACTGAATTCGGCTATTTTATGCAAAGAAAAATTATGTGCCCGAAATCCAATGTGCATTTAAATGTACACGGGGTCTCAGGAGGATACGATTTACGGATATTAAGTATATGATCTACGGATGAGGCTCATTTTCATTTGGACGGATTTGCCAAAAAAAAATAGAGAGTAGAGAATATAGAGTATTGAAAATCCATCCCATATAGCACACATCCTCCCAGGGAGGTTTTTAGGAAGTCATTCGGAGTCCTGGGAATGCCTGGGCACTTCCTAGAGACATCCCTGGGAGGATGTGAGCTATGTGGAGGCTTTGCAAAACAATTGCATTATGCAAAAGTGACCGTTTCGGCTGCACTATCCAGTAAATAGTCATTTTTCCTTTGGGAAACGGTGAATTTACTCACCTATATTCAGATTTTATTACAATTTTTAGCCACATTTCAATACAATAACTAATTTTGCACACCAATGTATTTAAATTTCCATACATGTCTATTGTCTATCCATCATACCACTTTGCAAAAGGTGCGGGGATAGAATCCTGTGCTAGGTATGGTTATTCGTTGTTGATCGGTATCCACGTTAAGCTGTAGGCACCGGCATGGTTAGCCATTATTGTGCACACAAACAGGTCTTCAAGCGAACAAACCCTTCAACCAACCAATCAAAGTTCGGGAGTGCTTTCTGGAAAAATCTTTATAATCCTATTAAATATATTGGGAAATTTTAGCATTATTTTTGTTCCCCGATACCAACCCAGAAGGTTATGTTTTCAATTTGAGATGATTTCTATGCAAATCTTTTCCTGGTCACATCCCCAACTAAAAAACTATGATGACCTTTTTTCAAAATGCTTATCTTTTGAGTTAATTATTTCCAGATCCGATCTAGTAAATGCAGGAAATACTCTGAGAATTACATACTCATCTGGTATGATTCGAAGTAAACGTCATTTGCTGTAATGAACTTCTGCGCTATATTGCAAAAGTTTCAGAAACAACTTTCAAGGTCCTCTTTCGGAATGCTCTTCAATTTTGAGGTACGGTTTTTTTTTATATCTTCCTCAAATCTTGTTTCCTTTAGCAAGTTTTTCAGTTCGAAAAATAAAAAAAAAGTGCGGATGCGAAAAGTTCGGAGAGTATGGAGGATGATTCATTTGTACTACCTCATGATGGGTCGAAAACCGCCTCATAGACAACGCAATGTGTGGTTAAGTGTTGTCAAAGCTATCTCTTTTTTTTTTGTCAAAAACGGTTTTACTCTGCAAATTCTTTGACGAAGTTGAACGTGAGGTAAAACATCCCCTGTGACAGTATTTCTACGTGGAACAAATTCATGATGAATGAGCAGTGTTTGGGGTTGTCAAAGGCATAAAGAAACCCATGACTTCAGAATTAAAGATCATTTCGAAAGAGGACTTTAAAAGTTGTTTTTGAAACTTTTACAGCCGGGCACACATGTGTATTACAATAGATGGATATTACCTCGAAATATATTAAATGGGTATGTAATTCACATAATATATTCCAGATTTATTAGAATAGTCCTGAAAATTAATAATATGCACTTTGTAAAATACTATACCATTCTATCTGTTTTATTAATTTTTAGAAGCATTTTTTTGTACTCCCAATAAACTTATTATTGTATGTAAAATAAATAATAATAACATGTTTATACTTTATGTCCGGAAAAGGACGGGTGATGCTTATGCACTTGCTAATCCTTGCGTTAGAAAATTAAAAATAAAGTTTGAGAAAAGCAGTGAAATTCACAAGAAAGAGAAAGTTTTGTAAGATTTTTTTTTCTCATTTTAACAGAAAACTCATTTGTGGCACTTAACTTGCCAATTGGAAATCCAGTTGTAATTGGTGAAAAATCAAGGTTTGAGGTTGAAACACAAACTTGCACCCTCTTGAATCAGATTCGTACAGTACGCAAAAAAAAAAAAAAAAAAAAAAACACCGAACGATGGCTAAATCTTGTATTCTAATTGATGAAATGACAAAAGTCAAGTACCCTTGTAAATTGTGGACGGTATTTATTAACTGTAAATAATTTTTTGGATCATAAGGGGTCATCTACTTATTAAAACTAAGCCACACTTTAAAAAGTTCAATAGCAACCCCATAATTTTTTATCATATTTAGATTTGGTATCCAAAAAAAAAAAAAAAAAAAAAAAAAAAAAAAGCCTAAATACCAAATTTCATAATTTTGCAATGATTAGTTAGTAATTTAAATAATGACAAATTAACGTTCAAAAGAACATTTGTTTTTTTGGCCACCAATTCTTATATAGTTAATATATTTTAGCAATTTTTGTTTCAAAGGATAATTTGTTTAAGGCCAAACATAAATAACATGCAATTTTTGTATTAAACTTTTGTATTTTAAATAATTAATTATTCATTAATAAAACAAGTTTAAAAAATTTTTAAATCGATACACGTATTTTTTTATTTTCATTAGAATTATTATGATCGAAAACCCCTCCAGAATACTTTGCATTCCAGTTTGACTTTTGGTTCTGAATATTTTAGCAAAAATGTAAAAAAGCTCACTTTAAGGAACAGCGTAATAGATTACGTCTTGAAGCATGCAAAGCTTTCGATTCTTCCCCGCTAGGAAATTTGCCCTCAAAATCGGCCAAAACATCTTCGCTCATGTGTTTCTCAACATGATGAGCTGGAATGTGGTATCTAGGGTAAACGAGATTTTCTAAATCGAATGATAATATATATATAAAAAAAGGGGTTCGTATTGAAAATTTTAAAGATAGAGTTAAATTTACTTAGTATACAGCCCCTAAGAAATTTTTTTTGCACCAGACACATAGAAAATCGTAAACAAAACATTTTGTTGCAAACAGCAAAATTCTACGATAATTAGAACCGAAGATATAGCCAACCTTCGGATATTTTTTTGCTTACTGTACCCTAAAAATAATTCTGACGGTGCCCTACCCCATGTGTGAGACCTTGAGATCTAGCTTTAGAATTTAGCTGACCATTTTGTGTACTAATACAGTGTTTATTTTTTTAATTTGCTTCCTTTTATTTCATTATTTTAATATCGTTGGAGAAAACATCATCGTGCATTTTTAATTTTGGGATTTTTGGCGATTCTGTTTGAAACACTTACACATGAATACAGTTGGAACTAATTAAATGATTTATAAATATAAAATTTAAAAAAATTCAATTATTTTTTGTATTTTTAATACTTTTTGCACCTTTTAGTATATTTCCTCCTTAATACAGTTGTGTTTCATATTAAAAGAAAAATGTAGATGTGAGGATTGCAAAACAAATAACATGTGTTTCTGCTTATGAATATAAACAATACCTCATTACTTGGCGGAATATTTATACCACTTCCATCTTCCATCTATTCTGAATTTGTCGGGAAAAAGTTTAAAAAATCAGGAAAGTATTTGATTATCGATAGTTATAAAGAGTTTAATTTTTTCAAAATATATTGTATTTCAACCATCCAAACAACCAAACAAAGAAACAACCAGTCATCCAACCAGCCAACCAACCAACCAGCTAACAAACCAAACCAAACAAACATAAAAATTCTAAATCCATGTATATTATGATATTTTTCTTCACGAGTAATATTTTTCTTCACGAGTAATATTTTTCTTTTACAAGATTAGAATTTCTATAATTCTCTTACGCCTGAAAAAAATTATGTATTTCAATACGGAATTGCAGAACTTACAAGTTTGTTTTGTGTACATTTGAATCACAGATTGTCTGAGTCAGTAGCTGTGTTCGCAAATCAGTAGACATTTTACGCTCTAGCACAATCAAACCTAACTTGTCATACCGTTTCAATACATTGATAAAAACAATTTTTTAGTCTAATATCTGCCTATCAAGAGAATAGCTCCCACCAAGGTGTCTATCGTTATCAGTTGCTGTAGGGACAAGACTAACCCTATTTTTCACAAGGTTTCCAGGAGAAAGACATCAGCCAATTGGTTTGTTTAACAACCTGATGGCGCATTGGTGATATTTAATAAATGATCAAAATAGATTTATTAAAGTAAACGATTTGTATCCACCAAGACAATTGCCTTATTAGTATCTTTTCGGCCTCCAATTTTCTGCTTGCAGCACCCTATTCTAAATCAACGACTTTTGTTTCTACAGCAACTGCTTCTATCTAGACTATCTGGCGGGTGATTTTTTCCTGATAGACAGACAGTAATCGATGAAGAAGTCATCGATATAGATAAACAACTGGATAGACTGCTCCATTGCCAATGAAAAGAGAAAAACGCGCCGGGGATTGCGAAGCTGGTGGGAAGATTAACCAATCACAGTTCACTTTTATAGTTGGATGGAAATGCGAAAAACCTTGTAAAATGCTAGAGTATATATTTTTTTGCACATTATTACTCATTAAGGTCTACTATTGACGTTTCTGTTGTGTACAACCCACAATTTTATTTTCAGTCCTCGAGAATTCGTATTTTTTATCCCACCAACGGCACCTGGCAACGGCTTCATTTTCCCAGGGTTAAGCAGTCTATCCAGTTGTTTATTTATATCGATGGAAGAAGTTCGAGACAGAAGTTTCGAGACACTAATCAAGACAGACAGATAGTAATCGAGACAGAAGTTTTTATTTGGTGGAACTATTTTGAGTTTATCTGGGTACGGATACCCTCGATACAGGGAGTCCCTGTTGCGTTGAGTAAACGTATGATTCCTGATCAGACCGGCATAATTCAACGCAAGTCATAAAGTGCTTTTAGTGCTGTGATCTGTGCTGAGACCGAACTGGAGGATGCTGCGTGGGACCAACGTTGATCTTTGGCCGCTCTTCGATTATGTAAATGATACATTCTATTTTAAATCCTTTATATCTAACTTTGATTTTGTGTGTGGGTATGTTCGATGAGGGGGGGGGGGGTAAATCTGTGTACTCATTGTCGTCATCCAGTCTGGCTGAAACTTGGTAGATAGATTCGATGTCGATGACAATGCATTCTATCAAAGTTTGGGGCTGTTACTCTCTTTAAAAGGTCACTTTTATGGAATACTAATAAACCAATTTGCCGTCATCCAATCGCACTAAAATAGTATTCAACCGACCATTGAAGAAACTCTTTACTGTTACCAAAATTGTTTAATAAATAAATAAATAAATAAATAAATAAATAAATAAATAAATAAATAAATAAATAAATAAATAAATAAATAAATAAATAAATAAATAAATAAATAAATAAATAAATAAATAAATAAATAAATAAATAAATAAATAAATAAAAAAAATTTATTCAGAAAAAAAAAGGTATGCATGTGAGTGCGTTTCACGTTAATTTTTAATAAGTCAATTTTGAAAAGTAGTTTGGTGCACATTATTCTGATAGAAATGTTTTTGATGTTTGAAATTAGATGCAAACATCAAGCAAGCTCTGTTTACAGAATCGACGCTGTGTTAATGAATATAAAAATTGGTAATGCATTTAAAAGATTTATATTAAAACCTTATATATAAATCTTTTATATGCATTCATCATATTATCTTCGCTATAAGTAGATACCGAAAGGCCATGCGAAGGAGATGCGGAGGTGAAGCTATGAGATACTAGCTCGCTGCCGCTGCTAAACGCATTTCTTTTGTATGCAACCCTGGAATAGACTACGTCTTGATCATTACGATTTTAATTGTTAACTCCCAAATAATTTTTGTAAATACGTTTTATTGAATAGTTCTTAATTTTAAATCTTCATGGATCTTTTAATCGAGTAGATTTTTTGTTGTTAATAAGGTAAAGTTAATTTAGGCAGGCTCGATTATAAGTAGGCGCCCAAAGTAGGGACAACCGATAACCATAGCCATGAGTTTAGATAACTAAAGATTTACTCTTCGCATAGTGTCATTCATCTGCAGTGGATACCCTCCCATGTAGACTTCTTCTTTAATGACTTGGCCGATGAATTGGCTTAGGGGGGCTCTGCTGTAACATCCGAAAATTGTGGTCATCTTACGTTTAGGGAAATTTTCTCGAAGGTCAGAGCCGACAACAGCAAGACATGGAGGATTCCACCAACTCATGACTGGTATGAACAAAAACGTCCTGGGGCTGCCCTGGAGCTGAAGGGCTACAGGAAATTACAAACCACCATCACCAGACTCATCACCGGACATACTCGCACACTTGCATATGTTCAGGGATAAAAGGAGTACCCTGTGTGCCTCAAGTGTGTTTCCCATCAAGCTTCACCGGACCATCTGCTTTCCTGTTTGGATTTGGAGAAGAGCGATCTCTTTAAAAACCCTGCCCTGGTTCGAGACTTTCTTTGGGCGTACGGTCTCTTGGACTTGGTCTAGATCAAGTGGAATAAGAAACAACAACAACATGAATTTGGATTTTCGATTCACCTTGAAAATACCAGTGTTATAAAATGCTACTTAACAAACTTTGAATTAGAGTGAAAAGACCACTAAGTTCAATTGACAAATTTGTCAGCACCTTTCAAAGTTCTAAATTGACATGAGATTAGTACTTTAGAGCGTCACTCAATTTTTGTAGATTTATTTCACTAATCAAATTGTGCTTTTACTAATAAATGGTTTCTTTTCCTGTTTACAATGAAATTCAGACCAAAATTTGATAGCGCACCTTTTTGTGTCCTAAATTGTCGATTTTAAAAACAGTTTATAACTAAATGAAATAAAATATTCTACGTGTATTTTATAAATCTGATAGTAATTTTGGTACAATTACACTATAGGCACCATTATTGAAATTTTTGGTAACTTTGGAGGAGAAAAATAGTCAATTTATGATTTCTATAAGAGTATGATGTGCCAGGGACCTATAGTGTATGCAGCGGAGAAAAAAAATAGGTTCTACTTGTTGTCCCCCCATTTTAAGTATTCAAAAAATTTAAATAAAGAAATCATTTTAAAAATAAAAAAAGATTCTACTGGTTGTCCCTCCCATTTTAAATATTAAGAAAAATTTAAATAAAAATCATTTTAAAAATTAAAAAAAAGTTTCTGCTGGCTATCGCACCATTTAAAAAAAAAAAAAAAAAAAAAAAAAAAAAAAAAAAAAAAAAATTAAGTAAAAATAAATGTTCTACTGATTGTCACGCCATTTTAAGTACTGATAGTTTTTGCGAATGCTACCAGAAATTTTGCTTCGGGAACTTGTAAATAAATAATATTACGAAATATTATACAAATTACTATATGCAGTATAAATTAATATACAAGTATTTGTTATTATAACTCTTCTATTCTCCCTCTCCAATTACACAATTTACATTTGTTTCTAATTAAGCAATATGCATTTGTTCCTAATTAAAAAATTTGTATTTTCTCTTAATTAAACAATTAGAATTTATTCCATATTCAAAGAAAGTTTAACATACGCAGAATAAATCCTGGATGCCTTGTCATATTGAATTCAGTTTTCATGAGTTCGGTAAGGCACCATTAGCTTCGAAAGATTTACCAAACTGAAGGTCACGGGAAGCCAAAAGCTGTGTGTTCTTCTTCCACTTCATTGATTCAACCTGTTCCTTTTTTCTCGTTAAATTTATTGCATTGGTTGAATATAACTTAATGCATAATATTTATTTACACTAATTTTTTTTATCTGCACTCATGACATCCAACATCGAACCGGCAGCCAAAAAGTACTATCAGTGCAAGAGCTCTCTCTAGATCAGCGTTAGTCATTAAGCGGCTGGATCTGGCCTGCGACAGATTTTTCTCCAGCCCGCCCGCCGTGCAGAAGAACAAAGTTCAAACGTCACCGATATGGATATTATAAAATCCTTTACATTAATTTCGATTTTGTGTGCATGTATGTTTGTCGATGGCATGCAAATCTGCAGAGTCCTAATTAACCCCCTTGCCGTCATCCAATCAGTCTGAAACTTGGCAGATCGATTTCATGCCGACGGAATTGCATTCAATCAAATTTTGGAGCTTCCACTGTAACTAAAAGATGGCTTTTACGAAATACTAATGAACCAACTTACAGTCATCCAATCGCGGCGAAATAGCATTAAACCGATCATTGATGAAACTTTTTCTTGTTGCCAAAATTGTTTTAATAAATAACTGTGACTGACTATGGCCATCACCTGAACTACTGGGCCATCGGCGGATGGCCTTTGCTTTTCAGTGCATAAAAGTGACAGTCTGGACTACACTAAGGCCAGCATTCATTGAACTGCGCCGACCAAACGGTATAGTGGTTAGCGTACTAGCTTCTAGACCACGAGGTTGCGGGTTCGAGTCCCGTGTTGGCATGGGTGTTTGTAAATGTATGTTGGCTTGACTAATGACAAATGTTTCGGCGCATTATAGCCCTCGTGTTGCTGACGGGGCCAGATAATCTGAATACAACCAATCATTGAACTGCTGTTAGCAACATCGTTTAAACAGTGTCCCATAACCGGCTTGCCTAAAAAATTGGCTTGCCACTAGCGAGCCAGCACTGGTTTAATTGAAGCTAGCCTTATTCATATGGCTATGCTAATTATAGTGCATTAGATCAAATAAAACAAAACTAACAGCGAAGAGAATGTGTTCTCACTTAAAAACTTACACTTCTTAAAGGTCAATTGAAAACAGAAACACAAATTAAACTCAGTGGCGTTACAGCCCCGTGCATGCTTGGTTTTCATTTAATTGACCGTTTTAAAGGATGAAGGGCTGAGTCAACCTTTCCCAGTTCGTGGATCGAACCGCAGACCTGTAGAGTGTTTGTTCAATGCTCTATCGCTTCGCTACTGGGCTTTGAAAACAAAAATAAAGAAAATATTATTTTCCTTGTCTTTTCCATCATAACTGAATTTCACGTGGTATCGCGTCTTGGATATGTTTTCCTTCAATGGTTCAACATGGCGTTCATAAACAAGCGTAGTTCGCGCATGCGCAAACGGCATCTCTGCCAATCTGTGGTGTGCAAGCATATTAATGGGTTATTGCTGGCAACTCACAGCTGGTTCGTTGACGTATGTCCGCAATAAAACAGAATGCTGGCAAGGCCAGAAATGGGCCTACATTTTGCCAAAGTTAGCGAAACGCTGCCTACTCTTATCCACCACTGCCAGCATCCAACCGTAAAGCGGCCAGCGTTAGTGTTTTACTGGGGAGTAAATGGATGATTGGCGCCTTTTTAATGAGAGAAACGATGAACTCTTTCTTCGATAATCAGATTTCTCAACAATATGTTACCATTTTTCATCAATGTAATTGATTTTGCAACCAGTATATTTAAAATTACAAACCTGTCAATCCAAAATACCATTTGTTTCTTCTTTCTGCCTCTCACTGTTTATCAGTTATGTCATTTCAATATTAGGGAGACCTTTCTGAAAGACGATCAGTGAGTCGTGAGGAAAGAGAAAGCCTCAACAAAATGTAACTCATATTCGGACACTTTTCCCTATCAATTCTTAATAGGCAGTATCCATTCCTCGCAATCTCCATTTCATTGTGTATAACTCAAGAGGAAAGTGAGTATATCATCCATCCCTAAATTTTTCCGAATGCTTTAGCATTCATTCTAATTCATTTCCTATGTTCATTCATATTCAAATCCTTTGCCAACAACAAAACAGTTTGAACTTCAGCAAATGACGTCAATGCCCATCAAGCATGAATCTCTCCTTGACACAGCAGAAGCAAGCGACACAGTCTAGTGAGCTTCTTCATACTGCAGCAGCCTACAATTCCTGCATGCATTTATTCCCTATTTGCATAGGGAATGACATTCGGAATTATGCATGATTCTTGCTACACGTCAATGACAGCACGCGCACATTATGGTTTCGGAATTTCTTTTTTATCGACGTACTTGTTTCTGAACGGGATCCTCAACAGATGATCTCTTCTAAGTGATTCGCATTGTCTTGCCTTTAAGAAAGAATTCGGGGAATAGAGGCAACGGTGAATACTGCATTGTCAAAACAGGTCAATTAGAAGTAAGCAGAATATACTTAAGTAAATGTCCTCTGGCCACTGGTTTCCGGGTATCATAATTGATAATCGGGTATCATACCTCCGAAAATTACATGAGTAATTTAGTATCATAGCTCTGAATATTACATGAGAAATTTAGTATTAAAGCTCCGCATATCCTATCGGTAATTTTGTGTCATAGCTCCGAAAGTTCCAAACATCAGATCAGTATTTGGGTATAGTAGCTCTTAATATCACATCAGTAATTAGATGTCATAGATCCGAATATCATATCAGTAATTCAGTATTGTAGCTCCAAATATCATATCAGTAATCGGGTATAGTAGCTCTGAATATCACATCAATGGATGTCATAGCTCCATATATCGTATCATTAATTGTGTATTATGTATCCGAATATCATATCAGTAATTGGAAATCATAGCTCCGAATATCATATCAGTAATTGGGAATCATAGCTCCGAATATCTTATCAGTAATCGGAAATCATAGTTCCGAATATCATAACAGTAATTGGGAATCATAGCTCCGTATATCTTATCAATAATTGGTAATTATAGCTCCGAATCGACTACCTGAGGTCGTTCAATTTTTCTTCAAAATGCTAGAGAATACTTTGTTTAAAATTTAAAGCGGAAATCGTTTTGATGGCGTTATTTAAAATTTAAGGTGACCGTAGTAAAAATAGAACAGATATACTTATTTCACTACGAAATAATGTAAAAAATTAAAAAAAATTAAACATTTATTTTATAATGCATTTTTATTAAAGTTCAAAATATTAAAATTGAATAATATTTGATGATTTGTTTTTAAGTAATGCAAGTACTTGCATTTTGAGTGTGACATTGCTAATTCCCTAAATAACTTTGTTAAGTTGAAGAGTTAACTCGTAACTGAAAATATGTAAGGTTAAGATTATGTTTATGCTAGATTAAAATGTAATGCAAATAGAAATACAAATTAAAATTTATCGTGTAAATTGGAATATAAATCAGAATACGATAAATTGTGGAATGCCGATGGTTGATACAAATGTGTATGAAATGACATGTATGGGTATTTCAAAACAATATATTTTCAACTGTTTTGATGGTTGATTATTATATTCGTCAAAAACTTAGATTTTTAAGGAACACTATAAAAAATGGCAAATATCTTTTTAATACCTATTTTATAAATATGCTATAGAAAGCTATTGTAAAACAATAAATCATAAGAGTATCTTATAACTATAATAGTGTTCTGAGACTGCAATGATATATTATACAAAATCCTTCTAATTTTTATTTAGAATGATAATTTATGTTTATGTTATTTTTTAAGATGTAAATATCTTTTTACACCATTGTGACATCTTGTTTCCAAATTGACCAGTTAGTATTGAATGATATTGCTCAAAACATTGTTTTCTGAATCACACAAAAACTATTTAATTCAATGCAATATGCAAAAGAAATCTCAAAGAAATGGGCATTTGTAATATAGAAGTCTTAAGTTATAAAAGAACAATTTTTAAGATATACTCTAGAGTGCAAAACTTGAGCATCTATTAGTTCTCTAATACTTTTTCATTGATCACAATGAATACATGAAATTTATTCGGAAGAGTCACTTTTACGTACCATAATGATAAATGAAACAACGCAGCCCTCGAAATTATACAAATTATGTATGCATTGAAGGTACATGGTAAAGAATGAATTACAAAAGTGTGCAGTATAAAGAAGTACAAAAGATGCACCATTGCCTAACTGAAACTGCTCAGAGTTGGTCTTTAATAGAAGATATTATTTCCTTAACATAAGTGTTCATATACCACCGCATTCTAATACTTAACATGAGGCTGAAGTGGCCAAATTTCTCGTTTTATCTTTAAAGTTGTGTTTTTCGTGATGTTGAATCTTTCCCCGACATTTCTATGAATCGTGCCACACTTGATAGTGGAAATTTGGATCAAGGATGTAGTCTGGCGTACATCTAGAAGTGATGTCAATATTTTAAGCGTTATACCAAGCAATGCTGCGATGCAATATGCTATGAATGTCATACAAATTTATTCCACATTTTTGTCTGTTGTACAAATTTACATGAATAAGAATCTAATGTTTCGTAATTATAGACTTGCCTGGGCATAAAAACGTAATTACAGCAAACATTTCTAATTTAATTATCTCATGCTTTCATGGAGTTATGCATTCACTCAGAACAGCAATCCAACATATTGTACCTCAAGATAAAAACACTGGTACCACTAAATCGCTTTCTTTAATTGATTTGGTTGGTTGTTTTCAGATTATCTGGCACCGTCAGCAACACGAGGGCTATAATGCGCCGAAACATTCGTCATTAGACAAGCCAACATACATTTACAAACACCCATGCCAAACACGGGACTCGAACCCGCAACCTCGCGGTCTAGAAGCCAGCACGCTAACCACTATACCGTTTGGTCGACCTTTCTTTAATTGAAATTTACCACTAAAAGTTAGCTTCCTATTTTTCTTCAGAACATCTGATATCCAATATTATTATAGAATGCATTTCTTATAGTAAAGAGTACCTGGTGAAAATAGAGTTTAGGTTTTAGGATGCAAATATGCATATTGCATCCTCAAACCAAAACTCTATTTAATTAAAACCTGCAAAAATTATGATGCTAGTTTTGCTTCAAAAAAGTTTATTTGAAAAAAAAAAAAATCTTTTAATTATAATTTTGGAGGAGGGCACCTAACTATCCAATAACCGTACCATAAGAAGGTAGTTCACACTTTTTACGTATAATATCTATATAGCTGGATGACTAAACTTTATTTTGATTTATATGGGGGATCGCCATATTCAAATTCAAATAAAAAAATATTTATTTTTAATTTTATTCAAAATAGGAATACTTCTTTTTAAAATAAGGTTTTACATTTGTCAATGAGAAAAATATGCAAATTTTTATTAATTAAAATATATAGCTATATATTAAAAATATATAACTCTAGAATATTAAATGATTGGTTTTTAAATTAAAAATTAAGATAGATAACTTTAAAATATTATATGATTATTTTTAAAATAGGAGCATTCAAAAAATTTTCATTCGAATTTAAACTTTAACGAGCGTGGGGGAAATGTAAGCCTGCATTTAATGAATTTAACACGAGGATGCCATTTCATATATTAATCTATATTTTAAGTGTATATTTATTACAGAAAAGCTGTTAAATTTCTATTGTGATAATTTATTTTATTTTGCGACCTCATTAAAATAAATTCAAAACTATATATGTATGAAAATACAGTCGGCTTATAAGTGAAACAAAATTGTATTAGTTTTATAGAGCTATTTGCTTACCCAGACTAGACTTCAACGACAAACGTCAGGTGTTAACTGAAAATAAAAGATTATTTAAAACCAATCAAAAGTATTGAAGAAAATTTTTTGCAATTGATAAAATGGGAGTATTTTTCTGATCGTTTCTGAAAAGTTATGTTTTTGATTTAGTGCATTTCATTTGTAACGATGCAGTGTTTCACTCTTACATTTTGTAAAGAGTTAAATACCAATATTTCAGATGTGAAGTTTCAATTGCAAAATTTGTTTCTAAAAAAAAGTTTGTTTTGTTGGTGATTTTATTTTACTATAGAACTATTAAAAAATTATTTTAGCTCCTTCCATAATTTCGGAAGTTGTTAGAATTTTTTTTTTTTTTTTTTTTAATTAAAAGCTGCGGTAATTTTTTTTAAATTTATCAAAATAAACTTTAATTATATATTGATATTGTTAAGTATTTTTTTATTTGATTTTAAAGATGATGGTTACCTAGAAAAATAAAATAAGGTTTAAACATCCAAATATATAGGTATTACTTAAAGAATGTGAACCACCGTCATATGGTACTGTAATTAAGCAGTTAAATTATCTTTACTTGCATTGAAACTAAAAGATTTTCTTTGAGATAAACTCGCCTGGAAATGCAGAATGGCAAAACAAGCTTATTATTTTTGAAGGTATAATTAAAATCACAGTTCCTGTTCATACAATTATATTTGAAACCTACATCTTTAAATAACATTTAATAATTTTCAAAAGAAAAAAAGTATTTTTTTATTTGATTTTAAAGATGATGGTTACCTAGCAAAATAAAATAAGGTTTAAACATCCAAATATATAGGTATTACTTAAAGAATGTGAACCACCGTCATATGGTACTGTAATTAAGCAGTTAAATTATCTTTACTTGCATTGAAACTAAAAGATTTTCTTTGAGATAAACTCGCCTGGAAATGCAGAATGGCGAAACAAGCTTATTATTTTTGAAGGTATAATTAAAATCACAGTTCCTGTTCATACAATTATATTTGAAACCTACATCTTTAAATAACATTTAATAATTTTCAAAAGAAAAAAAGTATTTTTTTATTTGATTTTAAAGATGATGGTTACCTAGCAAAATAAAATAAGGTTTAAACATCCAAATATATAGGTATTACTTAAAGAATGTGAACCACTGTCATATGGTACTGTAATTAAGCAGTTAAATTATCTTTACTTGCATTGAAACTAAAAGATTTTCTTTGAGATAAACTCGCCTGGAAATGCAGAATGGCGAAACAAGCTTATTATTTTTGAAGGTATAATTAAAATCACAGTTCCTGTTCATACAATTATATTTGAAACCTACATCTTTAAATAACATTTAATAATTTTCAAAAATAGAAAATAATCAATCAAATAATCCCAGTAGGATGACAACACTGTCCAATATTTGCCAACATTGGCTAATCTCGATCAGCGTTGCAAACCGGCCTTTGTTACAGTTATTGGCCAATATCTCTCCCCTTGCTGAATGAAATATAGTGGATGTTTTGAAATGTTGATGAGCAGTTTAGAAATTGAAATACTTTATTTATATGAACAAGATTTTATTATAAGAGCAAAAAAATGTTTTATGATGTTTTTGATATGTTTATTTTTAAAAAGTTTTGTAATTTGGAACGATGTTCGAGTATCGATCAGAATTGGCTAATCTTCCAGAATCCCTGTTTCTGACATTGACCAATATTTCTGTTTTACTTGGGAAGTACTTTCTTTTATAAAATTCAAGATAGAAGTAGTAAAATGATTCGTGCAAAATTAATTATTTAAATACATACAATATTATATAATTAAGTGTGTCAATTATTAGTTTTTTTTACAACAAAGATTTTCCTTTTTAGGACTCAACAATTGTGTATGTAATTAAGTGTGTAAATGGTTAGTTTTTTTTTCAACAAATATTTTTCTTTTTTAGGACTCAACAACTGTATATGTAATTAAGTGTGTAAATTATTATTATTATTATTTTTTTTTTACAACAAAGATTTTTCTCTTTTTGAACTCAACAATTATGTATGTAATTAAGTGTGTAAATGATTAGTTTTATTTTACAACAAAGATTTTTCTCTTTTAGGACTCAACAATTCATCATACTTAGCTCCATGTACGCTCAACTGGTAGTTGTGATATGCGTTGCCTTTTTTATATCTGAAATAGTGACACCACAAGTACCATTGCTTTACTTTGAGGTATGCTTTTTTTTTTAAATTGCTTTACTTTGAGGTAAATGATCATAATAAACTTTTATATTTTATTTATAATTTTCCGTAGAATTTTTTTGAAATCTATTAAGATTTACTAATCTTATTTTAAGAATATTAATTGTGCTCCCTAAACCTAATTGATGAACATTGATATATAGGGTGACTACAATTAAAATTCAACTTTATTATCAAATGTACTTGTCTTAGCACCTTTGCAATATTAAAAATGTATTATCGAAGATTTAAATCTATGTTAAAGTTAGAAATAATTTTAGACTTTAAATTCCACAATATTTGAGAGTAAATAATGCATTTTTTTTTTGTATTGTAATACATAAAGAGATATCTTAAAAGTTGCGTATATTATTTGTAAACCGATCTTACCTCAGGAAAACTTAACTGTACTAGCAATCAGGCCTACTAGTTCCCACTGAATACTCAGTAACATGGATTCTTCCGCATAAATGATATAGACTAAGAGGCGACTGCAATTTTTGGACCCCATCGAACACCATTTTGAATTTTTTATAGAAATTGGAGAAAAGTGAGTAAATTAAGAATCCACTGGTCTGCCGTGGCAAAAATGGTCGAAACTGGTCAAAAATTGACTTTTAATAAGTTGAACTAAATTCAATTGCCAAATGCGCCATAACTTGCCAAATAATGAGCATTTTTTTTTTACTTGGTTTTTCAATTAAGAAGGTCGCAGACGATTCGGATGTGTGGCTATGGCTTACTTGCATCTTTCACAAGTGAGCCAAATTGGCAAGAAACATTACGTCACTGATAACGTAACTGATGTCGCCAATTTGGCTTACTTTTAAAAAATACAAGTTTTTCGAGCCAGAGATCAGAAATCGTTCGTGCTTTTTCTCATTGAAAATCAAAATGCAGTGGGTTGCCAGACGAAAAAGTTTGTTCTCTTTTTTGGCAAGTTATGACATATTTGGCAATCGGATTTTAGTTCAACTTTTTCCAAGTCGATTTTTGACCAGTTTCGGCCATTTTTGCCACGGCAGACCAGTGGATTCGTAATCTACTCACGTTTCTCCAATTTCTATAAAAAATTCCGAATGATGTTCGATGGGGTCCAAAAATTGCAGTCGCCTCTCGGACTAATATAGTTTCGGATGAATCATAACTTTTATTGTAATATGGATAACCTGTCCACATAGTTTTGTGTTTAACTTAAGCATAAGATGATAACAAAAAGAAATTAAGTGCTTTTAAGTTTAAATTTCATTTAATATTTTACTTTTCTAACCACGGATACTATGAGAGTTTTAACGAATCGGCCTCACAATCCAATCAGTCAATTAGGGCGTAGTAAAACCGGTTTACATGAGCTTAAATAAGCTTGTATCAATGTATAATGAAAAACTTTAAAATACAGGGTGATAATATAATTAAAATTCATTTTTCAAAAAGCTGTAAAAAAGAACCACTCGTCAGAATGACCCGAATATATTCTAAAAAGAAGAAAATGAGGGTATGGTAAGAAATAAAATAGTTCGAAATATTTTTATGCGTTATTACCATTTCCCGCCCCCCCCTTTTTTTTTTGCGTATATTCTTGCTAAATTTTAAGTCATTCTGACGAGTGGTCCATTTTTTACAGCTTATATCATATTTTGAATCTCCCTGTATTTTGTGGGCATTTTTTAAGATATCATTTTATGTGTAACAATACAAAAAATTGCTTTGTTTACTCTTAAAATATTATCACATTGAAAGGCTGAAATTATCTTTAACTTCTACATTGATTTAAATCTTCGATAATGCACTTTCTGTATTGAAAAGGTGCTAAGACAAGAACATTTGATAATACACTTGATACATGCAGCTACAAAAATGATTATTTTGTAAGTGTGTTGTTATCTATTGTGTTGTAATTCCTTATCAAAACAGCCTTAATTTTCTCACGGAAATATAGAAATGGTTGAGGTAATCTTAATAATCGATTAATAAAAGAAATAAATACTACGCCAAATATTTAAAAAAATTAGTGAAGATGGAATATAGTCATTCTAATATTTACTCAAGTCATGAACAATAGTCCCATTATAGAGAATATGAAATATACCGTATTAATTAGTCATTTGAGTAGTTTAAAAACAATTCATTAAGTTTTTTTTTTGTACTCAAAAATTTTTTTGCATGTTTTTAAACTCAGCTAACGTGAAAGTGTTCAAACTAAATGTTTAGATGCACAAGTTTATGAAAAATGTATACATAAAAGTGGAAACTTAATTTGAAATTAAAAATCCATCTATCGTTCTCGAATTCATTTTGAATGCATCATAAAAGGTTCTTATTTTCTTTTTACATCCGTGGTATTATATTAACTGATATAAAGAGCAATTACAACTAAAGTTCAACTTTTAAAAAGCTGTAAAAAAGACATACTCATCAGAATGACTTAAAATTTGATCTAAATATACTTGAAGAAGAGGGAAATGGTATGGCATAAAAAAAGATAGTTTCAAACATTTTTTTTTCTTCCTTATGCCATACCAATTCCCCTTCTTTTTATATATTCAGGTTCAAGTCCTTTTGACCAGTGGCTGTTTTTACAGTTTTTTTTTTTTTTTTTAAATTTGAACTTTAATTATAATTACCCTGTATAGTATATCTAAAGCTAAATGTAGAATAATAAAATACAATTAGCTGAATTTTAATATCTTAGTGTTTTAAAATTAAACTCAAGTGGTTAGAAATTAATATAAGACTTCCGAAACTTATCGCCTTAAATACAGATAAGTTACCTGTGCTGTGTACAGAGAGAAATTATATTTTCAAATCCCTTTTTCTTAACTTCGATTTTGTTGGTTTATGGATGGCGGGCAAATCTGCAGATGCCTAATCTACTCTTTGCCGTCATCCAATCGGGCTGAAACTTGGAAGATAGATTTAATGTTGATGACTATGCATTCTGTCAAATTTTGGGGCTTTTACTGTCACTAAAAGGTCACTTTTACGAAATACTAATAAACCTACTTGCCGTCATCCAATCGCGCTAAAATAGTTTTTAACCGATCATTGAAGAAACTCTTTCCTGTTACCAAAACTGTTTTAATAAATAAATAATTAAAATTGTTTTAATCAAAATAAATAAAAGATATTATGATGTGAGTGATAAATTGACGTTCATTTTAATAAATAAATTTTGAAACATGGTTTGCAGCTCATTTTGCTGATAGAGATGTTTTTGATGTTTAAAATTAGATGCAAACACCAAGCACATGCTGTTAACAGTATCGGAGCTATGTTAATGATTATTAAAATTGGCGATGTTGTATATAAAGGATTGATATTAAAAACTTTGTTTTTATGCTGGTTATATTATTTTATATCACCTTCTTTAAAACTGGTTCAAAGAGAAACAACAATAACTTCTAAACTATAAAACGTTGCTGAAAAGTACAAAATCATGTCTACTTGTTTATTGGTATGCAAACGATTTCCAATTGAATTAGTCTGCGAGTAGCATACTGGAATAGATGTGACGAAACCGTTGTTACATAAATCAAACCCGAGTGTAGAGAAAAAGGGTCAGCTTAAAACAATGAGACATTGTCTGCTGTGCTCAAAAGACTTTTTTTTGCAGAAAAAAGGTTTTATGAGAAAAAGGAAAATGCTGGTAAAATATCAAATCGTGCAGATGTGATAACATTCTTATTACTTTAGGAAATATGATTGCACTACCACTGTGCTTTTAAGTTCGATTTTTATAATTTATAGGAGACTAAAAAACCCAGAGATATCATGCCTCGCATACAATGCTACCCGTCTACCAAAAAAAATAGAGAAATTTCCATTTGTATGACTTGGCTATAAAAACATGCGAAAAACAGACTCTTAGATAACGTTGGAAGTCCAATAATAAATTAAAATTATTAATGTATACAAGTTTTAATTACCATACACGGAGGTTAAATTAATAAACATTTTTATTACTGTAGGAAATATGATTGCACAACCACTGTGCTTTTAAGTTCGATTTTTATAATTAATAGGAGACTAAAAAACTCTGTGATATCATGCCTTCCATACAATTCTACCCGTCTACCAAAAAAATTGAGAAATTTGTATGACATACTATAAAAACATGTGAAAAACAGACTCTTAGTTATCTTTGGAAGTCCAATAATTAATTAAAATAATTAATGCACACAAGTTTTAATTACAATACATGGAGATTAAATTAATAAAAATAAACATTTTTATTTCCGTAGGAAATATGATTGCACAACCACTGTGCTTTTAAGTTCAATTTTTATAATTAATAGGAGACTAAAAAACTCGGTGATATCATGCCTCGCATACAATGCTACAAAAAAAAAAAGAAGAATAAAAAAAAAAAAAAGAGAAATTTCCAATTGTATGACTTGCTGTAAAAACATGCGAAAAACAGAGACTCTTAGTTATCTTTGGAGGTCCAATAATAAATTAAAATAGTTAATGCTCACCAGTTTTAATTACAATGCATGGAGGTTAAATAAATAAAAAAGACAAAATAAAGTTATATCTTCAATCAATAAAGTTGAAAGCGAATAAGAATCCTGAGATTTAAATGAAGACTTGTTAGCATGTCTTTATGTTAAAAAAAAATAGGCCAGAGGGTGATTTTTAATTTCTCTCGGTGGTTGCTTAGATTGTTTCTCAAAAAGTAAAAGCCCTAAAATAATGAATTTAAGTGAGTTTGTTAGAAAACTATGGAGAAGTGTTAGTGGAACCTTGAATGTTAAACCCGCTAATATTTTTAAATTTACCACTACTATTTCAGTTGTTGACAGCGAATTAAATCCCTTACATGATGATGAAAAACTGGCTCTTTTTATTCTTATCTTCCCATTGCGTATCATATTGAAAGTAAAATTTGCTGATTTTTGCATGTATCATCTGTCCAAACCTATTTTGATGCACAGTTGTTTCTCCCCATGGAAGAATTATTACTAATACGAGTTCTATTTCAATATGCTATCGACACTTTTCATATTTCGGCACGCATATAAATGTGCTAATAGTATTTTAAAAACAGGCTATCCGTCCGAATCTAATTTAATGCACACACGTTTTTCACCATGAAAATATCGCAAATGAGTTCAATTTCAATCATCTATCGACACTTTCCTCACTTCTTATTGAAGAGATGGCGAAACTAAAAAACATAATATGCTAGTTATTTTTATGTTAAAAAGTAAATTTAATAAAAAAATCATATTACTACAATAAAATCAAACTGTTGCAGCAGATAATTTCGCAAAGTTGTTCATAAGTGAATAAATTTATAATGGAAAAAATTGAGGTGACGCTATTTCTTATGTTATAAATAAAGTTAATGAAGTTATAAAATTATGATGAATAAATGAATTTTTAAATTGCTTTAAAGTTAGAAAGGGAAACAGTAATTCTCGTTTGGAACCTAAAATACAGAATTAATTGAGCAATAGATGGCGCTGTCGAATGCAATCCGAAAGTAACATACTATACTAGAGGACAGAATGAGTTCACTTTTAATACTCTACAACGATAGGGGAACTGGTACCTACAGCGTATTCCGTGAGCTCAAATCATCCTGTCCTCTAGTATAATAGGATTGCAAGGGTGTTTCAAATAGTATTGATTCATTTAAAATTTAATAAAAAAATGGAATACGATAGAAATGCATTGTAACTGCACTCCTCTTGGAGACATAGTTTTGTAGTTTTTGCAACCTGTGTAGAATTTTTTTCCAACAGCGCCATCTGTTGGTGAACTTTATAACTGTTTCTGATAATTGATGGATAAAATTCCACGGATACGTCTTCCTCAATTAGAATGCAGGGATCGTCTTCCATTTTTTTTAATTAGTATTTCTACTGTGTCAGTCCTATTTTGGCCATACTGTAAAAACTTAAAAACTTAAAGTTAATGAAGTTATAAAATGATGATGAATAAACGAATTTTTAAATTGCTTTAAAGTTAGAAAGGGAAACAGTAATTCTCGTTTGGAACCTAAAATACAGAATTAATTGAACAATAGATGGCGCTGTCGAATGCAATCCGAAAGTAACATACTATACTAGAGGACAGAATGAGTTCACTTAATACTCTACAACGATAGGGGAACTGGTACCTACAGCGTATTCCGTGAGCTCAAATCATCCTGTCCTCTAGTATAATAGGATTTTTTTTAGATGTGTATAGCCCTTGCACCCTCTCTCGGAAAGCCACACATGCAAGGGTGTTTCAAATAGTATTGATTCATTTAAAATTTAATAAAAAAATGGAATACGATAGAAATGCATTGTAACTGTACTTTTCTTGGAGAAATAGTTTTGTAGTTTTTGCAACCTGTGTAGAATTTTTTCCAACAGCGCCATCTGTTGGTGAACTTTGTAACTGTTTCTGATAATTGATGGATAAAATTCCACAGATGCGTCTTCCTCGATTAGAATACAGGAATCATCCTCCGTTTTTTTTTTTAAATTAGTATATCTACTGTGTCAGTTCTATTCTGGCCATACTGTAAAAACTGAAATAAAACTTGCAAAGGAATTTGTAAAACTGCTCATCCGCAGGAAGTCGTACGAGACAGCTCAGTACTGCCTATAAAAATATTCAAGTTGATTTTTGATAGACTTTGTGCGTAATTTCGAAACTAAATGACCAGCAGCATTATAGTTTTCTGATTTCTTTCAGTCTTTCATGATGGGTGTCGCTTGACTTATTCTTTACATCTTTTCCACCAGTTTCGATTGTTCTTTAACCCTTTGTCTCCCAATAAGTGGATGGTTTATTGTTGTTGTGGCGAGGATCTTTGGAGTCATGTCTTTTAGAAGTTTTGGGATTTTTCGTCTTTTGTGCGAAAATTTATGCTCCGAGTTGTATGAAATTTTCGCAGATGCTAAATATATCTTGTTTATTTCTTCACCTCTACAATTAGTTTTTAGCATTTTCTTTTGTCATTCTGAGATATTGGCTTTTGAGACTGCCGACTCACAAATATGCTAAACCAATTGAAAAACACTTTCTTTTAGTGGATACCTTGTTAAATTTTCAAAAATTATATATTTCTAATATTATTAATCAAATATACGTATTCCTTTAATATTTGCCTTATCGAAAGATATTCCTCTTAACATATTGTTGATTTAAAGTTTTAATCATATTACTTTTTTAATACGTGATTCGGCGGATAATTAAAATTTTTTTTTTTTTTTTTTATTTATTTGTATGTTTGTTTGTTTTTTTGTTTGTTTGTTTGTTTATTTATTTATTTATTGCTATTACTTTGATAATTATCAATATTGTTATAACTATTAATCCAAATATTTTTATTAAATATTTATAGTAATTTTTGAACTAATATAAAAATATAAATGCTATTAAATATTTTTTTAATCGCACACACACATCTTATCTTTTGTACTAAACACATAATTTCTGGTCATAAGATGTTTATAGTGCGTTAAGCGTAATTATACAAATAAAAAATTCTTTTGAATACATGTATTGAATTAAAATATATCATATTTTGATACCTAGATACCTATACATTTATTTATACTCTACAATGAATGTACTTGTGCGTTTTAGGGTTTCTATTTGTACTTGTATTCTACATCCCTTCTCTTCCTTCTGTACATCTACATCTACCTTCTACGGGATTCTACTGCCGGCAGCGGCTTGAGTGCAGTCGCCAAAAAGATTACCATCTTAGAAAGTTTACGAAGATTAGGAGAAAAAGGAGTCGACAATGGTCCCGATGGTCCCGTCCCACCACGACTGAAAAAATACCGTATATCCGACAACGACAAAAGTCATGGGAGCCTTTTCTTGCGAATTGGGGCCATAGGTAAGACCATTCTGCAATAGGCAGTAAGCAACAAAATTAGCATCAGACAACGACAAAAGTCATGGAAGTCGTTTATTTTGAATTGGGGAAACAGGTAAGACTAATATGCAAAGTATAGTAAACAAAATAATACAGTATCATACAATGAAGTCATAGGAGCCTTTTGGGGGAATTGAGGGTCATAGGTAAGATCAATTTGTAATGTACTTAGGAATAAAAGGATTAAATACTGGCTATATT
This sequence comes from Linyphia triangularis, assembly GCA_963978545.1. Classification (NCBI taxonomy): domain Eukaryota; kingdom Metazoa; phylum Arthropoda; class Arachnida; order Araneae; family Linyphiidae; genus Linyphia; species Linyphia triangularis. Next base: position 98,720,587 of record OZ021721.1, read on the forward strand.
TTCAGTTCGATAAATATTAGGATCAAATTGTATGGTCCTATGTATTTTTATTTTTTTATCTTTATGGTCCTCATACATTTTTTTAAGAGACCGTCTTTCAGTTCATATTTGTTACAACTTTTAAAACTTCAATTCTATTGTTCCCTCATCATTCAATTTTATATACTTCATTTACCTTGAATCTTAAATATCACTTCTCTATGTAAAAAATTTCATGTGGTCCCCAAATGTCGATGTTTTTACATAATAACTCATATTATAAGCACCAGTCAGAGTGAAAATAGCAATTATTCTAATGGGTCTTATGATAATCCGGTTCTAATGAAAGCAAAGAAAAAAATTCTGATGAATTTAAAAAATTTAATTATTTTATTAATTAATACATAAAAACAGTTTCTTAACTCATGTATGGTATTCTTATAATTCTTTGATTTGTAACTCAAATATGGAATAATTCCTTCGTTCCTTTGGAATTTTAAAGTTGTATTCAGTTTTAATATGTATACAAGGCCTGATTGGCATCACACTTAGGACCCAAAGCATATTTTATTTTCGGGGCACTATAAAAAAAATTGTGAATGATGATGAAGCCTCACAATTTATTGACTGTGTTTGCTGGAAGGATTTTCATCTTTAGTCTGAAGTGTAATGATAACCCTTTTCTAAAATCCAAAATCTTACAGCAAAAAATCAATCAAAATATAATTCACTTAAATATTTAGTTCATGTTTTTTCGAGATTTAATTGTTTAACGACTGCTGCTTTAAATCAGTTTAAGGTTATAGTTTATTTAAGTTCAAAACGTAATTTAAAATATTTGAAAAGGACACAGGGTTAAATTTAACTACAGCTTTGAAAATTTTGGGGCTCCAAGGCTGGGCTTTGTTGGCTTATGCGGAAATCGGGCTTTGTATGCAAATAAAAACATTTATTCAGAACTTTCTACGTATCAAAATATGTTTTTGTTTTTTTATCATTTAATATACAGGATATATTCAGCGTTCAGAGATTTGTTTACATTCTATATAGTAAGAGAAAAAAATTCTCGCAACCTTATCTTAAAATTTATATATTTTTATATACATTATTGTTAGATACAACTTTTCGTCAACAGACGGCAGCACCTTACTATGTAACTCGATTTACTTGTTTTATTCCTTACGAATTTTTTTAATTAGCTCTCTCCTGTTTTTTTTCTTTTACGTATGTGTCTTGATACATATTTGATTTAAAATTAATTGGTTTTTTAATAATTTTCAATTCAATCAATTTATTTTATAGTAAAAAACGCGTTTCAGGTAAAGTCATGGGAATTGCTATGATTGCCAGGAATTTGTTGAAAAGGGGCACGAAACCGAACATTTCATTAAAAATAACGTTGAAACTTGTCTTCAAGGGGTTTTATACTTAAAAAGCTTGCCTGGGAAGATTTTTAGAAATCAAATTTTTAACTTCTCTATAATTTTAAACAGTTGAAATTAGTTTTCTATGTCGCATCATTTTAATTTTATCGGTAAAATTCAGTAAGCAAACTTAAAAAAGAAAAGTTTATTGAACTTACCATGATTACATTATTAAGAAATAATTTTTTAAACAATTGATAAAAAGAAAATTATATAATTTATATTGATATTTTAACAATTGTGGGATGTTATTTAAAAGTTTATATTACTGCAGCATCTCTGAGCATGGGGTCCACCAAGAAGAAAAAAGCATATACTATGGGTTTTATACTACAATTTGAACAGAAAATTGATGCACAACTAGTAATTTACATTTCAATGGAAATCCAATACTTATGTTCGAACAAAAACTTTTGTCGTCTGATATTTCCTTGTAAGCTTTTTGCACCCTCTTGGAAATAGTCCTGTCGATGTCCATGCTTTAGCTGGTTATATGTATGTTAAAAGGATATTTTATTAAAAATAATTTCAAGTATTCTCGTATCCAAATGTTGAGTTAATGTCATATTTTAATCTATGCATAGTTGATTTGAAGAACTCTGTGCACTTATTGTATGGTTTCCTTTTGACAGCTTTTGGACTTGGTACTATGGTATATAACGGGTTAGAATTTGGTTCGTTTTTCGAAGTGCCTCCCACATCCCTTTGTTACAACGTCTTCTTGGGACTGAATCCAATTTTACAGATGATCTTCACGTTTGCTCAAATGTATTTCATTTTCGTAAATGCTCGGGTAAGTATGGTCTTCTATCAAACTCTTTTCTAAGTGTATTTGCGGCAACTGCTTCTTTTACTCATCCATGTGTACAGGGTCCTATACAGAGGTATGGAATTTTAAATGTGCCGGCTTACAAATTTGACTAAGGGGAGCTGGTACCCTCTATACCGGCAATGTTAATTTGGCATATTTCATGTACCTTTTTCTCAAAATGTATTTGAAATTTTTTTTTCAGCCAATTTTTTTTCAGTGCATTTAGCAGACACTTGTTATTCTGCTGAAGTTAGCTTTTGATTGTGATTCATTTACTTTTTTTTTAAATGAATTTTCGTGAAATTCTAAAATTTGTTAAAAATTACAAGTTTTTTTGCCAAAAAAAGCCAAAAGAAAAATATATATTTTAAAAATAACAGCAAAATCTCATTTCAGTATATACAGATACATAAAAGGAATAGGTGGTAAAAATTTCAGGAAGATAGTTTGCTCAGTTTCTGAGAAAAAGGCACATGAATAACGAAAAATGTAGTTTTGAGAAAAACGCATTTTAATGAAAACTTTACTTACACTAATAGTTACCAATTTTGCCTTCAAAAAATTATTAAAAATACTTCTAGTTGAGGTATTAATTACAAATGAGGTATTCTTTTAAGAGGGAGAATTTTTATTTTAATAAACAATAATAAACTCAAAATCGATTATTTATAGATTTTTGGGTACCAACTCACCTTAATATGAAAATTTTTATGACGGCTGTATATAGTTTACCAAAGAGACCTGTCTTCATTCAGGGCCCGACTTACAAATGCAGGGGCCCAGGGCACAAACTTGAATGGGGGGGGGGGGAGGGGGGCTTCTCTTGATGAACGACTTTCGAAAGAAAATTATAACTTATAAAAGAGGCCTTATAAACCAATTGAAATAAAATAAAGATTGTTTGAAATTTAATTTAGATAAGCAAAAAATTCCGTCAAATGAATTGCATGGGAAATGACGTTTATTACAGTAAAATGGATACTCTAAAAATAAAACTGAACGCGTATACAATCTTAAAAGCTAGAGTTAAATTTACTAAGTATAAAACCCTATAAGAAAAATGTTTTGCACCAGACTTATAGAAAATCGTAAACAAAAAAATTTTGGTGCAAACCGCAAGATTCTACGATAATTTTTTGCGTTCTGTACAAATGAATGTTCATCCGTAAGCTTCCTACAAATACATTATGTAGTGTCTGATTTCTTTTTAATATACCATACGAATAGTAGAGAATTGAAACAAATCAATGACCAATTTGTCATTTTTCAGCAAATGACGAAGTTTTGCATTCCCATACATCGGTAGAGTGACTCTGTTGTATAGAATTTGCATTTGATAAGAAACAGATTTTCTCGCATTTTTCATATATTATCTAATGTGATAAAGTGCAACAATCTAAACTTTGCTTTTAAGTTGACTAAAAAAAAATGGTCTTTATGTATTATCAGCAATTTTTTACTACAAACACCAGAAAGTTGGAATCCCAAACTGGAAAGCCATTGCGTCCAACAGACCAAGATGGCAAAAACTTATTGTGACGGTTTTGGCCTGCTCTAGGCTGTATCACCTAAGAAAAAGACGAAGTTTTTATTCAATGTATCATTTTACTGAATGTAATACATAGAAAACTATAATAAAGTTGTCGAAAGATATTTATTTACATTGGTACATTTGGTTTAGTAAAAGGATTGTTTTAAAAGTGTGTGGTTAAATTGAAAGAGTGGCAGAAAATAAAAATAAAATCTATCTAGAGAAATATAGGGTGTCCGAATCAATCGTCCCCAATTTGGAGAAGTCACTTTACTTAACAGAAAATTAAAAAATAATAAGAATATATAAAATTAGGTAACAGGATTCACAAAGTTTTTAGAAAAAAAATCAGTATTCTTCAACGTGGGCTCCCTTAGTAGCCTTGAGATAGAGACTATCCAACTGGTAATCCAGTTCCATCCATGTTCGCTGTAGTATTTTTACAGTCATTGTAGAAATAGCAGCGGTGAATTGAGGCACGAAGGTCTTCAACATCAAGGATAGTCCGAGAGGCAACTGCAATTTTAGGACCCCATCGAACATCATTCTAAATTTTTTATAAAAATTGGAGAAAAGTGAGTAGATTACGAATCCACTGGTCTGCCGTGGCAAAAATGGCCGAAACCGATCAAAAATCGACTTGGAATGAGTTGAACTAAAATCCGATTGTCAAATATGTTAAAACTTGCTAAAAAGATAAACTTTTTTGTTTGGAAACCCACTGCATTTTGATTTTCAATGAGAAAAAACGCAAACGAATTCTGATCTCTAACTCGGAAAACTCGTATCTTTTAAATGTAAGTGAAGTTGGCGACTTCAGTTACGTCATTAGTGACGTAATGTTTATTGACAATTTGGCTCATTTGTGAAAGATGCAAGTAAGCCATGGCCACACATCCGAATCGTCTGCGACCTTCTTAATTGAAAATTAAAGAGTGGGGGTTACCATATAAAAAAAAATGCTTATTATTCGGCAAGTTACGGCACATTTGGCAATTGGATTTAGTTCAACTTATTAAAAGTCAATTTTTGACCAGTTTCGGCCATCTTTACCACGTTAGACCAGTGGATTTGTGATCTACTAACTTTTCTCCAATTTCTATAAAAAATTCGGAATCTATGGGGTCCTAAACTTGCAGTCGCCTCTTAGTCTAGGATACTCCTTGAGTAGATTTTGTCTTTAACATATGCCCCAAAAGAAAAAAAAATCCAGTAGAGTGACTGCTTATTATCTTAGCTGTCAAGCAATTGATGTACCTACGCAATCCGTGTGCCTAGGTCCATAACCGTGGGCTGGATTACCACGAGAAGGAAAATGAAAATTGCTTCTAAAATCTAAGATTTCAGCAGCCCATTATAGCCAATAGTAGAATTTTAATCGGCTATTGAAATTAGTTGATTCGGACACACTTATCTTCTTTGGTTGGAAGAGGGTTATTGATTAGGTTACTCGCCATAGTACAAGATTGTTTCGCTGCATAATATCTGGAAATATATAGCAATCCATGTGACTGCGATACAGAGCTTTTGGAAGTTTCGGTGGTCAAATATATACGCATTGAAGGTGTTACGTTAGTGCTTATCAGTTTGGTTTTATTCAAGTCGATGAACGTTGACAAGCACATAACTAACTTGAAAATATAAAGGACATTACTTATTGTAAATAAAAATTGTTCTTATCAGTGCAAATTAAATTTTAGAAAGTTGTTGAGTCAAGGCTGATTAGTTCATTAGTTGAGTTCGTAGAGCGTTGCCCGGGAGTTCGGAGTCATCTGATGTTGCCTGCCGGGTTGAGTCGAGTTGAGTTGTTGCGTAAGAAAGTTGGTGGGCATGTGACACCACAAAGGAATCGTTTTATTAAAAATGTGTTTGCCTTCGGTGACAATGTTTAAACGTTGCATTACTTACCTTTATAATTTGGACAGATATCTTTGAAACATCTTGCAGATGTATGTAGCCCAAGTCATTGTGTTTTGCAGCTCAATATACAGAAATTCAAAGTCGTCGCTCGATTTGGGCTGATGCATATCATTGCAACCAATCTCTGCGTCTGGATTCGGACGGTTGGAAAGGAAGCGTTGGAAGCAATTGCAGAAAATCAGCGGGAAAGTGGACTAGGATCGAGTTTGGAAGAGCTTATCCTTCCTTTCCGAGTCACAGGTTAGATATCTATTGGATTTCTGGAACAAAAGCCTGAAGCGTTGTTCTTTTTATTTTTGCTTATAACACTGCCATTGCTATATATATACACTAATCACAAATACTGATTCAAAACCTTTGAAATAGTGTTCCAGCTATAACAACAATAATAATAACTAATAAAACTCAACTTAAAAGGGGAATAAACTTATGTTAAAAAAAACTTTTTTCTCATACTTCCAAAAACTCTTAGCTTATATAATACCTGTTTATGTATTCTCCTTCGTAATTTTCAGGTTCGAAATGCACATTAGTAGCTTTTGCAATGTCTTACTATATTGATTTATGTTTTTCCTTTCACCCTTCTGTGTCTTGGCTTGTAAATGCTTTCCAAAATATTAAGCGTTTTTCTTTTATCCATTTGCCTGTCCTCATACCTTTGGTGCTTCATAGCTGGATGTAACTAAGAATTTCATAACTATGCATGTAAAGTAAACCATACCCCCTTTTAAATTATATTAATAAAACTCTGGAATTATGTTTTTGTAACTTTGTGCTTCAATCCACCAAATTTGAATAATAAAAACGATAGCTAGATTATTTGTGAACTTGCAGTTAGTTTTGGAAAAGTATGAAATTTTTTTTTTTTTGTATTAATTTCTTTAAATATCCATTTAAATGCCCAAGTATTTTTTATAGGAAAAACTAAAAATATTAAATTTTTTTATGCATTTTTATGCATTCCCTATTTAATAGAAAAATCCCACAAACCGGCAGAATTTTAATTATTCTGCAAGAATATAATAAATAATTTATTTATACTTGAATGCTAGATACTGTCACTAATTTCCTTTCTGAGGCCATATTCGTGCCTTTTGGTAGTCTAACATTTTTAGTTGAAAAATTAGAAATCTTTTGTTCTTAGTCAAAATACTTTAACTAAAAATTTTTATTGTAAAACAGAAATTCTTAGCCCTTATGTATTTGTGTTTATGGATTTTGTAAACACGTTATTAATGTGTGTACGAAATTTTCCGTTTGTTAGAAAATAAGTGAATAAAATCGAAAAAAAATAAAAATCGTTAATTTGTTTTAATTAATAATTCTAAGATTAAAATTTTATTTTAAATTTAATCAGAAATTCTACGTTCGTCCCTCGCTCATGAGTTGTGAGTAGCTAGATAAACATTTTTTACGGATATGTGCTGCCATCTGCTTTATCTTATGAAGGCAAAGAAGACAATGAAAGTATTTTCATAAATATCCACATCAAATTCACACTACTATAAGACGTTATAAAATCCACTTGCCTTAACGCATTAAGCTTGCTTTTTTTTCTTTTTTCAAATAAAACAAACTACAATATATGCATATAATTTAGTACAGTTGTTTTAGGGAACATGAAGGTAATAAATAAATAAATAAATAAATAAATAAATAAATAAATAAATAAATAAATAAATAAATAAATAAATAAATAAATAAATAAATAAATAAATAAATAAATAAATAAATAAATAAATAAATAAATAAATAAATAAATAAATAAATAAATAAATAAATAAATAAATAAATAAATAAATAACCAAGAAACAAAAATGAAGTTACAAATGTAAAATCAAAAACATGTAAACAAAAGAAATACAGCAAATTACCAGCACATAAGCTGCTAGGTTAAAAAGTTGCATATAATAATAATCATACAAACAAAATTAAAAGAAAAGAACACGGCAGAAATTTGGAATTTCATCAGGGGGCTGACCCAAATTTCCATACCAGTAAGTTTGTAAATTTTTTGCATTTCTGTTGTTTTTTCCTTTCTTTCTTCTCTTGAGCTTTTGGGGTTGGGGCATTTGAAAGAACGTCTACAGAAAAAGCTTTTTGATTTAACGGTTTTGGAAATTTGGGTCAACCCTCTGATGAAATTCCAAATTTCTGCCGTGTTCTTTTCATTTTGTTTGTATTATATATATATACGGAACTATTTTAGCAAAGTTGGTAATCTTTTCAATGGGAAAAGAAGAAAGACGACTTGCGATGACGTTAGTGATAACGTGATCGCAAGTTGCCTTAGTGGATAAATCGCCTCTAATTTTTTTCACTGATCTCTAACTACTACTTCGGGATAGTTAATACGTGGTTTCTAATCTGCATGCAGATAGAGTCAATCACCTTATGCTGTCTAATAAGTTGCCCATGATTACAAACCGATTCTAACTAGTTCGGGAGCAAGTTGCCAAAATAGATCTCAATGGTGATTGGTAAGCCTTCTTCGGCTTCAAGTGAATAACCAAGTATGCACTAAGCAGAAGTTGTAGATAGAGATCGATGATTTTCATTCTGTAATACTACTAAAAATGTATTTCTGAAAAATTTCAGTAACACCATTTTAATCTACTGTTCTCTCCGTAGGAAAACTTTATTTCAATAGCATTGTAAAAATGGTCTTGTATCATGACAAATAGCTATAGCAAAAAAAAAAAAAAATTATATTTGTGCACACTGCGAATCTATAGGAACACTTGGTCTGAAGTTAAGGTTTCTAACATTTCTAAGTATTTAAAACTGTTTTATTTATTTAATTTGTGTTATACTTAAAATATTAAGACGAGTGCTCTTTGAAATAATTTAATTCAACCTAATAGATTTTTCTTTTTATAATAAGTTTTGTGTTAAAAGTACTCTACTTTATTTAATAAGTGTAGAAATGTTCAATAACCCAATACACAAAATTTCTTTCTTTTTAGATTTTATGTATACGGATTATCCTATCGGTAAATAGCCTGATTTCATACTTTAGAAATATTATAAATAAGTAGAAAATAGTGATTAAACATGTTAAATACGAAATTTAACTTTCAAAGTTTAAGCATAATTATTAGTGACATTTTAGAAATTATGTACTTTAAATTAAAGATAAGTACTTAAAATTAAAGAATCAATTAAAGATTAATTGATCAGTTTTTAATAGTAAAACTTTGTAAAATTTACAAAAGTCTCAAAAGTTATATAAAAATTAACTATTTAGTTGTAACTTATACACACTAATACTAATAACTTACCACAGTAATAACTTACGAATATTAAGTTATTTGAGGAAATTTTAATGATGGAATTACTACAATTTATTTTCTCCAGTTGGGAATAATTTATTATCTTCAAAAAAGAATGTGTGTTTAAAATGTAAATATAACTAATCAAAATCACATTATTTAAATACCCTTATTTTAAATATGGTGAAATATTAAACTTGTTAAACATAAATCATTGTTATTTAACTCTAGATAATTAAACATTCGTCTATTATTTAATGCTAATAGACTTCCAGATTACACATGTTAGTATAGCACTAACTCATTCTCACACATCGAAACGTTAATTTTTGCTTATTTCTATTTATTGATTAAAATATTATAATGTTTCTCTTAATATACACTAATATATATGAAGTAAATAAAGGAAATATAGAAATATACTTATTTTAAATTCGTAGTCTATGAGTCGAATGATTAGGGGAGACTTGTGTATCTAGGGCCGGTTTTTTTCAATGCACAAAAAATGAGCAACTAAGCCGTTTAAAAATGTGAAACTGATATGCATACATCTTTATAGTAATTACTTCCCTTTGGAATTAATATAAATACTTAAAATAATAGATTCTGTCAAATAGAAGTTTTTTAAGGAAATTTCACAAATGGGCCCTAGGTACAAGACCTCATTTTACATAGGACCAGTTTCTGATGTATAGTACCCCCCCCCCCCCAAAAAAAAACAGAACGATGGCTATATCTTCGGTTCTAATTATCGTAGAATCTTACGGTTTGCACCAAAATGTTTTGCATACGATTTTCTATATATCTGATGCAATTTCTTTTTCTTGAGGGACCGTTTACTAAGTAAAAGTAACGCTATCTTCGAAAATTTCAATACGAACCCTTATTTTTTATCATTTCATTCGATTCAGAATACATCATTTACTCTATATACCAAATTTCAATGCATTATGTTGAAAAACACGTCACTTATGAGCGAAAATGTTTCGACCATTTTTTGACCGATCTTCAGGGAGAATTTCCATAAAACGAAAGGTATTTTTAAGATTCTACTTCACAGCGGGAGAAATCGAACGGTCAGTGAGGCGTTTCACGACGTTATAAAATGCAAATATTCTAAAATTGCATAGAAACTACTTGGATTTATAGTGACATGTTTAAGATTAATACAAAAATAGCAAGTAAACGCAAAAGTGACATAATTTATTTACAACGTTAAAGATGTGCATTCTTCACACGAAATAAATAAAATATCGAAAACTGTAATTGCAGAAGTATAACGTATACTACTGATAATTAGAAAATTAATAAATATAAAATGTAGGCATTAGTAAACAGTATTCAGCAAAGTGTGATTATTTTACAGAAACATTTCACTGTAAACACAAATGTAACTTGATCGTTGAAATTATTTATAAAATGAAAAAAATCACATGATTCAGTAAAATTTTTAATGGATAACTTATTGAAATTGCTTAAAAAATGTGGTTTTAAATAAATGTAATTTAAGGAAGTAAATTTTTTAAAAAAAAGGACACTTGAAAACCACACAAAACATATGTTCCACGATTCCAAACATGTTAGACAGATTAAAAATATACATACAAAAAATAAAACTGCTTTGTTTGTATAAAATAATATATTTTTTTTGTAATCTCAAGAAATTCTGTTCCGATTCACCCCGCTGTTCCTATTCACCCTATTTTACGACAATTTAACGTTGTGTGATTTTCCACACCTCTAGTTTACCTTGAATTAATCTTTGATAGTTTTCAAAAGTCGTCTACTATACGGTCCCTTAAAGTGAGCGTTTTTTACATTTTCGCTAAAAAATCGAGAACTAAAAGTCAAAATGAAAAGAAAAAAATTGTGGTGGGGTTTCAGACCATGGTGAATCGAATGAAAGCAAAAAAAAATATATGTTTCTATGCAAAAAAAAAATTAAAATTGTTTTATTAATTAATAATTAATTATTAAAAAAGAAATTGATGCAAAAGTTGATTGCTATTTATGTTTGGCCATTTACAAACTATCTTTTGAAAAAAAAAAAATTACTGAAATATATCAATTATTTAAGTATTTATGGCCAAAAAACCAACTTTTTATTTAACATTAATTTATCATTTTCGTTTTATCATTTAAATTACAAACCATTCATTAAAAAGTTACGAATTTTTGTATTTAGGATTCTTTTTTAATGCTGAATCCAAATATGGAATAATATTACGAGGTTGCTATTGAACTTTTTTAAGTTTGGTTCTGTTTTAATATGTAGATGACCCCTCATGATAAAAAAAAAAAAAAAAACTACATACAATTACTAAAAACCTTCCACGATTTACAACGGTACCTTTTGTTTGTTATTTCAACAATTAGAACAAAAGATATAGCCATCGTTCTGATTTTTTTTTTTGGGTACTGTACCTAAGATCATTCTCTTTAAGTGAGGTTTCAGTTCATAATGAATAGATAACAAACATACACAGATGAATTTTTTAAAATAAACAATATAAAGTAATTATTAGTCATTGGTTTATCATATAATAACTATAATAAATTGCAATGTGTCAAATTATTAGTGAATTACAAGTATTTTCATAACTTGACAAACTGATTCTAAAAAAATGATCTGCATGCATTATCGCTTAGAAGCACCAACAGAGATTGGTTTTGGCAATTTGAATACAATAAGTAACTATGTAGCCCTAGGTACACGACTTGATAATTTCATATAAAATGTCTTCTACTAAAAATGCACATGAAGAAAGGACTTATTTAAACATCTCATTTAGTACTTAATGTTACAAACAAAATTATTTACTAGAATTCAAAGAAAAGTATTTGACTTAACTTTGTAAAACAAAAAAAGACATGAGCTGCAAAATGTTACTGCAGACCATATAAAAACATTTTTCACTTATAACTTGTCACAGATTTCTCCTCATTCAAGATTTAAAAATGGCTTCTAAAAGAGCAATTGAGTGTTGCCACTTGCCCAAGTGAGTAATAAAACTTAGAACTAAACATTATTCAATAAAAGTGGGTTGGCCCTAGGTATATGGTGGCCCTAGGTACACAAGTCTCCCCTACTTACAGAGTAACACTGATTTATGTTTAGTTATCTAGGGTTAATAAATACTTAAATCAAATCTATTTTGACTTGTTATGGTAGTAGTTTGGAAATATTTCAATATTCTTTGATGGTAGAGTCGAGAATAATTTAGTTACATCATCAAAGCATCACAATCATTCACTTTTATAATTTCAAAAGTAAATTTCTGAAAATAATTGACATCACACAAAAACTTTGTAATTTTTTAATCACACATTTCTATACAATATTGTTATTCGATGCAATTAATTTGGTATTTTTTTTGTGTTAGGATGCTGTTGAAAATGTATTTAATTTGAAACTATATTTTATTTAAAAATGATCACAACACTCACAGAGATCAGTACATCATATTTTGAATTGGAATAAAAGAGTAGTGCAAATTATATTTTCTATGATTGCTCAACTTATCATTATTTTTTTTTTGTTTTTTTTAGAAGACAACAACAGTTCCTTAAACTTGAGCAATCCGTGTCAGAAACAAAACATCATGGGATCCATCGTTTCAGATGCATCACCCTTTTTGTACCCCTTCATTGTTGAATACAGTCTTATAGCTGCAGCAGTCCTCTATGTAATGTGGAAGAACATCGGTAACAATCCTATGTTTCGCATCGAGCAAAGTGCAGAAGATGCTTTGTCCCGAACCTCCAGTTCTCAATCCTTCCACCGAGTGAATTGTGCTGGATCCAGTCGTGGCCTCTTCTTAGGCCTGTTCTTGCTGGTCATTTCTACAATATGCCTCATTGTCTTCTTTGTCTTCATTCACCACGAAGACCTCAATCTCTTGGCCGTATACCTTTCGGACTTGTCCCACTCAATCATAATGCTCATTTCAATCTTTGCAATTATTGTTGGGTTCTTTCGAGTACGAGCTCTACGCTTCCACTATGATCGACAAGATCACCTCCGAGATCTTTTACTTCGAGTCAGTGCCTTTGGTCTTTACACCTACGCGATGTTTGGCATCATTGCGGGTACATTATCACCTCTACACTACACGCCCAATCTGCTTGTCATGATCACCAGCTGCTTGACCATCATTCAAGTCACTCTACAGTCCTTGTTTGTGGCGGACATCACATGCAGATCTACCCATCTTCCGGAACATGATAACACGAAACCGGGTCGACAGGTGATAACTTTTCTGCTCATGGTCAATCTCACTTTTTGGATTATTTATACTTTTGAGATGCAAAAAGTGCAAGCTAGTCCTGTGCAATTGGGATTTTACGGTTTTATGGCATGGACAGTCATAGTCAGAACGACCTTGCCACTGAGCATATTTTTCCGATTTCATTCGTTTATCACCTTCGCTGAAGTTTGGAAGAACTCGTATAAAAACATATGTAACTGATGCATTCAACTTAAAACTAATAAGGTGTTCCTTGGAACTCTTGAATGAGATTGTAATATAAGATGAATAATCTTGTTAACATGTTGCAATAGACGGCTAAAACGAGTCATGCTGCAGAATATTCATTGAATGTCAACTGATGGAAAAGAAAGCTCTAATAAGCAATGAAATAATTTCATTCAAATTAGACAGATCTTTTAAACACTTTAATCAATTTTGATATAGTGCCAAATAAAAGTGAGTTGGAAGAAAAAAAAAGTATACCTGTAGTACATAGAAAAGTAGTGTAGTTTACTAATTGCTTAGCTTTTTAAACAGAAAACAAGTAAAAGAATTCTGTAACACGGTGGATGTGAAATGCTCACGGTTACAACAATCTAATTTCTTATTGAAATCTCGATGAAAGCATTGCTTTCTTTTTAATTTATTGAACATGTAAAATATTTTTTAAGCCACATGACTACGAAAAAGTCATACTCAAAATCCTGATATAATGTCATTTGTAACCTAAGCTGAGAACATATATCAATTGTTATGTTAAGGTTACTTTTAAAATCCACATTTCATACAAGAGAAAAATAAATGTGGTTATTCGCGGACCTTTTTTGATTAATTCCAAGAGTGCTTTGTAGATGTATTGTCTATATCGAATTTTATATTTATGAGCTCATGATAAGCTTAATTTCTTATTGAAGGTTGTAAACTAGGTCAATGTAGATTAATTTTATCGATAAAGCGCAATACAAATTGACTATATTAATTTTGTATATTTAGGGCTATTTATAATTATGAAGAATAGGAAAAGACGTTAGTTACTGAGGTAATGAAGTCACAAAACCGTTGAGTATTAGATAAAGAATTCGCAAAGTAGGTGGCAACTGAAACAAAGCAGCTTAAAACAGTGGACGACTAAGACAAAGCAACATTCATAGTGAAGTGTATTCGTGCTATGGAACAGTGCTACGAAATCTTCTATGGATAATTGAGTTCTTTAACTGCACCAAGTGTTCATCATAAAGCCTGCTATGAGACATTGAGCTAATAAAACAAATCAGCTTTGAAAAGCTGGGCAACAAAAACTGAGCAATTAAGAAACAGTGTTCAGCTGAAATAAAGCAGTTCCGTAAACTGATAAACTGATCAATAAAACAAAGCAATCAAGTAACAGTGAGCTAACCCTCCTGACAAATCAATGACTTTATTGAGAAGAGTCTATCAAATGACTTCACAAAGAAAAATGCTACAAAGATTTGGCATGGGTGATGTTAATGTGTTCTTGTAAAGTAAATACAGGTTGGTCCATCGAATACGAAGTATTAATTTCAGATTCACATAGTGCATGTTGATGAGATGGACTTTTTACATAGCTGGATTTGAATACAGCTTTCCCAGAAGCACAACATCGCTGGCTAATATCGCTCAACATTGGCCAATCCCGATGTGGACCATTGTAAACCGGTCTCTGCTACGAATGTTATCCAATATCGCCCAATGCTGGATACATATACCGGAAGTTTTGAAATGTTAATGAATAGTTTTAAAATTGAAATTTTTATTTGTAAGAAAGGACGGAGGGCTAAAGAGTATGTTTTGAGTTGTTTTTGACAGGTTAATTTTTTTTTAAATTCCATATTTTGGAATGAGGCTCTAGTTGGCCAAAATTTGTCAATTTTCCAGTACCCCTATATCCTATATTGGCCAATACTGCTGTGCTCCCTGGGTTGGTGCCTTATTGGTTTAGTAAAGTGTAATTAGGCCATAATTATTCACTTTGTGAACGCCCCTTATAATATATCGAAGTGATCGTTTGGCCAAGTTATATCTGAATCTGTAAAAATTATATGCTACGTACCCTATGGACTTCTGTCTGTCAATCAAGAGAATATCTTTCACCAGATAGTCTAGTTGATGGCAGTCGCTATAGAAACAAACTTGTCGATTTAGAATATGGGTTATCCACTCCGAATATAGGCGCCTAAAGCCTATAAAGTAGATATTTTCTCCTGTTATCTCGCGTGGGACTATTCCATTGGCGGATCCAGCGAGCGTTATTTATGGATAGCTCACGTTTTATCATGCACTACTCACAGGCTTTGGATGAAATCGATCGAGATTTGACGAATCCGCACTGAACATTTTCATAAAAGTGTCGATTAAGATTTGATGAATCCGCACTGAACATTTTTATAAAAGTGTCGATTAAGATTTGATGAATCCGCACTGAACATTTTCATAAAAGTGTCGATTAAGATTTGATGAATCCGCACTGAACATTTTTATAAAAGTGTCGATTAAGATTTGATGAATCCGCACTGAACATTTTCATAAAAGTGTCGATTAAGATTTGATGAATCCGCACTGAACATTTTCATAAAAGTATTCTCATTCCAAAAAATGGAGATGAAAAAGCCGAGGACGAAACAAGAGAACAAAGCATATTATAGTTTGAAAATGTTCAATGTGTATATGTATCCGTTGTTAGATTGTTCTGTTCGTCATATTTAACTATAATATATCCTGAATCAAATAGTTGTAGACAACTCTCTAATTTACTGTCGTAAATTCACGCGTAGCCAACCATTGTGCCACCCTTTATGTTATTGAGACTTTTGCAATATTTGCAACACATTCTGTTTAATCAAAATTAAGCTATCCCATGGTATAGTAATATAACTTATGAGCCACAAAATTGACCTAGGCTATTCAACACCCACCGCCCCCTCCGTAATCAAACTCTGGATCCGCCCTTGGACTATTCTTGTTTCCATGGCAATATACAACGCTAGACAAGCTGGTGGTAGCTATTGGGATAGACAGACAGCACCTTGTATTTCAAAGTCATGTAATAAACTAAATACATTTTCTTCTTTAAGCATGCTTGCATGAGCAAGTTGCTGAACTTCCTCACGTTAATCAAAGGCTTTGTATTGATGATAACAAATGTTGTTAACATGGAAGAAGAAGCTTGACCAATACTTATTTTTGTTAATTGTAAGGACTTCATTAGTATGATAATTTATTAACTAGTTTCTACAGAAAATGAAGATTTGAAATAGCCTTTAGTTATTTTAATAACTTCAAGAATTTTCAATTTTCTATAGATTTTTAAATGGTCTTTAGAATTTTTTAACGATATATTTAAAGTTGTTTTCAAATCATCTGTGTATTTGGAATGCCTCTTATTTTCATTACTTACCCTTTTTAGAATTAGCAGCAAAATATTTGTAGTTTTCAATTATTGTTCAAATCGAATCATTATCGTCTGTAGTTTTCAATGTATAGTTTTGCAATCCTTCATATGAATGATTTTGTTCATTTTAAAGTACAAATATAATCCTTCATATGAATGATTTTGTTCCTTTTAAAGTACAAATATTTGATACTTTTTGCAAACAATTCTTTTGCATTCCTTTCCCTAGTTCATTCAATCCTTTTATAAGCTGACTATCATAACTGAATTTTGATATCTAATTCATAAAATATTTTTTGTAAACATTCAATCATCTATTAAATATAATTATAATTTTTATAAAATATATTAACCCTTTCAGTCCGTTGTTATTTGGATATGTTTAGTTTATCAATTACGAAGTGATGATGTTAAAAATAAATCATACAACAACATCTTTAGTGGTAGGAACCGACGCTTTTAATGTTTTTAATACAGTTTTCAAAACATATCTGAAGTTTAGAAAAATTCGATAGAAAATATTAATGGAAAGTTGGCCATTTATCATCACTGGTTATAAGAGGGTTATCAAAACCTTTACTATTAATTTAAAATTTCCTATACTTTTTTTTAATATTGGTATATTAAAAAAATTATATTAGTATATTAAAAAAAATTTTAATATTATACAGCAACTATTTTCAAGCAAAAAGTATTCCTTACCTAAGATAATTTGTTAATCATAATTAACTTATTAGGAAGACATTCATGAATTTAATAACATAATATATGAAATTGTACGGTTAATTTTGTATTCCTTTTCTAACCTTTTAAGGGGAGTTGGCCCCCAAAAATTTATAAATAATCGATTTTGAGTCTATTATGTTTATCATAATTTAAATTCTCCCCTTTAAAAGGATATATCATTTGTAATAATACCTCAGCTAGAAATATTTTCAATAATGTTTTGAAGGCAAAATTGGTAACTATTTGTGTAAGTAAAGTTTTCTTTAAAATGCATTTTTCTCAAAACTGCATTTTTCGTTATTCACGTACCTTTTTCTCAAAAACTGTGCAAACGATCTTCCTGAAATTTTTACCACTTATTCCTTTTTTCATCTGTATATACTGAAGTGAGATTTATTTTGTTATTTTAAATATATTTTTTGTTTCGGCTTTTTTCGGCAAAAAACAAATTTGAATGACTTTCACGAAAATTCATTTAAAAAACAAAGTAAATGAATCACAATCAAAAGTTAACTTCAGTAGAATAACAAGTGTCTTCTAAGTGCACTGAAAAAAAATTAGGCTTCTATGTCAAATACTTTCTGAGAAAAAGGTAAAATGAAATATGTCAAATTAACATTACCCGAATAAAAGGTACCAACTCCCCTTA
This sequence comes from Linyphia triangularis, assembly GCA_963978545.1. Taxonomy (NCBI): domain Eukaryota; kingdom Metazoa; phylum Arthropoda; class Arachnida; order Araneae; family Linyphiidae; genus Linyphia; species Linyphia triangularis. Next base: position 98,738,558 of record OZ021721.1, read on the forward strand.
AAATTCTGACAGTTTTCTGATGGTACTGTATTAATTTAAATGCTTTAAAACTCCATGCGACTTTAATATCCACTTCTATGAAGTTCCTTCTTCGATTGTTGGATGGCAGCACAGGCTTATTTCTGTTAGGAAGCTTATTAGAGACAAGTATATAAGACGATGTAAGGCCAAGATGGATGCCTAGAAGATTGAAAATAGTCCATGTGTTTGCATATAAAGAGAAATAAGCTTGTGCTGCCATCTAACAATTGAAGAATGAACTTCATAGAAGATGTCCCAATGGGTCTCAAATAGAGGTCAGCGATATATCGATACGACGATATTTTTATCGAATTTTCTAAAAAAATATCGATATTTAAAAATATCGATAAAAGTCACCGATATATCGATATTTTGAAACATTTTTAGTTTTTTGATGATCGTTTTGTAGTTCCATGTGTTTTTTCGATTTTCTTTATTCCCTTTTCAAAAACTTCGAAACTAAAGTTTGAACTTGGCTGAGAGACAGTTAAAATGTCACCAATATTCAATATTTTGCCATACACTTAAAAGCTATTGAAAATTATCTAAATTTTTTTTAAATCACTGCACCAATTAAGCGAAAATGTAATTTTTTATTTTGTAATAGATCCATTTCAGTTGAAAAAGTAGTCACCTTACAAAAAAGCAATCATGAAAAGTAGAAATTTGCCCCGAAAAACTTTGTTTCTGGCAAAATTGAAAATCAAATTAAAAAAAATCATTTATCGATATATCGATATTTTTTCTATGCAACGATATAGAATCGATATTTATTTTGATCGATATTTCCGACCTCTAATCTCAAAACGTTTAAATTAATACAGTACCAGGAGAATTCTGACGGGTCTTACAAGTCCCATCAGTAAATAGTAAAACTGCTGATACATTTAAAGGAATTTTCCTTATGCAACTTTAAAGAAGAATAAATATTTATATTGCAATTTAAATATTTAGCCAATCACTCCTACCACTTATATTCCTTAACTTACGACGATAACTGGTAACTAATAACGATGAAGTTGAATTTTAAGTGTGGGTTTGCTAAAATTATACACCAAATTTAAACAAAATAAATTACTAAACACTCAGTTGTTAGTATTCTTATAAGAAAAGTTACCAATTTACTAATATATTGCTCTATAAATTACTTTATTTACAATATGGAATAATTGCGAAAACTTGTTCATGCACACTTTTTGTAAACACGATTATCGTGAAAATAAACCATGTTTGCATATACTTGCGTAGAATTCAAAACACGTTATATGAAAGTCGACTATTTTCAAACACAATACTACTTCTGTATTTGCAATTTTAGTTATATGTGTAGAAATAAGATTTTTGTCAAGTTTTGTGAGTTTACTGTATTTGAATAAAGACAAGTTATTTGTCATTTTCTTCAATGTGTTAATTTATTAATATATTTTTGTTCAATATACTCTTTTATTTATTAAAAGAATTGGGATAAATATGCCAAAAAATTATATAAATTAGATACAATAAATTAGATTCACCAAAAAAATATGACTAAAATATATTGAAAGTTTATTTTAACACAACAGTGTATAAAAATACACTACAAAACTTCAGAAATGTACTACAAGCATTTATTAAAAAGGTTACTGCGTTCCTTTTAAATATAGTCTATACAATCATAATAGAGGGTAGAAGTAAATATTTGGTTCACTAATTCTTGAACGTTATTCAATTCAATGATACAGCGCTCAGCTTTATTTCGGACGTATAACATACGTGACAAAAATAATGATTTAACTTCATTACTGAAAATATACAACATAAATATGTTAACAAAAAGAAGAAAAAAATTTAAACTTTTGGATCATATAATTACAATCACTGATCTTTAAGTGTAGTACTAATAGTTAATACTGGTTAGTGAAGCTAAAAAAGTTTAACAATCACTATAGAGATATTTATTAATAACTCCCTTCAAAACTAGTTACAGTATGCTGGTAACCAAGAGAAATCTATTACATAGCATTTGATGGGGAACAATTTGGCGGCAATTCAATTGACTTCTTCAGCTCTCAAAGTAAAAACTGCTTATGAGGTATCCAGCAGTTACAGTCAGAGATCAGTGCTATAAATCTTACTTTAAGATAGCAATTTTGGACAACAATGAATTATATTTTACTTTGCTTAGGTTTTTTGCAAGGATCTCAGGCATAAAGTTCGTATAATACATGAGAGTGATCCCTCAATGCTACCCCAGTAGCACAAATACACTGGCTAATATCGCTTGACATTGGAGAATTCCGATGCTTACCGTTGTAGACTGGCCGTTGTTACGGATCTTGTCTAATCTCACCCAATACTGGAAAAAATATACTGGAAGTTTTGAAACGTTGATGCACAATTTTAAAATTGAAATATATTTTTGTAAGAATGGACGGAAAGGAAAAAAAAAAAAAGTTTTGTGATGTTTTCAACAGGTTTATTTTTTTAATCGTATATTGTGAAACGATGCTCAAGTTTCGGTCAGGTGTGGCCACTATGCCAAATCACCTGTTACAGACTTTGGCCAATAGTGTTGTGCTACCTTCGAACACAGTTATAAGGGATTATTTCATGGGCGCTGCCAGAGAGAGACAATAATGTGTACTTGTACATCCCTGTCTTTTCAATAATTCAAAAAAAGAAGGGGGAGGGGAGAGAAATAGGTACATTTTCAGAAAAGAGAAATCGGGTAATATGATGGTTTTTAATTATTCATTTAACATAAAATGTACCCATAACTATTACAATCCAAAAGATGACTGCAAGATGAGTTGTCCCATCGAACATCATTCTGAATTTAACTGACTGATTGAACATTCTGAATTTTTATTCTGAATTAACATAATATGTACGCATAACTATTATAGTCCAAAAGATGACTTCAAGATGAGTTGTCCCATCGAACATCATTCTGAATTTAACTGACTGATTGAACATTCTGAATTTTTATTCTGAATTAACATAATATGTACGCATAACTATTATAGTCCAAAAGATGACTGCAAGATGAGTTGTCCCATCGAACATCATTCTGAATTTAACTGACTGACTGAACATTCTGAATTTTTATTCTGAATTAACATAATATGTACGCATAACTATTATAGTCCAAAAGATGACTTCAAGATGAGTTGTCCCATCGAACATCATTCTGAATTTAACTGACTGATTGAACATTCTGAATTTTTATTCTGAATTAACATAATATGTACGCATAACTATTATAGTCCAAAAGATGACTTCAAGATGAGTTGTCCCATCGAACATCATTCTGAATTTAACTGACTGATTGAACATTCTGAATTTTTATTCTGAATTAACATAATATGTACGCATAACTATTATAGTCCAAAAGATGACTGCAAGATGAGTTGTCCCATCGAACATCATTCTGAATTTTTTTTTTAGAGTAGAGAATTGGTAGTGGATTATAAATAATAGACGAAATTGCTTAAAAATCGACTATGAATGAGTTTAATTTAATCTGATTGCCAAATGTGTCATAACTTGTCAAATAATAAGCATTCATTTTTATTTGGTAACCTACCTGTTTTTAATTTGCTACGAATAAGAAGTGTTTAGGTGTAGACAATTCCACTTCTCGAAAGCCGAATACTTTCAAGTTTTAAAAGTTTAGTTATAACCCCGATGATAATACTCAGGTTGCACAGCAGTATTGACCAATGCCGAAAACAGGGGTTCTGGGAAGATTTTGGTCAATGCATACAGAAACGCGAGCATCGTTCTAAAGATTTAAAAAAATAAACATGTAAAAACCATCAGAAAACATATTTTTCACGCTTCCGTTCTTTCTTATAAAAATATATTTAAATTTTAAAACCCTACATCAGTATTTAAAACTTCCAGTATATTTCACATAACACTGGGTGAGATTGGTCAAGATTCGTAACAACGGATTGTCTACAAAGGTCTACATTGGAATTGATCAGTGTTGAGCAATTAGTGTTGAGCCAGCGTATTTGTGCTACTGGGTAGTAGTACGTTACTGATGACTTAAAAGATGATTTAAGCACCTCTGATGATAACTGGAGAGTACATATTTCATAACATTTGGTTCCAAATGTCGTGATTGGCCATCAAAAAGCCCTGACCTGAATCCTTAAGAAAATGTATGGGGCATTCCAGTACATGAAATTTATGGCAATGGTAAAACTGATAACGAAAAAGTCTCCAATAAAATAGCTGGAAACCATCTTAAAGGGCAATTTGAACATTTTATTCTGTGATCTTGGGAATGATCGAATTAAAAAGAAGGGAAAGTTTTTTTTTTTAATTATTATTATTATTTGCAATTTCGTCAATAATATCCCATCTAGTACACACCCTCATAGGGAGATCCTTAGGAAGTCATTCGGAGTTAAAAGAGATATACTTGGAACTGCCTGTTTTTGCATTGAATTTAATTTGCATAAAATTCAAATATTTGTTTGTGTAAATATTGAAGTTTTTCATCGGCCTTTAATATTTTTAGCATTGAATTTACTTGTTCACTTTGTTTTACAAATACTTTGTTCGGAAACGTATACCTTGTATTAATTTAAGAACTTATATCTATTCGATTGAATGAAGAATCATCACTCAAATCCAAAGTTTATCATATTTTCAATTCTAGTGCTGAACACTTATATTGATTTTTTTTATCGATTACTTGAAACTTTTGTTTGAGATGAGGGAACCAATTATGAGTGATTAATTTGAGATGAGAAAACGAATTAATTAATTTTTTAATTGCCTTTCACAATTTAACTACCAAGTATGTACATAGGCTTTATTTTTGATAGTCACCTATTCTTGAAGGTTTTACCTGTTAGATAAACACATGAATGAAAACACTTTTTGTTTACGATACAAAAAAAAAAATTTAAATGTCTTGCTCATCCCTCCATGCATATATGAAGATTGCATTGCTATTCTTGACCTAGTATATGTGATGTAGTTAAAATAATTAATATTTCATATAACTTTGTCCCCAACTATTATTATATGAAACAAATACATAACTATTAAATTCATCATAATTTTACTATTCCAATCTGCTTACAAGTAGAAAAAGAGCGCAAAATGCCCCGCGTGTCATCTAAAGAATTGTTCAAAGATTATTATATTCGGTAAGAGATTTTTCATTTCTTTGATATTAAATTTTCATTTCAATATACAACAAATACCGTTTGTCTATCAGATGAACAGCCCCCGCCAGCATGTCTGACATTGACTGACGTCGTGGAAACAAGATTAGCCCCATATTCCAAGGACGATTTTAGAAGAAAGGCTTGAAAGGCTCTTAAAAGACTTTGGCTGTCAATTTTCTACATAGGATACTCCTATTTCCAAATCGACAAGTCTTGTTTCTATAGCGACAGCCACCAACCGGACTATCTGCAGGGAGCCTATTCTGCTGATAGACAGACAGTACCCTACTCACAATCACTATTGGCATGTTTACAATCATCATGAGCTTGTTTCACGTCACAGCACAGGAAAGCACTTTGATCTTCCGAGTGATTGGATGCACTCGTTGACCACTCGTTGTTGACCGTTGACGTCACCGTGTTTCTCTTGAAACTTCTCAAGCAGTGGCACTTTCGATCGGATTGTCCTAATTTCTTTTGTTTTACCCTCCTGTTCTGGAACCAAATTTTCACCTGTTTTTCAGAAAGCCTGAGGTAGGTGGCAATTTCAATTCGTCTCAGCCGGGACAGATACATGTTGGAAGCAAATTCCCGTTCCAGTTCCACTAGCTGAGCACTACTGTAAGCAGTTCGGACTCTTTTACTGCTCTGAGAATCATCAGCACTTGAAGGCTCTTTGGATTCTGAAACCAAAGAAGATACTTTTTAAATATATAGGGTCCCACAAAAACTGGAAAGTTACGTCATATATAGTGTCTTTTATCTATTAACTCAAAAGTATAATTAACAGTGCATTCGAATCAAATGGAATCAAATGGAATTTCAACAGTCGATCAAAAAAATCTATTTGCGACACGTTGGGGGTATAAGGTGTAATTGGCTGCTGAAATCTTAGATTTTGGCGACAATTTTTATTTTCCGGCCCGTGGTAATCCAACCCGCGGTTCCAGACGCGGAGGCTCGGTTGCCTGGTCACCAAAATCTCCAGACAAGTCTACTCAAGGAACATCAGGGATATTGAAAACCTTAAAAAATTCCTACTTCCTGCCTCAATAACCACTGCTATTGCTATTATGACTAACTACTATTGCTACTACGACTAAATACTACAGCGAACTTGGCTGGAACTGGACTACTGGTTGGATATCCTCAGGGCTACTAAGAGAGCCCATGTGGAAGTGCACTGATTCTTTTTCTAAAAATTTTGAGTGGCCTGTTATCTAACTTTAAGTACTTTTAAAAAAAAAAAATTTAAGTATGGCAGCCTCTCCGAATTAGGGACATTTGAATCAGTCATCCTGTATATCTTAAACTATAAAGAACCACATTTTTCTCTTTTAACTTAGTAATTTTAAACTAAAGAAAACTTCTTTCAAAGAAATAGGGCTATGCCAAAAAATTTCGCAATTTTTGGTACCCAGTACACGCTCGGAATACAAAAAATTTCAATTTACAGGAAAGACGATTACAGTTCGCATTGCATGTTTTCATTTTCAAACTCATACTAGTTTTGTGTATGGCGTAGGAACTAAAATAGTAGAACTGTTTACTATAAAAATCTACATCAGTTGAGGCTCTTCTAAAGCAAAATTATAAATTTCAGAGTATCGTTCCAAACGTACGATATTATGTCTTTTCAAGTTTATTAATTTTAACAAATCAATAAAATGTCCCATATTACGACAAAACAAGAATACCACAGAACAGGTAAAATTAGACTTATATTTTAAGAAAAAAAGTACTTTTTGTTGCAGTATGTGTGTAAGTTTTCTGAAATTTCATAGAAGTGTATTTACGATGAATCATCCCCTTCACTTCTGTCATAGACGTGGTACAGAAATATATAAATATTAACTAGTAAAATGATGCAATTTGCGACAACAATTTCTTTTGCAAACGTCTGAAAAATATTCTGGGTTTCCTTTAGTTGTATTATTGATTTTTCATTTAAGCACATACTTTAAAAAAATTGTTTGAAAATTAAAGTTTTCTAGTAACTTTTAACTTATAGTGAAATGATTAAATGAAGATTAATTAGCAAAAAAATCTTTAGCATAAGCATAAGAGATATAGATCTATAATTATAGAGCTAATTTCTTTTAAATGTTTATATTATTTAATACTTGATTGTAATTTTTTTTGTGATACAAATTTTATTTAAACTTCTGGTTTAAACTTTATTATAAAGTTAATATAAAATATTCAAAAGTGCATATAATTTTTTAAATATTGATATATAAAGTACGTTTATTTTGCCAGTATTGAGAAGGTTAATTTATTAGAATATTTCCTTAAAAACTGCATAATTTTTCTTATTAGTGACGAATAATGAACATATTTTGTTAAGAAAATTCTTGAAATCTTTTAAAAATCCATGAGCTCATATGAAAAGAGACTGTACGTATGAAACTGTCTTAAGACCGTCGTTGAATTGCTTAAAGTATCGTAAAACATATTTGTGTAAAAGCTTTCAAATGATGCTGCGGAGTTTACATTAAATAACAATGTAAACTCATAGCTGTTTAAAAAAATATTATTTCAGTTATATTTATTGAATAATTGCAAACGTTACTGTAACTTTCATTTTGAAAACACTATCCAATCCACACTCGTAAAAGACTTATTTAAATAATATAATTTGCTTACTTAAAAACTTTAATTATCAATGTGAGAAAAATTTTATGAATATATTATACAATTAGAATAACTGTATAATTACAAAAACTACTATAACTCTTACGTACAGAAATAAGCAATTTATATACAAACTATTATTATTAAAACATATAATTTTAATTACTTAACAAGAATCTAAGATACTATCCAAGAAACGTCATTATTTTTTAGCAATCTAAAGTTTTAACTATTTTCTGCTTATTTGTTTTATGCAATTCTTTCTGAATTTGAATTTGAGATCATCACTTCATAAATTTCAGTTTATCAATCATAGAAATAAAAATCGACATAGATTGATAACTTTCAATCTGTCATTTATAAGCTTAAAAAGATTGATTTTCATTGGAGTATTTCAAAATATATTTTTTTAAATTGTGTATGAGTAATTTGTTCTTAATTTCAAGGAATTTCTTAATAATGGTTTAATAAATTTGAAAGTATGAATTTTTTGGGAATGTTCTTTCAGTTATAAAAGTGTTTTAATTTTTTTTTAAGTGAACGAACTTATATATTATTGATAGGCAATGTGATTGATAGTCAATAAAATTAAAATTATTTTTGTTAAATTTTGGTTGGATGTTTAAAAATAAGTGTACTCCTAAAATCACCTCCAAATTCAGCATCAATATCTAAAAGTAAAATTTAATTTTTTGAATTTAGAATGCATTTTAATGTTAATTAAATGCATTTTAATAGTTTCTTAGCTTATTTTAAAACAAACTTTCAAAGTTAGTCAAAATATGGATTTGATATTAGATGTTGATTTTTACAAAATTTAAAAGAAACTCTTTTAGTTAAAAATTAAAAAAAAATAGTAAACATTGAAAGCCGTTTTACATCGACTTAAAAATTTAATATTTACAGAACATTTTTAATTTTTTCATATTTGGTATTATATTATCATAAAAAGTCATGATAAGCCATGCATTTTTAAAATACATGAAATTTTATCCGATTAATGTAATTATTGAATTAAAAAATATCATGGATAAGAAAAATTATTCTAATGTAACATTTTGTATGGATTTTGACTGTTTACATTAACATTTAGACGTTTATACTCAATTTAAATGCTTCAAAAAACTACATTAATTGAATATAAGCAAGGTTGGTCTTGGTTGGCACACGTTTGATTTAACACATATAAGTTTGATTCTTCTAAAAGATAGTTTGGATTGATCTTTTTAATTAAAAGAATTGTTAAAACAATTATTTCCGAACAATTATTTTTCCAATTCTCATTTTTGTCTCAAAAATAATCTAATTACACCTTTTCTAGTAAATGTCATTAAAAAAGGCGATAATCCTTACGAAAATATACGTAATGAGTATTATAAATTTATTGAAAATGCTTCAAATCATAATAAAATGTACTACTTATGATTCTTATGTATTCAGTCTTAATATGTTAGATAATTAGTTTTTCAGACTAAATAACTATGATGCAACGCTTTTATTAAAATTGGCTATATATTCTTTGATTTTAATTTTTTTTTACTATTTTTAGAGTGTGATATTACTGAATTTGTAATTTCATCAGAATTTTAGTTAGAATTGCTGAGTTTGGAATATTTTATTGTCTTAATATTTTCAACAAAAAAATTAAGCTGAATAATAAAACTTTCTCAGAATAATTTATTTATAAATGACACTACTGAATAAAATTTAAGAATTAAAAGAATATATAAACTGAAAATTTAAATGTACCTGTTGTAATGTATCAGAAACTCAAATTTGGTGTTTGCTTTTATTTGAATTAAGGTGGTCTGAGACTCAACATTTTAAAAATTTCCCCAAAAATTTTACTGTAGTAAAAAATAATACAAATATTTTTGAATAATATTGCAAATTTTTTTTTTTCTATCATTAGAAGAAGTTGAAAAATGTAAGTTTTGTTACATGACAACTGTTTCTAAAACATGCTATCTTGAAACTTTGAAATTGTTTTTCTAAGTGATGGCTTTTTGTCCCTTTTTTTAGTTTAAGTTGATATAATTTAAAAACTACTTGTTATAAATCCATGAAACTTTCCACAATTATTTTTCATGAATATTTCTTTAATTTTGTCGTCAGGAACTATGATTTTTTTATTGAACTTTTTTTTAAAAAGATTTTGGAGCTTAGCACACTATGGATTTTATACAGTTTCGCACAAAATATTTTTTTAATTTTTTCTAATTACTTTATTGATAAAACATGAAATCAATATTTGATATGAATTATAAGAAGTAATTTTATGCAAAATGAAGTGATTTTTTAAAAAAAGTTTTTTAGATATATCAAATTTAGAAAATATCAAAACTTTGAAGTTTTTTAATTTTTTTAAAAAATAATTTTAAATTTGAAAATTTAAAATAGTTTTTTAAGTTTCAGAGCATCATACATTACTGCATAAAAAATATCAGAAAAATAATTCTAAAAATAAAGATTTTAGAATTTTGATTAATATAGATATTTGATTACTTATAGAAAACTTTTGAGAATTTCGTATAATCCTAACTCTTTCTCTTTAAATACTTCGAGCATTTAAATTTTTCATGAAAATTCCATGAGAAAAATATCCGTGCAATTTGAAACGACTGCGCAAGTTTTATGTATTATTTTTTCTTCATATTCACTCTTTAAATTTACAAATGATTTGCTCTACTGTAGAAATAAAAGAATACATTTCATTTGCAAAGTAAGCGTTAACAACTCGAATAAAGCAATTATTAACAACTCGAATAAAGCAATTATTAACAACTCGAAAAAAGCAATTATTAACAACTCAAATAAAGCAATTATTAAGAACCAAGGCTGCCAACGGATAATTAAGGCCTTGGTATCTTTAAACCTAATATAGATAAGTTTTTAAAATTTGATTGTGTACGTGTACCTGATAGTATGATATTTCGAATTATTTTATACAATGCGCAGGGGATATTAGGAGGAAACTTGTTTTGGACCCATGGTTTTATTTGTACATTGTACGTTAAGACTTCTTACTATTACGTACGTCAAATACTAGTAAAATGTAATAATATAATTGCACGTGTTTTCATAAAAGGAAAAGAAACAAAAAACAAAAAAAAACAACATTCAAAGTTTACAACTTAAGGTAACTTTCTAAATCAGCAGCTGGAATGAACAGCAGCCCAAGTTGAACAACTTACAAATTTTCATCGTTGTCTTCGATTTAATGTACACAAACTTTTATATTTTTTAAACACAAACTTATATATTTTTTATAAACACAAACTTATATTTTTTTCTTTGTTTCATATTTTTTGGTTTATGAACTGTGGTTTGAACTCTTTCAGGGTTTTTAGTAAAAGGGGTCATATAATTATGTTCATAAGTCATATAGTTATGTTCGTAACAGGGCCTATTCTAACGGGTAGTCGTGAATTCAAAATGGGCAGTCATAAATTCACAAATGGGCAGTCGTAACAAACACGAGCCGGTCCTGTCCAACCTTAAAACTTTATTGAGTAGATTTGGAGAAAGCACCGGATGTCTTTCCTCTCTGACCTTGCAATTGGGGGTGGATGGGGAGTGTTATCTGGGTTAAGTGTCCAGTGTCACCTGATCAGCTTCCCCTACAAGCCGAAACCCTTGGGATATCTTATCACTTCAACAGTCACTTCAATGCGAAAACCCCTTTTTTCCCCAATGCCAATAAATCTTCAGTTCGGATGTTTGCGGTCAACATTCCCACTGTGTATTCTCTAGAATTTTCTTGGGAGATGACCACTGTATTTTTAGGGGGTGGGTGACAACACTTGTAAAATAAAAACATTAATAAATAGTTGACAAGTGGAAAGCTGACTTTCAATACAGTATCTTTTCTTTCTGAAGGAGGTGGATTACAGCTATTGAATGTTTGCCTTGTAAGTGCAAATAATCTTTTAATATGTGGTATCAAAAACATTGCATTTGCATTCACGATTGTTTAGTTGTCTTTTGCGATTTCGCATTAAAAGGTATTTCAAATTCTTTCATAACAAAAATGTTGTAGAAATATATCGATATATAAATATTTACCAATTAAGTAAGGTCACAGAAACCTGGTTTTAAAATTTGAGTGTTACTGTAATATTTAAATATAAACTATCGAATTTTGTAGTTTCAAATTAATTTGCTGTATGGATTAAAAGGGGTAGGGGGGGAGGGAGGGAAAAAGAGATTTAACTTTTGGGCAGTCGTAAAATTTTCCTTAGAAAAGGCTTTGATTCGTAGAGTCATATTTTTGTGTCATGTAACTATGTTCATTCGTTACAAGGGGTAGTATCATTATGACACAATCACGTTGCAAAAAATCAGACGGAATTTTTTTGTACATTACAATCAGAAAATAAAGCTGAACTTTGCCAAGCTCGAATATTGGCGGTATATTCTTTTTTTTTTTTTAGCCATATGCGACAAATTGGTGTCATTTGTGGCTTTGCATTCCAAATGACGAAAGTTCTTTGAATATAACTTGGTAATACTTTTTTTAGTCAAAATGAATATGATACGTCAGTATTCAAAACAGTCAAACAGTCATCAAAACAATTCAAAACAGTCATCTTACCAAACCCAATAATTAATTACCGTCACGGTTTATAGTGAACGCCATCGGTCACAGTTAATTATAAGCCCATACTAAACAATTAACACATATCCTTTTCAATCTGTTTCAGATTTTCATTAAACTTTATTAAATCTGTTGAATTATTTCATTAAACACTTTTTTTTGTGCAAAATTTATATATTTTTCACATCGAATTTTTAATCAGGTTGAATATACTACATTTATTGTCGTTAAAAATTTACATAAAAATTCGTAAAAAATTCTCACAAAAAGTTCGCATAAAAAATGTAAAAAAAAAAAAAATAATTTTAGTCTGGGATAAAATATTATGTAAAAAGAAAATAATTTTAGTCGGGGATCAGTTATTTTTTGTTAATTTTGGAAGTCTGGAATCATTTTAATTTTACAATGTATTTTAAATGACATTTATAAAGTTTTTTATTCGTTGTTTTCATGTTTAGTAACTTGCGTACATCTTTTATTAGTAGTCAACTTTCTATTGGTTAAAATTTAGCTTCCTTAATGCCGCTGGTCTACCTTCTGTTTTGACCTGTTTGTACAAAATAGCATTTAAGCTAGAGACTAGACTAAAAAGACTGGGATTCCAAACCGCTGAAGATTCAATTAAATAGAAATGATAAAATATCAACATCTGATTTAAGGGGACAGGAACTCTTAACCTGTCCATCTTAAAAATGATATTTTTAATTAAATTTTTCTCTAAATCTAAGAATCATTAGATCGAAACTTTCAATAATCTCTGAAAAAAATTACCAAAACTTTGAAAAAGCTCTAAGTTAAGCAAGTTTAAAAGGGACATTAGAGGCAGGTTTAAAAATGACATGCATAGGTCATTTCAAAATCCAGTGCCATTCGCTATCCAAATTTAAAATGTGTTACTAAAATATAGTGTTTCTCATTTCAATTTTCTTCCTTTTTTGCACATATATTTTCCGACAGTTTGTATTAAAGGCATATAAAATTGGATTAAAATATTTGAATAAAAATTATGCATTTTAAGAAAAATGACAGAGGAATATCAAAAAACGGCTGTTCAGAACAGAAAGTATTGGTTAAATTTTGCAATACAAAATTTTCAATTACAAGTTTTTTTGTCTAACATTTATAATGTTTTAAATATTATATATTTAAAAATAAATAAGGCTTTCATAATATTTAAAGATAAATTAATATCTTAATTTATTTAACCTCTAGTATAGAAATTTGCCATGTCTGTTACCATGCACTTTTAAATAGAAATTTACATTTTTCGAATAGAAAGAATTTATTATTAATGCTGCATGGTTAAAGAAAGAATTACTAGAAGTCAGTATGGATTTCTAGTTGTTAATCGATGAAGAAGGAGGCATTTTATAATAAGTATTTTTATTGAATGTCATGTCTGTTACTTTATTTTTTTATTTTACTGATTTTATTTGTTAACAAGATCATTTATCCAAAATAAATGTATTATTTAGGTTTCGGTTTAGATATTTAGAGTACGGTAAAATATTTTTCATGAAATGTCATGTCTGTTTCATATTAAGAGTTTCATTTATACAATTAAATAAACATTTTAAATTTAAAAATAAAATATTATGTATTTTGTTATTAGCTAGGTATTCATGATTATTCAAAGACTTCACCTTTAATTATACTTTAAGAAGTTTTGAAATTGATTGAATATAACATTTTAATTTTGGTAAAAAACATGACAATATTTACAGATAATATCATAATTAACTAATTTAAGTAAAATATTTTAATTTTGAAACTAAAATTGACTATGCAAATGTTGTCTTAGACCCTATACTTTTTTAATACATTTAATTTTAAAGTATACAACATTTGTCTGGTAACAGACATGACAGTTTCCTACATTTATGTTAAAATTCAAATTAATAACAATTATTTTAATAGAGGAACTGGATGAAAAACCACTAAATATAGTTAAAGATATTCAATTGAATGTTATTTTTTTTTCCAAAGCCCCTGTTTCATAAAGAAAATTTGTTTTTTAAATCCTTTGTATAGACTTCAATTTTGTGTGTGCCGCTGTGGATAGGCATGCATGTTTGTGCTTGCTGGGCAAATCTGCGGAGGCCTAATTAACCCCCTTGCCGTAATTCAATCGGACTGAAACTTGACAGATAGATTCGGTGTCGATGACAGTGCATTCTATCAAATTTTGGAGGCTGTCACTTTCACTAAAAGGTTGCTTTTACACACGCTTCAATAATCTCTTCGGAATATTAATAAATCCCAATTAACAGATCATTGTTGAAACTCTTTCCTGTTGCCAAAATTATTTTAATTAATTTAAACAAAAAATAATAGAACGTGAAAGCACAAATTCATTATTGAATGAAGTCCAAACAATTCGACTTAGAGGTGCATAGCAACGTTATAAGTGAAATAATTTTGACCAAAATTGTTTTAGTAAATAAATAATTAAATTATTTTAATCGCAATAAATAAAATATATTTGGATGTGAATGCATAAATTAACATTCATTTTTTATGAGTTAATTTTGAAAAGTAGTTTACCTCATATTTTGCTGATCGAGATGTTTTTAATATTTAAAACTAGATGCAAACACCAAGCACACGCTGACAACAGAAACGGTGCAATGTTAATGAATATAAAAATTGGCATTGCATGCAAAGGATTTATATTGAAAACTTTGTTTTTATGGGTTATATTATTTACTTCTTATTTTTCTGTTTGTCACTGGATTTTGTTAACGACACATACTTCTTTTTTTTCTTCAAAATATTATTAAAAATATTTATAGTGCCCGAAATGTTTCAAGCATGATATTTTTGTATAGCTAAGAAATCGTATTTTAAGAGTTACAGATAATCTTACATAATAATTATTTTTTGCTGGTGAAGAAGGGTACATTGTATAAATGACGAAAATTACTCACCAATGTCTTCTGCAAGTGGAGAAAACGATCCTTTTGGCCAAGACTCCTTTGTTGTTTTTTTGGCATTCAGAAAAGTTCTGTCCGTGGAAGGACTTTTAAGGCGAAAAGCTGAGCGTCTGTTCTCTGTCTCTTGAAAGCAATTTGAACTACTCAATCCATTGGAATTATAGGAGTAAAATCCACGTTGAAGGTAGTCAGAAATTCCTAAGGGACTACCACACAGTCCATGAGTAGATAGACAAAGGGGGTGTGGTAGAAGAACACCACTTGGTTTCGTCCACAAATCGACATTATTTACAATGTTCCTCGGATTTGTTGAGTCTCTTGAGGAATTGGTAGTCTTTGTTAGAAGCGCATCCACTAGAAATGATTTCGACATTCTTTATATTTGGATGTATGACGTTTATTAAAAGGGATGACTTGTGAATAACGTACAGCAACTTGTCATCACAGCATACATTTCTTTATTTTGCTGGTGTGCAATTGAAGAATCAGTTTCTCGAATAGAACTACAGTCAAGATCTTTTGAAAGCGAATTCTTAAACTGCAATGAATGTTTTCGAAACTGAATTTCTAAACTGCAATGAATTCTTTCGAAAATGAATTTTTAAACTGCAATGAATTCTTTTGAAATGGAATTCTTAAACTTGCAATGAATTCTTCCGATAGTGAATTTTTAAACTTGCAATGAATTCTTTCGAAAATGAATTTTTAAATTGCAATGAATTCTTCCGAAATTGAATTTTTAAATTGAAATGGAATTCTCTCGAAAGTGAATTTTTAAACTGCAATGAATTCTTCCACAAATGAGAATGTCAATTACTTCTTAGGCATTAATCTTGGTTAGTACTAAGTAATAGAAAAATCAAGGTTTGAAAGTTTGATTGAAATTTCAACACAAGCAAATATTTTCTGGGCCGTAGTAGTGAAGAGGGCTAAAGTTTGATTTGGACGGGCTGCCCTCTCGAATTGAAGGCAATGAATGAAATCAAAAGCGGCTGTGAAAAATTGTTCCTAAATGGGTCCCCCAATTTGTGAGGGGATGTAAAGGGCCCTTTAACGAATGGGGGAAGCTGAAAGGCGGACCCTTTTGACGGGAGGCGGGACCCTGCTGTTTACGAAGCTGAGTACCTTTTGGGAAGTCACTCAAAACATGAATGAACTATGCGCCTGAAAATTGCATCTCTTTTATTTGTTAAGGAGAGAAAAAAGTATTGCACTATAGTTAGCCATAACTAGGTAATAAGCGGGATTTTATTTAATTTTGCTTTCTTTAATTTTTAGTTCTTAATGTTGATTGATTGAAGAATTGAGTTTATAAAATATATGATTTATTTATTAAATTTTCTGGAAAAAATATGTTATTTTTTAATGTACTTTTACAAATTAATTAATTAAATATTAAATTTAATTCCTTTTCTATGAATTAAAGTAGTTATAACAGAAATTAATATAAAGGCTTTACAGTTTACATTTTTTATTTAATCAAAGTTCATTTCTGCCACTGTAACTGGGGCCATCGTGAAACCGTTTTATCCCTCTTTAGTTTATCGGGCCAGACCACTGTGATTATTTTCGTAAATGACGTCACACTTTCAACTTCACCAGGCTTGATTTGATTTTTCCTTCAATAAGATCTTTTCTCCTAACATAAATGATTTTCTAAACTGTGGCGAAAGAACTAGCCATTGCATTATTTTTTGCCTTGAGAAGCAAATCAGAGTTGTCGCTAGGATTATAAAAAACAATAGACGTTCTATGGATTTTCTGAATTTCAATCAGAAAAAGTTTCCCTTCAGTAGTCCATTATTAATTGACCTCACAACTTTAAAGTGAGTCGTTGTCGCAAGTGTTGCATATCTGCGTGTTAATCTAATTACAGTAGTCAGGATTTATAAACTCCAGCATTACAATTTCCAAAAAATAAAATTGGGCGCACTGCATAGTTTCGGTCTCTCAAAAGAGAGAAAGCTTTTAGACGGAGAAACACATCAGTTGTTTGTTTGAATCATTTTTATGAAAGATTTGTCATTCGTGAGGATCGAATTACTAGAGATGATGAAAATCTGCTAGTGGAAGTTTTGGAATTTCCAAAAAATGAAATTAGGTGCACTGCATGGATTCGGGCTCTTAAAAGAGAGAAAGCTTTTAGACGGAGAAACACATCAGTTGTTTGTTTGAATCATTTTTATGAAAGATTTGTCATTCGTGAGGATCGAATTACTAGAGATGATGAAAATC
Source organism: Linyphia triangularis (assembly GCA_963978545.1). Lineage (NCBI taxonomy): Eukaryota > Metazoa > Arthropoda > Arachnida > Araneae > Linyphiidae > Linyphia > Linyphia triangularis. The sequence goes on from OZ021721.1 coordinate 98,756,146, forward strand.
TGCTAGTGGAAGTTTTGGAATTTCCAAAAAATGAAATTAGGTGCACTGCATGGATTCGGGCTCTTAAAAGAGAGAAAGCTTTTAGACGGAGAAACACATCAGTTGTTTGTTTGAATCATTTTTATGAAAGATTTGTCATTCGTGAGGATCGAATTACTAGAGATGATGAAAATCTGCTAGTGGAAGTTTTGGAATTTCCAAAAAATGAAATTAGGTGCACTGCATGGATTCGGGCTCTTAAAAGAGAGAAAGCTTTTAGACGGAGAAACACATCAGTTGTTTGTTTGAATCATTTTTATGAAAGATTTGTCAGTCGTGAAGATCGAATTACTAGAGATGATGGAAATCTGCTAGTGGAAGTTTTGGAATTTCAAAAAAATGAAATTAGGCGCACTGCATGGATTCGGGCTCTTAAAAGAGAGAAAGCTTTTAGACGGAGAAACACATCAGTTGTTTGTTTGAATCATTTTTATGAAAGATTTGTCAGTCGTGAGGATCGAATTACTAGAGATGATGGAAATCTGCTAGTGGAAGTTTTGGAATTTCAAAAAAATGAAATTAGGCGCACTGCATGGATTCGGGCTCTTAAAAGAGAGAAAGCTTTTAGACGGAGAAACACATCAGTTGTTTGTTTGAATCATTTTTATGAAAGATTTGTCAGTCGTGAGGATCGAATTACTAGAGATGATGGAAATCTGCTAGTGGAAGTTTTGGAATTTCAAAAAAATGAAATTAGGCGCACTGCATGGATTCGGGCTCTTAAAAGAGAGAAAGCTTTTAAACGGAGAAACACATCAGTTGTTTGTTTGAATCATTTTGATGAAAGATTTGTCATTCGTGAGGATCGAATTACTAGATCAGTTGTTTGTTTGAATAATTTTTATGAAAGATTTGTCATTCGTGAGGATCGAATTACTAGAGATGATGAAAATCTGCTAGTGGAAGTTTTGGAATTTCCAAAAAATAAAATTAGGTGCACTGCATGGATTCGGGCTCTTAAAAGAGAGAAAGCTTTTAGACGGAGAAACACATCAGTTGTTTGTTTGAATCATTTTGATGAAAGATTTGTCATTCGTGAGAATCGAATTACTAGAGATGATGAAAATCTGCTAGTGGAAGTTTTGGAATTTCCAAAAAATGAAATTAGGTGCACTGCATGGATTCGGGCTCTTAAAAGACAGAAAGCTTTTTGACGGAGAAACACATCAGTTGTTTGTTTGAATCATTTTTATGAAAGATTTGTCATTCGTGAGGATCGAATTATTAGAGATGATGAAAATCTGCTAGTGGAAGTTTTGGAATTTCCAAAAAATGAAATTAGGTGCACTGCATGGATTCGGGCTCTTAAAAGAGAGAAAGCTTTTAGACGGAGAAACACATCAGTTGTTTGTTTGAATCATTTTTATGAAAGATTTGTCAGTCGTGAGGATCGAATTACTAGAGATGATGGAAATCTGCTAGTGGAAGTTTTGGAATTTCAAAAAAATGAAATTAGGCGCACTGCATGGATTCGGGCTCTTAAAAGAGAGAAAGCTTTTAGACGGAGAAACACATCAGTTGTTTGTTTGAATCATTTTGATGAAAGATTTGTCATTTGTGAGGATCGAATTACTGGAGATGATGGAAATCTGCTAGTGGTTCTTAGGAAAATGTTAGCTCTGACCACTGACGTATATCCATCCAAGTTTCCTAATTGCTTAACCTACTTGACTAAAGTCGACTGCAAGAAAACCTCCTTCAATACGTCATGAAAAAGTGCTTGTCAGAGATGAAGAAGAGCACCAAAAATAGCGCGAAAGACATAATGTCATCCTTTGAGCAATTGAAAACACAGACAACGTCCAATACAGGGTGGAAATCTTTGAGTTTCATAGATTGTGTGCTGTTTTATAAAATTTGTGAAAAAGACTGTCTCAGAAACATTATGTTATTTCAAATTTATTAAGACTTCAGTGTCAAAGTTAGGCACGCAGAAAAAAAATATATGCCTTAAGTCTTTCAAATATTTATCAGGCAATGAATTAAAATGTGTCTTAGGTGGACAAAATTTGATTGCCTTGAATTGTCCTGATATTTTATTGCAAATGAAGTACACTGCTTAAGAGGTATGTTGTATTTTATATATTGTATAGTTATAAGACGTGTAATATATTATAATTAGCAATAACACTTCTTTCACTTGTACAATAAACCATTTTCCTAAGTGATGCATAAGTGAAGAACAAAATGTTTAATATTAACTATAGTTTCAGTTTTATTATTTTTGTCGTTCATTAACTCAAAATTAGGATGCTAATTTGCAGATGTTTTGATGTGCTATGAATGAAAAGTGTGTATTTCTTGTATTGTTTTTATATAAGCATAAATGTTATTCAAAGATTTTTTTGTCACATATTTATTTGGAATCAGGAGTTTATTTTCGAAACACCCATATTTGTGAACGGTATAGTGGTTAGCGTACTAGCTTCTAGACCGCGAGGTTGCGGGTTCGAGTCCCGTGTTAGGCATGGGTGTTTGTAAATGTATGTTGGCTTGTCTAATGACGAATGTTTCGGCGCATTATAGCCCTCGTGTTGCTGATGGCGCCAGATAATCTGAATACAACCAACCCATATTTGTGCATGGTAGCAAGCGGATGTCTGTCATTTAATAGAATAAAATCTTATGTTTATTGTGTAAATGTTTAAATTTTGTAATATATAAATAACAACACATTTAGATTTTCAAAATTAGGATTCTAATTGGCAAAATATGTATGACATGTGTATTTATTCAATGTACTATTTATTTGAGAAAGCGATAGGATACCTGCAATTATATCTAAAAGAAACATTGCTTTCAATTCTGATTCTTCCATTAGGTAGAGAAGACATAGCATAATATTCATTACTATGGATCATTTTACTTGCAGGTTTCTTTGAATAATCAAAAAGGCAAAAGGCTAGTTTGTAACACCAAAACAAAATAAATACTAAGACATGTTTTCCATCTCATTCATTGTTGCTAACATAATTGCTCTTAATATTTTGTATTTTTATGAATTAGTAATTGTGTAGATTTTTATTAATTAGCAATTTGATTAGCAGGTAAAGAAGGAAAACCGTTTTGCTATGTTGCATCCACAAAAGTTTGTCACTGGACAGACCTATTTTTTTATTTAGATTTTTCTAATGTTAAGTAAAATAAATGTTATAATACATAATAAAGTTTAGGGAAAAAAGTGAAACACTAACTTTTTCAATTTTGTCATAGTATTTGTGAAAATTATGTGTGAATTAAGCTTTGAAAAACATGTCCAATTCGTCTTTCACATAAGGGAGAGGGAGTTTTTTTGCTATTTTAATTGGCTGATAAAAACAATATATTAGTAATTACCATCACATTTATATTTTTCAAGAGTGTTAAAATGTTTGAATACGTTATTCTTAATGTTTTAACGGTAGAAAATAATTTACAGGAAATATTTTTGTGAAAAAAGTCCCTCTCTATTCTCCCCTACCTAAAATGGTATTAGCGAGAGTTGAAGTTGTGACGTCACTAAAGCTATGGTCTGGTCCGATCAACTGAAGAGGACGGTTTCACGATGGCCCGGCTGTAACTTTGAATAAGAAAAATGAATTTAAAAAAATACTAAAAATGCGTAAAAAGTAAATTTTGGCAGTTTGAATTGTTCATCAAATTAATTTTAAGGAAATTATAACAACTGTCGGGTTGAATGCCGAAGTAGTGTAGTTTTTTAAGGAGAAAATTTAGGAACGCGGCAGTGTTCCCCAGCCAAGTCCGATATCAAAGCGGCAGACATGCGAGTGTGTATTATGGTGTTCAAGTTGGCTAAAAATTGTGTATTTTCGAATGATGCTCGAGTTTCGGCCAGGATTGGCCAAACTCTCAAAACGTTCTGTGTCCGACATTGGCCAATGCTGCTGTGCTACCTGAGGATATGATCGAAATCTTTCCAAGATCGAAGATTCTTCAAGATCTTAATACAAAGAGTCATATATGAATTTAACGTTTGCCACTTACGCCATTTTGCATTTCAAGCGAAGATATGATTATTCAAGCTAAAATATTCATCCGTATTTTACTCATTTAGAATGTAACAAAAGTAACAAAAAGAATTGATTTCTCACGAAAATAAACAAGACGTTGTAAAAAAAAAAAAAGTCAAATAAAATTGTCATCCAGAAAAAGTTGTGAAAGAAGTATCACTCAAGTTGCTATAATTTACAAATAAAATAAGCATTTTGTTTTTGTTTTTTAAAAAATTTAAGAAGGTGAAATTAAAATATTTTAACAAAGAATTCAGGCTCAACAGATTTTATAAATAAACAATTATGACTTCAGCTTTAAAACAATTAAATCAATGCAGCATTCTCAACCAAACTAGTTTATTCAAAGTTTCGAGTATAAATATCATTTTAAAGTACCAGTAAATTTTTTTTTCTCTCAGCGTCGTATAAAAGCACCACAATGGGCACCCCCAAGTAGTCATAAACATTCCAGGTTCTGTGATGTAAAAAGGCCCGCCAAATAGCATGGTTGGCAACAAAAAGTTACGAAATCTAATGTTTGCCTTTAAGTGCCGAGTTTAGTTCATTTGGGGTACTTCTACACAATGAACTAAGTAGGGATTATTGGTAGGAACCACGATAGGCAATTGTTACTTGGAAAGCTAGAGTTTTTCTAGATTTACTATCAATTCAGTGCAGTAGGTACAAAATAGCTCAAACATCAAAGGAGATTATTCGGGAATAACTCTAGAGCCTGCCAAATACTGATTGCCTATGAGAATTCCTACCACTAATCACATATTTGTTCATTGTGCACCAAGTACTCCAAAGAAATTGAACTCGACCGCTTGGCGACAAACGTTAAATTTCCCAACTTTTCTGGAAGACCATTTTACTAGACATTTTTTTTTTTTTTAAACATCTACTACACAAAAACCAAATTAATTATGGAGAATGAAATGAATATTTATCTTACAACTAGACGTTGTAAGGCGCTTAAGGCACCCGTTGAAAAATGATGAATGTAACAAACACTTTAATTTAATACTGATAATTTAATACTGAAATGATAAAAAAGTTATATTGAAATTGAAATTTTTCATATGTAATTTTATGCATGTAAAATTTATGCAATGCTAGCTCCATCTTAGTAACAATCAAAGAGTGAGTGAGTAGATCATTCTGTTCTGAAAGTTAATTATGGAGAATGAAATGAATATTTGTCTAACAACTAGACGTTGTCACGCGCTTAATTCACCCGTTGAAAAATGATGAATGTAACAAACACTTTAATTTAATACTGAAATGATAAAAATATATTGAAATTTTTCGTATGTAATTTTATTCATGTAAAATTTATGCAATGCTAGCGCCATCTTACAGCGTAACAATCAAAGAGTGAGTTGGTCAGTAATGAGAGCAATTTTTATAGTAATTATTTTACTTATACTTCAAAAGCAAATTCAATGTCCTGATATAAATATTTAGGTTAGATCAACTCAATGAAAATAATAAGTTTTTATTTTCAAGTCTACAATATAAATCATTTATGTAACCAAAACCAAGATGTATCAAAGTGATTCGACACAATTTCAATTTTATTTAAGAAAAAAAAAGGCACTTTTGAAAAAAACCTGCTGTAGAAACAAATTAGTTGAATTAAAAAATTAATTGAATAATAAATTTCCGCTTGCAATATGCAACAAAAAAGACTCTACAATCTTCATCCTCACATTGTAGAACTTAATGCAACGTTCTACAAACAGAAAGTCATGTATTGAACATATTTTTAGGTTGGTTAGAAGAAAGAGGTGCTGTTGATGATTTGTTAAAACATTTTAAATACATTACACGGCAATAGCGTTTCACAATGCTAGTTAAAGTAATGTTTAACTTTGTTAAAAAAAAAAAAAACTACACAATCCACTCAATCCCTTCATTGTCCAAACAAAATTTCATAGAACATTATTGTAAGATAATTTGTAATTAGGCTATTTAAAATGCATGGTGTTATCACTACAAATGTTTTTAAATCATCTATAACATGCACCAAAATTTAAATATTCTTTTTTCATCTTTTTTAGAATAATGAAAGATTTTTGTTAGTGTGCCCCAGTATCAAAAATAAGTTGACCAATATTGCCCGACATTGGCCAATCCCGATGCAGACTGTTGTTGACTGGCCGTTGTTACGGATTTTGGCTAATCTCGCCCACATGCTGGATGAAATATGCTGGAAGTTTTTAATGTTGCTGCACAGTTTTAAAAATTGATTTTTTTTTATATAAGAAAGCACGAAGGGCTGAAAAATATGTTTTGTGACATTTTTGACATGTTTAAAATAGAGTATTTTGGAACAGTGCTCGAGTTTCAGTCAGGATTGGTAAATCTTTCAAAACTCCTGCTTCCGTCATTGGCCAATACTGCTGAATTACCCGAGTACCTTTAAATTATATAAACATTAAGGTAACAATTTTTATGAATTTTTTTTAATATAATTTGATTTTCAAATAAATATATCTCTAGGTAATATAAATTAATAGTATAAATCTTTAACGAAATGAAAAATAAAACAATTTTCGACAAGTAAAAGTTAAGATATTCCTAATGTGTGATAGGAATGCAAAAGCTTACGATAGTAAAGCAAAAATCTATTAAACAGAGTTTTCATAAGTTCATATAAGTTTTACATTAGAAATTTTACATTAGAAATTTTACATTTATAAGCGTAAGTTATTCATAGCATTCATGAGTTTTATATTCGTAGCATTCATTAATTTTAAATTCATAACATTCATAAGTTTTAAATTAAGGCGTCTTCTCACTTTAGGCACCTCGAAAATAGGTTATTTTCGCGTTTTTTTCCGAGGATTTTTGCAAACAATTATGGGATAAAATGGATCCTATATAATAAACACATCTTTCAGGTACAAGAATTTTTTTTTTTTTTAAATTTTTTTGAACAATTATTATAATAAAACAGTAGCATCGAAAAACCCGTGTAGAAATGTAATGTTCGTGGCTTGTTGATGAAATTTCGGAAACTATCCGGCAGATTGTCATGAAATTTGAATGACATATTCTTCATAGTTATGGCTATAGCGCATATCATCAGATTTTTGAAATTTTGATTTGAAGTATTTTTTTTTTTTACAAAAAACTGCAAAAAAACGCGTTTTTTTTTTTTTACTTTTTCGAAAAACGTGCGCCATTTTGTTATTTTCGCGAATATCAATCATATATGTCATTCAAATTTCATGACAATCGGCCGGATAGTTTCCGAAATTTCATCAACAAGCCACGAACATTACATTTCTACACGGGTTTTTCGATGCTACTGTTTTATTATAATAATTGTTCAAAAAAATTAAAAAAAAAAAAAAATTCTTGTACTTGAAAGATGTGTTTATTATATAGGATCTATTTTATCCCATAATTGTTTGCAAAAATCCTCGAAAAAAAATCGCGAAAATAGCCAATTTTCGAGGTGCCTAAAGTGAGAAGACGCCTTAAGATGTAGTACACTCTCATATTATGTCACCTTACTTGAAAGTACCAGTATTTTTGTTCTTGTAAAGTCGTATAAAAGTACCACAATGCGTCTTACGTTGATGTTCTATCTGAGTTTTCCATTTAGATGAATGGGTAAAACGTCTTCGGACTGGCACCCAGTAAATAGAAATATTTAAGCTATGCTGTAAAATGACTCATCAAGTAATGTAGTGGGCTGCAAAAAGTTATATAATCTGACGTTTTCCGTTAAGCAGCGGCGTTTAGTTTATTTGGGGTACTTTTACACAATTAACTAAATAAGGATTATTTAGTTCATAGTGGAGTGGACACTATTTTACTTCTTCTTATACATAGAATTAATATTTTTGTTAAAAAGAGTAATAAAAATTACTATTAATCATCTGTGTCATAAGCAGTGCACCTGTAAATATTTTTGATGGGAAAACATGAATGTGGCTCAAAGAGGAACTTTCAAATAGATAATTAAAAGATATATAACTCGGATAGATAATTAAAAAAAAATATTTAGTTTTTCACTTTGCGATTTGGCGGGGAAAAGCTACATTTGCGTGTGACGTCAACGCGCAGATGATGAACCAGTCTAAAACCAGTTTTAAACCAGGTTTCTTCTCGGGTTTTCGTCGTAATCTATGCGTAAGAACGTCACGGTTTTTTTATGCGTTTTTGGTCACGTGACTTTTGTTTTAATTTCAAACTCGATTTTTGATTAATTGAAAGCATAAAGATAAAAAATAATTGCACTGCTCAAGTATATTCGTTGGATAACACTAGAAAATACAAAAAATATTCATTTTCCTCACTTGTGCAAGTTCCTCACTACCAACTTTTATTAAAAAAAAATCCTTTAAATTTTCGCTTTTTTAATTTTGAAACATTAAATTATGTTTTAATGGGTCCGGAATATTTATATGAATAGCTAAACCATTGATTTTAAAAATAAAGATAAAGATGGACTGCACATTTTATTAAATAAACCATCGTTTATAATTACATTTCTAACTTTTTAAATTTAAATTTATTGAAAGTACAATTATTGTAATTGAAATTTTATTTAATAGAAATTTATACTATTTTCTTTTCAATTAAAAAAAATTGCTTTTATTGGATTATTATTTTTTATTATTATTATTATTTTTTTTATTTTTTTTTGCGCTTGAGCTATACTAGGCCTATTCTGCACCATATACCTTAACAATTTCTGGAACAAGGACTATTCTGCACCAAAACACAGTAACAATCTCTAGATTTATCTGAATTTCAACAGTAGAAAATTCCTCCAGGATCATCTTTTAAAAGGAACTCTCCCAATTTGAGTCTCATATTGGGAAAAAAAAACTATGAAATGGATAGTTTTCAAGTGATAGAAGTGACATGAGAAATACTGGGCACAAAATTCGAAGTGTTTTTATTCACCATTAGCGACATTACTTCGTAATTTATGTATAATTATAAATAAGTAGTTTCTATCGGGGAATTGATTATTGTACAGTGATTTTTATTTGTGTCAAATTATTTAATTATCGATTGTCATTGTAGATATATATTTAGTTCAGAAATGGCATGATCGGCAAATGTAGTGGAAATATGGCGCCCTAAAACTTTTAGTGATTTTATTTACAAATTCAAGACCTTACTTCATATTTATATATAATTAAAAATAAATGACTGTTATTGGTGAATTGATGCTTTTACAGAGTTTTTTTATGGCCAAATAATTTATTTCTCGACTGCCATTTATGATATAACTGCAATACTGACATGTTTGGTAAGAGACATGAGAAGAATTGTTCACTACAACTCGAAGTGATTTTATTCACCATTCACGACATATTTCATTTTTCATAAATAAATAAAAAATTAATCACTTCTATTGATAACCATTCAGTGATTTTTATGTAGGCCGAATAATTTATTTCTAGACTACTATTTATGGTATACTAACTGCAGTAATGAAATGATTTGCAAGTAAAGTAATAAATACTGCTCACTAAAACTCGAAATGATTTTATTCATCATTGATGACAATACTTCATAATTTATGTATTATTAAAACAAAATTGATGCTATTAATGTTTTATCACTGCTTTTTAATTTAAATTGATGATTGTGCAGTGATTTCTATATGTGCCAAATACTTTATTTTGTGCCAAATATTTTATTTTTGCCAAATACTTCATTTTGTGCTAAATACTTTATTTGTGCCAAATACTTAATACCATAATTAGTATACTAACTACAGTAATGACACAATTGGCAAGTGAAGTGATAAATACTGCGCACTATCCCTGGAAGTATTTTTATTCACCATTAACGGCATTACTTCGCATTTTATAAATAATTAAAACTAAACTTTTTCTATTGATGTCATATCGCTGCTATTTATTTTTAATTGATGATTGTACAATGATTTTTATTTGTTCCAAAAAATTTATTTCTCGATCACCATTATTCTGATGAATTGTGTACCCTGCTATTTAGTTATAAATGATGATTGTACAATGGTTTTTATTTGTTCCAAATAATTTATTTCTCGATCACCATTATTGGTACACTAACTGCAGTAATGACTGGATCGTCATACTGCACGGAGCTTTCCAACCCCCGCATTCCGCTCTAATATATTCCGCACGAGAAGAATTGAATCACGGGTGTGACTTTCCGAAATGACGCGTGGGTCGCTAATAATCGTCGACAGCTCGAAGATCGATGGTCCATGCGATTCATTCATGTCTGCCAGAATGAGCAATTTGTTTACCAACAAGTAGCTTCGGCTCAATGGATCAGCCTTCAATAGGGTTATGATGTGCAGCTGGACCGGGGCACAATGTTCCCCCAATGACCAACTCCCACCCACTCTATCTCCATTTGGAGACTAAATAGAGCGATATCCGGTTCAAGACGACAACTCACAAAGAGTCGCGTGTTGTGGAAGTCAATTTGTCTTTACTTGCCTATGGAGACGCACCCTTTTCTGTAGCTCACACGCTTATTCCAGGACAAGCTGAGAGAGCAATGCATTTGAGTTGTCAAAACAGCTGAACGTGGGTGTGAAGACTCTTTAGGAGGACAAAGAAACAACAATGGAACCTTTTGTTGTGTTTAAAGTAATATTTCAATATGGAAGTAATTGCACTGTACTTAAACTGTGCCTATGGTACTTTGAAAGAGAAATTCAGAAATTTTTAATGCTTAAAAACTGATAAAAACAAAGTGTTATTATAAATCTTTTATATGATTTGTTAACTTTTATGTTTAATGAGTTTCCATAGTGTTTGACCACTACAAAGAATATCATCGGTTGCACGCCATCTTTTAACTTTTTTGTTCCCCAAAAACTTGATAAAATGCTTTGTCATCGGCACAGAGAGCTTATATGCAAAGTTTCAGCTCGCTTGAATGATTGAGGTTAATATGAGGTTAATATCTTTCCGAAGATTTTGCCAGACATAAACAAAATCGAAGTTAACATAAAGGATTTAACAATGTCTAAGTGACAGGTTTTTGTTATCATGTTGTCAATCTCAACAAGGGAAAGTTTCAATCATTAAATATCACCAAATTGTACAAACTAAAATATGGTTAATGGTATCTGCTTCGGACCTACGATATTACAAACGTGTTGTGAGTAAAAGCTGCCTTTAGTGACAGTCCTCAAAATTTGATAGAATGTATTATCATCGAAAATGTGTCTATCTGCCAAGTTTCAGGTTAATAAGATGACGGGAAGTTGGTTAATTAACCCACCGAAGAAATGTCTGTCAGAACTATACAAAATTGAAGTTAATATAAAGGATTTAAAAAATTTATGATGCAAAGCCTGTTAGAAATCAAGTATTAATTCCTGGCATTGGAAAAGCTGATAAAGAGGGTGTTATCATAATTTACGATGGCAAGAGCATTAGTAGCTTATTTTTTTTTTCACTGGCATTTTTGTAAAAAGGTAATCGTTTTAATGTGCTTAAATTAGTTATGTGATACTTTAAAAGAGAAACATTATGGTTATGAGGGCTTAAATAAATTGATATAATGCAAGGATAAAAAAGTTTTTAAAACTTTAACACTCTTTGAAAATCCAGGCAACACATATGCTTAAATTATGTGTGTGATATTTATAAAAAGAAATAGAATGTAAAGGAATTTAATGCTTAAAAATATAATTGAAATTAGCCTTAGCTAAAAATATCTTGTAGGTTCAAAATGGTTTGGAAATCACTTTTCAAAAGTATAGAATACAACCGTAAAGATTTTATAACTGTCCACTGGTTATTTTAAACCACGTAATTGTCAAATAAACTACAATGCGTTTTTGACTATGTTATAATACAAGATTACCCATTTAAAAATCATTTAAGCATTTATAATCATCAAAGCATTTTTTTCTATGTGTCTTTAATTTATAATTGGATTAACTTCAGAGACTTCTTGAAATATATTGTTTAGAAATTACATAGTGTACAGTGTAAACAATATTTTATAACTAATTTATAGAATGCAGAAAGTTTGTGTAATATTTAGCATTAAAAGAACCTCATTTGATAACGAATACAAGGCGTTTATAAATAGCATTTCATAGAAAACTTAAAATATAATTTTAACAAGTATTTCCCCGATTTCACTTATTAATAAGTTTCAAGCTACTTTTTAGTTGGAATCAGCAGTAAATCTGCTAAGGAAAATAAATAATAAAATAAGTCGACGATAAATAGATATTTATATTACTGTTCAATTGTCTTGTTTCATAATTATCTTATTTAATAATGATTAAAAATTTAAAACTAATTTCATAATTCTAATTGCACAAAACGTCGTAAATCTGTTCATAAAAGGTGGTCAATACTGATCCAATTCCATACTTAAAAGTATTGCAATATTAGAAATTAAAAAAAAAAATTATAAAATTTGAGAACTAAAATTAATAATTTCAACTTATAAACTTAATTAAAAAATAAATATGCTCCCACACTTGTAAAAATATTTAAATTTGAGTAGCGGTTTCATTTAAATAATAAAAGAAAAAATATCAAATCAACTATAGTTGTTGAATGTTTAGAATTAATCATAGAAAATGACAATCCAACACTGTTAAAAAAATTTTTCCACCTTACACCAAAATTTGGTTCCCATTTAGCTGCCACCAACATTTGGTGCTTAGGTTCGCGATTTAATGGTGCTTACGGTCCGAGGTTGCACCATTAAATCGTGAAACTAAGCACCAAATGTTGGTGGCAGCTAAATGGGAACCAATTTTTGGTGCAAGGTGGAACAAATTTTTTAACAGTGAATACAATTAATGGTTTAAATTTTTCTTCATTAATTAATATTTAATTTAATTTCTCACTCCACTTCCATTTTAATTTTTAATTCAATATCATTAAAGAAATTTTTTTTTTTAGTTTAATGGTGAATAGGATTTAGAATAGATTGAGGGAGAGGGGGCAAACTATTACAAGCTCTTTATGAACTTGATCCTATTAAACTTGACTTCTTACTCGGGTGTCAATCAAATATCAGTGTCAGTGGGAAGATATCAGAGGTCGAAAATATCGATCAAAATAACTATCGATACTATATCATTGCATAAAAAGAAATATCGATAAAATATCGATAATTGATTTTTTTTTTTACTTGATTTTCAATTTTGCCAGAAACGAAGTTTTTCGGGGCAAATTTCTACTTTTCGTGATTGCTTTTTGTAAGGTGTCTACTTTTCCAACTGAAATGGATCTATATGTTTATGAACATGGGCACCGGCAGGATTATTTGCAAGGGGGTGCAAGATTGCTAGAATTTTGTTTAATTCGTTAATTTTTCAGAAATGTTGATTGCAAATTACTAATAAAATGTTAATTAACAAATATGCATCAATTTTCATTTTGATAATGAACAAAACGTAAGGTGTATATTTTTGAAATCCTCTCCTTTGTGTATTTTATCAGGTGTTCAACAAAACCATATTTAGAAGAAAAAAAAAATCTTTTACAAGAAAGAAATAATAAAAATACCCCCTCCCCCCCCCAAAAAAAAAAATTAATTGTTTTTTACGATTTTCTTGTTTTTCTGTTGTTTATTTTCCGAGTAGTACTCGCGGTATTTAAAGTAGTAGTGTTTCAAACAGAAGAAGCAGAGGGCACAATAAATAAACCATAAACACAATTTTTTTTAAATCCTTCATATACATTGCTACTTTTAATGTGCAATTGCAACTTTTGGAGTTCAGATCGTTTGCATAGTGCTTGATAACTACGAAAAAAACATCCACTCCTAACTATTTACGGGTTTATTAGTAATTCGATTCGCCAATAGAAGCTTTTGTAAAAGCAGCCTTTTAGTGATTGTGATAGTAACAATCTCAAAAATTTGATAGACTGTAGTGTCATCGACATCAAATCAATCTGCCAAGTTTCAACTCAATTGGATGAAGGCAAGTGTGTTAATTAGTCATCCAAAACGAAAATAGTGGTATGAAATAGCGGCTTTTTAGTGATAGTGACACTAGGGGTACAGTGGGGGCAGTAAGGAGCTGGTAATGCGTAAAGCCACTTTTTTGAACTAATAATCAATAACAACTCTAATAATCTTTATACAGTGTATTGTGATATAAGTTAGTGAGAAAATAAATACGTAAATTAAGAGTGCTCAGTTTATTTGTATGGTAAATTACGTAAATTATTGTAAATTTGTGCATTTTATTATAAATAAAAAATTCCATCTACAGTACCGCCACGATCTTAAAGTTTGCGTACCGGTAAATTTTTTTTGCACTACAACCCTGACTGACAGCCCCAAAAACATGATTGACTGCATCGTCATTGACATGCAATCTGCCAAGTTTCTGCTCATTTGGATGGCAGCAATTGCATTAATTAGCCCTCCTTAAATTTGAACGCCACACACAAACAAACAAAACTGAAGGTAGTTCTTTCTAATTTAATCATCTTAAAACTAGACTGAATATGACTATCCATAAAAATGTTTTCTAGTTCCTGCAATCAAGATGTTTTCTAGTTCTTCCTAACAATATAACCAAAGTCCCGAATATAGTCGCCAAAGCCGCTTTGTTGTCTTGTTGGTGCTGACTTTCAAAACTGCTTTTTGACTATCTCCCCCTACAAAAAAAAAAAAAAAAAAGATAGAGAGACCGATGACAGATAGTTTGCAGACACTACCACTAAGATCACTACGAACGGAAACGGGGCATGCAATACTGTCAGCATTCAATCTCGGAAATCAGATGGGGCATTTGTATTCTGCCGACAACAAAACCTTTATGACGTTGATGAAGCTGGATGGCTACAAAGTCCTCGCCAAAAAATTTCCTCTCGTTTGCTCATCTTTAATACCCATTCATCCCTTTGTATGTCCCCTCCAACAACGGCTTTTGCTCTTTTCTGTTCAAGGATCGGATTAAGTTGTTTCTTTAGCGTGGGATATGCAGAGGATGATACAAGACCATGAGACCATCAAACGAGAATATAATCCTGTAGATTGAAGTACAAATATCATTCATAAAGCGTATGGAGGGATCATCTTTCAGTTTCTGATAGTAGGGAGCAGCCGTTCTTGCTTATTGTTGGAATATACATATGTATTTTCATTGGTTTACTGATGCATTATGGAAGGTGCCTTAAAATGAACGGACAATTTATAAGTAATCCTGTGAGAATTACAGAAAAAAATATCCTTGGGATATTCTGTGATCAGATAAGGAAGAACAATTAGATGAAGAAAGAATACATATAAAAGTTGAGTCTATCCATTCAATACTATTGAAAAAGACGCTTAAAACAATGGATATAGGTTTTATAAGTATGAATCAACAGTTACTCTGAATACGTTTATAAAAAGATTAATTACTAAAGAATTAATTTATATAAGTATGACCATCATAAATTAACTCATTTAAAAAAGGCAATTTTGTTTTTCTTTATTACAAAAAGTATTCTAATAAAAATGCTTTTTTGGTATAAACAATCTTAGTATGACTGATATTCATTTCAATTTCAAATTACAATACATATATTAATTATTACTCAAATACTACTACCAAGTTGTGTAGTATGTATGCTACTCTATGTACTAGAAAGTTAAAGTATAATACTTATGTCTTTAATGATCCAAAATACAATATGGATTATATGAATTTATTCTTATTTAATTTTATACACCGGGTGGTCAAAAAGTAGATTTGCCGATATATTGATCTCTAGCAGTCGTTCCGTTCGACAGATCGAGATGAGATTTCAGGTATAGTTATTCAGAGGTATGAGCTCGAGATTCCATGAATGGCAACAAAATGGCAATCACAGTTACGGTTATAGTTACAGAAACTCGATATTTTCGAATGGCAACACCCATTTTTTCCCATCTCAAAATTATCAGCGCATGCGAAAACTCTAAAAAGCTTTGAAACGATATGTGTATCACAAAAAAAAAACGGACGTGTTATGCACGCACAAAAAACAATTCTGCGAGCGGCCAACAAAAACGCAATCGAGGCACACGGTGGAAATTTGCCTAGGACAGAGGCCAAGGTTCACATGAGTGCCATGACAGGCAATTTTATCGGTTTTCTACACGGAGTATCTGGAAAGTGGCCTACGTGTGCCTCGATCGTGTTTCTGTTGGCCGTTCGCAGAGCTGTTTTTTGTGTGTGTGCATTTTTTGTGATATACGTACCGTTCCAACTCTTCTTAGGGGTTTTGCATGCGCTGATCATTTTGTGACAGGATAAAGTGGGTGTTGCCATTCGAAAATTTCGAGTTTCTGTAACTATTACCGTAACCATGAGTACCATTTTGTTGCCATTCTCAGAATATCGAGCCCATACTTCTGAATAACTATACCTGAAATCTCATCTCAATCTGTTGAACGGAACGGCCGCAAGAGATCCATACATCGGAAAAGCTCCTTTTGACCACCCTGTATATCCGAAAGTATAAGCGTTCTAAAAAATTATTTAAATACAATTGCTGATATTAGATGTAAAAAAAGTTCCTGTGAAAAATCTTTCTTTAAGATAAATCGTCTGCCTGTTCCTACACATAGACCAATAGTTCTTGCCCATTTTACCATAATATCTGTCTAAGTATCATTCTAAAACAGGTGTATTTTTACAAAAGGTATCACAGCAGATAAATTCATTAACAAAATATGAGAAAAAATAACTAGTTAATTTTAAAAAGTTTTTATAAAATAGCTTATAATTTTTTGAAATGTAATAAAAACATCCAGTTATATTTCCTTCAATTTTTTTTTAATTATTTTCAATGTAACT
This sequence comes from Linyphia triangularis, assembly GCA_963978545.1. Taxonomy (NCBI): domain Eukaryota; kingdom Metazoa; phylum Arthropoda; class Arachnida; order Araneae; family Linyphiidae; genus Linyphia; species Linyphia triangularis. The sequence continues at coordinate 98,772,964 of OZ021721.1, forward strand.
GGTTAAAAAAAGCTCAATCTGGGACAGATACAGGATGACGACTCTTCTTAGCCCTTTATTTACTAGTGAATCTTATGCTGATGATCTTAAAATAATCCTTGTCAGTTTTGTCATGGTACTGTATTAGCTTACATATTTTGAGTTGCTTTGGGACTTTGAAATCCACTTCCAGAAAGCTCGTTATTCAATTGTTGGAGGGCAGCATAAGTTTTTTTTTTTGCTATTTATATGCAAACAGATTGAAGATTTTTTTTTATCTTCCAATATTTATATTGCGCTGCCATCCAACAGTGAATTGAAGTACGAACTTCATAGAAGTAGATTTCAAAGTCCAAATTGGTTTCAAAACGTTTAAGTTAATACAGTACCATGTAAAAACACACAGGACTTTTTAAGTCCAGTCAGTAAACAAAGAGTTAAAAGTCATATTCCTTCATGCCGACCAAACGGAATAGTGGTTAGCGTGCTAGCTTCTAGATCGTGAAGTTGCGGGTTCGAGTCCCGTGTAAGGCATGGGTGTTTGTAAATGTATGTTGTCTTGTCAAATGATGAATGTTTCGGCGCATTATATCCCTCGTGTTGCTGACGGCACCAGATAATCTGAAAACAACCAACCAACCTATTCCTTCATATAGTATATAGGTTTAAAATTATCGTATACAATTTATCCCTTAGGATGGAAGTAAGGTAAAAGTTTTTAGGTTGAAAGGAACAAAAATCATAAGTATCCTTTAAATTTACCTCTTTATAAGAATCTTTTAGCTTTTTTTTATTAAAATTTCATTTTATCACCTTATTTAAGACTTTTATTAATTACATTAGATATTCTTTTAGCAATTTGCCAGACTTGTATTTAACAATGGGTTTTTGTATGCCATTTTGTTTGTATTTTAATTAATCTTTTAAAAGTGCTTACTCCGAGAGGGCTCTGTCCCTTGTGTTGCTCTTGTGCCAAATAAATTTTAAATACAACCAACCAACTAAAAAATATCCTTTTGAGTTTTTATTCTGTAAGAAAGGTGCTGGCTTTTTTGACATCAGTTGAGAAGTTCTTCTCAATTTAACATGTTGAAACTTTCGGGATATTATTTTTGGATTCTTTTCTACACATCATATGAGGAGGTCCAAGTCAGTGGTGTAAGTTGATTAACCCCTTGGGTACATTTGACGTCTGAGACACGTCATTCACTTTTTCCCTAGGAGCGGATGACGTGTCTAAGACGTCAAACCAAAAATCCTTTGGGTACATTTGACGGCTGAGATTCGTCATGCACTTGTTTTGCCTGTTAATAATGACGAAACTAATTCGTCATTCAAACTAGTTTGATTGGATAGATTTTAATGTCACAAGAGCCATGATTGGTTAAGTCAAACATGGGTTGGTTTACCTATACTTTAAAAAATAATTTGTTTGGCTGTATTCCTTTAAAGTTCCTTTATTGTTTTGAACCAACCGTTCAAAACGCAAGAATTTTCCCAAATAAATCCGTACCCAAGGGGTTAATCTTGATTTTGAAGAATAAAAGGGTTTAGTCTTAACCAACCACCTGTTTTCTTTAATGTCCTTGGTGTGTTGCAGCCTGTTTGGTTGATTGTTTTCAGATTATCTGGCCCTGTCAGCAACACGAGGGCTATAATGCGCCGAAACATTCGTCATTAGACAAGCCAACATACCTTTACAAACACCCATGCCTTACACGGGACTCGAACCCGCAACCTCGTGGTCTAGAAGCTAGTATGCTAACCCACTATACCGTTTGGTCGGCGTTGCAGCCTGGTGGTGAACTATTGAGGTTATTAGCTCTTCCAGATTATATTCCGAGACTTAGTCAGAATTGATGAAAATGGGACTTACGTCACTCAGACTATAAACCTCTCGTATGATAACTTGTTACGGTCTTAATTTAAAAATGTCATAAATCAGTAAATACTAAAATTCTGTAATTGTATAATACAATATTAAAAGTGACTATATTCTGTAATGTACTGTACACCAGAACATTATTGACTCGAAAAGATTGTATAGGTAGAGTTAGTTTCTAAGCAATCCAAATTAGCTATGTCCAGATTGAAGGAAACAGCCTTTACAAGTACATTATCAACCATATGATTAAACGTCTTTGATTGAATGTTCTCCAAATTTTTTTTAGATGAGGAAAGTTGAATGGATATGGGGTGTATGGTAACATAAAAGGGATTTATACTATGGGATGGTTTTTATAAAGGGAAACTACCCCCTCTAGTTTAGCTAGGAGGAAGGTATGAATATCAAATAGAGCTGGGAAAACATCAAAAGCTGCTATACTATGGATAAGTGTAAAAAAAGTCTTCTCAGAAAAGGACAATGGCGCATTTCTCGGTAAGCCACAACATAACCAATTGTCCCCTTTACGCTCAATATTGCAAATGTTTTTTTTTTTTTTTTTTTTTTTTTTTTAGTTTCCTTGGAGTAGATTTTGGTATCGGGTCCAATAATTTAAGTTACTTATTGAATTGTTAAGAACTGGCTTTGGTGAATGTTTATTATTATTTTTAGTGACACGCTAACCCTGGTTAGTCAAGTGGTTGACAAATGTCCCCACAATCTCAATTTCTCAATAGATGGCAGCGCATGATCAAAGCCTTCTTACAGTTTTGCAAGTTATTTAAAAAATATTTTTTTAATTTTTATTTTATTCTGTTCAATAGTGTTGTTTTTTTAATTAAAATATCCACTTTGATAATTGGTCACAAATTTAGAATTATTCATGCAAATTTTAGTTAATTCCACCAATTTTAATTAATTTCCATTAATTAAATTTTAATTAATGGAAATTTTGATTAAATAACCTCCAATTCCGATTCGGAAATTGGCAGAATTTGCGTCCTATTATTGAAAGGAACGTTGTTCCACCATCTTTCCCATCTATAACCCACAGTGCGACATAGAACAGTGCGACTTGTCACAGTGCGACTTGTCATTTACTCTTAGTGGTTCAACTTCGTCTTTGACAACACTTAGAAAGTACAGGGTCTTCATAAAGGAATCCCTAATTCCGAAATGAGAAAATGCGAATCGGTGAGTGACAGAGAGAAGTGACAAGTGGTTAGATGGAAGGCAGGTTTGGAATTTTAAATACTCCGGTTTGCGAATTTCATTCATAGTAAAAAATTTAATTACTGCATATGGTTTACCAATAAGAGCCATTTTAATTTGGTTGGATTTGCCAAAAAAAAAAAAAAAAAAACTGGTGAATATGGGGGTACTGAAAACACGCCTGAGTTTCTTAGAAAACCACTACATTCTGAAAAAGTGACCGTATGACCTGCACAATCCAGAAAATTGATCACATGGGTCTTTTATCATGGGGAAAGAAATAAAATCATTCTACTAATTCAGATTTTCAACAATTTGTTGCTACATTACAATATTGTTGCTAATTTTTCATACTAATGTATTTAATTTTGATACCCGTTTATCCAACGTACCACTTGTTACCCTGGGCCTTAAGCCCAAGGTTTTCAATTGGTCAAAAGTATGGTCCGGTGTACATTCCACTTAATGTTTGGGTATTCACAGGAAAGGCATTGCGTGGTATGCACCTGCTGACATAAGAAGAGATGTATGCTTATGATGTTCAGTTAATATTGATGTATCGATGTTTTATAAAACTCAAATAAAAAACTTTGTTATGAGCTTGGGGCTCAGGATAACCTATACATCTGCCTTAAGCCGATTATTTTACAGAAACTTTCAAAAGCTGTTTTTTCGTTCAGTCTTTCACTATTTCGCAGTTAAATCATTTAAATGTAAATGAGTTAAGAAGGTTACCAAAAAACCTGATCGATGAGGATGGCCCAACAAATTTTTGACTATAACAGACGCACACTTCTAATCATGACGATAACAGTTACGATCGAAAAACAGTAAGCTACTCAATTGTAACCTTATGCTGGTGACTCCCCCATTTAACCTTATGCATTTGTGACTTCCCCACTTGACGGGCAGTGGCAAAGTGGGATGACACTTTCCCTGAGGCCTTTTTAATAAGTCTGTTTCTTTTGTGATTGCTTGAGCAGGGATGAGCGTGATAATTGATGCTCTAAATTTTTTGGTACATCGAATCTCATAACATGAATCCGAAAGTCACTACGGAAAACAGGTTCGCTACGCATCGTCACAATAACTCTAATCTCTGTGACGAATCTAGATTTTTTCTAGCCATCTGCTCGTTGGCTTTGAGACGGGAAGCGTGCATAAAGCGTGTTGATTGGACGTGGCTGTTGTTATTAAAAGGATTTGTCACTGGTTGTCAGTTCTTCATCTAATCTAAATCATGCGCTCACGTTCTATGCTTAGTATCACAATAAACAGACATAAAACGTTCAATAAAATAGGAGTTTGGATTCAAAATAGGCTTGACCGATTTAAAAAAAAAAAGCCTGCTCAAAATAGTCAATATATTGTTGCTCACACTTAACGTATTTGTCTGTGAATACGACAGGCATAACTACAAGTTCTTTCAGAAAGCAATCCATAACTTTGAAATGACGTAACTACGAAGCAGTAAGAGACAAAATAAAAGACAAGAGGTTTTTTGCATAAACAAGTATGGGATTTTAAATACACCGGTTTTCCAAAATAGTTACAATCTTGAAATGTGGCAATAAGTTGTTGTAAAATTTAAATATACCAGAATGGGTTTATTGCTGTTCTCGTGAAAGGGCCATATGACCCATTTACTGGATAGTGCTACACAAACGATCACTTTTACAGAGCGCAGTGGTTTTTCAAGACACACAGACAGGTTTTCAATACCTCATATTCACCGGTTTTGTTTATTGCCAAATCCCTCCAAATGAAAATTAGCCTCAACCATTTATATCCGTCATCAATTTTGCTCCCATCAATCAATTTTAAAAACGCCATACCTGTCAATCCAACATATCACTTGTTTTTTCTTTCTTTCTCTCACTGTTTTGCAGTCAATTCAAAGTTAGACAGTCCTTTTGAAAGACCACATTTTGAACGCGTTTCTCAAGTTACTGGTCACAAACATTTCAATCGGACTTTGATGATTCAACATACGTTAACTTTGAACTCTGTATATTCAATCAGATTTCTTCCATTATGAAGGTAAATGCAATTTGACATTCACCGAAATTATGGAAATTATTCCATAAATAAAATATTCCAGATTTGTGCTCATTCGACGAACTCGATTTAAACTCACTCAAATCGAAGAGATAATATGTTGGAGCGACCCTGTTATATAATAAAGTACTGGAGTTTAAAAGTTCCATTATTGAACCATTGAAAAGTTCAATAAAATGTTAATTACAATTTGGAACAATCGTTTAATTATCTCTAATAGCTAAAATAAAAACTTCCCTACTTAGATTTTTTTTTTAATTTTTTTTTTTAAGATTTTTATAATCCAACCCGCACATTTTGTTCCCCATATTTAGTAATTACGCAAACGCATTTTCGTATCCTCATACGCTGAGACTGATTTACTGCAGGCCATTCGGGGCGTTTGTCACAGGCCCCCATTTTATTGGGGCCAATAAAAATGCTTATAAATGTAAAAAAATTAAAAAAGTTAAACATAAATTTACTAATGAAGGAATTTTTTTTAATCAATTACTTATTTTGTTTCCTTTTTGCAAAACTTTTATTATTTTATCCAATCGAATCAATTTCAAATTTCCTACACATTCATGATGCACATAATTTTTTACATTATCTCAGGTATAAACATATATCTATCTCGAGCAGTGTAAACTAATTGCAATGCATTTATCGTTTACTGATACTTTTTCCTCATTCAAATTTCTCTGATATTACGGATTTTTTGTAAAATGGTTATTTCGTACCAGCTCCACTGAACGGAAGTTAAAAAGGGAGACAGAGTAGAACGAAGAACGCCCGAAAGAAACTATTGAAGTAATACACCATTAACGGCATAATTTTTTACATTATCTCAGGTATAAACATATATCTATCTCGAGCAGTGTAAACTAATTGCAATGCATTTATCGTTTACTGATACTTTTTCCTCATTCAAATTTCTCTGATATTACGGATTTTTTGTAAAATGGTTATTTCGTACCAGCTCCACTGAACGGAAGTTAAAAAGGGAGACAGAGTAGAACGAAGAACGCCCGAAAGAAACTATTGAAGTAATACACCATTAACGGCATAATTTTTTACATTATCTCAGGTATAAACATATATCTATCTCGAGCAGTGTAAACTAATTGCAATGCATTTATCGTTTACTGATACTTTTTCCTCATTCAAATTTCTCTGATATTACGGATTTTTTGTAAAATGGTTATTTCGTACCAGCTCCACTGAACGGAAGTTAAAAAGGGAGACAGAGTAGAACGAAGAACGCCCGAAAGAAACTATTGAAGTAATACACCATTAACGGCAGTTCTTATAATAATAATCTTAATTTAAAGTTATATGGTTTTAAATTTACATTTAAATCTGAATTAAAAAAAGTAATAAGGATTTGTATTATATATATTTTCGTAGCAATCAACATCTGCATTAAAGCTGATTGATTACGTATTTATACATAAATTTAACAGTTTTGTTTTAAGGTATCCGACTACGTTGAAAGTCAATTTTCGAAGATATATTTCTAAAATTATTTTTATTGCATAATGTTATTGTCTGCATTATCTAGTTTCCAAAACAGTCTCACAATTAAAACAAAAGTAAGGGTAAATATTGTAAGGACAGATACATGTCAAATGATGATATTTTAAAATTTAAGCGAATTTTTCTTGTAGTTTAATTTTATGCATAAATGCCTATATTTGAAAAATGATAGTTAAAAAGTTATCGCTGAATTCTTCGGCTGTTTCCCCCCCCCCCTCCCCTTTTTTTCTTCTTTTTCTTTTTTCTCTCTCTCTCTTTTTCCCCCCTTCTTTCTTATTTATTTTGTGAACTGTTATCTAGAGATTATATTAAAAAAATTTGAATAAAATATTTGTTAACATATAATTATGATGCATTATTTCAAAAATAGCTCGTTAAAAATGTTGAAAATGAAGAAGTCATGTTTCGATGACTGTTAAAAAACTTATTTATTAAAGTTTAATTATTTTATTAATATATCGTCTGGATATAAGTAAGTAGTTAAATTTGGTAGTATTATTTTTTGAATAAGTAAAATAATTTTTCATCTAGCATTTTGTAAGATTTTGAGAAATTTCTCTAAAATTTCATATAAAACTCCCATTTGTATAAAATTATCAGAATATAATTAAAATTTTATGCATGGATTACTAATGTTTAGTATTACTTAAATTGTTTCTTAAAAATAATTTTTAAAAAAGTACTCCGAAAGTGCTCGGATACCTTAAGGTAAGTCGGGGTTCCCCCAAATATTATTTAATCCTGGGCCTCTAAATTTGTAAGTCGGTTTCTAGTCATACGCAAAATTACATAAAAACCTTAACCAGCTACTTGACACCTTCATGAAAGGGGCACCTCAATAAGTCGATCATTTCCCCCTCTCCTCTTTCCATACTCAACAAGTAACATCCCACACCAATTCAGCCCAACTTAACAATGGCTCATGTGAAATGAAGCATCTTCACCCTTATAAAACACGCTTCATTCTCATCGATCATCCAAAGTCCGCCATCTTTCACATCTGGCAGCAAGTTCCATTTCGTTGGTGCAGCATCGCATTCGGAATAACACACGCTTCAATCGATCTTTTTATGGCCCTTCCATTACAGTTTGATGCTCGGCAATGGGAAGTGGAAGGACGAGTTACGCACTCCAGTTGGCACGTGCTTTGCGGGTGTCAGTTTCAATGTTCAATGAATTCAATAGCTGTCCTCGAAGATAGAGGAATTGCATAGCAGGGATTGATGGATGCGATTTACAATCAAAACGCCGCTTGTGTAATTTGCATTGAAGAGTTTATGCGGGCGCGAACATAATGCGTTTTGTTTTGTAAGTTACTGAATAGTAATAAATTGTTATAGAAAAAATTGTATAAGAAAAATGATCGTGATCATAGTTTCATAATCTTGTAAGGAATTACGGGGCATTAAATTCTACTATTGCCTCGTATTGAATTATGCGGCACTAAATTGCTTAGCTTTTAAAGAATTGAATCTATGCAAACCCAAGCTGCGTGTATTTAAATTATAAATTAGAAGATAACTCTCCTACACGCCATATCTGAACACTTAAAGTTTTGTTTATTTAACATAATCCGTGTATAAAAATTGGTCGTCGAGCGTACAAACCAACCAACCTACCGTAGTTATTCCACAGTTACATTTACATATTTTTTAATGAAACATTTAAAAACTTTTTGCATATGAAATCGTAATTATCTTTGTTTCAAATTTCTTTATTTTTTGTACATCTGTAAATAATCAAGTGAACTAACTGGCCAATAGAACAAATTGGTTTGATTTGCATAGATTATATTCTTTCAAAGCTAAGCAACACATACTTAGTTCACCGTAATTCTAAACGAGAGCATGAAACTGTTCACGATCGCATCTATGTTCGGAATAAAATAATTAATACATTTTTTTCAAAAACTTTTTTTATTAACCATTCAACTTAGATGATAATAATTACATATAAAAAAAAATTATGCTGAAAATAACTATTACAATCACAACTAATAACCATGATACGCCCCACATATATCGCCTGCTCGAAACTACAAAACATGATACGCCAATTCGAAACTAAATTCTAGACCGCGAGGTTGCGGGTTCGAGTCCCGTATTAGGCATGGGTGTTTGTAAATGTATGTTGGTTTGTTAAATGACGAAATGTTTCGGCGCATTATAGCCCTTGTGTTGCTGACGGCGCCAGATAATCTGAATACAACCAACCAACCAATCGAAACTAATAACCATGATACGATAACTCGAAACTATAATAACCCAAATACGCACAACTCGTAACTAATAACCATAACACGCCCCACAAATAATGGCAACCCGGATATTCCAATCAGAGTTTTAAACTGATGATCACGATCGAATCGAAGTTCAGAATAAAACAACTAATATATTTTTTTTTATTTTTTTTAATTAACCATTCAACTTTGATGCGAATAATTAAATATAATTTTTTTTTAAGTTCAAACAACTATTACAATAAAAACTAATAACCATGATACACCTTACAAATGACGCCAAATCGGAAATAAAAATATGATACGCTAACTCGAAACTAATAACCATGATACGCCAAATCGAAACTAATAACCATAATACGCCAACTAGGAACTAATAACCGTGGCAAGCCCCACATATTACGCCAACTCGGATATTTTTCACAAGACTATTGATAACCGTTAAATACTGCGTCTCACGCCTGAGAAGCATTACCTCTATGCATTTACCCTCTTTCCAAACAGTCAATACAGTCAAATGCACCTTTTACGAGCGCGCTTGTTGGCAAACATTCTTTTCAGAGAAGGGTAAGCAAAGGTTTGCTCGGCCGTTCCAGTCATCCAATACAGCCGACTGACTCCCGTAAGCGGATTTAAACCCTTTCCCAACTTCTCCAAGTCAATAACAGCGCGAATAATAAGCGACTTTAACCCTATCGACCTCTAATTCAATTACAGAGTATCTTTTTTTTTTTTTTTTTTTTTTAAAGACCCCTTTAATCCGACCCGAACCGTTGCTCGCTTCCTGCAGCAGCTACTTTGTGGGAACTTCAGTTTTTCCACTCGGATGGGCCACAGCCAACCCTTTTGCGGGATTTTCTTTGTTTCATTTGTTATTTAAAAAATTTCTGCAGATGCAATTGCGGTCCAGTAGTTGGCCAACAAAAAGAAAGAGGGCAATATCGGCACTGGAGCTTATGAGGATGGAATGTGACAAGAAGATCCAGTCAAAACCTTTAAAACGAATTCGAAACTACAGCAGTAACTTAAACGTTTCTTATCACGTTGACTGCCATATGAGTTGCATTCAACTTAAACCATTGGTTCAATATCTTCTCCAAAGAACGTGTTGACGAGTCTGTGGTTGGGCGGTTTCATAATTTTTGCGCAAGGGCAACACGTTGTTCATACTGCGCCAAAGAAATTAGTGAACATCAATTTAAAATTTAAGAAACAAACTATCGGAAAAATTAATCTAAAAGTCAAAGTTGAAATATTTTAGTGGGTGGAAACATTCCATAAAAAATGACTCGCGGTCTGTCTGACCGCATAGCACAGTTAAACGTTAAATCAAATTGGCTCTTTAGACCGCAATCATGCCAAAATTCAGTGGCAATCAACGTGTTTATGTTTTTTTCTATAAACCTTTATTGTATTTAATAAATATCTTATTATTTTTATATCTGTAATGCCAAGATTATAAGTTTAATCATTTTGTAATTTGGATGGTGAGTTTGCATATTGTCGTCCACTTAATGAAATGTCTTTCCAAAGCTCAAGATACTAATAACTGATAGTGTATAATACTGATAGTTGTAGTGTGCCTTTTATGGTATATTATAAATTTCCTATTCTATTTTTATTTGAGACCAGGGTTATTGAAGACCAGGGTTAGAAGTTTAACCATTTTGTGATCTAGATAGCGAATTCGCGTATTTGTGCCCATTTAATGAATTGTCTTTCCAAAGCTCAAGATACTGATAATGTATGATACTGATAATTGTCGTGTGCCTTTTGTGGTATTTTATAAATTTCCTATTTTATTTTTATTTGTAAGACCAGGGTTAGAAGTTTAACCATTTTGTGATTTAGATAGCGAATTCGCGTATTTGTGCTCACTTAATGAAATGTCTTTCCAAAGCCCAAGATACTAATAATGAATGATATGATAGTGTTCGATACTGATAATTATGAAACACTTTTTGTGGTATTTTATAAATTTTCTATTAAATTTTTATCTGTAAGGTCAGGGTTAGAAGTTTAACCATTTTGTAATTTGGTTGGTGAATTCAAGTATTTCCACCCACTTAATGAATTTCCTTTATTGAAAAAAAAAAAGTATTATGCTAACTGTCGTAATTGTATAATGACTAATTAAAATCATGATAAGGTATACTACAATGGAGATTAAAACGTTTACAATGGATGCAAACAATTCGACAGCAAAGGTCATACCTACACAGTTTTTTGGGGGAAAAAAAAACTTAAAAAGCTAAAAACTTCAATACTTTACGAAAAAACATTCCTTTAAAAAATTGCCAATTATTCCATATAACTATTTTTTCATTTACTTTAATAATGATTACATTTTGCCTCGTAAATTTAAAGATACTTTTTGCTTGAAAATGGAATGCACCTGCAAAACTATCTTGACAAATTCAATTAGTAAAGCACACTACTTTAACAATGCAATCACAATGTTTCCCCGATGCCATATCAGAATAAGTACTCTACAAGCGTAATAATTGACTATCACAAAGCATGCAATCCTTTCTCAAGCGTTGAAGGTCGACATGCACAACCACTTGGATAGTTCCATAGAAATGCCACCCCATATTCCATTGTGAACAATGACTATTTCTTCTGAATAGGTTTTCCCTTCACACTGATCTTATAGACTCACACGGGGGTGGGTGTTCACGTGCACATTTAGCTTAAAATGAGGAAAGGTCAAGGTTATACTGCAAAAGTCTGTGCTTAATTTGGAATTAAAGGCTTGTTTTTAAACCAATTTTCATAAAACCATTTACAATATGTATAAAGTCCTGTAATGTGTCTATGTGTATAAATTTTAATGCTAGCGTATGAATTCGGGTTGTTCCCTCGAGTCATTTTGTGGATATCAGAGAAAAAAATGACTTAGTTATTTATTTTTTCAATAATTGCATTTTTCTTTAAAAAAATATTTCATGCTTTGTAATTTTTCCCTTTTTTGAGAGATTTATTTTAGCATCAAATTCGTGCAATTATTTTGCAACAAATATATTAAAAAAATAATAATAATAATAATAATAATTAATTACTATATTGCAAATGAAGAACCAATAATTCTAGAAAAATAAACTATCTACTACCAGTTAAATATACATTGTTTCATTTAAAAGAATTAAAAACCCTTTATTCAACTTTCCAAACGCCACAGTGGCTGCTCGTACGCTACAGTCAGTGCACCCAGGCTGCACCTAAATTTATCAGTTCAAAACTAAAATTATATATTTTACAATTTTCAAAAATGAAAATCCCAATTTCTACGGCAAGTGTAAAAAAATTCGATAAGCATAAAACTTGTTGCTTCAATATTCAGTTAACGAGGGGAAAAAACGTTTCCAATCAAGGTGATATACTTACGAACTGCAGCCATGTGTTCCTGAAACGCGTTTCGGCTGCGACGTTGCCATGGTAACCAATAGAATACAATAGAGCCTTCCCTCCACGTAATGTCTTGAATACAATAGAGTCTTCCCTCCACGTAACGAAGCAACCAGTTCAGTGATTTTCCTACTTCAGCTGGCCCTTGAGAATGTCTGTTTTAAAATAACCTCTAGACGGAATTTTTGCAAGATAATAGTATCATCTGAAGGCTAGAGAGTTATTTTATTAATTTGAAAAACTGTTTTGTTTTGAAAATAAATTTTAATATTTTAAACTCATCTAAAAAATTGTGTTTTTGACACGTGAAATTTCATTTAAACAGTGATAACTGAAGTTTGATATAATCTATTTGAAAAATGATTTTGAGAATTAAAATCTTCATAAGCTATCAGATGTTTTGAACCTCAGTCAAATTGATTGGAACAAAAAAAGAATTTTGCTAGATTTTTAAATGCAAAATTTTTTAGATTTTTTTTCTACTTTCAATATTAAAAAAATTCTATTAAAAAAACTATATATTCTAGAAATTAAATGAAGGTTCATAACATTAAGAATGGTATTGCGGAAAATTTAATAATTTCTTTACTTGCCCCCATAAAATTCGAGTAACCACTATTCAAAAATACGCTAATTATAACGAGTTAAATGTTAATTAGAACTGAAACTATTTTCTTTCAAGATCATTACTAATTATGTACATTTAAGTGAATAAAAAACGATTTTTAAAATGATAATTTAAAAAAAAGTTCAAGTGTGCCTGTTCATTACTGTGGAAAGTGTGTGTGAGGTTGGGGGGAGGGGGGGGGGTCGGTTTGGTGGGAAGTTACATGTTTCCGTCTACACTAACATTTTCGATTCTGGGCCGCCACTGCCAAAAGCAGTCAACACTAGAAAGACATAAACTTAGTATATACCTATATTGTCCACAAGCAGTCAAAATGACTGCATTGTGAAAGAATAACTAATATGTAAAGAAATTTGTATAACACATATATATGTATATATAACGGAAATGAAGGAGGGGAGGTAACTACAATTATTAATAAACGCATTTATATGTTGTACAAAAAGTCACAAAATTCTAAGAAATTGTTTCATTATATACATAATTGTTTTTCTAATTGAAATTAAAAAGCAGTCAAACTGACTTCCTTGGGCAATCTAGTGTTAATATAGAAAATATAGAAACGCAGTTAATATAGAAAATATAGAAACGCAGTTAATATAGAAAATATAGAACTGCAGTGAAAATATATAGAAACGCAGTGTTACATAGAAAATTATCCAAATTTTTGTGCTAGATTCGGTTTTGAAAAACTTCAATTTCATTTCAACACTTTAACATAATCGGTAATAATTCAGTACCCTTTAGAAACCCTCGAATGTTGACTCTACAAGTAAATCTAACTAACCAAGTCCTCCGTTTATCCCCATATTATTCTCAATTCTTCTTTATCCCCAAATATTTAGCTTCTATATCATAAAGAGAGAGTATATCAGCCGTTGAAGGGACCTTGAACGGCCGCAAGTGTTTTCTTTCAATCCCTTTCGTCAACAGAACCACCATTAAACGCAAATCTCTTGGTTACACACCAGTACAGGCGCGGATAGGAATATATCTAGAGAGTACAAAAGGAAAAATATTGAATATTTTTTCTTGATAGACGTTCCACTGAAGTAGAGTAAAAGGTTCCAACAGCTCAATTTGTAAGAAATACATAATTATTACTTAAAGTATACTACTTAAGTAATTGATACTAAAAGTATTAGACATAAACCTATAAGAATACATCATTGACAAATACATTTGATGGTTTTAACGGATCAATTTGTACGAAGTACGTAGTCATTACTTAAAGTATAATACTTAATTGATACTTAAAGTATGTATATGCAGTTAAATGCTATTAAACGTAAATTTCTAAAAGAATACAACAGAGACAAATACATTTGATGGTTTTAACGGATCAATTTGTACGAAGTACGTAGTCATTACTTAAAGTATAATACTTAATTGATACTTAAAGTATGTATATGCAGTTAAATGCTATTAAACGTAAATTTCTAAAAGAATACAACAGAGACAAATACATTTGATGGTTTTAACGGCTCAGTTTGTAAGAAGTACGTAGTTATATCTATATATTTAATAGGCAATAAGTTTTTTGGGGTTAGTCCGTCCGCCTAAACTGCTCAACCAATTTCAATGATCAAGGTGTCATTTTAAAGGAAATAAGCTGTAGATTTGCCAAAACGTGCCAAAATAATTTATTAACACTTTATTAATTAGTTAAATTTCAATATTTTTCATCATTAAGCTACTACAAAGCCTCAATGATTATGAATATATGATTGGCAACATCCTTACGTATGTAAACAACAAACCGGCTGCTCGGGGGTTCAACCAACCAACCGTTGCTAATTTTAAAGCTATATGTAAACAACAAACCCATTGCTAATTTTAAAGCTCTTTTTAAACTCTTCGTTTCAAAGTTGATTTTTTCTGTTTTTCTGAAGCATTTTTGTATTAGAGTAATTATATTTTGAAGTATTTCTATCCAGAAAATGCCTCGCGTTGAACGTCGTTCTCCCTTACGTAGGTAAACAACAAACCCGTTGCTAATTTTAAAGCTCTTTTTAAACTCTTCGTTTCAAAGTTGATTTTTTTCTGTTTTTCTGAAGCATTTTTGTATTAGAGTAGTTATTATTTTGAAGTATTTCTATCCAGAAAATGCTTCGCGTTGGACGTTGTTCTCTAACGGGGCGACTTATCAGAATAAATAAAAGATATTGGGACTTCAATGTTAGGGCATAGCTAATGAAGTTTTAAGTCTGAATGTTGGCGGATAGTATATTTAACTTTCTATTATGAAACTTGCAATTTGGGTGTTTTCTATATTAGGCCTTACATTAAATTAAAAAAAATTTGGTTACATTTTTTATGGCTGGCAAACCTATTCGAGAGCAGCAAGATGTTTTAACCACAAATTCGAGCGGCAAAGACGCTCAATCCGAGCGCAGCGAGGCGTTTGGGGGTTGGCGAGCGTTAGCGAGCTGGGGGCGAAGCCCCCTAGTTTAAAGTATAATGCTTAAATAGTTAATACTTAAAATATTTATATGTACTTAAACGCTCTGTAAAAACACTACAATGGTATAAGCACTTGATGCATAGCTTAATTCACATTTTTTTCTTCTGTATTCCCCCCCCCCCCCCTTTTTTTTTTTTTTTTTTTTTTTTTTAGCATTGAGTCATTTAAAAAGCTAAAAAAAAAAAACTTATAGTATACAATATGTTCTGAATGTCACAAAAGTGACTCCCGATCTTTAAAAATGAATATTTCGAAAATTGTTACAGGAGATTGAAACTATTTGTCTGTTTATTTGATAGTACATAAATGTCAGATTTGTTCACTGAATTTTTTTATTATTCATTAAACATGGACATTGTTTCAATCCCAAATAACAGTTTTCGAAATGTTCATTTTTAAAGATCAGAGTCACTTTTAGGAAACCCTGTAAGACATGCATCGCATTTTTAAATCCTTTATATTTTGTGTGTATGTATGTTTGTCGATGGCGGGCAAATCTGCGGAGGCCTAATTAACCCCCTTTCCGTTATCCAATCGTTTTGAAACTTGACGGATAGATTCGATGTTGATGGCAATGAATTTTACCAAATTTTAGGGGTTGACACTGTCACTAAAAGGTCGCTTTTACGGAATACTAATAAACTAACTTGCCGTCATCCAATCGCGCTGAAATACCATTTAACAGATAATTGAAGCAACTCTTTCTTGCTGCCGAAATTGTTTTAGTATATAAATAATAAAATTGTTTTAATCAGAATAAATAAAAGATATATGGATGTGCATAAATTCACATTTATTTTTAATGAAGAAATTTTGAAAAGTAGTTTACTGCATATTTTGCTGATGGAGATGGTGTTTGCATCTAATTTTAAATACTAAAAACAAGCACACGCTAGCAAAAGAAAGGTGCAATGTTATTGAATATAAAAATTTATAATGCATCTACTAGATTTATATTAAAATTTTTGTTTCTATGGGTTATATTTCAATATATCTTTTAATGTAACTGAACAAAAGCACAAGTTCGTTCAATTCAAAAATAAATTTTATCCCACCAGGGATTTTTCAATTATTGTTTAGATAAATTTTGATTCTGTTGGCCATAGGTCCAAATAATAAAGTCAATTTTTTTCCACTTTTCATTAGTGATGCATATCTCAAGGAAAAAAAAAAACAGAACATTTAACATTTCACTTCCTTAGACAATTTGAATGAAATTTGTACACATATCAAACAGTCTGTAAGAAATTCATACACAAACCAAACAATTTGAATGCAATTTATACACAAATCGGACAGTATTTATGAAATTTGCACATAAAACAGACAGTAGGAATAAAATCTATATAAAAATAATATTTGAATACTTTTAAACTGATTTAAAAGAAAAGGTTAAAAAAAATGGAAAAATTTTCTGCTGTTATCACTTTTGAAAATAGAAAGCTTTTTTATTGCGTCTAGGCAAGATTTTTAGCCCATAGTTCAGATTTGTGACGTAAGTATTGAAGTAAATATATAGTATTAAGGAATAAAAAATTTAGATTTATAATGGTTAAAATTTACTTTTATGTGTCTGTGTATAAACCTGATTTTTAAAAAGGCGGTGTGTTGATTTTCAATTGCAGTCACTCGTTTTAGTTCAAAATAGTTTGAATTTGTTAAAATATTGAACCAAAACTAATGTAATCAAAAGGTATGTTAAAACTATACTTTTCTGATGCATATGTTTTATTTGAATGCTTTTAAGTATTTCTAATTTCAAAAGGCTTTGAAAATGAGTGTACTGTAGACCCTTTGTAAATAGAGTGGATAAGTATTGCCCTTATATTACAGAATGAATAAAACAAACCTACCATACTGGATAAGAGATAATTTATTTTAAAATAAAACCTACCAATGTATCATTAACATTCACTATAAATTTTATTTATCAATTAAGAATCTATTGATAATCTCGCATATCATTAGAGTCTAACAAAATAACCATTTTAGCAATACTTAAAATGATTAAGCACCACATAAGAATACCAACACAAAAATAAAGATTTTAACTATTAGAATAATATAATACAACGCATCTGGTTCTAGAAATTGATGCGAAATCTACGGCTATCGGCTGAAACTTCTCGAGTCTCATTAATGTGCAGAAAATAGTTGACTGTTGCAAAATAAACTTCCCAACATCAGGTATTGTGGCTATTTTTCTCCAGTTTAATATTTGAAATGCTATTGCTAAAATTGTCTTTTATTAAATTTTTAATCGAATTTTAAAATCGATATTGATGGAAGGTTGAAAATAAACAGTTAATACAAGATAATTCAGTTTGCTTGTCAAATGTTAATATTAAATCAAGATTTTCACAAATATTTGAAAAAAAATTTTTAGGTTAATAAAAAGAATTCAGAAATCGTGGATGCATTGTAGACGGTGTCTTACAGATTTTCTTTACAATAATAGGTATGCAAAGACTGTTCGATTGTGGAATCGCTTGCCAGTCTTCCTGGACGATTTTTACTTTTTTTTTCTCTCTCTTTTTCAAGTCGGGAGGGCCAATGCTCTCTGTCAGTCGGTAAGTTATTTGGAAGGTCATTGTCAAGCGTTGATTGGAATGCCAGCTTTGCGTTCACACGGTGCCAGCAACCTGACTTAAAAAAGAGAGAAAATTAAAATTAAAAATCGTCCGGAATGACTGGCAAGCGATTCCACAATCTAACAGTCTTATTAACATATTTATTTTGTCATATTTATTAAGGAAATAAACAATTAATACTAGTTTTTATATCAATAGTACAGCTTGTTTTCCGAATGTTAATATTACATCAAAACTTTTCAAATTTTTTTTTTAAGTTAATAGAAAGAATTCGCCGACCAAACGGTATAATGGTTAGCGTTCTTGCTTCTAGATCACGAGGTTGCGGGTTCGAGTCCCGTGTCAGGCATGGGTGTTTGTAAATGTATGTTGGCTTGTCAAATGACGAATGTTTTGGCGCATTATAGCCCTCGTGTTGCTGACGGCACCAGATAATCTGAAAACAACCAACCTATTAGAAAGAATTCAGGGATCTTGGATGCATCGCAGATAGTTTCTTACAGATTTTCTTTACAATAATGGGTATGCAAAGACTGTTAGATTGTGGAATCACTTGCCAGTCTTCCCGGACGATTTTTACTTTGAATTTTTTCTCATTTCGGGAAGGCTGATTTACGCGTTGTCAGTGGGTAAGTCGTTTGGAAGGTCATTGTCACGGGTTGATCGGAATGCGTTCACACGGTGCCAGAAGCCTGAACAATCCAGATATTGAGTGAGCGTTACGCCACCTGTTGACGGTCACGAGAGAACGTTGATAGATTGTATAGTGTGAACTGACTCGCTAGTAAATAGGGTTGGGTTGTTTTCAGATTATCTGGCGCCGTCAGCAACACGAGGGCTATAATGCGCTGAAACATTCGTCATTAGACAAGCCAACATACATCTACAAACACCCATACTAACACGGGACTCGAACCCGCAACCTCGAGGTCTAGAAGCTAGCACGCTAACCCCGACCAAACGGTATAGTGGTTAGCGTGCTAGCTTCTAGACCGCGAGGTTGCGGGCTCCGAGTCCCGTGTTGGTATGGGTGTTTGTAAATGTATGTTGGCTTGTCTAGACGAATGTTTCTGCGCATTATAGCCTTCGTGTTGCTGACGGCGCCAGATAATCTGAATACAACCAACCAACGTGTTCGAGTCCCGTGTTGGCATAGCTGTTTGTAAATGTATGTTGGCTTGTCTAATGACGAATGTTTCGGTGCATTATAGCCCTCGTGTTGCTGACGGCGCCAGATAATCTGAAAACAACCAACTAGCACGCTAACTGCCGACCAAACGGTATAGTGGTTAGCGTGTTAGCTTCTAGACCGCGAGGTTGCGGGTTCGAGTCCCGTGTTGGCATAGCTGTTTGTAAATGTATGTTGGCTTGTCTAATGACGAATGTTTCGGCGCATTATAGCCCTCGTGTTGCTGACGGTGCCAGATAATCTGAATACAACCAACTAGCACGCTAACCACTATACCGTTTGGTCGGCCGCTAGTAAATAGAAAATATTTTATCAACATTAGCTGTCAGCCAGAGCCAGACTAGATTCTTCTGGGACTAGAATGAAGCCTATACACGGTGCTAGCTCTAGCGTCTTATTACTGGCGATCTCAACTGGTAACGGGTAAATAAGCCTTTACCCTTGAATGACCTCCGGGTTTCAAACCACATTAAATTATGTGTTACTCTCTTTAGTTAAAATGTGATAAGGTTCGATGCAGGAAAGTTGTGACCCTCGTGTAATGAAAATCATATGTGGCTAACTAATAGTTAGTACTCAAGCGTAGTATTTAGGATAGCTCGATTTTAAATCTAGTACTCTCACTTTATCTGCCGAATACTATTTTTAACATCCTAGTTAGTAAATAATAATCTTATTTTAAGTGTCTCAAAACGTGTTAGAAAGATGTGCGGAGACACTACTGAAAACAATGACTCTGAATTATCTATTGCGACGAGAATAAATTCCTTATTCAACTGCTTTGTTTAACAGATATTTCTCGCTTTGTCTTGAGTAGCTATCGCGTGGTTAGAAGGTGGCAAAAACAAGCATTGAAGAAAATGAACTGTGACCTTCTTATCAAAGTTTAATTGTTCTCTTGATAAACAGACTCCAAATTGACTTCAGGAAGCATCGACAGTGCATATAGTGTTAATAGAATGTGTTAAAATCTATAATTGGTTTTGGCCCCATTTTTCAGGGGCAGGACATCAGTGAATGAGTTCATTTTGGAAATATCTTGGATAACATTTAAAGGGTAAGTTATTAGGATTGTAAAATACTTGTAGTATGCAACATATTGATCAATATCAAATCATTTTAAATTGCAAAGTCACATTGAAAATTTATATATTTGATAAAAATAACCTTTTTTTTTTTTAATATTCTCAAAATGGGTAACTTTAAAGTGGGTACTATGTCCATTAAGATATTTAAAGTATTTTGAAGTTACGTTCATTTTTTTTATAAAAGTACACAGTGTTAAAGATGACTACCGCAAACTTTAAATTTGATTTGCGAGGAACTAGATATTGTAAGCGTAGACTTTTTTTCACAAGAGATAACTTCAATTTTAATCAGCTAATTAGAAAATGTAATGTAATTTAAAGTACACATTACATAGTAAGAAGACTACTATCTAATACGTCCATGCATTGATTAATTTGTAACTTAATTTTGAATCTTGATGTCTTTATATAAAGTGATCAATTTTAAATACTTTCAAACAACATTTTCTAAGAAAAGCTATTTGAGTTATATTTAGAATCCCAACAGGTTCAATGAAACAAATTATGTATCATGTGCAATTAAAATAAAAATTCTTAAAAAATTACAAATTGAGTTATGACAGGTGCAATTAGACCCTAAGTAGGTAATTAAATTTTAATTTAACAATTAAAATTATAAAATTATTTTTTATGCATATATGTTAGTTTTTTAACACTAACATGTTAACAGCACGGGTATTCAGCTGTAATATTAAACTAATGAGATTAGTTAAATTAAAAATTTGTAAATGAGTATAGCTTTTTAAAGGTGTGCACTTGTAAACCACATGCACTAAACAATCATTATAGCCCTCGTGTTGCTGACGGCGTCAGATAATCTGAAATCTGAATCTGCACTAAACAATAGCGGTTAACACCTGAAAGCTAACTTGATCATAGGATAGCTTTGAATTCAACATTTGAAGTTCGTTTTATATTAAAACTAGTTGAAGTTCGTGGCATTGAGGAGCTGAAACAACAGTGTTTCGCTGTTCAAATTGGTTCAGTAGATCTCAAATTATGTTCATACTCCTTTTCCCCACCTTATCTACAAATCATCAGAATTAAATTGGTTGGTTGTTGTTTTCAGATTATATGGCGCCGTCAGCAACACAAGGGCTATAATGCGCCAAAACATTCGTCATTAGACAAGCCAACATACATTTACAAACACCATGCCTAACACGGGACTCGAAACCGCAACCTCGCGGTCCAGAAGCTAGCACGCTAATCACTATACCGTTCGGTCGGCATCAGAATTAAATTGTATTCCCGATAATCTGCATTATTCAGGGTACCTATAAAAACATGGTTAGAATTGATGCAGTAGGTAGCAAATTACAATATCTAAGGGGTAGAAAAGGGGAAACGGGGTGGCTTTTCATAACTCCATATAACCAAGAATCATCCTCTTGTTTCGAATACAAAAGGCGCGAAATTTCATGCGGATTGGAATAAAATTGTAGTTTCCAATGAATTAACTCTAGGGTACGCGCATTCAAAAATCACTTTGGTCTTGTATGTATTTTACAGCGGAAATATAATATGTTTTATTTGTTTTTGGTTAAAGTATTCTAAAACACTTGAATTGAGGAAGTATCAATCATTTCTTTATTTTTAAGGCCGACAAAGCTGTAAGTAGGGAGACCGCTAAGGACACGCGTTCCACAGGGTTAATAATTCAACAGTTGGAATAAAATTGTAAAAAACATTCATACATAAGAAAACCCTGTATATATTTGTAAATTTACATTTTCAATCTACCATACAAAATAAATATTGAAGAATAATGAAGCAATGTTAGTATACTTTTCATTCATTAAAATTTATTAATCTCAGTGAGATTAAAAATCGGAACCAATGCACAAACTTAAAGGATCTGAAATTAATATATTTATATTATAAACTATTTACAATTTTTTTTGCTGCTATTCAGAATAATTGTTTTACTTATTTAAATGTAAATATTTAAAATGTACAGCTTTCACTTCAAATATTCCACCTGACTTATTAACATTAAATTGATTCTTTACAATTAAAAATAATTCGTAGTTGATTGGAGATTTTATTTAAGAAGAAACCTTTGGTTTTGAAAAGTTTGCAAATACTTGCACTAACTACAGTAAAGAAAGTAACTTGGATGTCATTTCTATTCGACTTTCTTACAAATTTATAAAGGATGTTGGAATTTGTTTACAACACTATTGAATGAAGAAAAAACTTTGCTTTAAACGATCTCTAGAATTTTTTATTTCGCACCTTGCTTTATGCATTTGAATATTGAACTTATTTTTCTGCAGGACTCTTATTTACTGCTTATTGACTCATTTTATTTTTTCATGACTCTTTTCTTTAATAAATTGAGTAAAATACTTTTAAAAGAAATAACCATCAATTTTCATTTCTTCTTCATCGAATAAGCTATCGAGTTATTATTTAAAACAATCAATTTTCTGAAAGATAATTGACTTGGTCGAATCGATTTGGATATATTTCCAAGAGAAATGGAGAAACGATGACAGTGACGTGACAAACTTAGTTTAGTGAATTAACTATGCTACACGCTTTGTTAAGTTGAATCAAAAGATCATTTCATAGCCTATTGGATATAATTATCAAGCTGAAATGTGAAGTAAGTGGAAGATTGTCACCATGACCGATTGTCATGGGATCAAGTCTCAGTATTTCTTCTTTCAACTCTGCAAATGTAAACATAGTTTTTTTAATGAATTTTTTGATTTTTTTTATTTTTTTTTTGGGGGGGGGGGGAGAAATTTTATACAACCACAGCCAAAAATAAGTTTTAGTTTATTTTTAAAGTGAAAAAAGGTGTTGGACATGAGTTTCGGAACTGAAGGATAGACGTAACGAGTTTTGGAACATGTTCCTATACTCGCATACAGTGAAAATACAAATTCAAGTTACAAAAGGTGAAAGATTTACAAAACTCGTTTATTATCTCAAAAAACATTAAGATCTGTCAAAAGAAAATTGTTTGTGTTTAGAAGTTTCTTCATAAAATTTAAAAAAGTAATATAGTTTTTAAAAAATGTTAAACTCCCAAAATATTTTCTTCTTCTAAAGGTATTTCAGCAGAATCTTCCGAAGATATGTATCCCCTATCCATTGTCTGCTCTGGGAAATTACTACTTGATCATTGAAACGTTTTTCGAGAAACTGGAGGTTTGGCTGCATATCTTTCTGACCCATTGTGCTTTTGAAGAGAAATCAGGTTAGTCCCTTTCCTCCAGCTTTACAATAACACCTTTATTAATATAAGTTGTATTTTCTTTCCACGATTTGCTGTTTTCGCCTTCTTTGGGGATACCAGTATTCAAGTTGTATATTCAATCTCGACTTGTACCCTTGCACTTGTATAATTGTTGTGCTTTGTCATGGTAATTTTCTTGCTGGTCATAAACTGAAAGTGCCATTTAGCTAGAACTTTGGCAGTACCTCTGGTACAATAAGAGTTTCTTCATGCCTATTACAACTGTTTTTCAGTCGTATGCTTCTAGATATTTACCTAATTTAAAAACAGTTCCGACATTGTTAAAAATTCCCCTCGTACTCTTGAGGATTTATAATGATTAAAATGCTCCCAACTTATCTTTCAATAAACTTTCGAATATTACCAAGTTGAAATAGTACAGCTGTCTGAGGTAATAAGAAAACTCATCAGGACATTTGGAAGGACGATATTTTGCTAATCAAAAGAAATAATTTTTACTCTTACAACTGTATTGCGAAGCTTATCGTAAAAAACCTTTACCACGACCTTGTGACAGTAAGCCCAGCTAGTTTTTTCTTCATTCATTGCTTAATTTTAGTCATTCCTTATGCATAAGGCAAAATGATCAAACATCAGATGCTGGCGTATTTCACTTTCCAAGACGGTATGAAAATTTCTATATTTTACTTTCAAGTTTCAATTTTTTCATTTGTAGAAAATGTCTAAAACATGATACTCTATTACCATTGCATTGAAAAATAATGAAACAGCCCCTGTTATCTTTTGATAAGATTTTATTTAAACTTATGTTGATTCTGTGGACTTCACGAAATCTGAAACTGTACCTAGTTTTAACTCGATTTTTAGATGTTGACTTTTAGATGATGTGCATATGGCTAACAACTAAAAAAAAACTTTAAAAAATAAAATAAAAAATATGGAACATAACGAGTTTTTGAAATTGGGTGACTAATTTAAGCGTCAATAACAAAGTAGACGTTTCTTTTTATCACAACATCAAAGTTAATTACTCATGTATGAGTGATCATCAGCTGTTTTCTTGCCCATAGACTTGATGTAGATTACATTGTGAACTGAAATATTGTTTCATAACTTGCGATATTATGGTAAGCAACAGCAATACACTGCTAATTTTAATACACAATCAATACAAAGTGTGTAATTCGTAGAGATTGAATGATTAAAGGATTTTACAGTTTGGTATAAAAAATGCCTCCACAGTTTTCAAAGAAAAAATAATTTATTTCAGAAAGCCGTACATTATTTACCCTTTAAATTTCTATTATTAGCTTATTATTCTTTAAGCTTCTGCACAAAATTGCTAACATTTAAAAGCAATATTTCTGTTATGTTGTGGTTAATTTTGCACTAGATCCAAGAAGCGGTGAAAGACTGCGATCAATCATAATTTCATTTCTTTTTAGGGATTGTGACCGTTGTCCTGTTTTTCTGTCAGGATGACGGAAGCAACTGATCTTGAGAAGTCAGACAAGCGTCTGGAAGCTGAGGAGCCACAATCATGTGTACAACAAGAGGACGCTCCTTTGTTAGCCCCAAAGGAGGGTCCTTTACCCCCTGAAAAGGACAGGCAGAAGTTCTACATCGTCCTCTCTCTCATCTATGCCAACTTCTGGATGGCCGCTTCTTTCTCTCTGCAAGCGCCTTTTTTCCCACGTGAAGTAAGGCTCTTTACCCTTTTAGAAGGGTTTGAGAAGTAATTTGTCTAGAACAGGGGCGTAGCCATAATTTTTTTTCAGGAGGGGATATGAAATTAAAAGTCAGCAAATCTTGATTATCATTTTTATTATTAATGTCGCATGTATTTAGCAGTCTAGATAGCAGATATGTTTTCTATCATGTTCAGAAATTTAAAAACATTTGAACAAAAATTTACTATTTTAAACAATAAAATCCTTTAATTTTGCTGCTCCTATACCAAAAAATAAAATTTCAGGAGGGGATATATACCCATATCCCTCCTCCTGGTTACTCTCCTGGTCTAGAAGGTTCTAGAACTAGGGGTGGGAAGCATCGCACAACTTTCAATTACACTATTATATTGGTCATTGCATTAAAATTTTACATGATGTTACTTACCGATTTCAAATTTTCACTTATTTAAATAAAAATGGCCAGTTTGATGATAATTTTTGCATGAGCAAAAAAAAAAAACACGCCAAAGAGGCGAAATTTGTGATTTTAATCTTTTATTTGGTATATATTACATTGCCCTTTCTTGTGCGTCAGAAGCATAAAAATCATTCAAATGAGCGGTGCTCAAGAGAAGAGAGCTCTGTGTTAAAGGTACTCATTTTACAACTTTTTACGCTTTTATCGCATTTTTAAGGGAATTACTGAGGCGGGGAAATTTAGAACACCTTAATAGATATTACCACAGCAATATAGATTAAAATCGTTAGTCGTTTTTAGAAATTACTGAAAAACCTGATTTTTTTTCAATGGCAGCTACCTTATACGCATGCGCGATTTTGGCTAAAATCTTAATGGTAGGTCCCATGGTCACCACCAACCCGCACACCAAATTTGAACATCGTGGGTCAATTTGTTCGGGAGTTATGCTGACCACGTACACACAGACATTTTTTCTAGATCACATTTTTGAAATCATAATGTTCCAAAACGTAGAGAAATTATAAGAAAAAAAAATTGATGGAATGCTATACCCATAATATCATATGGGCAATTGAAAGTAAAAAACATAAGTTGTTAGTCTAAATGACTGTCATTGTGCTAAAATCTCAATTTACAGGGAAGGCCGCTTAATACTGCAAACTGGTATTGTATTATTTTGTATGTAATTAAAAGTTACCTTTTCAAGAATACAGTATGAGTATAAAATTAATGAGATATACATGTGTGTATTTTTAAGTATTGAAGCTTTTCAAGAGATAATGGTCAAATTCATTAGTAAAACAGTCCCATCACTGTATCAATATGATTTACCCGGTAGAAAAGGAAGTTCATCTTAGAATTTGAAGGCTTCATGCTAATGAGCGAAATGCATTGATATTACTTACAGACAATTTACATAAAGCTGTCGAATGAACTTGAAAGTTACCGTTTTTCCGAATTAGGTGTCAGCAAATCTTCCTCAAATGTTTATCATTCAAATTTTTTTAATATGTTATATTCACATGTTACTTTTAATATACATCTTCGTAATATAATGGTTAGCTATAAATAATCGTGGACAATTGGGGACTAGAAATGGTTGGTTGGTTGGTTGTATTCAGATTATCTGGCGCCGTCAGCAACACGAGGGCTATAATGCGCCGAAACTTTCGTCATTAGACAAGCCAACATACATTTACAAACACCCATGCCTAACACGGGACTCGAACCCGCAACCTCGCGGTCTAGAAGCTAGCACGCTAACCACTATACCGTTTGGTCGGCGGACTAGAAATGGAAAACGACCCAACCCAAGTACTGTTGTTTATATTAGGCAACTTTGCTTGTTGTTGAATAAATTACATGCATCTTGAAATACTTTTCTCCAGTGTGGATTACTCCAGTATTGTGAAAAAATAAGTAATTGATTTTAACTTCTAAATGTTGAGGACGAGTTTATAAAGATGATATCATTTAATTTACATATTAATTTAGGTTTAAGATAAAAATAGCTGGAGCTCAAATGGCTCTTAAGAATGATTTTGTTACATCTTAGTGGACAGGAAAATAACAGAAGAATGAATATAGTTCATAGTTAAAACAGTTCTTGCAAGGAAGGGTGACCACATTTGGCGAGACATCTATGTTTCAATTACTCCACTCCAACAAGTACCAAAAAAATCGAAAATCTTTTTCTTTACGGGACAATGTCCTAAATACCAAGCTAAACAAAGCGAAGAATGCCCAAAGTGAAAATTCCAGAAGCAATATTTCAAATTCAATCTTGTACTAAGTCATAGCCTTAAGTTCCAGATGAGAGTGTTTTTCATTTTTCGGCTATCCTGAAAATATTTCTTTTTTGGACTTGGATCGTTTTCCATTTCTAGTCCACAATTATCGAAATCCAAACTTCATGTTGCCGACCAAACGGTATAGTGGTTAGCGTGCTGGCTTCTAAACCGCGAGGTTGCGGGTTCGAGTCCCGTGTTAGGCATGGGTGTTTGTAAATGTATGTTGGCTTGTCTAATGACGAATGTTTCGACGCATTATAGCCCTCGTGTTGCTGACGGCGCCAGATAATCTGAATACAACCAAACTTCATGTTTCATTTACTGGATTTGTATCATCAGTCCATTAAATTTTGTTTGGCATCAAATTTGCCTATACAAAATATGGCACGGAAGTGGCCATATTTTGTATAGGCAAGTGAGTAAATGCACGGAACAACTTCAATAAATTAATACAGTAAATATATTTTATTTAGTACTTTTCTCCTGTATGATATGTTTCCTTAAGGAGTCTTGGATAGCTTCATTTTGTTAAATTTTTAGCTAATTTTCTTCTCATCGTGACGTGTAACTATGGTGGCCTGGAAAATCGAGACTTCAATCTTGTGTTCGGAAGAATGTGGGTTCAAAACTGCCTCACCGAACATTAGTGCTTACGATAATGGGGGGGGGGGGGGGGCACTACATCTGTAACAGCCTTAATGCTCTTTTGTTATTGTGGTGGACTGATGTGTTCGCTCAGGTATCGACCTCATTATCTAACCGAATTTAAATTACGAAACGGTAATTGGCTGCGTAAAGCACTTAAATGTTGCAGAAATACTCAATTGCAATATATTAACCTAAGCATGATCCTCGCCCATTAAAAGTATAAATCTGAGCAAAATTTTATTTCTAATCAGTATTTAATATTTTTTGTTTTTAATATAATTTCTTGAAGCTATTAAGTATTCATAAATACTCTATTGTTACATCAAATTTTAAATTTTTGCTGGTCTTAAGCTCTGTGTTCTTTTTCAGGCCCAGTTAAAAGGTGCAACACCAACACAATATGGTTTTGTGTTCAGCGTATTTGAATTGGTAGTCATTATCATGTCTCCCGTATATGGAAAACTGGTAAGTAATTTATTTGAATACAAAAAAGTATCTAAATATAAATTCGCGGATTTGGATTTCAAAAAATTAAAAAATATTGTGAAAAGTATTATCTGTATACAAGAACTAAGTAGCCTGATTTTGTAAACAAAGTTAACAAAAACAACTTGATCCTTAAGACTTTTTTGGCAGATTGTGCATACCAAAATGTGCGATCTCGTTTTCTGTTTCATTTATTCATTTCTCTAATTTAACAAATGAAATATTTCCCCCATACATCAAGCTATTAAGTTAGAATTTTCTTACAAACGTGTAAACGAAATTTAAAAATTGATCTGTGTTTTATTTAGAGAAAAAACTTATGAGAAATGGGCCAGGTTCTTTTACTTGTTTTGAAAAATTTGAAACCTCAACAGGGAAACACAATACCATGGATCTTATGTGCTGTACATTCTATGATTAAAGAAAGAGATTATATTTTAGGAAATGAAGATTCACCTACATCATCTCATATCTAAATTAGCAATGGTTTTCTTGTCAAATTTATGGATGTGAATACTTGAAACGCGAACAATATAGAGATGCAAAATTGTCTAAGAATTTTTTCTTCTATTTACAGTTTATTCATGGCCAATACCGGCGCAGTATGGCCCAAGTGATGCGCTTGTGCCAGAAATCCGACAAATCAACCCATGACCAATACTCTTACATTACAATGAATGAAAGCGGGATACAATAGACTATAATACCAACGTAACACTCACAGAAAACAAAGTAAATCTCGGCAATAGCAAAAGTATTGGTAAATCTCAAGAGTATTGGCAAAAGATTGAATTTTTTTGAGTATGTCTTTTCCGTAGGTTTCAAAGAACGTCCGTAAAACGCTAAAAAGTTCATAAAGACTATCGAAAATCTTTAAAACCTACAAAAAGAAAAACTACGGAAAATCCGTAAAGCTAAAAAAGTAAAACTACGGAAAATCCGAAAAAACTACAAAAAGTAAAAGCTACGGAAAATCCGTAGAAAAGTTGGCATCTCAGACTATACCCGAATTTCGCAATAGAAGATTAATAGATAAGACGAATGTCTTCGCTTTATTCTTTTTCTTTTGTGCTATTATTTAATTTGCACTTCAAAGATTGTTTTCTATCGCTGCGAGCAATACAATAAGTTCAAATATCAGGCTATTCAGATAAGAGTGAATAATACTTCCCCAAATTTTTTAGATGAATTGTTCTTTTACAATTTAGTCGTGAATTTCCAAACCCATTACACCAAATTTTCCCAAATAAAATGATTAGGCTAAAGAATTGAAAATATTACATTCAATTTTACTAATTATTTTAATTATCACACATAAGTTTTTAACGGATCCCGGATTCGGACACTTTGAAAATGTTTGATAAGCTTATTTACAATATGAAACCCTTTCTTTACTAATTTATTTAATTAACGAACCCTTTATTTACTAATTTAACCCTAACAAAATTATTATGCAATTTGTTATCTGAATAATTACAATTTATGAGCCTGAATTTTTGTGCATTTTAGGAAAACGTATTCAAAAAATTATTTTTCGGGGTTCAATATTAAGTTACAAAGAAATTTTTTATTGAAACGGTAACAATAATATGCGAAATAATTGCGTATTTTTGGATACTTCGGACATTTTAGGAAAGTATATTAAAAAGTTTATTTGTCTTGGGCAATTCTAAATTCAGAAAAACAACTTCTTGTAAATATCGTTATATTGGTTTTCGAAAAAACTATGATCCAAAATATTTTTGTATGTGTTCTAGGCTAAAGAAAAGTTGCAATGAATCTACCTGGAAAAAAACTTGACATATTCGAATTGAAATCTAGCTGTTTATTAGAAATCTCTAAACATTTATATAACTTCATCTCTCTAAAAATATGCACATTTCTTTAAAAATATGCACATTTCTTTAAAAATATGCACATTTCTTTAAAAATATGCACATTTCTCTCAAAATATATACATTTCTCTAAACTTATGCATATATTAACCCACATATATAAACATTGAATCTAATTAGTGATCTATATTTTTGAGGTCAATTAGAAACGCCTTTACTCGATGCTCGATTTTCTTGCGATTAAACTTTTTCTACTCAACTCGAAACAACACGCCAAATTAAAATTTATTTCAAACTTCTATTTTTAAAAACACTATATAGAATGCATTTCGTATAGAAAAGGAAGATAATAGCTTGTCTTACAATACAAAGAATCTACAGTTCATAAATTGGAATTTGCTCCTGAGAAACCCCTTCTAAGAAATTAATTTCTCATTTTAATAATTTACGTACTACTCATTCTAGTAATTTACGTAGTTTTCTAAATATAGGTCATCTTATGTTTATTTTCTCGTAGAATTGTGTGATATTCACACACACACATATTTTTTTCTGTTGTATTTATTTTGGTGATAAATCTTAGCACTTGCTGACATAAATTGATATGGTTTTATAGTTGCTCGACACTTTTGTTACCATATCTCTCGTCTGATAGCGCTCATCATATCTCATAAATTCAAAGATTTGAATTTATTTTCATCAAAAGTTATATAACCTTGTATATTCACTTTTTCGTTTTTCTATACAGATTTGGAATTGGAAAATATATGTTGTACATCAAAATACTATCTATAGCATATATCGATAATATAATGTAGTTTTAATCATTTTTACTTTCAATTCCCCATATGTATACTTAGGGTAATGAAAGTATAGCTAGTATAGTATAGAAGAAATAGAAGAATAGTATAGAAGAAAGTATAATTGATTTTTTTGTATTTCTCCACGTTTTGGAACATCCTGATTTCAAAAAAGTGATCTAGAAAAGATGTCTCTCTCTGTGTGTATGTGGTCAGCATAACTAACGAACAAATTGACCTACGATATTCAAATTTGGTGTACGAGTTGGTGGTTGCCATGGAACCTACCGTTAGGGTTTTCGTCAAAATCGCGCATGCGCGTAAGGTAGCTGCCATTGAAAAAATCATGTTTTTCAGTAATTGCTAAAAAATGGCTCTAACGATTTTGTTCAAAATCGCTGTGGTAATGCCTCTTAAAGTGTTCTAAACATCTCCAGCACCGAAATTCCCGTAAAAATGCTTTAATGGCTAAAGAAGTTGAAAAACGAATGCCTTTACACAGTTTTCTTTCCTTGAGCATACCTCATCAACGATCGTTTTTTTTTTTTTTTTTTAATTTTTTTTTTTATCTCTGCTCAGTTTCACTTACAAGAAAGGATAATATAAGAATTATTGATAAGCATATCGGCAAAATTCCCATTTTTTCGATTTTTTTTTTTTTTAAGACTCAATATCAGAATTACCACAAAAAATATCCCTCAACTGGCTACTTTTTCTAAGCTACTGATGAAAACATAAAATTGATAAATTACACAATTTTACATCAGCAATATAGTGTAATTGAAAATTGTTCGATGTTCCACACCCCTAGTTTAACCTATTAATATACAACAAATTTTAGAAAAAATGCAGAATTGGGAAGAAATTGGCAGTTAATCAGACGAAACGGTCGTTTCGCCGCCAACCTTAAAAAGGCGAAAACGACAGTATCAATTCTCTGCACAACTTCCAACGAAAAAGCCGAAATTGACTATTTTCTAGCATGCTTCCGGAACTTCGCATAGTTATACAAAAAATACCATTGATTCATCTTGGTAATAACTTTTAAAGAAAAAAAATCGAGTACCTAGGATAAAAAGCAACTAAGAAAAAAAATATTGAAATTTCCAAAATGAAATAAAAAAACGAGTTCTAGCCCGTTTTTTATGTAAAAATTTAGACAAACGTCCAGACCTAACTAAGCTACAGATTTTCAATCGGATTAAATTATATGATTCAGAATGTTTCAACTTAAAATCCTACCTTGGTTTGAACTTCATTAAATAATTCTTTCTATTTTTAATTAATTTAAAACCACTTTTTTTCATTTCAAAATTTGGCGATAGATACGGGCGATCAGCCTGTAATTGTGGTTCAGGTTAAATGCCAAGTCGCCAAACAGGTTTGTCATTAATTCGACGTTAGTTTGGCCTCCACGTTAGGGCTAATTGAGAATGACCGTAAAGAGGAATATGTTTTCTATAAATTGGATGTGTTATTTGAACTGTGTGAAAATTTAGAGTGCATAACTTTCAAGCACATTCTATTTTCGGGAAATCTCCGTTGAAATGTTGAAAAATAAATGAAGAATATAAATAATCATATTTAGTTGCCAGATACTGGAATAAATTCGTAGTATAATAAAAGATGACGTCACAGTCAATACATTAGAACCGGACTAAGTGAAACACTCATTGCGATTGGTTCTTGGTTGGAATTGGGAAAAAGATTTTCCTTAAACTTAATAATTATCAAAGTACGTGACAATAATATTCATTCAGTTTCTAATTGATGATATATGTGTTTTCACAATGTATTTTTGATTTTACTAGAGTATAAGATTTACTAATTGGGTGTAACTCTGGTTTTTACTGTAACTGAACGAACTGCTTCTTGAAAAGTGTTTTAAAACTATTATGGCTAGGTAAGAGTTCATTACAACTTGATTTTGTTTCATCAAATTAGATTAATATGCCTTCAAAATCACAGCAAAATAAGCTAAAAAAAACGTCAGATTTACGCAAAAAGGAAAGCTTCCGAATCAATCGCCAATTGCATAGAAGAAAAAGTAATAATCAAAAGACGTCTGTTTGAAGGTGTTGCTTCAATTACAAAACGAAAGGGAATCGACATTGCACAGGATTCCGCTGTTTCTAATTTTGAAAGTTCTTTGAACTTAAATGATACTTATGTTCCTACAGAAGTTTCTTGTTCAACTTCTTGTAAGATAGTCGACCAAAAAAACTTGTCAACATTATAGAGACTGAAAAGTTTAAGGCGCCTTTCGTCACAAAATTAATAGATAACGGATAAACTTGACTTACAAAATGCACAATTGACTGTAGATAAGATAATTAAATGGGCGATAACGTCTCGTAAAGAGCACGTAAAACATTGCGATCCAACTTGCATTTGATTAGGTCTAAATTTAAGATACTGCTCACAAAATCTGCAATGTGCACTAATACGGAAGATAAGTATAAGTCTTTGACTGGCGTATCTTTGCACACTTCTAGCACTGAACAGTTTTTCGCTGAGTCGACCTACAGGGATTTCGCTGATTGCATATTCTCGATACAAGTAAGCGTAGACGGAAAATGCTAGAACTTATTTGAATCTGCTGTTGAGGGTGGTATACCTAACAAGAAGTGGAAATGTAATCCACAACTATGCAACATTAATAAATATGATACTTTGTTATTGAAATTAACCAGTATCATGCACAATATATCCTCGAAAACCCTATATCAATCAAATCACTTAAGTTTATCGCAAAGTTAAGTTTGGCTGCATCATTTCGCCAAATGCTACGATGCAGTGAAGAACTTGAAAAGTACATCATAAATCAAGGACAGAGAGAAAAAAAATGATGAAATGGAAAAAAAAGGGGGAGGGGGGGAGGGAGAAAAGGGGGAAAAAAAGATGTTACCACTGTCTTAAAAAAAGCTCTGATATCCCCCCAAAAAAACTTTTGAAAGGTAGAAAAACCGCCAACCTCAAAAACACAAAAAACTTTCTAGCAAGAAAAAAAAATCATACACATAATCAAAATTTGCAGCTACAAACACAGTGATATAAAAAAAAGGCCAACCTCTGATTACAGCTCTTGGTTGGGACTCACTTAACAATGTACGTTTAGTTAGTTTATTTTTAAAATTTAAGTTCCGCTCCCATAAAAATTTACGCTGCTTGAGGTTGGCGCCCGTCTTAATAACTAAACTTTGCAATTCACCACACAGTAAAAACTTTCCGAAATGTATGTATGAATCAAACAAAAGCTTACCACAAACACATCTGTTTTCTACAATTTAAAAATCCTTCATAGAGATTCCAATACGAGCTTTTCAGCACAATTTCTCTATATCATTTCGAAAATTACATTTACGTGAACTGGAAAACTTACACTACATTGAAATTTCCTACTCATCCAAATAAAATCATACCTCCTCCAATATTCGTCCATGAATTAGTTTAGATGCAAACATTGTCAAAATTCCGACGACGGGCACCAACCTCAAGCAGCGTAAATTTTTATGGGAACGGAACTTAAATTTTAAAAATAAACTAAGTAAACGTACATTGTTAAGTGAGTCACAACCAAGAGCTGTAATCAGAGGTTGGCCTTTTTTTTATATCACTGTGTTTGTAGCTGCAAATTTTGATTATGTGTATGATTTTTTTTTCTTGCTAGAAAGTTTTTTGTGTTTTTGAGGTTGGCGGTTTTTCTACTTTTCAAAAGTTTTTTTGGGGTAATCAATATGCTTGGATGCTTCCAAAGACAGTCGAAATGCTTACATGTACTTTACTTTCCCGTCAGTTCGGATTTATTACTTCTATTGAGCATACAGACTTGAATTAGTATTCCTGAAATATAATTTGAAACAACTCTTTTTATTTGAATCGCTTATTATCGTCAATATTAGTATTGAAAAAATTTGTAAATATTTAAAAATATGTTTTTAATTATTTCTTTGCACTTTATTTTATGAGAAATTTTTTCTCAGTTTGCAACAAATGAAAACATTAACAATGGTTCTTTATATTCTAATTTAATATAATATTAATTTCAATAATAAAACTGCGTTAAAATGTACTTCTTTTCATCTAAAACACCTTAGTGTTTATTAAATCTCATACCTCAAGTTATTTTCGGAAGTAATACGTAAACAATTCTCTGTTGTTCGCTTCGGACATTTTGACTTATTTTTTCTATTCGTAAACAAATTAGAATTCTAAAATTATGATGAATCTAGTAAGTATATTTTTTTATACAATACTAACTGTTAGCAAAGTTATATTCAAAATGATTACTTTAACTAGGTCAAATATACATTTATAAGCCATCGGCGCACAGGACATGTCCGTATCATGAGCGTCGGTAGCTTAAAATAATTATTTTTACTAGTCAAAAATATTTTTCAATATGAAATTGTGTTCCCATAATATTATACCAAATTAGATTCAGAATACACAGAATACAAAAAAAAAACACGTCGAAATAACAAACTTCATAATTTCCCAATGAGTGGTTAGTAATTTAAATGATGTAAAAAAAATGGCAAATTAATGTTAAAAAGAAAATGTGTTGTTTTAGCCATAAATTCTTAAATAATTCGTATATTTTAGCAATTTTTGTTTCATACGATAGTTTATAAAAGGTCAAACAAAAATAACATGCAACTTTTGTATTAAACAGTATTTTAATAATTATTAATTAATGAAACAAGTTTTAAATTGTTTTTAAATAGAAACAGAATTTTTTTCTTCCATTAGAATTATCATGGTTGAAAACCCATCCAGATTTTTTTCATTCCATTTTGACTTTTGGTTCTCAATATTTTAGCAAAAATGTAAAAAAGCTCACTTTAAGGGACCGTGTAATAGATTATGTCTTGAAGCAAGCAAAACGCTTGCTTTTTCCCAGTTTAAAGAAATTTACCCTTAAGATAGACCAAAACATTTTCGCTCATAAGTGACGTGTTTCTAAACATAATGAACTGAAATTTGGTATCTATGGTAAACGAAGTATTCTAAATCGAATGAAAACATAAAAAATAGGGGTTCGTATTGAAATTTTTAAAAGTAGAGTTAAATTTACTTAGTATACAGCCCTCTAAGAAAAAATTTTGCACCAGACATGTAGAAAATCCTAAACAAAACACATTTTGGCGCAAACCGCAAGATTGTACAATAATTAGAACCGAAGCTATAGCCATCGTTCGGATTTTTTTTTGACGTACTGTACCATCACATTAACGAAAAACATCAGGATGGAATTGTGTTCCGAAAAAAGGGATTTTTTTTTTTCGAAATATAGTGACCTCTTCATTTTGTTTTCAAGATCAGATGCTCAATATTTCACCAATATCCGAATAAAACTGTGGATTACTCTAAAAAACAAACTTTATACATTGATTATGTAAAAAGATATATAAACAATATATTAAGGACACACTGTTTAAATTGTTTTTTAAATACTTTTGGTTATATTTGGCATTTTTTGTTATAAATCTAAAGATTATTTCTTTTAATTTTATCACTATATTTCATCTGTACTTAAATATTTGAGTGGCACTGTAATAATAACTTTTAGCCGTACAAGCTGTAAATGTTGCATCTGTTCTCTTTGCAACTTTGATATATTTTTGTTTGCTAGATTCCAAGAGTGACTCCCAAGTTCCTGATAATATCTGGTGTTTTAATAGGAGGACTCGCTTGCTGTGCATTTGGGTAAATGTCTTACATGCAAGATATCACGAGTAAATATTTATTTTAAGCATGAATAGAGATAACTGATAAAAGATAATATTTTTACTTTCTTTATAGAACTCTTTTTGCAGTTACCTCTTTATATAACACTTAATGAAAACTTTTAAGGAGGTATTGTCAGAAGATATTTTAGAATTTTTTTTTTTTTTTAGAATATTTTCCACTTTCAATCGGAGCTGTTAAATTAATGAAATTTTTATGTATTTGAAAGGGGGAAAAAATACATATTTAATTATTTTAGACTGTACAATGTGTTTCGCAGTTGTAGTTATTGCTAAAATATAAATGAGAAATTTCAGGCTTTTCCTCAAATATTTTTTGAAACTTTAAATTAGAATATAAAATGGCTGACCAAACGGTATAGTGGTTAGCATACTAGCTTCTAGACCGCGAGGTTGCGGGTTCGAGTCCCGTGTTAGGCATGGGTGTTTGTAAATGTATGTTTTCTTGTCAAATGACGAATGTTTCGGCGCATTATAGCCCTCGTGTTGCTGACGGTGCCAGATAATCTGATAACAACCAACTAGGATATAAAATGCAACACTTTCTTCTATATACCCCTACCCTAGTTCCCTGCTTCTATTTGTTCAAAAGAATTATAATTATTTTATTTACTCTTGAATGGAAGGTAATTGGATAGCAAGTAGTTTTCAAGTGGGAAGGGAGGGATCTGCAAACTTTTTACGATATTGTTGTCAGTGAAAAGAACATTAAAAGTCGAAAGAAATTGGAGACTAACCCTCTTACGATATTAATTAGTCACTGGACTTAATAAAACTGTTCCATAGAAAACTAAATAATTGTCGTAATATTTCAGAATTGGTATTATTCCCTTCCGACCCAACTTTTATGTAAATAGAATCTTCCTGAGCTCAGTGGCCGACCAAACGGTATAGTGGTTAGCGTGCTAGCTTCTAGACCGCGAGGTTGCGGGTTCGAGTCCCGTGTTAGGCATGGGTGTTTGTTAATGTATGTTGGCTTGTCTAATGACGAATGTTTTGGCGCATTATAGCTCTCGTGTTGCTGACGGAGCCAGATAATCTGAATACAACCAACCTTAGTCCTCTGCTTCTATTTGTTCAAAAGAATTTTAATTATTTTATTTACTCTTGAATGGAAGGTAATTGGTTAGCAAGTAGTTTTCAAGTGGGAAGGGAGGTATCTGCAAACTTTTTAATATATTGTCGTCAGTGAAAAGAACATTAAAAGTCAAAAGAAATTGGTGACTAACCCTCTTACGACATTAATTAGTCACTGGACTTAATAAAACTGTTCCATAGAAAACTAAATAATTGTCGTAATATTTCAGAATTGGTATTATTCCCTTCCGACCCAACTTTTATGTAAATAGAATCTTCCTGAGCTCAGTGGCCGACCAAACGGTATAGTGGTTAGCGTGCTAGCTTCTAGACCGCGAGGTTGCGGGTTCGAGTCCCGTGTTAGGCATGGGTGTTTGTAAATGTGCGTTGGCTTGTCTAATGACGAATGTTTCGGCGCATTATAGCCCACGTGTTGCTGACGGCGCCAGATAATCTGAATACAACCAACTAACCTGAGCTCAGTAAGTGCTTGAAGTTGGGTACACAATATGTTTAAATGCCAAGTTCGGCAAGTATTTTTTTACTGGAGTACACGATGTGATAGAAATCTTGTTGTATTTTTACTTTTTGATAGATGTTTGAAAATATAAATGTATAGTTGATCATGTATAAGGATTTTAGTGAGTGACTTATCGTATGAAAATCGCATAAAATGTTTAATTGATGTTCTATCGGATTGTTTTGAAAAAAATCGGAAAGAAATTAGGCACGCTTTCCACTATCAAATATGTTATGAAAAGAAAAAATTCCACAATGAAAATAATCTCTGAAATAAAGGTTACTTTAAGAAAAACTCTAAAGGGTTCATAACTAAATTTTAGAAGCTTGATGTAAAGTTCAGAAGATGAACCTCATGAATCTACTTTTTCACGTCTTTAAGAGGTTTAAAAAAAAAATTATTTCAGAGAATTGGTTCCTCAAGATACTTTGATGAATTGCTCTTTCGATCCCCTTTAGTTTTTCAAATTACTGATTCAGTTCAGTTATTAAAGTTCAGACCTTTTGAATAATCCAAAAAATACTACACATATGTGAGATTAGTTTACGATATATAAATGGATTTATAAGCTTACTTTCATAGAAAGATGTCAGCATGTTCCTAAAACAAGCAGATGTTTGAGAAACGGTCTTGATATGTGGTTCTGGTACAATATATTCCAGCCGACCTGATGGCTGTGGGGGTTGCACTCTGGTTTCGCATGCCAATATTAGGTTCGAATCCCGGGATAGGCATGGATGTTCGTTGTGGTTCGGAATCCACGTTAAGCTTTAGATCCCGGCCTGATTAGCCATTATTGTGCACAAGTATAAGTCATTGAGCACACAAACCATTCCATACCAATTACCCTAGATAACTAAACCTTTGTCTAATAGACAATCCACCCCTGTCAGTTTTGCGAATTCGAGGTGTTCCCGTTGCACTTTTAACATGTGCCAAGAGTGCAAAGGATAATTTTCACCGCCTTTCTATTTTTTAATTGATATATTTTAATATTTCTCTAAAGATACACTAATTTGTTTAAAATAAAGGAAATTTAAAAATAACTTTTTTTTAATTTGTAGTCTGAGTCGAATGCTTAGTTACTGAGTAACACTGATTTAAGGGCTCTGTCTACTTTGGATGCATGAAAAAAAAGCTATTTTTATTAATTTTTTTAAAAATACTGTTATGTTTATTTTAATATAAAACTTGTTAGGTTTAACAAAAACATTCGTAAATTACTAAAAATTAAATTATTAATTTTAACCACTGTTTTAGTTTGAAAATTCCAGGTAAACAGGAGTCCACAAAAAGAAGGTAGGTGTGCGCTGTTGTAAAAATCTGAACAACGGCCCATCTGACACAAAAATATTGAATGGTTTTAAATTTAGTGTGACAGTGGCTATATCCCGTACAATTAATATTAATTTATATGCAAAAATAACAAAATGCAAGACGGAAAAAAAAGTTTTTTTTTCATGTTTTTTGCCCAAAAAAATAATAGAAATTAAAATTTTGCAATAATTCTGGTACGGGATATAGCAACAAGTGTACAGAATATGTGGTTAAAATTTTATTAGGATCAGATCAGTAGTTTTAGATTTTTTCAACAACGCAACCTTTTGTGGAGTCCTGTTCACCTGGCATTTTCACACTAAAAAAAGTGATTAAAATCAATATATTATTCATTTTTTGTAATTTAATAAAGTTTTTGTTAAGCCTAACAAGTTTTATATCAATAAACATAACAGTATTCTTAAAAAAAAGAATTAATAAAAATAGCGTTTTTTTTTTTTTTTTTTTCATGCATCCAAAGTAGACAGAGCCTTTAAGTTTAGTTCTGTAGGGTTAAGTATCTTAAAATTTTAGGAAAACATTTCAATAAGAAAGGGAAACTAAATGAGGGCCTGTGATCAAAATGAAATTCCAGATCTTTTGATGATTTGAATGTATACGCAATCTTTCAGAAAGGAATCCATAACTTTGAAAAGGCATAGCTGCGAAAATTTGATGCTGTTTATGGTTTACTGATGAGACCTATTTAAATTTTTCTTGAGTGAATATTGGGTACTGCAAATCCGTCTTTCTTGCCAGACCACTGCATTGCTAAAGTGGACTGCACTACCCAGTAAAAGGATTATAAGGTACTTCATGAAGGAAATTTATAAACTCATTCCACTATAATCAGATTGTACAACAATTTGTTGACGCTTTAATATTGTAACTAATTTTACAAACTGGTGTATTTAAAATTCCTTACCTGGTTACCTAACATGCCACTTGTAATTTTTTTTATGTCTCACTATTTTGTAGTTATGCCAATTTAAATTTGAGGATTCCTTTCTAAAAGACCCTGTATATTCCTTTCAAAGAACCTTAATATCAAGAAAGGAATTATCTAATACGCATATATTTACATACAGGCTTCTTGATTACGTTCCAGCAGGAACTTGGTACATCTCATTAGCCTTCGTAGTGCGAATATTCGAAGGGTTTGGTGCAGCGTCTTTGATGACTGCTTCATTTACAATTGTAGCGGCCACGTTTCCAGATTCAGTTGCAACAAGTTTCGTAAGTTTTTACTTCTCATTTAAGTTTTCTAATAAACATGGATACTTAATACAAACTCAACTACCTTGTTGAAAATTTTTAGATATATATATATTTTTTGTATGTGTGTGTGTGCAGGAGACGAAGAAAGACGATTTGCAATGGCGTTAGCAAGTTGTTCAAACTGAGCGAATATGGTTCCACTGTAGGTTCGGCTGTAAACTTCTCGCTTCGCCGCGAAAACAGACAAAATATCGCCATTCTTGAAGGAACATTTTAGTCTGTAGTTTTAAGCAGATAAAAGTTTTTAATCATAAAAAATTTATTATACAAAAATGTGCGCACTTATAGCATTTGCTTCTGAAGTTTACGGTAAATTCCACAGTTTTATTCTTATTGAATATAAGGACAAATAATGACATAATTATTTGATATTTGAAAACATAATGTATCTGTTGAGCTGTGAAGGATATACGACATAGAAACCAAACAGGTAGGCGAAAATGACGACGTTTGCCGATTGAAAATGAAAATTCACATGAGCGGATTACTCTTGGGAAATAGTAATGTTTTATTAACAAAGTGTGCACATATAAACAAAATATCCTATTTCGGCGATCTTTGGCTCATCCCACAAAAATCCCCGTTTTGTTGAACCAGACCAGCAATAAGTTAAGGGTTAACAGAATTTGACGTGTACTCTAACTTTGGCGACTTTCACCCTGGTAGTTACGTTAGTATTCAAGTATCTAATCAGATTATTCATAAAGGGAAAATATAAAACTAATGACTTTATTTCCAATAATTTGAACCTTTGCAGAATTTGTTTGTTTTTTTAACAAAAAATACCTAAAATATAGTTGTATTGGATTTTTTTAGTCATTGATGGAAACCGCTTTTGGGCTTGGATTAATAGTTGGTCCAACCATCGGCGGAGCTCTGTATCAGGTAAGTTTGAAATAAATAACTGAAATAATTATGAAGGTTGGTTGTTTTCAGATTATCTGGCGCTGTCAGCAACACGAGGGCTATAATGCGCCGAAACATTCGTCATTAGACAAGCCAACATACATTTACAAACATCCATGCCTAAGACGGGACTCGAACCCGCATCCTCGCGGTCTAGAAGCTAGCACGCTAACCACACTATCTTCATACTTATGAAGGAT
The DNA here is from genome assembly GCA_963978545.1 of Linyphia triangularis. Classification (NCBI taxonomy): domain Eukaryota; kingdom Metazoa; phylum Arthropoda; class Arachnida; order Araneae; family Linyphiidae; genus Linyphia; species Linyphia triangularis. Next base: position 98,815,195 of record OZ021721.1, read on the forward strand.
ACAACCACTATACAAATTATGAAGGATACTTACAAATCCACTCAAATATAAAGAAAGTAATTTTGAATTTTAATGAAAAATGCGTTTTTCGAAATCGGAAGAAAATATGGGATAGTTTCCTCTTGAAAGACTTCTCGAAAGGCATTCCATTATTCATACAGTCATAAAGAACCTGACATAACAATGTCAAATTCTGTTCGGGGCAGTATAGCGCATGAGTAGATCCTGCAACAAAAAGCCCGTAATACAACCAACCATTTTAGAAAAACATGTATCTCAACAGTGTCGGTTTATAGTTTTATGTCTTCTGAAAAGTGATGGTACAGTACCCAAAAAAAAACAGAACGATGGCTATATCTTTTGTTCTAATTGTTGAAATAACAAACAAAAGGTACCGTTGTAAATTGTAAAAGGTTTTTAATAATTGTGTGTAGTTTTTTTTATCATGAGGGGTCATCTACATATTAAAACAGAACCACACTTTAAAAAGTTCAATAGCAACCTCATAATATTATTCCATATTTGGATTCAGCATTAAAAAAGAATGCGAAATACAAAAATTCGTAATTTTCTAATCAATGGTTTGTAATTTAAATGATAAAAAGAAAATGATAAATTAATGTTAAATAAAAAAAGTTGGTTTTTTGGCCATAAATACTTAAATAATTAATATATTTCAGTAATTTTTTTTTTCAAAAGGTAGTTTGTAAATGGCCAAACATAAATAGCAATCAGCTTTTGAATCAATTTCTTTTTTAATAATTAATTAGTAATTAATAAAGCAATTAAAAAATTTTTTGAATAGAAACACATATTTTTTTTTGCTTTCATTAGATTTACCATGGTCTAACCCCCCCCCCCCCCATAATTTTTTCTTTCCATTTTGACTATTAGTTCTCGATTTTTTAGAGAAAATGTAAAAAACGCTCACTTTAAGGGACCGTATAGTAGACGACTTTTGAAAACTATCAAAGATTAATTCAAGGTAAACTAGAGGTGTGGAAAATCGCATAACGTTCAGTTATCGTATAACCGATAGTTTAAAAACTAAGAAACACGCTTTAATAGGAAAGTGAACTAAAAAGTAGAAGATAATTTTAAATAAGTTTGAAATAAGAATAGTGATTAACAAGAAATATTTATTTTATCGTAAAAAAGCGTGGGGTGCTTGATGTCAATTTTTGTAAATATTTAATGACAGATATTGGTAAAAGTAGAGCCATTATGAAAATATCTTAAAAAGCACCCCACGCTTTTGTACGATAAAATAAATATTTCTTGTTAATCACTCTATTCTTATTTCAAACTTATTTAAAATTATCTTCTACTTTTTAGTTCACTTTTCTATTAAAGCGTGTTTCTTAGTTTTTTAATCTATTGATTATTTTCTACTTTTTAGTTTGATTTTCTATTAAAGAGTGTTTTTTAGTTTTTTAAATTATTAATTATTTTTTCTGTAAACTATCAATTTTTTTTTTTTTTTTTAATTTGCTTTCTTAAATTCCATTTATTTAAAACAACATTTTTTAAACAATTTCAATAAGTTATCCTTTAAAAATTTTACTGAATCATGTGACTTTTTCATTTTATAAATAATTTCAACGATCTAGTTACATTTGTGTTTATAGTGAAATATTTCTGTAAAATATTCATGCTTTGCTAAATACTGTTTACTAATGCCTACATTTAATATTGATTAATTTTCTAATTATCAGTAGTATTCGTTATATTTCTGCAATTACAGTTTTCGATATTTTATTTATTTCGTGTGAAGAATGCACATCTTTAATGTTGTAAATAAATTATGTTACTTTTGCGTTTACTTGCTATTTTTGTATTAATCTTAAACATGACACTATAAATCCAAGTAGTTTCTATGCAATTTTAGACTAATACTTGTATTTTTTAATCTTCGTGAAACGCGCCACATTGACCGTTCTATTTCTCCCGCTGTGAAGAAGAACCTTAAAAATACCTTTCGTTTTATGGAAATTCTCCCTGAAGATCGGTCAAAAAATGGTCGAAATATTTTCGCTCATAAGTGACGTGTTTTTCAACATAATGCATTGAAATTTGGTATACAGGGTAAATGATGTATTCTGAATCGAATGAAATGATAAAAAATAAGGGTTCGTATTGAAATTTTCGAAGATAGAGTTGCTTTTACTTAGTAAACGGTCCCTCAAGAAAAAAATATTGCATTAGATATATAGAAAATCGTAAGCAAAACATTTTGGTGCAAACCGTAAGATTCTACGATAATTAGAACCGAAGATAGCCATCGTTCTGTGTTTTTTTTTGCGTACTGTTCCAATAACCTCTCGCTGAGACAAGAGCCATTTCGACTGAGACTCGATTTGTCTCAGTCGAAATGGAGGCAAATTCACGCGCTTTCCTCTCGAACAGACTCGGGTCCTTTACTCATGAAAAAAAATCTACTACAGACGGAGCGCAGGAGAGCCCGAGCGTAGGCGAGGCGAAATAGGCCGAGCCAGAGCGGAAAAAGCCGAGCGTACCAAGTACACTCTCCCGCTCGTCTTGTCTCGGTTAGAGTGTACTGGTACCATAACTTTTTCTTTGTTACGATGAATTAGAATAAGAGATGACACATTTTTCATTTAAATTGATCCTAAAGCTCTTGAGAAATCTCTGGACAGGCATGTAAACCCTAATACTTACACAAGGAATAGTGAGATACCCTAATTTTAAGTAATATTTTTTAATACATTCAACTTTACTAAAATTACATTTATTCAATGCTTCGCAGGAATAATAAATAAAATATGTTTTACTTTGATATTTTGTAATTAATTTTTATTACCGTTACATTTTGATCAAGTTTTTGTTTCACTAAAATGGATTGCTTTTGCATTGAAATCCTTTTTGTTACAAAAATTTTAAACATGGTTTTCCGTTACTTTTACAGGCTGGTGGGTTTGTGCTTCCGTTTGTGGTAACAGGAGGCCTACTTCTTCTGGGATGTGTAGTTCTAGGTTTCTTATTGCCACCTACGGGTAATATTTTGTATATTTTTGTCTACTGTTTTGTCCTGTCTTTTATTATAACTTTTTTACGTATTAAATTAATCAATTACACTGCTAAACAAGCTAGTTAACGCATCACAGTTGGGTACCTAACGTACTGTATTCGTAAGGTTATAAAATCTTGTTATTTGGTATTTATATCATATTAGCTGCACTACGATCTATACCCATTGAGGGGTCTCCCCTCAATGGGTATAGATCGTAGCTTTTGACGCTTTACTTACTAAAAGGGTTCATTATTAGCAAAATTGGAGGTCAAAGTCAAATACTACTTTAGTTTAAAATTTCATAGTTCTCCGAATGCTGGCGGACGTTACTTTCTATAGAGCCAGTAAGACAGAAATTTCCTTTTTTTTAAAATTAATATAGAAAAAAAAATTATCCTTAACAATTATTTAGAAACTGATTGAACTTGAAATAAAAGAACCATATTTTTGAAAACAAAACCAAATGGTAAAAAAATTAGAAGCCCACTTACATCCCTTCGAATGCCTTGCAATAATTCTGAGTAAAGTGGCTATTAGTGGAATGAAAAAAAAATTATGATCCGTTCAATATTTCTTAAAATTGTGGTTAATTAAGAGTTTTGAAACTGTACTATGATTAACTACGTCAACGTAGTATAGATTTTACCAAAATTACCGGTGTAACCAGAAATATTTAAGCTTTTCCCAATGAACTATCATCTGAAAATCGCATATTTTCAAAGTAAAACTGATTTATTTTTTTACCTATGCCTTTCTTTAAGTTCTTCATTGTCTAGCATTGTCATGATTAATGGTGTTTGATTTGTATTGCAGAAGCTGAAAGACCCAGTGGATCGCGAAATCTATTCAGATTTTTGTTTGATGGCGGCATTTTGTCCTTCACTTTCTCCATTATAACCTCATTGTTGTTCATCGGTTTTAACTCAGCCACCCTGGAACCGCATCTCAGACAGGTGGGCACTTCACATCAATCGTTCAGAAACAAGCATTACCAATCGTGTACATTTTATTTTTGTAATTATTCAATGAGATATTTTAAATTTTAGTCTTCATATTCAATTACGTACACACACATGTAGAAATTTTTAAATTGAGATTTTTGGAAACGCTTTAACTTCCTTGCAGAAAGCCAACCTGATGGCTGTGTGGTTAGGGCTCTGACCTCGCATGCCAAATGTGCCGGGTTCGAATCCTGGGTTAGGCATGAATGTTCGTTGTTGTTCGGAATCCTCGTTAAGCTGTAAATCCCGACCCGATTAGCCACTATTGTGCACAAAAATAGGTTGTTGAGCGCACAAACAAACCAAAACCAATCCTTGCCGAAAATAATCAGTTTCGAAACTTTACTTTTTCTTTATTTTAATAATTGTGATATATATATATTAATTACATTACACAGTTTCTCTGTTCAAAGTTGACCATGCTAAATTGATTAAATAATGAATCTTCTTTTTTATTAGCTGTTAGACCGAGAGATTTTAATTGTGTATTTTGGAAATTGTGCAATAGTTGAGACTTCAATCTTTCATATTTTTAATTTACTGTATTTTTTTTTTTCCAACTCTTTAATTCTTAATTTATTTTATGTTTTCCTTTCTGCATTGTTTGAATTTAACTTTACCTTTGGTTAAACCTTTTAGTGCCGCGCGAAAACGGATGTCTGTGCGAAGATAACTGGAGTAATTCGTCGAATTTACTAGGGGTTGGAAAAATGCTCATAAAAGCCAAACTAAAAATGATATTTAAGAAATTCAAAATGCAGCGTATTGTGGGAGAAAGGGAAAATAATTTCATACCAATTTTACTCATAAAAAAAATTATAGAAATAACATTAATAATCTTAGAATATAAACTATTATAGAAAACATAAAGACGAGTTGCTCTTGTACAAACAATATTTACACCTATCATCTCTTGATCAATTTTGTGTAAATCTCGTAGTATGAAATATAAGTATTTCATTTTCAATAATTTTCAATAAAGTAATCAATATCAGTCTTTCGGCACCAACCAGCGGAAAACATAAAAGTTCTAATAAATATTTTTTTAAATTGCAATGCAAAGAATTTGAACCATTTATAACGTTTTATAAAGTTATTTTGAAATACAGAACTCTTGTGGAGCGTAATAGGAGCTAACGCTTGAGCAACGACATATCGTCGTTGGCACTTTTCGCAAGTGTAGTGAACAATGATATATCGTCATTTGGTTTTAAAAGGGTTAAGTAAAAAAAGCTTTTTTACAACTCCGGGGAGTACGTTTTTGAATTTCATGATGATCCCTTTTCCAAGGCACGCTAAATTCCTAATTTCAATCACGAATATCTCCACCAATGTTATTGACAACCTCATAAAAACCTTTTCCTGTGATATTATCATGATATTGTGAACATTTTTCTAATTGCACTTTTTTACCAATATCCTTTAGGTTTTCTACTTATTTTTTAAACTTCCTTAAATCGCCTCTAGAGATGCTGTAAGCTATCTCGTACTCAAATATATTCAGCTTATTCCCTATACACTTTTCTTGGCTAATTCACCCAATTTCATTTTGGGCTCCGATAGCTAGCGGTTAGAGTATCGGGCCCATGATTGGAGGATTGTGGGCTCGGTCCCAAATCCGGCAAATATCGGTGTGTACCTAGTGGGGTCTGGTGCACATTAAATCCGTCGTGGCCTCAATGTCCTCTCGCTGGTGTGGTGGGGTAGGAGAGAGGGGTTTACACTAAAGAATTTCGATCTTGTATTCTAGTAGATGCTCAAAATTACAAGACGTATTTGGCTAATGGCTGTGTTAAGCACTTTATCAGTGGTAAATTGGTTGGTTGCTTTCGGATTATCTGGAGCCGTCAGCAATACGAGGGCTATAATGCGCCGAAACATTCGTCATTTGACAAGCCAACGTACATTTACAAACACCCATGCCTTACAAGGGACTCGAACCAACAACCTCGCGGTCTAGAAGCTAGCACGCTAATCACTATACCGTTTGGTCGGCTATAAGTGGTAGAAATAGACAGTCTTAAGTTCCAAATCTAATTCCATGTTGGAAATTTTGATATACAATCTAAAAAACAGCGAAAGAAGTAACAAGAGTATAGTTTTTTTTCTTCTTTCTAGTTTAATCTGAAACCCGTTGTTCTTGGCGTCATTTTCGTCATCACTGGTGGAATTTACGCTATCACTACTCCTCTGTGGGGGAAGATCTGTGACAAAGGTGTAAGTATATTTTATATAATTAAAAACTTTTTATACTTGGTGAACTCTAGAGTAAGACTTAATTTCAAGAACGCAAATTTTGTTTAAGTGTTGAACGTTCTTGTTGCTTGTTTTAATGATATGGATTAATAAATACCTCTAAAATTAATTTTTTTTGTTTCGACCAGAAGCGGGTTAAGCTAAGTGGATCTTATTTAAAATTTAATGCCAATCTCTTCTTTTAGGGTGATCCACTATACATTAATATCGGAGGGTCCATTCTGACATGTATTGGTCTTCTCTTCATTGGACCACTTCCATTTCTACCCTTTCGTCCGTAAGTATAGCTTATTGTTGATCTAATTGACTTAGATCAACAATATTAGATAAACAATATCAACTTTATAAATGATTGCTTGAAAACACCTCGTATAAGCAAAAAATCACACAAAATACACAACATTGATAATTTTAAGACCTTGCAAGAGCGTGGAGAAAAACACAAAATTGAGATCGTGTAAAGTTCAAGAAATTAATCGGTGTCTGTTTGAACAGACGATGCTCAAAAGAGTAATCACAAGTCGCATCACACTCAAATAAAACACCATAGTTAATACAATAAAATCATGTTTGCAGTTCATGTAACTTGATGAGCTTAAAATTTCCTTTGTATTCTATTATTCTTTAATTCTGGTTTTTCTTGATAAGATTTTAATATAGAGTTCGAAAAATAGCTATTATATCGCTGCTATGGTGAAACAATGACGCAACTGCAAAGTTGTCTTAATGAAGTTAAGGTCTCTATTTTCGATCCGCTTCAAATAAACTATACACAGTAATTACCTTGCATCGAATTTCCGCATCAAACCTAATGGTCCTCTCGAGATGCGGCATCCAATCATGTGGCGCCTGAGAGGCGCCTCTCTATCGCAAAGGAATAATTATGTATCTAAAAAAAAAAAAAAAAAAAGGTGTACTTAAAAAATTTCCAAAACTGAAAATTCGTTCGTGTTATTTCCTATTACCTTCCACAATTAAAATTTATTTTATTATACATTAAAAGTCAGAAGATCCATTAAAAATGCCATAGTCACATTCGGATAACTAGCCAGTTGCGTACAGACTATATTTCTGTTTTAATAGCATTTAAGAATTATAATTATATCCGAGACTGAATTTTTAATCAAATATTTGTTCGTAGATCCTTAGAATCAGTAATCGGAAGCCTTGTGGTGATTGGTTTTGGTTTGTCAGCGAAACTTGTGTCCTCTTTCGTCGGAGCTCTGAAAAATACAATGTAAGTACTTTTTTCAATTATAAGTTTTTCTCCTTGCTTCCTATCTTTTAATCACCAAAGGAATTGGTCATTCATAATAATAATCGTTTTATATAATTCCAAAACTTAGTCTTAAATGCTTATTTTAACATTTCAGTCGTAGAGGCTTTCCTGACAACCTTGCTACGTATGGAATGGTTTCAGCTCTTTTTTCAACTGCTTGTTCCACAGGGTAGGAAGATAAAATTTTATTTCAGTATGAATTTAAAGTTTTACAAGTTGATTAAAATTATTCTTCACTCAATATTTCCTTCATAATTTCAAAATACTGGTTGAAGATCCTACAGATGTTTCTGAAGTCACATGGTAGTAATATTATCTTTCTCAAGAATAGCTCCCGACACGAAGTCTATAGTTCAAGACAACTTATCCTGACCTCCTTGAATATGTTGTAGGATGGATACTTTCACGTAAAAGATATAGTTCTAAGAAAATCACAACATATATCGTAGTATTGATAACCTGCACACATAGTTTTGTATTAAACTTAAATATATGATAAAAAAAAATAAGCGCTTTTAAATTTTAATTTTACTTAATACTTTACTTTTCTAACCACAGTTACTATAAGAGTTTTAACGAATCATATGGCTTTGACCGAACTATTTCATGACATCACTCACTTGGCGAATCACTATTGGCAAATACGGCTAACCCTGTCCCCTCCCAGTTGAAGACGTCACATGTAAGATTATTGTGTAGCCTACCAGAGCGTAGTAAAACTGGATCGCACATCACTGTAGCGCATTCAATGAGGTCAGGATAAGTTGTCTTGAACTAAAGCATGTCTGTTGTAGAGGAAACAATACAAATCCCATTTTAGGAGAAGGACTTCTAAATTTGCCCCATTGTTACTTTTTTGGACGCCAATATCATGAATGCATATTCCTATTTAAATCATTGAATATTTTTTCTATAGAGACTGCCACCAACCAGACAATCTGGCGAGAGCTATTCACCTGATAGATATTGGAAGCGTTTATTTATTAACAAGGGAATACTATCAACTATTTGTGGCTGATTCTATCTAGTTTCATTTCACTTGCAGGCTATGATTAGAACTGTAGCCGGTTTCTGTTCCAAATACCAAATTGTGCTCAACTATTTCCGAGAAAATCTATGAAGAAATTTTGTGCTCAATTACTGCTTTTGAAGTTGGCTTAATATTTACGATTGCGTAGTGGAGTGAGCAAATTTATTCTTTCATAAGCGGGTGGTCTCTGGATTAAGTCATTCTGCAACTGAAATCTTATTTTTTTAAAATAAGTTTTCAATTCCTACGTTCTATTAAAATTAATAAATCAAGTTTACAATAGGCATAAAAAAAATACCAGTAGATACCGCTTAGAAGCTATTAACACTAGATTTACCAGCTATTTAAATATACCTATTTCTACCAAAACCAGTCAGAATGACTGGGGTCGATTTATTCGTGTGTGTTGAATGAAGCTCGAAACAAGACTGTTCGTGCCTCGTGAACTTACAAAGTAAGTGCTCGTAAAAAAATGTCTCGTAAAAATCTCTGAAAAATGCATTGTATTCCGAGGTGGCTCGCAACGCTGGGCCCGTGTCCTAAATAAATACTACCCGTAATCGCCGTAATCGGCTCAATGTCGATTACGGAACGAACGAAAGACGCATGCGCTGCTATATGTACTGCATCGGTCTCATGATTCTCCCAAAATCATATTTCTGTGCCGATAAAACATTGTAGTACCCATCAATTGTTATAGTTGCCCCAATGTAATTTCATCATAGAATTTCTTCATAGAAACATGCACCAGTCATTTTGACTGATACTGGTATAAGTGTCAATAACAAAAAATATATTTGTTACGAATATATATATAAAGTAACATTAAGTTCATAAAATGTATTCTCTACTTATAGCTACAAAAGTCATAGCATCATTTCGGAAAGCAAATGTTACATGCAGTGGGAATTTTGAATTGAAATTGCACGACCAGACAAAAGGACTGGCCTGGTAAATCTAAGTTAAAAAGTAATAGATAGATATCATTGCTATGAAGCAGTGAGCTTACTCACTGAGTTAAGCAGTCACTGGCATTCAATGTACTTCAAAAGTCTTAATACACACCCCAGAATTCTTAAATATCCATTTTCTCGGAAAAAGCTAAAGGCCTTATTATACGGAGCCACTCGAATGGTGAACGCTCGCCACCGCTTCAGTAGCTCAGACAAGCCACTCGTAAGCAAATATGCAATCGTATGTAGCTTATTATACTGGGACACTGTTGTGGCTAGAGGTGGCGTCTGTCGCTTGTGGCGCTAAGACTCTAAGCAATAGATGCAATCCTATGGAGCTTATTATACTGGGCCACAGCAGTGGCTAGCCCGGGGTCTTTACTGTGGTGAATGTGCACCACAGGATTGGCTCTGTATAATAAGGACCTAAGAAGTGTTTATTCTTACCTGCATCTGCTACAATCCTAATCATGGCTTATACGTGGAGTGAAACTGAATCAAATCGGTCGTACATAATTGGCAGCCCTGAATGTGGTCTGTGTTTAAGATGTTTTCAAACGGTACTGAATGTATAAAAACTAGTTTCTTGAATAATGAGGTGCGTTTATATTTTATAGAGCATTTATTGGGCCATCACTGGGAGGTCTCCTACTAGATACGACAGGATATAGAATGGGTACAATTGTCATCCTTGCTATTGAAGTTGCTTTTGTAAGTATTTGATTGCAAGAAGTATTACTAAGAGTACTTTTAAATATCTTGCCAAGATATTCAAAACACATGGCAAATACACCGTATCTTTTAATTGGAAGATTCTATACAAGAAGAAAAATTTCATTGATAACGTATCTGGTATTAGTATAAAATCATCCAATAGTACACTAGTTTGCAAAAATAAGCACTCATGAATATGAAATAGCACCCATGCTTCTACAATTGTCAATGCTGCTTGCAATAAGTGCATATCTTTCTCTACTCAAAAAACTACCATAATTTTAATTGGACACAGATCTGGGAACGTCGAAGTGTTCCGGGGGATATGTCCCAATACGACAGAACTTCCAAGTATACAGGGTGTCGGTAAAAGAATGTCGCAGTTTCAATGGTATATTATAACAGTTTAATTTAGACTATTTACAACAAATCATACATCAAATTGAAGGTAAACTAACCTAGTTTTTCTTACAAATGTTCAATATGTGTACCTTTAGTTACACGGCACACATCCAACCTATAGTCCAATTTGTCCCACACTTTGGTTAACAAGTCCGGTGTAATGGAAGCAATAGCCTCTTCAATTCTGTGTCTCAACTCTGTCAAATTATTAGGTAAAAGGCGGTTGGTTTGCCCCGGGGATCACATTTAGACTTTAAACGAAACGCACTTTAAACTGCAACTATACAGATCGACTTTTAGAAAATTACAGAACACAAAGCGCTTTACGCTCGAGAGTCGACATTTTGCGTATGTGGCGCTGCAAGCGGAAAAACTACAAAGCAGTACTCGCGCATGCGCTTTTCTAAAACTGTTTCAGTTAGTCTTTCATTGTCACCTTGAACCAACACTCTGTACAACTCTTATAGTTGATACGATTAAAATTTATAACTGGGACATTCTTTTACGGACACCTTATATATTACGTTGACAGAGTTCAGGCAGGTTTTCGACCCATCATTTCTCAGCATCTACTATAACTAGAAACCTTATTTTTTCCCCTCATCGTGTTGCCCTCGGTATGCAGAAGTTAACATTGAACAAGGAAACATGGTGAAAATTAATTTGAAAATCTCCAAGATCATCGGAGTTTTGTTCTACCATTCTACCCTTTTTTTACTTTGTTTTTCTGGTAGTAACCAAAAGTTATGCTAGAGAAGAAATAGTTTGACGAACTTTGTTTTTTCTTTTTCTGAATTTTTTAAAATTTATTTTTTGGTTTTTATTTTGTCTTACAAATGAATCGTGAAAATTTCGCATGGGTAGACAAGTAAAGGTGCAATTCCGAAGAAAAGCGGGAAATGTCATCTATGAAAGATTTTATGTTTGCATTGCATCTGCGTTTTTCTTTGGAACCTATCTCTTGTAACTGTTGCCGACCAAACGGTATAGTGGTTAGCGTGCTAGCTTCTGGACCGCGAGGTTGCGGGTTCGAGTCCCGTGTTGGCATGGGTGTTTGTAAATGTATGTTGGCTTGTCTAATGACGAAATGTTTCGGCGCATTATAGCCCTCGTGTTGCTGACGGCGCCAGATAATCTGAATACAACCAACTCTTGTAACTGTTTATAATAATTCACACGACTTTGACACGTTGACTGCCACGGAATTTTTCATGATTCCGATCCACGATTGCCAAGAGAAGCCAGCTCTTCGCGTGGAAGATTGTTTTAAAAATTATCACAAAACATAAAAATTTATTTCCTAGTATAAACTTTTTCTCTTTGAATAAACTTTGTATAATTATATTTTCTGTTCATTTAAGCCAAATCTGATTTTTTATTCTCTTTCCTGAGACCATCTATTCATATTTACAGCTTACAGAGTTTCCTCGTAGCTGTACAAATATGACAAGTAATGAAGGGACGAGATAACTCGTATTAGACGTCCTGGACAAGTAAACAACCTACGAGATATCTCGTATTTGGCAGTCAACGTGTTAAGCACTTACATCACAAAAATCAAATTTCAAGTTTCTATTATCTCCACACAGATTTTATAAATGAGCTATACATTTAAAAGGACGTTGTTTGTCTCCACACAACTTGCTAAATCAATCCTTGATATTGCATAATTTTTTTATGAATCCAAATTATTGTTTCAGCTTTTGGTTCTATTCAGCTATGTTATTGTGCTTGCTGTGAGAAAGAAGGAAGATCACAAGGAGAGTTGCGAACGAGAAGCTTTGTTGACGCATTCTTACACACGAAGGTCCTACAGTTATTCATCTGTATAAAAAGAAACTAAATTCTCATTTTTATTAAGTTGTTAGTATAGGAATTTGCTTTTAAAAAGAGACAAATCCATTTTAGAAAAACTGTTTGAAATTTGCAATATTTTAAAACACTTAACCTTATAATATTAAATTTTTATACAATTAAATTTTAAGACAATATTCAAGTGCACCAAAATATAGCTCCATTTGAAAAGTTTTTCTAACATTGACCTTGCCCATTCTGTACGCAAGTTTCTCACTTTGTGCTCCAACTTTTTCAACACGACTGCTTACAAGTTTCAACAAAAGCTAAAGTACCCTAATTATGGCTCACTTTCAAGTGTCAAGGTTTTAGTTAGAATCAACAGAACTTGAAGTTTAACAAAGGAATTGATTGAAGTAAAATCCATGCAAACTTCAATTATAATTACAAGAACAGACTTTAAAGAATAATTTCTATTTGAATGTGTTCTAAAACTGAATGTTTTTTTAACTGGAACGCGATTTCAGCGTTTTCAGTGAACTTTTTATAGTAATGTAGTGTTTTAAAATAAAGTTGAGTTTTATTCTTCGTGTTGTATGTTTATAACACATTGTTTAAATTATTTTGTATCTTCACTTGATGAATATAAATTATTTCAATATCGTATTGTTCTTAACAAGTACTAATGATATTAATATTGATAAGAATTATATGTAAATTTAAAGATGTCGATTGATTTTTTATCTCCTAAATAAAAGGCAGATGTAGAAAATTGGTCTGACTGTACTTTACGGGCAACGCGTGTTTTTTTGGTTTTGGATGAGATTATAAAACCATAATAACCGAATGTAGACAGTTTTACAAGTGTTTTGTCATAGTCCAAAGTGCATCTGCAGGTTTAGATACCTCATCGAACATCATTCACAAAAATTGTATAGAGAAAAGTTACTCAATTGATTATACTGGCCTACCAGGCCAAAAATGGCTGGAAACGGTCAAAAATAGACTTTGAATGAGTTGAACTAAATTAGTTTATCAAAAATGTCACAACTTGTCAAATAATGAGCATTCTTCTTTAAATCCCTTACATTAATTTCGATTTTGTGTATGACTGGATGGATGTATATTGCATATGTCGATGCCAAGCAAATCTGCAGAGGCCTAAATTAACCCACTTGCAGTAATCCAATCAGGTGTTTAAATGGGATTGTTTCAACCTACCCCTGCCTCAGTCTTTCTCGCCTCTACTAAAAATTTTTTTTTACTAATTAGTAGTCATTGATAATAAAGAAATATTTTTTATTTTTGCAGATAACGACAGATAATTTTTTACGTATAAATTTAAAATACACATTCGCATGTATACACCATACTCAATGTTTAAATACATTAATTCAGACTAAGAAAAACAGTTTTAAGTACATACTTCAGATTGAATTTGAACTATTGCTACTGGAGTTCGCTCTTTGAGAGTTCTTCACTTTGTTTAGCTTGGTCATTAGGAAATTTTTCATTAAAACAAAAACGATTTTCGATTTTTTTTTGGTACTTAGGTCATTTTCCATTTTTAGTCTTCAATTGACATTAAATTGGAGAAAAGTTTGTATAGCAGCTGTCATTCCGATTCCATTGCCAGTGCGTTGTACTAAGAGTATTGTAGTTATACAGTCTTATTCTCGTACAACGGTTAAATGGTTTCTGTAAAAGTCCAAAAGATACAAGTTTTTCCGACCGTAAAGGGTCTAGAAGAGGTGTCTTAGAGATGAAATTGGCGATTCAATCTACTATAGCCAGAACAGGGCCGTAGACAGGGGGTGGGGACCCCAGGACATCCCCCTCCCCCTTCCCGAAATAATGTGAAGTCTTGTTTTACCACTTCCCCTTCTTTTTTTTGTGTAACTTGTTATATGTATTTAATCAAATCTTCCACCATAACCTTGATCCTGAATGAATTTGCCATTTCAACTGCTTGGTTGAACATAAAATAAGCGTCCCATTGTCTTGAATTATTATCACACTGGAAAAAAGTGATGAATTGTGACTTTCTTATCCAAGTTTAACTATTCTCTTTAGATAAACTGATTTCAAACTCACTTGACAAAAAAGGTATTGATATCGCATATTTTCTGCGGTGTATAACTACGTCCTAATGTCAAAGTCTTGGAATGAGTAGAAATTAATGTTTTCCTTCCTGCTTTAGCTCTATTTTTCAGAGAAAAACATCAGTGAATAAGTTTGTTTCAAAATAATAAGGATAACACTAAAAAGGTAAGTAAAGATTCCTGAATGTTTTTTGGTTACATACAGGAACTTTGCAACTAAAATTGTTAATGTTTCTTCAAATTACTCGTACGTTTTAGTTGATTATGTATTTTCCTAAGCATGTTTGAAATCGTTTATTATGGGAAGTGTTTGTCCGTGAATTTCAGACTATTTGCGGTAGTCTAGAATATCAGTGTATTCTGGAATTTCCATTATTGTTGCTTCAGAAGACAACTTTTAGATTCAAAGTGTATTAGATATTTCTATTGTAATTATTTTTATATTCTAATTAGCATAAACTTGAGTCTGTAAATTGATTTGTGTGTGCGTTCATTATTAAGTAAAGGATCATTTCATGTGAAATCAACCCGATAATAAATTTCGACCCCCTGCGATTTTAATGAAATTTGCTGAAAACCCTTTTCTTATATAGCCCAGTCATTCTAGGCAAAAAATAGGTCAAACCTTGCATAAATTCCCATTGAGCTGAAATTTTGCAGAGTGGCTCTATTTGATGCCCTGGGCAACCCACAAAAAGTCCCCTACTCTCCCCCTTCGGCTTCCTGGTTTTTTAGGTGCTGGAAAGCTGGGGCGCTGGAGAAATGCTGGAGCAGCTGTTACTGACGAACGGCTTGTCGCATTGAGCTCAAATAGAGCTCAAATGAAAGGTAAATAAATGGGCTTTTTTTAAATATAAATTTGATATCATTCATTAACTTACAAATTGATAAAAGCCTGTCAAAGTCAAAACACCATGTATTTTTCTATTATTTTTCGATTTGAGTGCTTCTATTATTAATAAATGATTCAAACATTTGGCATAAAACTATTTAACTCTTTTTCAGCTTTCTAGAAATATATAAATATTGCTTGTGCGATAAATAGTTGCAAACATGCAAGGGTTTTAGTGACGCAATAGAAGTTTTCCCCTTTTCATTTGACTATCAAGTGTTTGAGACTAAATGAGGCTATTCCCATTTGGAATTGAAGGGTCACTACACCAATTTAGCCTCAAAAGTTGGCTCCCATCTTTCTAAAAAACATGTGGAATTAAAAAACATGCGGAATCTGAAAGAACTCGGGGATGCCTTTGACCGGAAATGGGGAAAAAAGGACTGTTATAGGAAGTTTCACAATTGTCCGGGATTTTCTAAAACGCTGATATCGCTGTTCGTTGTGACAATGTATTGATTGCTTGTTGAAAAGTATCACTCTTTTTCTTTTCATTCTTTTTTTCTGCTGCTAGTTAAAATATAACTTAAGATTACACCTTGTTTAAAGACTGTTGCACAAAGGCAATAATGTACTGAGAAAATTGCATAATCTGCGGATTCCCATTGAAAGTGACTATTGGAGAAAAGCTGCAGAAATGCTTTAAACTACAAGCTTACAATAAAATGATAATTCAAAGGAAATTTTCAAAAGTGGTCTCATTGTTCATGTCGCTTATAGAAAAAGTTATATTTGCCCCTCTAGTATTCGAAAAGCTTTAAAAAATACAGTCTCAATGTCTGATAGATAGTGATAGCATTATTTTGCTACCTCCATCTTGTGTTCACGTAAATATTTTGAGGTTAAGGTGGTCCTACAACTAATGAACAAGAACAAATTCGAAGAGCACGAAAACGGGAATGTGCGAACATAATAGTATATGACACAAATAGTTACTTGCAAACATGAAGATTTTCTGTCAAATAGTGGCAATTAAACCATGCTCATACAACAACTACAAATTCGTCTTGAAAAGGAAGGAGTGGATGTGAAAGAAGCTGTAGGAGATGCTGATGCCTTAATTGTTGCCACTACTTTGGAAGAATCTAAATATAAACGAAAGGTGACAGCTCTTGTTACAGATAGTGATAGAACTATAGTGATAGATAGAAACTAGTGATAAACAATGCTAGTAGCTAGAACTCCAAATCAAGCAAACGTTATGCTTCTTGTATCGAACGTCGGATCAAAAATTGTAAAATTGTACTATATTGTAGGTATACACAGAAAGATTTTTAAGGATATGAAGAACCATATACTTTTCATCCATTTTATGACTGGATGCGATACAACATCTGCACTGTACAATAAAGGAAAGGAGTATCATATCTGAAAATTTTCAAATAAAGAAAACGCTGGAAATTTTTAATTTGGTTGAAACAGATTGTGATAAAAAAGCAGAAGCAGGAGAAAAATTCATGATAACACTTCACAAAAGCCAAAATTGGGTAACACTAAACGAATTACAGGTATACATGACAGCAGAGGTATAGCCAAAATTGCAATAACCACCACTTTTAAATTAGAAACTCTCCCTCCAACTTCAGCTGAGGCACGTCATCATTCACTTTGTGTTTATCATCAAATACAACAGTGGTTAAGAAATGTTCATCAACCTACAAAGTTACCTACTTTTCCAGATGAACTGTTATAAATTATACCTTGCAACAGTAAGAGTAACTGCAACTCGAGTAGCGGGTGTGATTGCAGGAGAGCAGAACTTAAATGCTCAAATATTTGTGGACAATACCGAGGGATGTGCAAAAACAAATTCGTAGATAGTATACTATTTGATGAAGAAAGCAGCCTAGTATTTCTGCTTTAATGACAAAAAAGATTTTTAAAAATATAAATATATATCTTCTAAAAGAAAAAAATAGTTCTTCTAGTCGTATAACCCTTCAACCACAACATCACTTTCTATTTTATTTCAAGGACGGGGATTATAAGAACTATATCCTACAAGTATTGTTATTGCTTTTTTTTTATGCATTATTAGTTTTTGCATTTTAACAATATGTAAATAGTTGAAAATTAAAATTTTCTAAGGAAAATATTTATTCAGAGATATTTTTTCTCATAGATGCGTATTACATGTTTATCTACATATCTATGTAATATGATATTGTATTCCAGTTTAAAAAAGGTCTTAAATGGAAAAGACTTGAGGAAAATGGTTATTGTGTCTGATTTGATCAGGGTGAATTACCGCACGCTTTATTATGAGACTCCCATTACGAGGTAGCTTTCCACTGAAACGCTCGTATATCTGCAACTATTTATCACACAAGCAATATTTATAAATATCTAAAAATCTGAAAAAGAGTTTATTAGTTTTATGCCAAATGTTTAAATCTTTTATTAATAATAGAAAAATACATGGTTTTTCGACTTTGACAGGCTTTTATTAATTTGTAAGTTAATGAATGATATCAAATTTATATTTAAATTAAAGCCCATTTATTTACCTTTCATTTGAGCTCAATGCGACTAGCCGTTCGTCAGTAACAGCTGCTCCAGCATTTCTCCAGCGCCCCAGCTTTCCAGCTCCTAAAAAACCAGGAAGCCGAAGGGGGAGAGTAGGGGACTTTTTGTGGGTTGCTCAGGGCATCAAATAGAGCCACTCTGCAAAATTTCAGCTCAATGGGAATTTATGCAAGGTTCAACTCTAGAATGACTGGACTAATAGTCATTAAGAAAAATCTGTAAATTTTTTTTATATCCCTACTGGTTGAAATTTTACAGCACCCTAAAGTTTATGGTTTTATCAAATTTGAGATTTCTGAAATTTTTGAAAAAAGAGGGATCGTGTCAGAGAAATAATTTTTTCTTAATAACTACTGATTATATCTTTATGCAATTTTTTTTGCAATTCAATAAAACTAGGAAAAATTCAACTATGAATAAAAAAAAATCGCATGTGGGTCGTTCAGGAAATATTTATTTTATGCATGAAAATTTTTGCAAGAACGTATATTACATTTCTAATAAATAAAATTAATGTGTTTTGGCTCCGTTGAAGTAAATATTTTCACTTTTGTCAATGTTTCTGAAGAATGTGATTTCTTAAATTTAAATTTGAAGCATGCGAATTTTGCTAAATCTAAATATGTTCAAAATGAAAAAAATTGAATATGTGTACTATCTGCATGAAGAGTAAAATTAATTGAATTTTACATCCTAATATTAAAAATTTGCATCAATAAATTTGTTTTTATGAATCTAAATGTTCATAATTGTCTATAAACATATCTGAACTGAAAAAGAGTAATAAAATATTGAAAAATCATTGTGAGAAATTTCAATTTTTTTAAGAGTTAGATTTGATGGTATTTTCCACTTCAGTTTTTTTTTTTTTTTTTTAATTTTATTTTTTTATTATTATTATTATTATTATTATTATTACTACTACTATTATATGAAAAGTTTAATTTCCTGAAATCTAAAATTTCCGCATGTTCCTGTGATCCTTGAAATCCATATATTCACAGTCATTATCATGCTTAACATATTTAGATTTAGTAGCATTCGCATGCTTTAAATTTAAATAAAAAAATAAGTTGTCTTTTTTTTTCAGAAAAATTTAAAAAGTCAAAAATGGTACTTCAACAAGGCCAAAACCAAAATAAATTATATTTTAGAAAGAATAATATATGTTCTTGCAATAATTGTCATATATGAAAAAAATAAATCACGAAGGACGCACATACGACTCTTTATTATTACAACCAATATGTTTTTTAGAAGAAAAATAGAATATGAACAATTTGATAATTGTTTGTGAAATTTTTATTAACGTAGATCAATAATATTTTTATTTAAATTTTTGATAGTGTTATTGCTAGTGTAAAAAAAAATTCAATTATAATAAGTAGTTATTGAGAAAAAAAATACTTCACTGAGATGTACCTCTTTTGAAAATTCCAGAAATCCCGAATTTGACAAAATCACAAATTTTTAAGTTCTGTAAAATGTCTACCAGTAGAAATATCAAAAAAATATTTGATTTTCTTCTTAATAACAACTAAAGAAAAGGGTCCACACCAAATTTCATAATTATCGGAGGGGTTGGATGTCATGACCTGGTCAAACTGACATGGAATGACTTTAAATTATAAATATTGTCAACTAAATCATGTTGATTTCACAAAAAAATATTCATAATAGATGCTGAAACCTATTAGCTATTCAACATTGTGTAAAGAAAGTTTTTTTTACAAAAGAATCTTAATAATTTAAGATTTTTAGTTTTCGTTTTTTTAATAAGATCAAGCATACAATACATATAATCATTATTTACGCTAACGTGATTTGTTCTCTAAACTATTTGTTTACTTTATTGGAATTGATTATTTTAGTAATTCAAAAAAAAAATGTTTAATGAACTAAAAACGTTTATCTTTGATGTTTAAATGCACGATTGAAAATTTTAAGATATTTCCTAAAATGTCAGAATGGTTTTTCTTAAAGATAATCGTTCCTAAAAACTTTTCCTTCTTAGCACAAAATAAATGAATGAATGAATGCATATATAAATATATAAGTATATAAATATAAACAAACAGGTTTTAAATGAAATGCTATTAATAAATTATATAAAAAAAACTATTACTCAAATAGTATTGTTGTCATTAAGTAAAAATTACAAACCACGTGCGGTATAAAATGCTTATTTTTCCGCACATTCAAAGTTCCATTAAGAATCAATCACAAAATAGGAAAGTAATTCATATTCAAAAGTTGTATTAGCATGCAATGGTACAATTCCAGCTCTTTAACGCATGCCTTCTAGCCTGTACTTTAAAATTAGCCCCTTTCAATTCGTAAACGGTTAAAAACGTTTTCATGAAAATCGCACACTTTCCAGAAAATATTAAATGATTATGACATTTTTTAGCAAGCTCAGCTCTCAGAAATGATGGTTTCCCACGAATTTCACTCATACCCCTGATGTCGACAGCATAAGTGTACAAGATATCACCTACTCTAAATGTGTTTAACAAAGACCTCAAACTTATATGAGCGGACAGCTTTATGCAAATTGTGGTAAGAAGAAGTAAATGAAAGGGGTCTACTGTGACTAAAACTAACAGTTCACTGATTTTATAATGACGATTGACGTACGTCAACAACTGCAATTTTTCACATTTTACAATGATCGGAAATTTGGAACTGAGAGCTAAACTCTACTAAGTACGCCGACCAAACGGTGTAGTGGTTAACGTGCTGGCTTCTAGACCGCGAGGTTGCGGATTCGAGTCCCGTGTTAGGCATGGGTGTTTGTAAATGTATGTTGGCTTGTCTAATGACGAAAGTTTCGGCGCATTATAGCCCTCGTGTTGCTGACGGCGCCAGATAATCTGAATACAACCAACCAATCTACTAAGTACATTGGTGCACTTTGTACCAAAACGATGTTTCTTTTTCTTTTTACTAATAAATATGCATCAAAGATTAAGTAAATAAATTTAAAGTGTGTTATGGCATTTCTAAAGATTATTTTATAAAATAATTTAACAATATATTTGATACTTTCCACTATTACACATTGTAACATTTAGTTTTATTTTCTCTTTGAATTATCTCAAGAAAATTGAATCTATCAAGAAAAACCTGAGAGAAGGCTAAAAAATATTTTATTTTTCTGAATGGAATTTTGTACTAATTAGTAACAATTAATAATAAAAATATATTTTCCATCTGCAGCAACTACAACTTTTTATCACGTAACGTTTTTATAATGATTAAATGAAAGAACAAAAACTTGTTGGACACCAAATATCTAAATACATTTATTCAGAGTAATGAAAAGAGTGTTATGATTTTAAAGTTCATAATTATTATAAATATATTTAAATGTCAATTACTATATAAGAAAAATATAAAAACATTAATAAAATATAAGAAATAACTTATGGGGACGTTACAGTCTTCGACGAAATTTAAAAGCAGTATTTACATCCAATTTCAATGTCCTATAAATTATTTAATTTTCAATATATATGCACATTTTTTGCACAGGATTTATTATTGAATATTTGTTAATATAGTAATTGTGTAAAAATAATCAAAAAATTGAATAATTTAATTTTATAAACATTTTTTGAACGATGAAATTTTTTAGATTTAAAAAATAGTCATTTGCCTAGGTACACTTTATAAAGAAAATAATCTATAAATATTTATTTAAAAAATACCAATGTTAAGTAAACATTTGGAATTTGCTGACCTAGTTTTTAAAGCAATAGTGCTTTTAAAATTTATTAAAAAAATTATTCATTTTGTATGCACTAAAAATAACTTTTTTTTCGACATAAAATCCATAATAATATATATATATATATATACATATTTATAGTAAATATTTTAAGTCTACAATATAAAACTCACTACTGTATAATATGTTACACAAAAATTAATATGAAATATGAAATAGATTTTTTTTAAAGTGTACCAAGGCAAATGACTATTTTTTAAATCTAAAAAAATTTCATCGTTCAAAAAATGTTTATAAAATTAAATTATTAAATTTTTTAATTATTTTTACACAATTACTATATTAACAAATATTCAACAATAAATCCTGTGCAAAAAATTTGCATATATATTGAAAATTAAATAATTTATAGGACATTGAAGTTGGATGTAAATACTGCTTTTAAATTTCGTTGAAGACTGTTACGTCCCCTTATGTTATCAAAATCGAGTGAATACTCCATGACGCCACACACGGAATGAAAAAGAATATATATTAAGCCGAAAAGTTTAAATTAAAACTTACACATGTAATAGAAAATGTATCTTTCTTGACACCAAACATACTATTTTTAAGAGTAATTGAAATATAATTTGGTGAAAAGTTGGTATGACAGCTGTCATTCCAATTCTATTACCATTGAGTTGTACTACGGGTATTGTAATCATACGGTCCTATTGAACTAAGTTTAGTTGGTTTTTGTAAAAGGCAAAAAATATTAGATTTTTTCGTCCGTAGAGAGTCTAGAAGACGTTTAGACCAAGCCCATATTAAAATTTAGAGTCAAGGTAAGCCCAGCCCACCTTTAAACCGAAGCACCCATTGTATTAGTCCGAGAGGCAACTGCAAATTTAGGCTCATCGTACATCATTCTGAATTTTGTACAGAATGTGGAGAAAAGTAAGTAGATTACGAATCCACAGGTCTGCCGTGGCAAAAATGGCCGAAACTAGACGAAAATTGACCTTGAACAAGTTGAATTAAATCCTATTGCCAAATATGCCATAACTTACCAGATAATGAGCATTATTTTTTATGTAATAACAAATCGTTCTTTAGTTTTCAATTAAGAAGGTTGTAGACGAGTCATATACCTGGCGACGGTCTACTTGCATCGATTAAAAGTGAGCCAAGTTGGCAATAAATATTGATGTCGCCAATTTGGCTCACTTTTAAAATGCGCAAGTTTTCCCAGCCAGAGATAAGAAATCGTCTGCGCCTTTCTTCATTAAAATATAAAAGCTGTGGGTTACCAGATGAAATTTTTTTTTTCACTTTTTGGTAAGTTATGACATATTTGGCAATCGGATTTAGTTCAACTCATTCGAATCTCTTACGACTCTTTTTCATTGAATTTTTATTTTTCTATAATTAAGAATTTATCATGTTTAAATTTTGGCGCAGCATAACCAACATTGACTCTTGTGCCGTAAAAAATCAATCAAACAACCATGTTTAAATCAATATTTTAGTGCAAGAGGGTTTCAACTTAAATTATGTGTACCTTAAAAGCTCAATATTTAAATAAGGATGTGTAATCCTAAAGTAATTTAACATGTATATAAATTTTAAAACATACCAATTGGAAAAGAACTCAAGTAAAAAAGGGGATTTGGGGGGGGGGGCTACAAAATGGGTAAGCACGGGCTTCACTGGCCTATTCTGTAATACCTACTATACTGTACTGACATACTATACTTACTAATACCTAATATACAAATACCTACCATATTGTACCTATCTGCACTGGGTTTAGAGGTGAAATTAGTGATTTAATCTATTATACTCAGAATGAATTTGGGGCCGACCAAACGGTATAGTGGTTAGCGTGCTAGCTTCTAGACCGCGAGGTTGCGGGTTCGAGTCCCGTGTTGACATGGGTGTTTGTAAATGTATGTTGGCTTGTCTAATGACGAATGTTTCGGCGCATTATAGCCCTCTTGTTGCTGACGGCGCCAGATAATCTGAATACAACCAACCAACCAGAATGAATTTGGCACTTCAACCACTTTGTTGAACATATAGAAGCATCCCATTGTCTGGAATTGTTATCGCAGTAGATAGAAGGTGATATAACAAACTGAGAAGGAACTGAATTGTGACTTTCTTATCTGAGTTTAATTGTTTTGTTTCGATAAAGTGATTTCAAATTCACTTGACAAAAAAAAAGTATTGACATTGCATATTTTCTGTAGTAGAACTACGTCCTTATATCAAAGTGTTAGAATGTGTAGAAATTAATTTCTTTTCTGGTGTGGCTGTATTTTTCAGAAAAAAAGAAAAAAGAAAGAAAATTAAAAAAAAATCAGTGAGTGAGTGTTTACAAAATTAGAAAAATTACATTAAAAGGGTAAGTGCTAAAATTGTTTAGATGTTTTTTTTTTTGGTTACATACAGACAGTTTTTAAGTAAAAGGGACAATCTTTCTTCCTTTAAATTGCTCCATTGTTTTATTTGTCAATATGTATTTACCTAAGCATGTTTAAAATTCGTTTATTCTGGAAAATGTGTGTCTGCGAATTTAAGACTATTTACGGTAATCTAGACTATCACTGTATTCTGGAATTTCCATTATTGTTGCTTCAGAAGCCAACATTGAGATTCAAAGTGTATTAGATATTTATTTGTATTGCGACTATTTTTACATTAATCTAATTAGCATAAACTTGAGTCTGTAAACTGTTTTGTGTGTGTTCATTATTGAGTAAAGTATAAATGCGTCAACTAAATTATGTTGATTTCGCGAAAAATATTTATGATATATGAAGAAAGCTATCACTTAGAAATGTTCAGAAACTTTAACTAACCAATATGATTTTTAGAATAGAATCTTAATAATTTAAATTTGTTCCCTTCATTTATATAATAAGATCATGCATACAGAACATATAATCGTTATTTACGCTATTTAATTTTTTTCTTTAAAATATTTATTTACTTTATTGAAATTGAATATTTTGGTATTTTAAACAAAAAAATGTTTTACGTCTTAAAAAATTTTATCACTGATTTTTAGGTACACGCCGATTGAACTTTTTAAGATATTTTCCAAAATGTCAGAATGGTTTAACTTAAAAAAATAATCGTACCCAAAAAGCACACAATCACTAAAAATTTGTATACCAAGCTGTAAGAAGTAAATAAACTTTCATAACCAATGCCGGGAGAGGATTAATATAATTTAATATAATTAATGAATATAGGTTTAAAATGCAATGCTATTAATAAATTACATAAAAAATACTATTACTTCAAAGAGTATTTTGTCATAAAGTAATAATGACAAACCACTCGCTGTATAAAATGCTTATTTTTCCACTCATTCATAGTTCCATGAAAAATCGATTACAAAATAGGAAAGTAATTCATTCAAAAGTTATATTAGCTATTAACATTGGCTATCCCCCCCCCCCCCCCTCCTTTTGTTAATAGCATTATTGGCGAATGCTAATATTCTCTTCAATAAATGCAGAATAAAATTAAATCGAGGTGGCACCACTTATGTATTCTGTAAAAAAGTGAAAATACTACTTTCACTTTTTTAAAGCAACCCAGTGGCACAGTAGTAGTGCATTGCACTGCCACGGGACAGGTCCACGGTACAATTTCGGTTCTTAAACGTATAAGAGCTTGTTATGATCTTTTCTCTCTCACTTTAAAATATTTACTTTCCTCGCAAGTGAGATTTTCTTTTGTTAGCACAGAAAGAATGGTTTTATAGGCAAATGAGAGAAAATGTCAAGTGCGAGATTTCATGTGTCAGTTATGTTAGTGAGTTCCTTCGCGTTAAACTTTAGCAATATCGAGAGAAATACATTGGTGAATATTTACCGGTGGTATTAACGCATAGGTACATAAAAATCTATATTTGCTGAAGAATTTGAAATTGATGTATTAATATCAGTAATTGTCCTGAACTTATCGAATTTAATTTTCATTCAATCAATTTTCCGTTCAATTTCAAAGTATTTCCAAACATATCTATGAATCTTCCACTACATTTACAATTATTTATTTCTTAGCTGCTTTCAAAAACTGTTTTGCATATCCAAAATATTTAAAATGTAGAATGATTACTTACAAATAAAATTGAAATGATTATTTACGATTAAAATTTTCTTTATAGTTTATTCATTATGATGTGTTGTTTAAAAAACAGTTATTTAAAACCAATATGCATTCTCCACAAAAGAAAAAGTGGCTTAGGTGCCATCCACTGATCTTTAACTGTAACTTCTAAACGAGCAGTTTAGGCTTTGGAAGTAGATAAAGTCAATTGATTTGCCACCATGCTGTGTCCCTCCTCATGCTATATAATAGGTTTCCTTTGGTTTTCAACTTGCACTAACTAGTTTTGGGGAGAGCTGATAATATACATAAGTGGTGCCACCTCGATTTAATTTTATTCTGCATTTATTGAAGAGAATATTAGCAAGGTGCGCCAACTTTAATAGATTTCTCCTTTTGCATCTCTATACCCCAGAAGTAAATGACATTATTTCCATATCTACTAATTATTCACAGTAGAAGAACTTATTTTTTTTACTACTTTCACTTTTTTAAGGAAACCCAGTGGCACAGTAGTAGTGCATTGCACTGCCACGCCACAGGTTCACGGTTCGATCCTTGGACTGAGAAAGATTGACTCAGCCTTTTATTCTTTAAGTGGGTCGATTGAATGAGATGCATGCTTGGGAACTGACACTGGGGGTTCCGTGGAAGACTGACCATCTGACCGGAACATTGCTGTATGGCACCCCGGGGCCCATGGTCAAGTAAGCAGGATTGGTCACAGCAGACCAAGCCCCCTCCCCTCCATGGGGATGTTACGCCAATGAGTTTAGTTTTTACTTTTTAAAACTTCGATTCCGGTTTTCAAAAGTGAGTACATTGGTGATTATGGTGATTATTAACATTGGTACATTGGTGATTATTAAACAAGCGAGTTATCTTTTGTAGCAATCAACTTTTCTGCAAAACATGATAGTGAGAACACACAACTATTTAAATAATTCTGATAACGTTATCACAAGTAAAAGTGCTAAACAATGGCAGTGATATAAACGAAGGAGATTTATTCTGATTATCAAGAATATTTCCTAAAAATTGCCTATGTTCCAAAGTTACACTGAAGTCACATCAAGAACTAAAAAACACAATTTTAATCTTAGTAAAACAAGTGCCATAATGCTGCGAAATATTGTTCTGATCCGTGTTTCTTTTTTCCCCTTTACTCGTGTATACCATGCATTTCAAATAAATAAGAATCATATTCTGACATTCGAACGTTAATCAGCCATGTGAATTTGTACGCCATTCAAATAAATGAGATACTCTAACGTTTATAGTTTCAGTCTGAATATTTATATTGATGATTTGATTCAGAAACATAAATTTCCTTTTCATACATAATCAGTTTCTTCCCTCTCAGCTACTATATATATATTATATATATATATTTTTTTAAGGATTGTAATCATTGTTCAGTCTTGCTGTTAGAATGATGGAAACGAGGGATCTTGAGAAATCAGACAAGCGTCTCGAAACGGAGGAGCCACAATCATGTACGCTGAAAGAGGACACTCCTTTGTTACCACCAAAGGATGGTCCTTTACCCCCTGAAAAGGACAGGCAGAAGTTTTACATAGTCATCTCTCTCATCTATGTCAACTTTTGGATGGCCGCTTCTTTCTCTCTGCAAGCGCCCTTTTTTCCACGTGAAGTAAGACTGTTTCTTTTTAAAACCTTTTAAACTAATTGGTCTATAACACATTAAAAAAGCACAAGTCCTTCAGCTGGAAGACTATAATAATGAAAAAAAAACTCCAGCTTGCAGGAAATGCCATGTCAAAGTTTTCAAGTCTCTATTGCATTGGATTGCTTTTACTCTCAAACTTCTATTCATTTTATGTCTAACGTTAGGTCTATAATTATAACACTTAACGTTATTTGGTTAGTTCTTCCACAAAATCTGCAAAATTTTGACCATTTTCAACGCAAAATTAATTAACGTAGGCTTACAGTGGAAAAAGGTACTAAAGGCTGATTTACACGGTGCCAGTACTTTGAGTGACAGCCGGCAAATTGATTGATCTGTCACTGTCAAGAGTTGATCGAAATCACAGCTTTACGTGCCAGCAGCTTGAACAGTACAGCTATTTGGCGAGCGATACGCCACCTGTAGGTGATCATGGTAAAGCGCAGGGCACTGGACGATGGGATCTGACACGCCAGTAAATAGAAAATGTTTGATCTGTTGGAGCCACCAGTCAAAGGATATCACGTGACAAACTGGCTTCAGTCGGAACTGGAATGATGCATCGTTTACACGGTACTAACGCTGTCGGCACATTTCAATTCCACTTGGAACGACGATTGTTAACGAGTAAATCAGCCTTAACTCCACTTATATTAGAAATCACTTTTTGGCATAGCTGGAAACAGAAAGAAATTACACATAGATTAGTAAAAGCTGCAACGTGATCACTGAAATAAATTTGGTGGATGAATGATACGCAAAGCTCATGTTAAATTAGCATTTTAGAAGGGGATTTGTTCTCTTGAAAACTTTGATGTTTTGGAGCTAGCACCTTTTCATTCTAAACCGACGATAATTCCGAATTATAACAGTTTTCTTCCAAACGAACTAATTGACTTTTTCCAACTGTTAAATCTCCAGAAGTATTTTTGTATTCCAGTTTGAGAGCATGCTGATTGATATCACTGCACCAAAAGCAGTCTACGACACTTCCCAGTAAAGGAAATTCAAACTTATTATTTTAATATGAGTTATTTTAGGATATACGTGATGTATTTAAATGACTATCCACTGTTTTCACAAAATTGATCTCCCCCCCCCCTAAAAAAAGGGGGGGGGGGCTAAATATACCTGAGAGCAATTTCTAACTCTACTGCAATACTTATAGTACCTTAGGACATGAGATGAACCGTATTGAATAAAATTGAATAAAAAATGGCAAAAACATTTGTTTAGTTAAGAGTTTAACAAGTATTCCATGCTCTTTTAAAAATTTTAAATAAGTAATGTGCAGTTATTATTTAATTAAGTTTATAAGGTTACTTTAAAAATGAAATTTTAAAATGTTTACTATTTAAAAATACAACTTAGTAATCATAATATTAAATTATAAAAAGGGTTTATTTGGGTTTTGATTCTTTTCTGAAAAGAGAGACTGGGTGAATTCGAGAAAAAATTTCCCTCAACTGATTAAATAGTAATATCTGTATATTATAAATATTATAAAAATTTTAGATAAGTAATGAGCAGTTATTATTTAATTAAGTTTATAAGGTTACTTTAAAAATGAAATTTTAAAATGTTTACTATTTAAAAATACAACTTAGTAATCATAATATTAAATTATAAAAAGGGTTTATTTGGGTTTTGATCCTTTTCTGAAAAGAGAGACTGGGTGAATTCGAGAAAAAATTTCCCTCAACTGATTAAATAGTAATATCTGTATATTATAAATATTATAAAAATTTTAGATAAGTAATGAGCAGTTATTATTTAATTAAGTTTATAAGGTTACTTTAAAAATGAAATTTTAAAATGTTTACTATTTAAAAATACAACTTAGTAATCATAATATTAAATTATAAAAAGGGTTTATTTGGGTTTTGATCCTTTTCTGAAAAGAGAGACTGGGTGAATTCGAGAAAAAATTTCCCTCAACTGATTAAATATTAATATCTTAGTAGAAGAGAAATTTCAATGCATAAATGAACGACTATATGCAAATGAATGTTGGTGACTTACTAATACTATGTAGCTTATCTATACTTGTGGGATATAGCATAGTTGACTCCATAACTTATAACTGTCCAAATCAATTAGGCCATCCATCCAAAAACGTAATGTTCTGTTGTAGAGGTTACCAGTAAATCTTCTTGAAACATTTATTCATTATTATAATGTAAAAACAATAAGGTTAGTAACTATCCATCAAAGATATGTATTACATATATTTTCATTACATTCAGGGTTGGATTTATTTTATTTATAGTGCTAGTGCTCTGTGGCACTCAGCTAATTGTAAATACGATACTAAAGTTTAAATATGTACTTTTTAAAGTAATTGGTGCATCATTCTGAGGAAAACAATTATTTCTAAATTTGTATGGACAAAATAGAGCGCTACACACCAGACCAATGCACGGTATGATTCAATACAAATATATAGAGCTAGATTGCTTCCCTTGATGATTTACTTTCTCGCAGTATACAACTATTGCAACCTGTTCTATATCAATGAATTTTTTAACTATTTTTTCCTCTAAATTCTGCTCCGTGTTCATTAAAAATCTCAGTCAAAAAGTGTTCTCCATAGAGTCATTTTAATAACAGTAAATTGGCACAAGCATAATTAATTTTTATAATTTCCTGGAATATAAATATATAAGAAGCATTTTTTTTTATTGTAAAATGGAATTTTACCCAAGAATAATTCTTTATTTTTATTTCTAGGCTCAAAATAAAGGTGCCACACCTACACAGTACGGTTTTGTGTTCAGCGTATTTGAATTGGTGGTCATTTTCATGTCTCCAGTATATGGGAAACTAGTAAGTAATCCACTTATGCTCCAAAAGTATTCATACACAAATTTGTGTTTTAAAGCTAGATTTCAAAATATTTATAGCGAAAAATATTTTCTGAATGCAAGAACTAGACAACCAAATTTTGCAAACGTTTGCAAACATAAACCGCCAAAAGACAATGTCATTTGAAAATGCGCCCAAACCCGTTTTCAACATTTCATTCATTCATTATCCTAAATTTACAAGTATATCCACTAAGCTCAAAGATAAAGAAAGAAGATTTGTCCTTACGTCTGCTTGAAACCAGAATTCGAATGAGTCTCACTTTTTTTTGTTGCTGTTTTTTTGTTTTTTTCGTTGACCAACATTTTGTATTAGGTTTTCGAAATCACCAACTATACTTTCTGGATGTGGAACTATGTGTGATTTTCTAGCTTTTTCAACTTTTACTTATTCGTTTGGGTTGATTGGTTTCTTATATTAATTTTTAATCCTTGTTAGAACACAAAAAGTATGAGCAATGTCATCTTCTAGTGTATTTAATTGCAAATAATATTAACAAAAGTCTTCTGAAAATTGAAGACGTAAGATCGGCACGAGCATTCGGTCACAATGGGGCAACTTTACCGAGGAATGAAAAAGCGGAATCCTACTCTTTTTGAACTTTCACATAGAACTCTGATATAACTCTCTCTAAATGTTTTAGACCCTTATGATGGCTGTGGGGGCTAGAGCTCTGACCTCACATGGGAAAGGTGTTGGGTTCGAATCCCGGGTCAGACATGGATGAACGTTGTGGCTCAAAATCCACACTAAGCTGTAGGCCTGATTAGCCATCATTATGCATAAAAATTGGTCATTGAACTTACAAACCAACCAACTAAATGGTTTAGACATTGCTTTGTAAAATGTTTTAGATATTTTGAGTGAGTTACGATGTTATTATTCTATAAAAACGAATTTATATTGTTATTAAAAAATCGTTTCCTTTTTAAATGTAATAGTATTCCCCTGTCTTTAAATACATGTTGAATAAATTGTTTCAACATAGTAAACTTTTTACAAATATGTTTTGCTGCTAATAAGCCTTATTTGCGACTGGTAAAGAACTGTCGTAATAGTAAGATATATTTATAAAAGTAATAACACTTGTTTTTGTTTAATCCCTTTAATTATCTTCGATTTTGTGTTTGTGACAGACAAATATTTGGAGGGTTGATTAACCAACTTTCCGTCATTCAATCGAGCTAAAAGTTGGCAGATAGACTTGTTGTTGATGTCAATAAGAATGTCCTCTGTAGCAAAATAGAACTGTTCAAATAAAGTTCGACATGAAAATAAATAGACTTACATTATCGGATTATTTTGCTGTCTTTAATAAAGAATGTTACACGCAACATAACAAATACAGAGCCTAGAATAGAAACAAACTACCATACAGTGGCTTATATACAGTAAAAATTATTTACATAAAGACGAATTCATGACGTGGTGGGAAAAACAAACTAAATCTAGTGGCTTCCCCACCTTACGACACGTTCTTCTTCTTATCAAGGACTATAAGGCATCTCTGCTTCTTTCAAGCATCATGTACTAACCCCATATCCAGTACAGGTAGGTATAGTGGGCAGTGCTGCACAGGATGTAAGCACACATTCGCTCGTGAGAGGGAGTGCGTAAGTCTTCCTATAACCACCGAAGAGTTCATTTCTACCTCGTTCGGTAGCTACCCGGTAGATGGCAGCACTACCAACCGTATTTCACTCCCAGAGGTATTGATTTGTATGAGAACTTGGAGGACTTTGCGACCACGACTGATTTAACGTGCCTCAGCAACACCTCAGTCACCATTAGCGAACACGGCGGTCTTTAGTCGGTTCCAGGCCCGAACTCGCAACCTTCTGGTTGCGAGAACGATACTCTCCCGACTGCTTTTTTTTTTTTTCTGGCGGCCCTTTACGACACGTTTGATTTACAACAGTTTTTTTTTTTTTTTTTTCAACTGATCAAATTTTTGGGCTTGCAACTTAAAGCCCGCTTTTACACACGATATTTACTATATTACAGATTCAGAGGATTAATTAACTGACTTGTCGTCATCCAGTCGAGATAAAAATTGGTAGATAAACACACTGCGGATGACTATGTATGCAATTCAGTTTTGTGGGGGGAAAAATTTAGTTAACGGTTTGGAATGGATGTTTCCTTCGTAGTTGTCCAACACTTTGAAAACTCGACTTGAGCTCAATAATTTGCAAATAAAAATTTGCAACGCATATAAAGGATTTATAAAAGAAACTTTGTTTTTATGAGTTAAATTATTTTCTATGGAACTATCGATATACTTTTCTGTACTAGATTCCAAGAGTGACGCCCAAGTTCCTGATTACATCTGGTGTTCTAATAGGAGGACTCGCTTGCTGTGCTTTTGGGTAATTGTCCTCTTACATGGAAGACAACACTATTATTCTAAGTATGAATCGATAAGTGCTAAAAGGAGTACTTTTTTACTTCCAGACTCTGAGGTAGCACAGCAGTATTGGCCAATGTCTGAAACTGGTGTTTTGAAAGATTGACCAAACCTGGTCAAAACTCGTGCAGAGTTCCAAAATACACAATTTAAAAAAAAAACTTGTCAAAAATATCACAAAATATATTTTTTGCCGAAGGTCCTTTCGTTTAAATAAAAGAAATAATTTTAAAATTGTGCATCAGCATATCAAAACTTTCGGTATATTTTATCCAGTATTGGGCGAGATTGACTAAATCTAAAACAACTATAATCTATAACAAATCTATAACAGCGGCTCATTTACAACGGTCCACATCAGGATTAGTTAATGTCGAACGATATTGGCTAGCGTTGTTGTACTACTGGGGCTAGAAAAGTCCTTTTGCAGTTATTGTTTTAGAATACTTTGGATTCCATTGATATTTCTGTACACCAGATTGTTATTTGAGAAATTTCTATAAAGTAATTATAATGCTTTGTTTAAAAAAAAAACTAATGACTATTTTCAAAACAGTTAAGTTTTTGGACATAGGATCTACTTCCCTTTTTTAAGCGCTGCAGATGATAGTTTACTTTTTCATCAAATGTGTTTGAAAGTGTTTCATGCTGCACAGATGTAGAAAGTAGAATTGATATTTATAAAATGTATTATTAGATCTGAATATAAAATTTAGCACCTCGCCTCCACTACTTACCACCAGTTAATAGAAAACGGTAATAATATTTTCACGTAACCTTGAAGGAAATTGTTATGCACACAATTAAAAATTTATCGCAACATTTATAATTGGTACTAGCCTACCTTTTAAATTATTCTTAAAATATGATTACACTAAATCCCTTAGTTTTTAACTCCTCCCTATTTACTAAAAACATGGTTCAATGTAACTCACAGTAAGAATTCGGGTTTGTAATCGTGAGATAGCTTGAAATGTTTGATTTTCTAGTTGGATTTTTTTTGACAAAATTGGAAACGAGTTTTCAAAATTCAATGCCTATTCTATATTAAAATTATACACATCCTGAATGAAACTTTTGGTGTCTGAGATAGTCTGATATTAAAGGATGACTTAGCGTTACAACTAAGGTTTGATAACTAACGTGTAACTTTTTTAAATAATAGTTTGAACTTAATGCTGATTGTTATGGATAAAGCAAGTATATTAAATAGGTTAACTTTATTGAACCAATTAATTTCAAAAATAACGAGCCACCCCTATCAAAATTGAGTTTTCAGTGGTAATCGAATCTACTGTCTGTCTATCATCAGAAGAGCTCCCGCCAGATAGTCTGATTGATGTTAGTCGTAATAGAAACAAGACTCGTCGATTTAGAATAGGTGTGATCCATGCAGAAAATTGAAGTCCAAAGCCTATAAAGTAGATGTTTTTCGCCTGAGCCCCCTCCACCTTGGAAAATGGACCGCCTTTGTTTACACGACAGCAAAACGCTAGACGAGATGGCTGAAGCTATTCTTGTTATATGCAGAAAATAAATAGGGTAGACGCATAAATCAGAATAGGGACCAAATTTTACAATTCACTTTACATGACTTTATAGTTTCTGAAATTCCTACAGAACAATTCTGGATTACCCATATTTTCTCTCGGCTCTCTATGGAATTTCGGAAGTAACTTATTAAGCTTGATTGAAATACGAATTCAAAACAATAAATATGATGCTACTTATTTAAGTGTTATTCTTACTTCCCAAAAATAAAAAATAAACAACATTATTCATATATAAAAAAAAAAATTAAAAAAAAAAAAAAAAAAAAACATTTTAATTAACACTTAAAATATTTTAGTTAGAAATGTAAAAAAAAAAAAAATTTAAATAAAAATTTTGAATTTTTTTCAATATCATGACAATGTTTGAAGAGACTATCTCCTATTTCCTTGAGTAAAAATGTAATTAATTCATAACGTTCTATTAAAATATTAATAAAGTAGCGTAGAGTTCTCCTGTGATTTGAAGCACATGAATATTTCATAATTTTATTTGTCTACAGGAGTCTTGATTTCGTTCCCGCAGGAACATGGTATATCTCTTTGGCTTTCATTGTGCGAATATTCGAAGGTTTTGGTGCTGCATCTTTGATGACTGCTTCGTTTACAATTATAGCAGCCACGTTTCCAGATTCAGTAGCAACAAGTTTTGTAAGTTTCCAAATTCTCCCTCTTCTATAAAAGTTTTCAGAAAACTATTCATAATAGATAAACTCTAATCATAAAATATAAAATCGATGGTTCATTATATTACATAAGTTTACTCCATTTGTCCAATTTCTCTTAATAACATTAAAATTATTTCTAGTATGTTATTTTTTTTTAGTCATTGATGGAAACTGCTTTTGGGCTTGGATTAATAGTTGGTCCAACCATCGGTGGAGCTCTATATCAGGTACTTTTTCTTACATTCGTAAAACCCTTATCTAATATAAGTTATAAAAATACAGCAACGCCCACCTATCCGTTTCCTGAGAACCAGGATATCGTAAAAATGCAATAAAAATAATCGATTTTAAAATGGGTTAAAAATTAGCAAAAAAAACCCCTAATCTCTTTGGCAAATATAGCCTCTTTTAAGTAAGTTCTGAATTCACATCAACCCTAGCTGACCAAACATTCGTCTAATACCATTATACATGTAATATACTTAATTTAGCACTTCCCTTTTCGTTTTTGCATTTTCTAGCATTTTCCGAAATTTGCGCATTGAATCTGATTGGGTCTGCCTTAAACCGGCTCAGACTGGTTCTTTGGAGCATCACCAATCTATAAAACCCCCATATTTCTGTTAGGCTACACCCTTTTTGAAATAATTTAACTCTTTGCTCTAGCCAAGGGTCACCCCCCCCCCCCTTTCCCTTTGCACCTGCCCTCCTCGTCTCTAGAAATAAACTCTTGTTATTCGACCACGACTTTACTTATTAAGACGGTCAACACCACTGCACCGTTATATACATTTGCTCGAGTATTTCCAATTCTATATATTAACGTACAGATTTTTCATATTTAGTATGTAAAGTTTTACAGTAGAAATGTTTTCTGAAATAAATCTATAATATTTGGATCTCTAAGTAGAATACAGAAATATTCATGATCATTGATATACTATTTCTTGAGTTAATCACAACCTGTTTTCTGATCTCACTATATAAAATATTCTGCAACTATACATTTACAGAGTGGCCAGCAAAAAAGAAACCCTAGATCGTTTTCAAAACATAAGTTTCGAATCGAATACAGTCATATATTGCACTCCTGAAATTTTTTTTTTAAATATTTCAATTTGTTGACTCATTGTATCGTAATTAGTTTAATTTCCATTCTTAAATTCTTTTTAAGTGAAAAAAAAGAAGAAATTATTCTCATTTTTTAAAGAAATTCTTTCTACTAGTTTAATTTTATTTACACATTTATGCTGTAAATATAAAAGTTAATTTATCTAATAATTAAACCATTTTAATGAGCCCAACTTTGGAATCGATAATTCGGAATAATTACGTTTAACGATCTGAACGTGTTACTCTGGCCACCTTGTACAAGTTAAAAACAAAAATTGTATCTCAATTTCTCTAGAGAAACTAGACATCTACATTCATTCACTTTTATACAGTGATATATTGCTCTCCTGAATAGAAATAATTTAAATATTTCAATTTGTTGACTCATTGTATCGTAATTAGTTTAATTTCCATTGTTAAATTCTTTTTAAGCGAAAAAAAAGAAGAAATTATTCATTTTTTAAAGTAATTCTTTCTACTAGTTTAATTTTATTTACACATTTATGCTGTAAATATAAAAGTTAATTTATCTAATAATTAAACCATTTTAATGAGCCCAACTTTGGAATCGATAATTCGGAATAATTACGTTTAACGATCTGAACGTGTTACTCTGGCCACCTTGTACAAGTTAAAAACAAAAATTGTATCTCAATTTCTCTAGAGAAACTAGACATCTACATTCATTCACTTTTATACAGTGATATATTGCTCTCCTGAATAGAAATAATTTAAATATTTCAATTTGTTGACTCATTGTATCGTAATTAGTTTAATTTCCATTGTTAAATTCTTTTTAAGCGAAAAAAAAGAAGAAATTATTCATTTTTTAAAGTAATTCTTTCTACTAGTTTAATTTTATTTACACATTTATGCTGTAAATATAAAAGTTAATTTATCTAATAATTAAACCATTTTAATGAGCCCAACTTTGGAATCGATAATTCGGAATAATTACGTTTAACGATCTGAACGTGTTACTCTGGCCACCTTGTACAAGTTAAAAACAAAAATTGTATCTCAATTTCTCTAGAGAAACTAGACATCTACATTCATTCACTTTTATACAGTGATATATTGCTCTCCTGAATAGAAATAATTTAAATATTTCAATTTGTTGACTCATTGTATCGTAATTAGTTTAATTTCCATTGTTAAATTCTTTTTAAGCGAAAAAAAAGAAGAAATTATTCATTTTTTAAAGTAATTCTTTCTACTAGTTTAATTTTATTTACACATTTATGCTGTAAATATAAAAGTTAATTTATCTAATAATTAAACCATTTTAATGAGCCCAACTTTGGAATCGATAATTCGGAATAATTACGTTTAACGATCTGAACGTGTTACTCTGGCCACCTTGTACAAGTTAAAAACAAAAATTGTATCTCAATTTCTCTAGAGAAACTAGACATCTACATTCATTCACTTTTATACAGTGATATATTGCTCTCCTGAATAGAAATAATTTAAATATTTCAATTTGTTGACTCATTGTATCGTAATTAGTTTAATTTCCATTGTTAAATTCTTTTTAAGCGAAAAAAAAGAAGAAATTATTCATTTTTTAAAGTAATTCTTTCTACTAGTTTAATTTTATTTACACATTTATGCTGTAAATATAAAAGTTAATTTATCTAATAATTAAACCATTTTAATGAGCCCAACTTTGGAATCGATAATTCGGAATAATTACGTTTAACGATCTGAACGTGTTGCTCTGGCCACCTTGTACAAGTTAAAAACAAAAATTGTATCTCAATTTCTCTAGAGAAACTAGACATCTACATTCATTCACTTTTATACAGTGATATATTGCTCTCCTGAATAGAAATAATTTAAATATTTCAATTTGTTGACTCATTGTATCGTAATTAGTTTAATTTCCATTGTTAAATTCTTTTTAAGCGAAAAAAAAGAAGAAATTATTCATTTTTTAAAGTAATTCTTTCTACTAGTTTAATTTTATTTACACATTTATGCTGTAAATATAAAAGTTAATTTATCTAATAATTAAACCATTTTAATGAGCCCAACTTTGGAATCGATAATTCGGAATAATTACGTTTAACGATCTGAACGTGTTACTCTGGCCACCTTGTACAAGTTAAAAACAAAAATTGTATCTCAATTTCTCTAGAGAAACTAGACATCTACATTCATTCACTTTTATACAGTGATATATTGCACTCCTGAAAAGAAATAATTTAAATATTTCAATTTGGTTGACTCATTGTATCGTAATTAGTTTAATTTCCATTGTTAAATTCTTTTTAAGCGAAAAAAAAATTATTCTTTTTTTTAAAGTAATTCTTTCTACTAGTTTAATTTTATTTACACATTTACTCTGCAATTATAAAAGTTTATTTATATAATTATTAAACCAATTGTTAAAGCATACTGATTGAATACTGATATTTCCACTATTTCAACAGGCAGGTGGTTTTGTGCTTCCTTTTACCGTTACAGGAGTCTTGCTTCTACTTGGATGTATAGTTTTAATCTTTTTACTGCCAAATACGGGTAACGTTGTGCATTTATTATTCTGTTTTGCCTTCTCGTTTTATAACTCATTGTTTTCCTTTAATAATGATGAACAAGTGGGCTTGTGTGCGGCCATTTAAGATTGCTTAAGGGAATTGCTTTTTTTGGCAGTTCATCAGAGTTAAATATTATATTATAGTGCTAAGAGATATAAGATTACTCACGTTTCCTTATTGTGCTTAAATTGTGAAATTCTCTCTTCTATAACGCTGCCATCTACTGCAAACTATCAAAACTTCCCAAAATTTGTGGACTATTTGACGTACATATATGTTACTTCAGGCACAGAGGAGGCGGGGATTTGTCGAACGTGATAGTCCGTGACAGGGAGGGGGAGGGGATATTAATCGCTTTCGTGACGAAGCAATTTCGCTTTTACTGGACTTATTTAATAAGAAAAATTACATTTAAAGTTTAAAAAATAGTTTTTGTATATTGTTGTCTTTGTTAATGCTATTTGATTGGAATTGTAGAAGCTGAAAGACCCAGTGGATCTCGAAATTTATTTGGATTTTTACTTGATGGCGGTATTGCGTCCTACACTTTCTCTATTATAACAGTAATGATGTACATTGGTTTTAACTCTGCTACTCTGGAACCACATCTACGGCAGGTAAACAAGACATATAAATTATACTAATACTTACATTAAAAATTATAAGTTATATTTGTTTCTTTAATTATTTTGGGGACTATGTTAAAAATCTCTTTTTTTTTAAATTTCTTAATATTCATTTAAGATAAACTCATAAAGGATTTTTCAATCGTATCGGAGAACATCAAGATTGCAAGCTAATTCCATCGCTGTCGTAATAGACTTTTCTGCTGATATTCTGCAAATATTCTCCACTGTACAACTTTCGTAAACTTTTTGAAACTTGATATATCTAAATACATGAAAAATTTCAGGAGAAAAATTCTAGTAATACTAAAAAGTTAATATTCAAATATTTCGCAAGAATAAAAATCGATAGTTTTTTGTTAAGACATATTTTAAAGATGAAATAACGCCAAGTTGAGGTTCGTAAAAATGTCTATTCGAATATATCTATTTCTAAAAAAAAAATATAATTTTTCTGCAAGTTTTTTCTTTATTTGTAAGCATTTTAATGAAATAAATATATTTTTGAAGTATTTGGATGCAACTCAAAATTATTAGGGGAGACCTGTGTACCTAGAGCCTTCTTTTTTCAATGCACAAAATATGAGCCATTGAACCGTTTCAAAATGTGAAACTGATAGGCATACATCTTTATAATAATTACTTCCCATTG
Organism: Linyphia triangularis; assembly: GCA_963978545.1. NCBI lineage: Eukaryota > Metazoa > Arthropoda > Arachnida > Araneae > Linyphiidae > Linyphia > Linyphia triangularis. The sequence continues at coordinate 98,855,123 of OZ021721.1, forward strand.
GGATTAATATAAATACTTAAAATAATAGATTCTGTAGAATAGGTTTTTTAAGAAATTTCACAAATGGCCCTAGGTACAAGACCTCGTTGTACCTAGGGCCAGTAGCTGATGTATCTTAATCCATTCTCTTTAAGTGAGGTTTCAGTTCATAATGAATACAAACAAACGTACACATACGAATTTTATAACAGAAACAATATCAAGTAATTATCAGTCATTGGTTTATCATATAATAACTATAATAAATTGCAATGTGTCAAATTTTATTAGTGAATTAGAAGTATTTTCATGACTTGAAAAACTGATTCCAAAAATTGAGCTACATGCATTATCGCTTTATAGCACCAACAGATTTTGGTTTTGACAATTTGAACACAATAAGCAACTATGTGGCCCTAAGTACACGACTTGGTAATTTCATATAAATGTCTTCTGCTGAAAATGGACATGGAGAAAGGACTTATTTAAACATTTCATTTAGTACTTAATATTACAAACAAAATTATTTATTAGAATTCAAAGAAAAGTATTTGACTAAACTTTGTAAAACAATAAAAGACATGTGCTGAAAATGTTACTGCAGACCATATGAAAACGTTTTCCACTTATAACTTGTCACAGATTTTTCCTCTAAGATTTTAAATTGGCTTCCAAATTAGCAATTGGGTGTTGCCACTTACCCAAGCGAGTAAAAAAAACTTAAAATTAAACATTATTCAATAAAAGTGGGGTGGCCCTAGGTACACAAGTCTCCCCTATATAATAACAATTTGATAGTATTATTGTATTTTATTTTTTCTAGTTTAATCTGCAACCCGTTGTTCTTGGAGTCATTTTCGTCATAACTGGAGGAATTTACGCCATCACTACACCTCTATGGGGGAAGATCTGTGATAAAGGGGTAAGTATTTTTTGAGCAAAGAAAACTTAATTAAAAGTAAAATATATCGTTATTACTATATACGTAAAAGAGAAAAAAATTAAAATCTCCAAATCTCTTCCATGGTTAAAATTATGATAAATTTCCTTGTACATGATTTTAGTTGACAATATTATTTTAGATTCCAATAATTTATTTGAAACGAGTTTAAGGGGCAAGCCATCGTGAAAGAACAGTATGTTAGAGTATTTCATGAAATTATCTATAGATTAAATTTCTGGTACACCCGATGGTAAAGTTTCTCTGATACTTCTATATTATTCCCTGAGCAATGGAGTCCCGATCGAGTTGTATAACATTATGAATAACTACGCATAATAAACCATCCTTAATGCATACTTTTCAGTATGGTGGACATTAGTTAGTTGATCAAAAAGAATGGTTTGTTAAACATACCCATGGAGCTCAACAGTATTTGCCAATGTTGGAAACAGAAGGCTCTGGAATTTGGCCAGTCCTTCAAAAACATCACACACCATATTTTTTCCCTCAGTCCTTGTTTAAAAATATTTCAATTTTAAAGCTGTGCATCAACATTTCAAAACTTCCAGTACATTTTACCCAGCATTGAGCGCAATTGGCGGTTTACAACGGTCCACGTCGGGATTTTCTGATGTCCTCTATGAGGGATGTCGAGCGATGTTGGCCAGCATTGTTAAGCTGCTGTTGTAATTATGTATCGTTATATATCTCAATTGGGACTCCATTGCCCAACTATTTGTGTCCACTCTATATAAAGAATTATAGTACTAGCCTAAAAGTTTAAGTGGAGTCACGGTGACGTTGATGCAAGTGATGCGGTGACGTTGATGGCGTTGTTGACCAGGGCCGTAGACAGGGGGCCTCCGGGACCCCCCCCCCCCAAATTGTGTGAAATCTTGTTTTACCACATCCCCTTCTTTTTTTTTGTGTAACTTGTTATATGTATTTTATCAAATCTTCGACCATAACCCCCCTCCCCCCACGAAAAAAAATCCTGGCTACCGACTTGGTGTTGACCCTGTAGTATGCAAGAATGATATATTGGAAAAATGGATGCGCACCTCCGCGTTACTTTATTGTTGCAGGTTAAACGGAGTAGAATTAGTTTATAATTAATCTCAGATTCATCTTTCTTTTAGGTTAATCCATTGTATGTTAACATTGGAGGCTCCATTCTGACAATTCTTGGACTTCTCGTCATGGGGCCAGTTCCGTTTCTACCCCTTCGTCCGTAAGTATATCTTAACTATCCGTAATAACAAATCTAAACAGAGTTTTTTCAACCTATTGTCGAATTAGTAAGTATGGTAAAGGATCTTTAGGTAAATAGTTCTTTATTGAAGTATTCGGTCCGAGTGAAAGCACACAAAGTAAAATATATAAAACAAAATTGAGGCCACGTAAAATCAAAACTAATTCCAGAATTCTGCCAACAACTTCTGTTTTTACTGCTGATGCTTAAAAGAGCGTCAATCTACACTAACCATTACTTCACATCATTCAGGCATAAATTTTTACCCATTTGTTATTTTTTTCCTGAAATTTCTGCTATTCATTTGTACTGATATTACATTTCAAAAAATATTAAATTTGGGTCTTCCTCTTTCATCCTTAACCGTTTGCGGCCTTTAATAAATTTATTCTCGATGCTGCTCAGAATTAATTTTCTTTCAGCAAACGCTAGTAACATAATACAAGATTATTATTATTATTGTTGTTGTTGTACTATTATTACTATTATTACGATTATTACTATTATTACTATTATTACCATTAAACAAAGTTTAAATTATCTTGGGTTTTTATTTATTTTATTATTATTTTTTTTTTAGCTATTTGATTATATTTTTTAGGTATTTAAAGCAATTTGGTATTTTTCTAGTTTGTTAACCATTTGATTATTATTTTAATTTTTCAAGTATTAAACTATGTGAGACATGCCGCGTTCATGCTTCATTCTGTTTTGCGTTTCTTAAATAAAATATGTCTTAAATTAGCCTACTACTTAAAAAAGTTAGAAGGATGTTCGTATTTTTAAGTCTTTTGTTATAAAATTACTTTTCCGAAAGATATTTATTAAAAAACTTAATGCATATTTTAGATGCTAGAATCGCTTTCAAAAAAGTAGAAAATTGGATTCATGCTATTTTTGGCTGCTTGTTTAGGCAATTGAAAGCTTGTAATTATAACTGAGGATGATTTTTTTAGCTAAATATTTATCCACAGATCCTTGGGATTAGTAATTGGAAGCCTTGTGGTGACTGGTTTTGGTTTGTCAGCGAAACTAGTATCCTCTTTCGTCGGAGCTCTCAAAGACACTATGTAAGTACATTTCAATAGTAAGTTTCCTCTCCCGATTCTTTTATATTAATCTAAAAGGGAATGGGTTATTCATAATAATGCTATTTTTATACAATCCGTCACTCAATCTTAATTAATCATTTTAATATTTCAGTCGTAGAGGTTTTCCTGACAGCCTTGCTACATATGGAATGGTTTCCGCTCTTTTTTCAACTGCTTCTTCCACAGGGTAAGAACAAGAATATTTTTCCAGCTACGCTATACTGTAATGAGAAGCTTGTATGACAGAGTCTCTGCCTGAATGTGTTAAATGTTCTAAATACTGATGAGCTACAGATAATGTGCGGCTTAGCGTGATTCTAAACTAGACTCACTAATTTAAAGATTTTCAAGGGAAAGAGAGAATATCGTCTCTTTTCCTAAATAAAAAAAAGAGGCATTTTTAACCCACTGACGATCATGTTAATGGGCGAAATTCCCCAGTTGTTTTCCCTGCAATAATTTTTAAATTATATTTCTAATTCAAATAAATATTTTTTTTTTAATTATGTTTTATTTATTTTGTTTTAGATAGGTTATAGACTATCATCCTACTAAAAATATCTAAAAAATATTTTATTTTAAATTTTATTCATAAATTTAAAAATGTTGTGTATTGCTGGAAAAACTGGGAATTCTGTTATGTATATATACGTGCGTGACCGTCAATGGGCTTAAAGAATTTGGAAAATGAGATAAAATAAAATGTAACATTCTTCTTATTAGTTAAATGAAAAAATACATATGTTTTCAATCAGTGAATCCAAAATTATGTTCATGTTTATTGGTTACCACGATCAAAATATTTTCACTTTTTTCTTACAAAAAAGGACTCTCTTGAAAAGCGAGAGTACAAAACGCCGGCTTACGCCGGAATCAACAGTGTGCCAAGTTACGTGATCAGATTACGATTTCATTACAACATTTAGCATGAAACTATGCAGATAAGAGATATCAACCACTGTTTATACAGTATCTTCTTATTCGAGATTAATAATTTGAAGTTGGAAGAACTCATTACACAGAGGCCAAATGCTCAACCAACGTGGGCTTTGTAGTAACTGTCTTCAAAGTGAGATAAAACATTGGCAATTGTAATAATTTCACGTTGATTACGGGTTACCTGTGAGTTTTACGATGTTTTTCTTTTTTTCTTTTTTGCCCATTTCAGGTGCAAATGGGATGCATTTCCCGAAAAATCTCATCTAAAGTGTCCCTTTCTTGACATTAGAACTACTATAAGAAATCTAATTCCTTAATTAATGATGTTCCAGCCCAGTTTAGGTCATATGTAATATCTTGCACAAGAAAATCTTTTCTTTAACCCTCCATTTCCAATAAGAGGGTACTTCACCAACAATGGTACAGTATTGTGTAGTTTTCCATCTGATTTTACTCAATTAAATAAACGGTTTCTGTCACTAGTTACTCAAGAGTTTGAAAGTTTTAAAATTCTATAATTATAATTTTTCATTCCATATTCCTATATCAAAATAGGTGGAAATTTTAATAGGTGCATAGGGAATTTTATCCAACTTGTCGAAGCGTTGATTAACTAAATGGCTGATGCTATCCATATCCCAAATTTATTAGATTTTCAAATAATATACTGAATGTGTAAAAGTAGTTTCTTAAAAATGCAAGCATGTTTATTTTCCATAGAGCATTTATTGGACCGTCACTGGGAGGACTCCTATTAGACACAACAGGATATGAAATGGGAACCGTAGTGATCCTTGGAATTGAAATTGTTTTTGTAAGTATTTGATCACAAGTAATATCGCTAAGTGTTCTTATTGATAATTTCGTTCGTTACTTTAAAAAAGAACTCAATAACTTGTATTCAGAAAATAGAGCAGACTATAACTAAAATAGCATTTGATTTTTAATTTCACAAATGGACCAAAAATTTAACAGTACGCTCTGTAGAAGTCATCCAATGTTAACAAAACTTTCTAAAGGATAGATGACGTATACTCAATAATTTGAAACTGTTGCATTTTCTGAATGTTTCCTCAAATGTTTAAAACATTTTTACCACATGTTTCTAGGTTCTCTATTTGAAGTTCAATGTAAAGCCCCTCTCTCCTTCTCCAGAGGTCCTACTCCGAAAGAATTATAACTGGGAGAGGGGGAGGGGTGATTTTTTGAAGTTCCGAATTTGTGTGGATCCAGATCCAAATATCTGTCGGACCCATTCGCGGCTTTATGCTTACTTAACTAGTTATTGTTTTAATACATGGAACTCAAAAATTAAAAACCAAATGTTGTGCGTCTTCCACTCAATGGCATGGAGCGATTCATCGCGGAATAAGTTTTTAATTGACTCGGTATATCGTACTAGGTTAATCTTTGATTCTTACATATACTTTTATGCATAAAACTATTTTTTAGCTTTTAGGTATCTTCATTTATGTGATTCTGCTTGCTGTGAGAAAGAAGAAAGATATCAAGGAAGGTTGTGAACGAGCAGCTTTATTGGCTCATTCTTACCCCCGAAGATCCTATAGTTATACATCTATATAAAAAGAAACTGAGTAAACAGTTGATAGTTTGTGTTCAAACTTGCTTCCTCGAGAGTGCTTTCAAAAGTTGGATTTCAAGAATCGAACAGCGAGAGTACACTAGTTATTGCCACCTTTTGAAACTTTTAAAATTAGGAAAGACAGAATGTCTTCAAGGGGCGACTTGAATGAAAACGATTAAAATGGAATCCGTTGTAACCTTCAGTTATGAAAAGAATAGAATTTTAAAGAATAAGTGGACTTGAATGTGTTTTAAAATAAAGTTTGGTTTTGTTCTTTATACTGTATGTTTATAAAATGTTGTTTAATTTATTTATAGCTTCACATGATGGATAAGAAAGTATTACAATGCCAAAGAACGTAATACCTATTAATAATGATTACTTATTATCTGTAAATAGATGTCGATTTTTGTTTTAGATCATTCGCATAACACCTAACATAAAGCAGTTTTCAAAATTTTCCAGCTATCTGAACTTTAAATTTAGCTCCTTTTATTTCTTAAACGGACAAAAATGCTTTTATGAAAATCACACACTTTTCATAAAATGTTATATGATTTAAAAAAAAAAAATAAAAAAAAAATAAACAAGTTTAATTCCCATAAATGATGCCTACACACGAACTTCTCTCAGACCTCTGATCGACAGCATATTAACATACAAGATTTCACCTACTCTAAATGAGTTGAACGAATACCTCAAACTTACTGTATGAGAAAGTAGCGCTATGTAAATTGCAGCAAGGAAAGATAAATGATAGCTGTCCACTGTAATTAAAACTGATAGTTCACTGATTGCAGAATGATATTTGACGTGCGTCAACATCAGCTGCAAATTTTCCTATTTTACATTAATTGGAAATTCGGAACTGAAAACTACACAACTAAGTAGATTGGTGCACTTTGTGCCAAAACAATACCAATGCACTTTGTAATGCATTGGTACTTACGTTCATGAATATGAACTGGTTGGGTTCATGAATATGAACTGGTTGGGTTCATGAATATGAATTGAGTCGATGAAAGCTTTATTCCACCGATTTCTTTAAGCAGCAAAGATCTGAACAGGGTTGTAGTGTTAAATTATTTTTTTTACCGGTATGTTAGCTTCCCGATCGTGGCGGTAATCCTAACTGTAGCTCGGATTACCGCCACGATCTGCTCTTAATTATAAAATGCAAGTTTGGAATATTTTCATAATTTACCATAAAAAAAATTAAAGACTCTCAATTTATGTATTTATTTTCTCACTAATTTATAAATCAGAATACATGCATAAAGATTTGTGAGTTATTAATTAGTTCAAAAAGGTGGTGGCTCGCCGTGCCAGCTCTCAAAAAAGTACCGATGCGCCATGTCGGCCCACGACAACACTGGACCTAACTCTTAAAGTAAATTTCCATTAAATGGGGTCTAGTTATTAATTAAAAGAAATACTCTTACTGTCCAAAAATTTGTAATAATCGCTGTTTCTGTAATATTTAAAAAAATATACATCAGAATGGAAACAAATTTACTACACACGTGGAAATAATTTGAAGAAAAAGAAGGCTATACAAATCAATAATAAAAATTACTTTTTTTTAATCCAAATAACAGGGTTAGTAGAAAAATGCAAAAAAAATTAATGGTTTGTAGTATCACTGAAAAATTATAAATTATAATTTAAACAATGAAAATCAGAAAATTAATAGGGTGTGTGGCATGTGTCATATATGCAGGGGTGTAGTGGAGCGGGAACGCGTGGGAACGACGATCCTTTACCTTTTTAGAAGGAGGAACGGCGTTCCCTCACCTAATTTTTTTTTTTTTTAATTTGTATTTATTATTTTTTCTTTATGTGACACTCAACGTAAAATTCAGTAAGAAAACGAAAAGTTCTTTCGTGTGAACTATTTTTTCGTTTTCAATCCGCAATTTAATAGCTGAGCAGGCAAATTCAAGTATTTGCAAAACACTTTAAAAAGGCGCGGCAACTCGCACATGGCCATTGCATCAACTATCCGACACATCTATTAAACTGTCCTCCCCCCCCCGCCCCATCTCTCCTACATAGTGTTGAAATAGTATCTTCTTCAACGAATGATCTGTATTTGTGGATGAATTCCAGAGGTCAAATGTGTATGGCTTGTTATGAATACGGATTAAAACTTCCATACACAAGTTCACGCCAACTATTTCCATTTTTAAAGAACAAAACTGTGGTCTGGCACATACAATTCCTTGAAGAGTGTTTCTCCTCCTCAAAATTTAACGGGAACGCTCACAGATTTATTAACAAGTGATACGTTTTTTTTTTTTTTTTTTTTTTTTTTAAATTTTTATATCACCCACTTAATAATATATTTGTAAACCTCTCGCCGTACCTAAAAAAATAACTCTTTCAAGAGGAAAAAATAAATGACCATAAAAGATGTATTTTTTTTGGACAATCCAAAAAAGTGAAAAAACCTGGGGTTCTGACGGAATAAACTGGTTGGTGCCAAGAATCTAGATGAAAGGTGAGTGTAGAATGTTGATATTTTGTATTAGCTTTTAGGGTGTTTTGAGATCACGGAATTATGCAGTTAATATATTGGCTTGCCTGATGAAGGGAAAATCAAACTGAAACGTTATTTGAACATGACAAAATATATTCAAAACTGTATTGATTTTTTACTCTTACTTAATTTAACTCAATGCGTAAAAATAATGGAAATGAGTGGCGCCAGTAAGATGCATGGGAGGACGCTCCTAGTTGCTTAAATTTTTATAAAATTGGAGGAAAGTCCAAAATTCACCGGAAAAAATAAATTGTGTGCCATTTAATAACAGATTTTATATTTATCATAGTGAGAAGGAAAATAGTTTTGAAAAATCAAGGTTTGAGTAAAGAATTTTTTTCCCTTACAACTTTCTACAAATAATGCTGCTGCCACCCATGATAATGAATCAGTCCTTTTCCAAAAAGTGAAGGTATTCACATTTGTTGATGTTATATATTTCATTTTGCTTAATATAAAACTGCTGATGGTTTTGTAAATTGGTATAATTCACCGAAATCGGGCTATGAAATAGTAGAAAAGCAATTCAAATGTATTTTAAAATGCAAAAGTAAACTACTTTTCAGTTTGAGAATGAGAACGCTTACATTTACAGTTATTTCTGAGTTTATTCCAAAAATGTAGTAGAAGTTCGTAAAAAAAAAAAAAAAAAAAAAAAAAAAAAAATTCTTTATTCCCGAGTTTTTTAAAAAAAAAAAAAATCAACACTAAATACAATGTCGGCGATAAAATAAAGAAATTGCCCCGATCTTTTTTAAAATCTAGTGACTTTGATGGCAATATCATATAAATTTTGCAGTTTGCTTTCTCTCTTGATTCCATAGCCCGATTCATACCCACTTTTGACGATTGTCACCACTATCAAAATGACAAACCGAACTGGATAAAATTAAAAAACCAGGAATGTCCTAAGCAAATCTATACGTTTGGCAAGTGAGTCTACAGTTGGATATCCTTCTTAAAATAAGAGATAGTTACACAAATTAATATTTTATCAAGAAATTTTAACTTTTCAATTGATATTCTTCTAGTTGTTAATTTCATTTTATTAATGAAAGAAATTTTGAAAAGAAAAGGAAGGGTCTATCAAGCACCAGGAATTTCTCTATATTTTCGTCTCGAGATGGAGAAAAAACATAAAACTCTCAATTGACATCTGCAACAATCGCAATCTTTTTAATTTATTTTGAAAACAGATTTCGAGGCGCTACAGAATCTGGGAATTTATCCGAACCCATTGCTTGTAAGGCATCTCTGAAATTCTGGAAGTCAGATGTTTATATTAAATCTAGGCTTCGAAAACCCAGATCAGCTGATGACCCTATTAGGGTGCGTTCTAAGTCAAACATGTCTGAATGGAAACTCGATCTCTCATTGAAATTTTTCTGAATGAAAATGAAGTAAAAAATCTGTTTAAAAATTGTTGTAAAAAATCTATTTAAAAAATTGTTGTAAAAATCTGTTTAAAAATTTATGTCGATATATGTTTGAAAATGTCTTATAATGTATTTATAAAGTGTCAAACAATCTTTTAAAATGGGTTGTGCAAAGCAAATTGTTTAAAATTCCATATAACTTAATAGTTTTAAAAAAGTGATTTAAATAAAAAAAAACAGTCTAAACACACATTTTTTTCTTTCTTTTTAAATTTTTATGCGCTCATTATCTGTTTTGAGATTATTAAAGTAATATTAATAAAGGTTATTTATTCTTAGTTGTCATCCCCCCCCCCCCACGCAAAAAAAATATATATACGTTTGTAACGACGCAATATAGCGTTCCCACACCTTTTCATTTTACACTACACCACTGCATATATGCTGATAATGTTTTTTATTAGTTCTGTGCTCAGAGATTCAATAACTTCTAAGAGCTTGGTTTTTAATTCTGGAACCAACCTTGGTGGAGGACATAAGACTACAATACGTCTCTCGAACATGTCCCACACATGATTTATCGAATTGAGATCACCGTATGCACTTATGTCTTCACTTTTAACGAAGTCGTCGACTAGGACTGCAAGATGAGGATTCTCTTGCTATCATCCATTGAAATAAAACCAGAACCAAAAGTTCTTATTTATGGCCTGTTTCTCGTTAAGGGTGTGATTAATCTTTATATACACAATAAACTTTTTGTGTGTTTAAAGCCCCCCCCCCCCCCCATTTGTACACATTTTATTAAAAACATCAGAAAACATAAAATATTGCATATAAAGTTTACTCAATTATATGCCTATCATCGTAAGGTTTGTTTACGAATTTAACTTTTTTAATATTCAAAATATTAATTTAGATAAAGCTCATCAAATAAAATCCGGCATCCATCTTACTTGTATTCCACCTCGACGTTTCTACGTCACACTTCGTTGACGTATTAGAAATAACGCTTTATATTTCAAAACGTCAAGTTTCAAACCTGGCAATCTTTCTGCTTTGTTCTTGTTCTTGTTGTGAACTGAGTAGCGCCGCTGCTTAGTTGGTTATTACTTAATTTTTGGTTATTGTGTTTGCTTTTTACATAAATGTGTTTAATTATGTCTCATTCAAGATGATTCGCACTGAGTTTTTATGTAACTTCTTGTTGTTACTTTGTGGATTTTGAAAGGTAATTGTTTTAGACCATCTTTATAATATATAAATGTAACAAATTCATTCCAATTTGCTCTTCATATCGTTAGTTTCAATCAATATTACTGTAAAAATTCTAAAACTGAAAAATGTCATGGATCGTGTATTAATTATTGTATCTATTTTATTATGAATTCGTGCCGGAAATCGGAGAGTTTTTTTAGTATAATTAGTCATATTAAACTGGAAATTAATTTCGATAATTTTAAATTAGAATTGAGGTTTAACTTTGAACACATATTGATCGCACTGAAAAAGAGGGAGTTTGTTTGCATAAAAATTCACAATTTTGTTTGTTTGTATTGGTTTATTATATAAATGAAAAATGCGTTTCTGGACCATGTGGGTCACGCGATGTTTCTTTTTTATTTATGCAAATACCTTTGAGACTGTTTACTTTTTCGGTGGCATTTTTCGCCGCGAACGTAAACCAAAAATAATGGTATAGTTTCTTAACTTAAAATTTTTAATGATCAATGGTATTTTATTTAAATTTGTTGTACAAGTTTTATTTTTTATTTTAGCTTAAGTTGTCCTCTCTTTTCAATTATATATAAAAAAAAAATAATGTTTACAAATAAAATAAATTTTATAATAAGAATTTTTAGCTTTTTTTTCAGTTTAATTTATTTTTATTATCCTGTCCTTTTATTTCTAAATTCTATTATTTAGTGATATCTATAATTATTTTTCAGTTTGAACTTTATCAAAACTGTAAATGAACTTGGCTAAATATATATGGTCTTTACTGTCTTCAAGGGAATATCTATTTAAGTTACTCTTTAACTTAATTATGAAACATATAAAGTGTTTTTATTTTACTTTAAATAAAATATTTTTTTAATACAAATTTCATAAAAATTTTTCAGTGATTTAAACTTTAATTTTTTTTTATCTTAGTCATAAAAACGAGTCATTGTCAAAAAAATCCATTAACTTAGTCATAAAAATTACCTTTTTCTTGATAATTATGGAACATATTGAAACTTCTGAGATGACCAATGATCAACTTGCCTTCTACGATAAAGCTTTTATAGAGAATGTTTAGGGTTTGAGGTTGTTTTAGATAATCTAAAGAGTTTCATTTGTATCCTAGTAAACTAAATAAATTCTGATTTAATTTTAACTTTGATGCAGAGCATTTTTTTTAAAGAAATTTTTTATTATTATTATTTTAATCAAGCTTTCATTTAACCAACATGTCAGCAATGAATTTTTTATATGTTTCTCTAAAAGTGATATAGTCAAAATCCGAATGCTTGCCGGAGATGTATATAATATTCTTGATGACAAAATAATTTTTACCTTTCCTCTTGAATAACTGTAAAAAGGGGGCATCTTCAAAATAAAATATCCTTTTACATTTTTTAAATTTATTTATTAAAAAAAAAATCTTTTTAAATTCTTTAAAAATTATTTCTTCAAATGACTGACCTCTTAGGCTTTTCAAAGAGAATTTGAAAATTTGAAAGCATATAAAATCTTTCAATATCTATGTGAGTGGACTGTTTTCTCAGTATAACCTTTAAACCATGGTATTTATTAAACAAATTTAGAGGTTTCTTGCATTGCATAATAGAAATTAAAAAACTCAAGTTAGTCAGTATATTTTTCTTTAACAGTTTTTTAATTTGTTGTATCCATGTATTTGTAAAATTTTTGTTTACAAATATTAACTATATTGTCATATTCTTAATGTGACCAAATTTTTCTGACTAAAAATCAAGACGCATCTTTTCCATGGGGAAGGGGTGTGTTTTTTTTGCGTATTATATTTATGGATGACATTCCATGTAACGAAAAAGCAGGACATTCTGGCAGTGGGAAATCAAGGTGAAAGACGGGAGTGTCTCACCGAAATTGGGACATCTGATCAAATTACATATTCTGCTTATTTTACATCTGGGAATGCAGTTTGATCGAATAGTCAATTCAAATTTACAAATTCAATAAACACATTTATCTTGAGAAAGTTTGGCGTCAAAATAAAAGAAGAAAAGCATTCAAGCTGCTCAAATGTGCTGCGGGCTACCCAACAGCCTTTAAGTTTCTACAGTCATTCATAACCATATCAGAGACAAAAACAAAACATCGTCATGCTTCAGGGTGCACTTCAATCAGTTTTTTTGCACAGAAAACATTTTCAATTTTAAAATAACAGACTTAACAGTTGGGCTCTCTTATGCCAATTTCTTCCAACCTCCAAAGGAAATTCTACAGTTTTATTTTTATAAGCTAAAGGCAAATAAGGGTAATATAATTTAATATTTAGGAAGATTATCGTATATGCTGTTGATCTGTCAGGGGTCTATCCAGGTTTTTTTTACAGGGTCCTATTTTTGTGAAAAATTTCTAATTTTATATATTTTGAGCAAATGGTTTGGCATCCATGATGTCACTTTCTTAAAACCAATATGTGGGCAAGCGAATCGTTTTCTCCTTTTGGCATAAAATAAATTTTGTAATTGGTCCGTTTTCAAACTGGAAATATTATGAAGGTTCCTTTTTTTTATTTGAAATTTTGTGAAAGGTCAGTTTGTTGGGCACAGAATCTTGTGAAGGGTCCTTTTATTAATTATGTAATTTTGTGAAGGATTCGTAAAAGGACCCTAATTTCCTTCTGCATAGACCCCTTTCTGTTATTGATATAAAATATCATATGAACAAAATGGGTAGATAAAAGTGACCATGTTTGCTTATCGAAGGTGAGAATCTTGTTCGTGGGTACCCGTGTTATGTATTAAAGGTGACTATTTTGTATTGGGGGGTATTAAAAAGGTGCTGAATATTTGTCTGATAGATCTGATACACTAAGAAATATTAGTCAAAGAGACTGATGTGGAAGTGAGCACTTAACGCTCCAATTGCCTATACTGGATGGTTTGAACAGTGCTTTGTGTTTTATTCTGTCGCTACTCATAAAAGTCATGAACTGTGGGCCATTGTCTCTGACTAGCATCAGCAGGAAGCCCAACTCTTGCCAAGCAATCTAAACACTTGATGGTCTTGAAGAAGGTGGTAGTCTTTTTCGGGTACACCTCTATTCATTTAAAGTGTGCTTCCATAATAATGAAAAACGCGTCCAAATATTGGTCTTGCAAAATCAATATGGATTCTTTCCTACAGCCTGCTGGGACACTCTTGATGTACTTTGGTCTTTTAAAGATCTGTTTGTATTTGATTGCAATGGACAAGTGGACACTTTTTAATAGTGCCTTCTATGTATTTGTCTATATTTTTCTAGAACACAATAGATCTTGTAATTTATCATATCTATGATTTATTAAAGTATGAGCCTCGATCTCTGCAAAACTTTGGATACAATATGACATACATTATGTCAGCAAATTTATTCTTCAAACAATTTTTTTATACTCTTCAAGGTGTTTTTTAAAGCATACTTTCCACTTGTCATGATCAAATTCAAATTTAAGTTAATTTTTTGGAGCCGTGACCGAAAATTGTATCTATATATTTTCTTTGAGCGTGTACAATTTTAGCTCCAACTTTTTATTTTTTTAGTTATAGTATTCACAATAGTAAAACAATGTTTTTTTATTGCATTATTTTTTTATTACAATTTCTAAACCCTATGACTTTATCCCGCCTGAGGAAGAGGGACATATGTGTTTTGTGTTTTCCTTCGATATTTGTTAGGCAATTTTGTAAATATTTTATACAAATACCATATACATCGTATTTATGGTTTTTGTCGATTGGCAAAAGAAAAAGACATTGATGTATTTTTAAAATACAAAAAAAGTAGGTAGAATATATTTCAATCTCCCAAGACAAGGCACCCATAAGAGGAAGCAAAAGGGGCACTGTCTCTCACCGCAGAATTAGATACTTAACTTTTGTTGTAAAGCATTTCTTTTTTAAATATTAATAAAAACATTTTTCTGATGCAAAAGTCTTCTAAAGTATGAAAAAGATTTATACCTTAAATTTTGTCCCCATGATGCTTCTGGATTTGTACCCATGTCTCCACCAATGAATTTAATATAGGGGGGGCATATTAAGGGTTAAATGTTTCCTCAACAACTTTTACCCCTACCCCCTTCCACTAATTCATCAGTCGGTAAATTGTGATTATTTTATTGAACTGTCAAATGTTGTGAATTAGTCAATAAAAAAACATACTCTAAGGCATTACTGTCCTCTCTCGTTAAAATCTATACCAATTTTTACGCCTGTTCAAATTCCAGTGTCCATGGTTAGCAAATGGCTGTTGGCAGTGGAGAGTTTAGCTTATGTTTGCGACAGAAATTGCCTTAAGCATGGTATGTTGTTTTGATGATGACTACAAACAAACATGTATCTCAAATTGGTTCAGTAGATCTCAAGTATTGAGCAACCTATTTTCCTTGATTTGACCCCTTAATAAAAAAAAAAAAAATGCCAAAGTGAAACATCTTTTCTTTTCCTGATAAGATTGTAATAAACTAATGTTCCGAATTTCATTGCATTGCCTCTGTGGGAAGTATGAGAATTATTACCCAATCAGTCAGAGCTTTCAAATTCATGAAATTCTTTAATAATGTTTAATAAATGTGATTCTTTTGAAGGATTTTAAATGTAGAATTAATGCTGAAGTTATTGTTTCCTTCCAGAATATAGCATTTTACAATGTCATCACCATCCCATACAGCAGAGTATTCATATTTAGGGCCATTGTCAACCTCTACTCTTTATGGCAATACTGAAGACTGGCAATGGTCGCCTGAAGATCAGTACAATCATTATACTTACCTCACATCTAGTAGTACAAGCCAAGAGCCATTAGATTATAGTATTGGATCATCTATGTTTTTCTTTGGCGAAGAAAATGTCGACAGTTCCTCTTACAAAGAGAAAACTATGAGTTCTGATAATAGTTATCCTATGGACAGCAATGAAAGATTTGATGACAGGCCACCTGAAGAACAAGTGTTTGAAACACTGGGTCAAATTGTTAAGCAAGATCCTTATCAGTATGAGGATTATGATGATATTCCACCACAACCAAAGAAAAGAGGAAGGAAGAAGAAGGAGCCAAATGGTGTCAGGTATTTATAATAGCTTTTAATACAATAAGAAAATGAGTGGATTCCTTTATTTCGAATTTTTAATTCAAATAATTTAATCAAAATTATTAAACTGATGAACTATGTCTTTATAAAGGTTTATAATTTTTCTGGAAAATAAGTTAGTTGGCCATAAAACTTATAAAATTAAATTATATAAGTTTTTTGTTAATAACCTTTCAGTGGAGCAGTTTGGACACCTATCTCCCCTAACATAAGTGTTTACTTTTCTTTGTATTCTTATACTTAACATAATGTTTTAATGAGTTTTAGTGCCCAAATTGACCATCCGATCTTTAGAGCTATTTTCAATGATAGAGTTCCTAAAACATTGAATCTTGCCACATGGCACCTCCTCAAATCGTCCCACACATGGTTGAATAAATTTTGGTCACTGGAGTGGTCTGGCATACGCATCACATATAGGAGGGATATTCATGATTTTTAATCGTGAATTATTAATTTTTAATCGTAAAAGTACTTAAAAAGTAGACAAGCTATTTAAAATTTCATAAAAAAATTATTTTTGTGCAGGCGTTTCTGATTTTACTGCTACTTATGTGGTATAAAGATATATCACCAATTCAAATGCTAAGGGTGTTATGCCAGCGTTGACGCTCGCATTTTTCTCTAAGTCATGAATTGCACTGGATGACTTAGAGATAAATGTCTGGCATAACCCCCCTTACGTTTTGAATTGGTGGTAGTATATCTTTATACCACATAAGTAGCAGTAAAATCAGAAACGTCTGCACAAAAATAATTTTTTTTATGAAATTTTAAATAGCTTGTCTACTTCTTAAGTAAGCTTCTTACCTGTAATTCTGACTGAATTTTAATATTTTTAAAAGAAGTATTGAATCGTTTTTATTTTTATGAAAATATAAATTCATAGAACCAGAGAAAAAATACCACAAAAGTTTTCATACACCAGAACATTTTCTGATAAATTTTTTTATTTAAATTTGTCTCAGACACTTTTTTTTATAGTTTTTCCATTATGGAGATATTTAAAAATTTAATTGCCTGTAATATTTGCTTTCTTTATGTATAATTATTTATTATTTAAAATGACGGTACAGAAACCGCAAACATTCTAAATTTGGTCATATTTCATTGTAAAAGTAGTAAAATCATTCTATGTATTGCTTATAATATATTAAATTTATTCCATTCAACTATTTAGTATGTAATAAAAAAACTTATACAAGAAAATAGAATTTAAAACCAGCCAAGTATAGATTGCCCAACAGTGTTATCTGAACATGAAAAGAGATTTATTGTAAGTAAATGTGTGAAAAATCTATGTTTGCATTGTATGAAAGTTTCTTCAGAATGTAGGGAAACATTTTTGACTTCAATTCCCCCTGAAACTGTTCGAAAGTAGTCAGATCAGCTGGATTACATTTAATTTTTTTTGTAAATGCTAAAAATTTAAAGTTTCGCCTTTCCTTTGAAAAGGCAATGATAAAGTTGCCAAAAATGTATTGGAATCGTGTCTTATTCAAAGATAAAAATAAATACCACATTTTTGGTTTTGATGGGCGCATAATTATGCAAAGAAAAAAAAATTATGACCTTAATCCCAAGTACTTTATTGGAACAGTAAAGCATGGCGATGAAAGTGTCCTTATGTGTAGGTGCTTGTCTGCATAAACTCAAAAAAACTTCTTTTTTTAAAAAAATTGGTTTGCTTTTGGTTTAAACCAGGTTTTTTTTTTTAATCCATTTTTAATTGCATGTATATATATTTATAAAATTTGACACTTTCTAGAATAATTAATGCTCAAATAATAATTAATATTCTTCCTGAAAATAATTTAAACTAAGAAAATTAAGTATTGTTGCTACTTATATGGACATTCAAATCGTATTAAATTTTAATGTTTTATTTAGAGATACTATTTTTTAAATTCAATGTATACTGTATAATACAATGGTAATTGTTTACTGCATAATACATGAAATATTATATGGGATTGTTCCCCCGGTGCACACCTGGTACTCTGGGGAAAAGCCGGGACGCGCTTTGACCTTCAGAGGAGATAGAGGTGATCAGACTGCGTACACAAGATTTATCAGTAGTCACCTAAGGTGTATGCGATATGAACATAAAAGAAAGGTCTATCCAACTTGCAATAAGTGTTTCACCGGTGCAGCTTGCCCGGCTCACCTCCTTAGCTGCATGCATTTTTAAAAAGAAGATTAGACCCAGTCTTGTTCTTCGACTTCCTGAGGGTGGGTGGACTCATGGACCTGGTCTAGCTCCGCTAGACCAGTTGGGATAAGAAACAACAACAACACATGAAATATTGCTCTTAGATTTATCAGTAATGGCGATAAATTGTTCAAAATGATATTTTTAAGGTTTAGAAATAAGTTGTTAAAACACAAAACCTCTATTTTAGAAACAAATTTAAAATGCAGCCTATAATTTAAGTTTAATTAATAATTTTGAATAATTATAAAACGTTAATATATCTGTTAGATTAAAATAAAAACTTACTGTTCAATAGTCTTTAATTACAAGATTTATTTTAAAATAGATTATAACTTATTCTATTTATAGTATTCATGTAATTTTTCATTTACAATAACATCACTCAGCCATGTTATACCAAGAATCTAGATATTTCATTTAGTGAATTATTTTCTTAAAAAATAATTGAAAGAAAACTAGATTCTTATTTCTTTATTCCCATTTAAAAACAAATTTAGGGTTTAACGTTTTTAACAAACAAAAAAAAAACACAACAAGGTTTGCAGCTTTTTCTAAACCCAGTCTGTTACGAAACAATTGTACAACTCCTAAAGAAGAAAAAATTCTCAACATTCGTTCTAGTTGCTTTTGCAGCAAGAATTACTCAAACTTCCTTCAATACATCAGCATTAATTTTTTTAATCTCATTTTCTTGTATTCACCATCATTCTTTAACTGTTACATTTTCAACAAATTCCTTTTGAAAAAGATATCTTTGGAATAGAAAACTTTTGGTTGAAAGTAGAAGTGTTATTTACATCATCAAGTAATTTGAAAACTCTTATTATTAATAAGTAAAAATACAATTTTAAATTATTCTTTAAAATTACCTTTTTTTTTTTTTTTTTTTTTGAGAAAAAAAAAATACTTGGTTTAAACCATGTCAACTCTGTTACAAATAACTTCATTTTTTTATCAAGATAATGATCCGAGCACACAGCATTAAATGATCGCCTCTGTTGACTCAATAATTGCCCACATAATCTAAAAACACCCTATGCATTACTTTTAAGTTAATGATTTTTCTTAAAAATGTTTTATAATGCATTAAACATATTTTATATAGTTTTACTAAGATGAAATTAGATGTACTTAAAAAAAAATCCCAGGCGCGTAGCCAGAGGGTGGGATAAAGGGATATATCCCCTCCCAAAATAACATGTTAACCTCCTTAGACTATAGACTCGGTATCAGTTTTACTCATCGATATTTTTTATTATAATATTCATGCTATTCGATATACTCATCGATATTTTTTATTATAATATTCATGCGATTCGATAACAATTTGCTGAAAGAATGGCAAAAATACTCAACTACGATATTATTTTTCAATATCTGTGAATATTTGAAAAAGAAACTGAATGAAAGAAAATAATTTATTGCATACAAAGATACTCTTTTACACATACTCTTTTAGGCAGCGTTTCTGTTGCAAAAGCAAAATTTTTGATTTATTCAATCAACAAATTCCATGTTAAGAATTCCTCAGTGAAAGACTATATCACCAAACCAATGTTGTACCTGCAATCATTCATTATAATGCTAGCAAATAAACAAGGTTCTGGCATATGCTTTGTAACAAATTCAATTCTAAGACACAAAAGTCCTTTATTTTTAAAAATGATACAACACCATGGCAGCAATTATGAAAGATAGTCTGAAAAAGCACTTTTTTTATTTCCTATTTCTTAAATGATAATGTAATTTTTTCTATGTGATACATATTTGATATATATTTTCATTAACTTTTACTTGTTTTAAAAGACGTTGAAACAAATTTACACATACAAATTATAATTTATCTTCATACTAGTGGAATGCATGAGCGATAATAAATTTTAGAATTACATTTTATACTATCTCAAAATTTGATTTCGCATCCCCTCCCGAAATAAATTCCTGGCTACGCCCCTGAACATTCCTATTCTGAAGTATTAATATTTGGCATCGAAAATGCTGTATTTGATTGAATTTTGTAAGTGCACAAAGACTTTTTGAGGCCACTGTAAATGAATATAAATTAGTTTATGTATTTTTTCAGTTTCAATTCATATTTTAAATGAATGAACATGTTTACTATACTATATTTTAGCTATGAATATATCAATACTCCTACTGGTATAAAATGCGTTAAACAAGAAAGCTATCCAGAAACTTTTAAGCAAAGAAAACGAATGGATCGATTTGATGGAATGCCTGAGGAAGAAGTGATGAAAAAGTCACTTCCAGATCACTTAAGTCATGGTTTAGACATCGTAATTGTAAGTATTCAACTATACATTTAACCTTTTTAATCAAATTAGGGTTAACTGTTAACTTCATCTCAATTTAAAATACTACTTTAAATTGTGCAGAAAGGATCCACAAACATTAAACAAATTTCTTATTTTACAGAATTTTTTATCGAAAACTAATTATCATTTGAAGTTATGTGTACTTAAAATTATACTAAATGCAATACACTTTTCAGGTTGAAACTATAAATCAATCTTGCTCACTTCATATAAACCAAATGACACTGATTAGATTTCCTGAGGACAGGATCTAAGGCTTTTGATAAAATTGTGTATTAAATTTTGATACATTGTAAAAATAGAAGTGTTTCTCATAAGTTATTTTTTCCAGTTAACTGGTTTTTCAATATTTTGACTTATCTAAATATGTATTTGCATTTCAGTCAACCAGTGCAATCAAAACATTTTATTACTTTGACATTATTGCCAAATTTGTTCTTTTTTATTGTAATGAAAGTTTGAATTATCCCAACTTATGTCTTGTAATTTACCTACTGTATTTATTCAGTCTTTGAAAAGTTCATCTGTTGAATTTTTGGGTTATAGGCAACTCAATAATTCAAGGTGGGCATAAAATATCTTTCCCTGTTTAGCGGCATCTGCAGCTAAAATTAAAGAACGAAATGAAACCATACTTTAAAAGTAAACTGTGGAAGGCATGGGGAGACAAATTCCACCGTAAAAAAAAATTAGTTCTAAAAGTTGCCGATAAGGGAGATTTTGGCCCTGCTCTCACATACATATAAGGAAATTTGCACATCGAGATGGTAATTTTAAATATGTCCTAGTGTGAAAATAATAGCAGCGCAATACCAGTCCCTTTAAAAAGAAAAGAGTGAGTCAGCAATTCGATCATTGACTGTTGATGTGTGCTAATATGCAACCAACGTGCAATACGCAAAGTAAAAAGTGAGATGTTGAACTGGAGGCTCCAACTGGTCTCTCATCAGGGAGTTCAACCAGCCGAAAACCCCTAAGAGGCGTTTCTGAAGAGTACTGTCAAAAAAGCACAAAAAGGCATCTCTTGAACCCCGACGTCTCCAACCAGAATAATGAGATATCAGAAAATACAGTACGTGAAGTATACAATGCATTGATATATAAAATAGTCCCAAGAACTTAACCCTTTGAAGAATACCCGATAAACCCGTATAAAAAATTTGCAGTTTATAGCAACCTCTAAAAAATACAATTTAAAAGCGCTCTCTATTATCAAAAAATAATAATTGAAGATTCAAAAATCAGAAATCAGCCTCAATAAATGAAGGTTCTTTTTTCTGATTTTTAATTTTTGAATTTTCAGTTGTTATTTTTTGATAATAGATAGCACTTTTAAATTATACTTTTTTGGTATTTGTTACTTTTTCTGTGAAACATTTTTTGGAGGTGTTGCTATAAACTGCAATTTTTTTATACAGGTTTATCGTTTATTTTTCAAAGAGGTAAGTTCTCGGGACTATTTTATATTTCAATGCATTGTATACTTCATATACTGTATTTTCTGATTTCTCATTATCCTGGTTGGAGGTGTAGGGGTTCAAGAGATACATTTTGTACCTTTTTGGCCTTACTCTTTCAGAAACGCCTCCAGGGGATTTTGGGGTTTTTCGTCTGGTCGAATCCCTGATGAGAGACCATTCAGAGCCTCCAGTTCAATATCTAATTTTTTACTTTGTGTATTGTACTGGTAATAGGTTCTACAATTGAGCTGCTTTTGCGCCAACGTGGACCTTTACTAATATATCTTCACTTCCTGATGCTTTTTGCCAATTGATTCTCATTTCTACGATTATAAATTTGCTTGTATTCTACCACAATGTGCTTAGTTGGTAAAACTGTTTTACACTAGACTGTGTAATGCTGTAGTGGCTCTTGGAGAATTTCGAAAGCTTCGTAACCTGCATAAAAGTTCAATATGTTACGCTCTGTTCTCTGGACATCGCTTTGTGTGACTATTGGCTATGGGAGTGCCTTAAATCCGTTGTGTATGGCGGTGATATTCCAAACTTGCATGTTCTGAAGAGGAGCATAAGACGGGTTGTTGCAAATATCCAAACTGACAATTTACACACAGCTGTAGAGAACGTCACACACCGAATAAAAGCATATTAAAAGGGTTGCGCATCATCCAGGGTACCCAACTATTAACAAATAAAAGCTTACTGTTCTGTGTTTCATTTATTCATTCATAACTGTATGATATGTTCTTTTTTTTACCACTAAATCATTAATGACATTCTGAATAATCCATTTTCCATGCGTTCATTGTAGTTATTCCTGTGTTTTAGTTTCGACAGCACCATTTATACTCTTGTTGGCAACTTTTGGTACTAATTTATTTATTTTTTCTTCTGAATTCATTTCCCCATGTCTTCCACAGTTTACAAATAAAATATGGTTTAATTTCGTTTATTCGTTTTAGCTGCAAATGCCATGAACAGGGAAAGTTATTTTATGGCCACTCTGTGTATATATATAATATGTAATCTTTAGAATCAACATTAAATTAATTCTTCTGTTCAAAGCCCGTAATCCTATGTTTACCCAATTCACTCAACAAATTATTTCAATATCTGCCCACGCACAGATAATTGTGCGAGATCAGTGAGTCCCATGATTAAAATTCTGTTTTGTTCATTCTTGTGTCGATTGTACAAGACACACTTGTGTACCACACACACTTGTGCTAACTCTGCGATTCTCTCAGTTTAACACAATGATTGTTTATAGTGCTCTCTCTTCGACATTACTATGACACATTCTATTCCTTTCAATCATGTAGATAACACGTTACTTTTTAATCTCTCTCTTCGTGCTAATTTAATGAATATGTTCGATTGTCCCAAAATGACTGTTTACTGACTCCACCATGACACTGCAAAACTTTAAGTATAATGTGATCATAACATATATATATAATTGTAACATTTATTTTTGCAAATGTGAAAGCTGTCTCTCTTTGGCAAGAGGAAAAAATATGTAGAAATAATTAATGTGTTAATATTAGTTATGTGATTTATTGCTAAGTTCATGAAGAAAATGTGTAAGTATGATCTAGGGCACCTAGACCCAAACTTTGCAGTAAAACGACACTACATGAATCTTATTCCTGCTGTTACTTCAGCATTTAACTACCTATGACTTGCCTTCCTAAATTTTTTGGTACTTGAAAGGGAAGGACCTGTATAAAAGGAGTGTTGTTGCCTTGAAACCATTGTTTTGTATTTTGAGTTTCCATTGTCTTGATATTTGTATTTACTCGTATCCAAAACAATAAAGTGTTGATGTTTAAATATTTTTTATCTGACTGCCATAAAGAAAATATTTTTAAATGTAAGGAACAAATGTTGAGGGATCATCTGACTGAAGAGACCTGTAGGACAGAGCAACCTGTCCTACAGGTTTTTGAGCATTAATAGTTCTGGGGTTGATGCTAGTGGTTGCATAGGATTTTGAATCTACTTGGTATGTTTAAATACACATTCGTAATTTGTATTTTGATCATGTTGATTGTTAATGACGTGGTCTAACAATTTTGCTGTTTCCTCTTCATGGGCATGCTGTCTTAGTATAGTATCAGATTATTAACAATACGGAACAAGTGTAGCCCTTACAGTAGCTTGTTTAAAAACTATCTACCAATCTGATTGCTACTGTATCAAGGTCCTGCTAGTACTCACATTTACTACTTTCAGGCCTTTAGAGAACACCCCACATGTGAGTATTAGATGTGACCAGATGTTTTATTTTTCGGCACTGGAATGAATTTTTCTGTTAAATCATTTTTAAAAGTTTCCATTTTGTCAAGCTATTTAAAACATAAACTGTTTGAAAATATTTACCATAAGTGTATTTGAATTAAATCTAGTTTAAGGAAAACTCTTCTTTTTTTTAATTATATT
The DNA here is from genome assembly GCA_963978545.1 of Linyphia triangularis. NCBI lineage: Eukaryota > Metazoa > Arthropoda > Arachnida > Araneae > Linyphiidae > Linyphia > Linyphia triangularis. The sequence continues at coordinate 98,879,609 of OZ021721.1, forward strand.
ATATAGAGTAAATTAATGGCAAAAAATAGTTTAAAGTACATCAATGTAATATTTCTTGTTTTAAGTGTTCCTTTTAATCTTTATGTAGATTGGAATCAATCCAGGCTTAATGGCAGCATATAAAGGTCATCATTATGCTGGACCAGGCAATCATTTTTGTAAGAAATGCATTTATACTTACCTGTTAGAGAAAATGGTTTAACCCTTTAAAGCATAGTGTTTTCACACTGAAACCACTTAAATTTTTGTTTCTATACACAGACTGGTTTTACAGGGAAAACTGTGATATGTAGAAATTATCACTTATAAATGTTAAAATAAATATTTTTTGCAAAAAGGATGTATACCTATCATTCTTCTACACATAAAGAAGGCCCATATCAAATGTCATCAAAATCAGTCCTGAAATTCATGCTTCAAAGGGTTAAGCAATTAATCCATTTTTTGTTTTATTAAAAAATTTTATCCCCCTATTTTGTTCTGATTTTTAGTCAGATTTACGAATTAAATTTTATTTTTTATCAATCTATTATTTTTAAAGCTGATTCTTCTCAGTAAAAAGTACTGATAAGTATATATCGATTAAATAGGAGAAATAATATTGTCATTGAGTCATAACAGAGGTTAAGTAGTCAATTTCTACTGACAGGCTTGAAGGAATATTGTCTGGCATAATTATTCAAATTTGATAGAAAATTTCTGTCCTATGTTTGCATGTTAGTTTTCTTTTATGAAAAACTCTTAACAACTTCAATGAGTTTCCACAGGTATCTGATGTTTAACACTAGATTGCCTAAGCAAGTCATTTTGACTGCTTTTGAATTTCAATTTAAAAAATAATTATTTAAATAATGACACAGCTTCTTATAAAGTTGTGACTTTTTCTACAACATATAAATGGGTTAATTAATCATTGTTGTTGCCCTCCCCCCCCCCCCTCCTTCACTTCTGGTATATACATGTGTGTTATACCTATATTGCCGAAAAGCAGTCATTTTGACTGCTTAGAAAAGACCAGTTCGGCTCTGGATTGGAATAACATGATAACATACAAGTTCATGATAAATTGTCGATTTCAACATATACTTGATAAGTTGCAGTTGTTCAATAACTAAAGTTATTGTTATTCGAATCTTTATGCCAGGCCTGGCCACGCGCTTTGTTCCCTTTGAACGCCTTGTAACGTAATTCAGATGGGAAGGAGGATCACTGAGTGTATGATCTCATACTGTAATCGATATGGCTAAAATGTCCAGATAATGTATAAATTTTTTTTTTTTCGAACTGAAATACATTTTTTTTATTGTTAATACTTATTAATAACTTGTTATATGACTGTAAGTGATATAAAATATATTAAAAATTATTGTTAAACAAATTTCTTTGCGCATTAGTTATTTTTTCACAATGCAGTCATTTTGACTGCTTTCAGGCAATATAGGTATATACTAAGCTCCTGTCTTTCTAGTGTTAATCACCAATAATTTTGTCAGGTTTCATAAAGAAAAATTTCATTATTTTAATTTTTGCGGATCTGCAGTAAACTAGTTGTGGTTTTGTACTACAAATCTACTTTTCTCTCTTGGTTCCTTTCGCAAATTAGTGGTTCAGTAGCTCAGCTCTATCGGATTTTGCAAAAAGAAAAATAAATAAAAACCTGCCAGTTCTGTTTTTCTCCTTCTTCTAATGATGAAAATTTCATAAATATTTTTTGACTTGGTGCAAATGTTTTAGTCTATGGTTGTATTTTAAGGATTCTGATTTTTTTATATTTTATTAATTATTATTTGGATTAATGTTAAATTTGTATTAGATATTGTAGTTTTACTTGGGATACATGGCATTGCTATTTTGATAAGTCCTTTTTTTCCTTACAAAAACAGTACAATTTAGAAAATTTTAATGTTGACAGGGATATGTAAATCTCAATCTTGCATTTATATAATTAAATATTGAATCTAATATAAAAATGATTCTTCCTAAAATAAAAAAAAACAACTTTTCACTTAAATTTCATCTTGTTAATCATTTGTGTTTTTACTTATAATTTATCCTTTATTTATTTTTTACTAAAATTAATCAATATTTTAACTTGTATTAAACAATTTTCAGGGAAATGCTTATTTCTGGCTGGTCTTATACCTGAGCCTATGAGTGCTGTTGATGATTTTAAACTGGTTGCTCATGGTATTGGATTCACCAATATAGTTTCAAGGCCTACTAAAGGAAGTGCAGATCTGAGCAGGTTAGTCTTTTCACAAAGGTAAAAAAATGTGATAACATTTTTTAAAAATTAATCTTCTGATTTGGTATTTCTTCTGGTAAATATGAGTTTGTTTTCAGCTTTACATGAATAATTTTTTCCTTTTGATAGGAAAGAAATTCGGGAAGGAGCAGAAATATTGCTTTCCAAGCTACGAAAGTATCAACCAAAAATTGCTGTTTTTAATGGAAAAAGTAGGTTACTTGTTGAAGTACATTCAAAATAAGTAATAAATCAATTAGTTTGAATTCAACTTTTACACATGGCAATCAATTCTGCATTGAACAATTCAAGGAATTTTTTCCTTTAATTTTTTTTTTCTTTCGTATTTTGAACAACTATTATACAAAATTCAGGGGTCGCAGATGTCCTATAAATGCTATATTTTTTAAAAAATCGGCAAAAACATCCTATATTGTCCTATATTTCTATATTGATTCGATCTATATTTTCTTCGAATTCGTAATAACGGTGCCGTTCGTTTTTTATATTTCGGATTCTCTGGCGCAATCGTGGGTGAAAAAGACTCGACAAAAATAATATTTGTAACTTCGGCATTTTATCTCTTTGTGACGTCACGTGTTGCATAACCTACAACTCAACTCTACTGAACCGGCGGGAGTTGTAAACATGTGAACTTTTCCATAGCATGCGGTCTTGAATTTCTGAACTGATTTCTCCTCCAACGTGGTAAATTAATTGGTCATAATATAGAGAGGGATGCAACAACAAAACTCGGGAAAAACGGATAAAAACAACTTGTGATTAACTTGCAGGACTACTAAAGAACATTTCTAGTGCTCAGTCAATAATTGATGAAGGAAACAAAAGGGTTAAGATTTACTGTATGATGTCAGATGGCGATTTTTTTATTCCGAATCCGGTACGAATTCTGCTCCATGAATAGTTTACATCAAACCGCGCCAAATTATGACAACCCTAGGCAGTTTTGCTCATAAAAAATGGCAGGGCTGCCATTGGCAAAAATCACTGGCGCAGAATCCGTACCGGGTTCGGAATATTAGCCATGATTTTTTCTTAAAAGTCGACAAAATTGAAAATAACGTCAATGCGTTGTGTTGTCAAATCCAAACGGTCACTAGGGTTTCCGGAAAACCAAGTCCCCGGTTCGCCACATTCGGGGCTAAATCTCCCACTTTTCGCCGCCAATCCAACTGACACTGAACAGTAAATCTGAACCAACAAAAGACAGCAAACAGGGATAAAAACAAAATACTTAAAGAAATTGGAACAGTTCAAGCAGTTATAGATGCTGGAAGCAAAAGACACAAAATTGCATATAATGTAATTAATAAAACTTGATTTAGGGATGAAATATTGAGGCAATAACGGATGACATATTCAAGATCAGGCGATTTCTTTTTTTAAAGGTGTGTTTTCTATTCTCTTAAATTCAATATAACGAGTATATAAATGTATAACGAGTTAATTTTTAAGTTCAGTGACAACTGTGTGCAATTATTTGATGTTTTATATTGTCCTATAAATTTTTTAAAAATATTCTTATTTTGTCACTTTGACCCCTGAAAGTTCTATGTTTTTTTTTATCAAGTATTTTTTTTTTTTAATTGAATGTTTGTTTCAGTGATTTATGAAGTCTTCTCAGGAAAGAAAAATTTTGACTTTGGAAGACAACCAGATCCTATACAAGGAACTGGCATTGTAAGTTTTAATAATTTTATTCTCGATAAAGTTTTTTTGATATGTATCTTTAAAACACGTTGACTGCCACAATATAAAAAAATTGTGTTCATATGCCACATTTTTTTTATTTTTTATTTGCTTTTAAAGTAATTTTAACTCATCAAATTTTGTGGAAATTTTGGAAAAAAAATTCTGTGACTTTTGGGCATGTGTTGTATATCACTCACGGAGCATCAAGTCTAATGTTTGTTTACTTTATGTTTTATTTTTCTAAAAATAAAGAGTTTATTTCACAGAAAATTTATCTCAGTTCCAAAACATACAAAAAGTTACCTTTTGAAGAAAAATCTACTAAGTTCAGTTTTTTGTCTGAGGTCATACAAAATGTGCCTACATTAGAATAACATGATATTTGTGAAGTATAGACAACTTGCAAAACAAATTCGAAGGAGAGTGAAAGGAGTTATATTTAACTCACGAAACCTCTTGGACACAAATGGTGTGAGTTGAATGCAACTCATATGGCAGTCAACGTATTAAAGTACTAGAGATCAATATTTTATAATGCTAATTATCTGAATTTTAATCTTTTTTCTTTCTAATAATTAAATTTACTTTGATAATCCTAAATGAACTTGTCTTGTCTCATTACCACTTGCTCACTGCCAAGAGACACTGTAAATTTTGCACTTTATTTTACTAAAGTTGTTAAAACGTAGAGCACAATAGGAATTTCTTTTCAAGGTTAGAAATTTTGTATATGCAATCCTGTTCCCTTCCCAGAACAATGACTGGTACATTTCATGTTAGTTTAGCAATGTTCCTTCTTTAAAATTCCTTTTCTGATGTCAATTTCCTGTGGACAATCAGTGATTATTAAGTGTCTGGGGGAGGAGATGGTAAGGGGTAACATGCTTCTTGGTTGTAAGTAATAAAAACTAAATAAAAAATTTAATTAAAACTTAATTTTCTATGCTTTTTAACTAGAAATATTACAATAGGACTTAAAATGCCCCATGCCAGAACAAAGTTGACAGCCAAATTGCAAATTGGAACAGAAATAAAATTGGAGTTTTGAACTTTTTTTTTCTCAGTAACAGTTAACTAATTTCATTGTGAAATTTGACTTCATTGTAACATTCATACTGTGTAGTATATTCATTGTGGCATTCATACTGTTTAGATCCTATTTCGAAATACTATATTAATTTTGAGTATTTAACAGTGGATATATGATGTTATTAGAATGAACTTTAGTTTTGTGAAGTATTAAAAATAAAATGCAGTTATCATAGTGATTTTAAAAATATGGAATAAAAAGTGAAAATGCAATTGGGTCTTTGGAATTCGATTAAAGCCAAATTTCCTAATATATTTGATACTGAACTAATACTAATAGTAATTTCATTTGCAGTCTGTGTTTGTTATGCCTTCATCAAGTGCAAGGTGTGCTCAATTACCAAGAGCTGTTGATAAAGTTCCATTTTATATTGCTCTGAAAAAGTTACGGGACCACTTATGTGGTACTCTTCCAGATTTAGACTTTTCTGAAGTATCATTTCCTGATGTAAAATTAAAAGTTGAAGTTAAAGAAGAGAATCATGATTGTTTTGCTGACTATCGCAGAAGTGAAGTAAGTGCTACTGTTCACAGAAGCCTAGAGACACCCGAAACTGAATTGAGGGTGATGATTCCTGTGAGAGGTAAACGTGGACGGAAACGGAAAACTGATTTAGGACGCTATCCAGTACCTGTTCATACAGATGGTGCTCCTGTCCGCGCTAGAGGTCGTGGTTCTGGTAGACGTGGCAGGGGTAGAAGACCTGTGGAACACAATACTTACAGCCCATCAGGATCTTCATGGTCCTCTACAATTACCTCACCTTACTTTGCAACTGACGCCACAACTCCTCAGCACAGTTGGCAACAGTGGCAAGAAAGCCAAAATGGAATTGATACTTCATTTCAAGACAACTCACAAAATCATAGCTTGAGTCCTGTTCATAGCTATCAAATACAGCATACTGACCATGCTGCCAAGCAGCAACAAAATAATCAATATTATGAAGATTATTCTAGATCATATATGGGTTATTCTCAGGCTGACTGTTCATATGTACCTCAAGTAGATACATATGCAAAAGTTAAAGATGAATGTTATGATGCAAGTTTTAGTGAGTACTAATGCAATATGTTTTGTAATTGTAAATGGTCATGTCTTGAAAATGTGTATACCCTTTCCTAAAAAGAGACAGCAAAAAGTTTAGCTATTTAATTTATACTACATATTTAAGTTATTTAGTTTATGTTTTTTGTTAAATTTAAATAATTGCAATTGTTTTGTATTCTTTGAAGAATATTTTATTTTCACATGTTTAAGGTTTACCTTAACTTGAGATCAGATTACGTTTTTTTTTTTAAATGCATTTTGCTGTCTCTTTTCATATCCCCCATGTTGTCACAATTAACTCCTCTAAGTATTGCAGGAGTCTAATATCTATGGCCTATTCACATTGACTGATAGTTTAGTCAGTTTTTATCATCTTGTCGTTTTTCATCCTAAATGTTTTGATATTTGTGAATGTTCACATAGGTACTTTTAAAAATAAATTCATTGCCTTCATGTTCCTCAAAGATTTATATTATTCATAAGTCACTGAGAAATGTTGCAACTATGCAATTACGACTATGGATTTTTAAATTTTTATGTGTTAATATTTTATTAAAATTTACTGCTTTTGTATTTTTACACTTAGTGCCGTCTTTCTTTGAAGAACTGGTACTAAATCAGAAGATTTAATACACTTTGAATAAGCTCAGATTTAAATTGATCTGTTTTTTTTTTTTTTTTTTTTTTTTTAAATATTATTTTCCTAATTAATGCCTTTTAAAAGTGGTACAAAAAAAAAATCCAAAGCCTTACAAATGTGCTATATTTAACATTATGCTAACACAGTCTTATCCCAGTGCAAACCTTAGAAGGGAAGTATTTGTAGGTACCCTTAGTCATTTAACAAAATATTCAATTTTTAAATAAAGGAATCAGGATAAATTCTTTTTTTATCCAAAAGAATTTAGCTTGTATTTCCTCTCTATCCATATATAACCTTATTACTTACAATTAAATAATTACAACAAACATTTTTAAAAATTTAGCAGCTAAGGTTTATTCTTACAGTTTCTTGTATCTAGCAAATTTAATTGCAAAAACCAGATTTTATTTTCTAGAATATAATAAAAGCTTTACCTGTGCGATTTCAATTTGTGAAAAAAGGCCAAGAGAATTTTAAAAACACTATAAACATGCTAGTCAGTAGAATAGAAATATAACTAATACTTCTGTTTCCTAATGAAAGCATTGATTTTTATCAAGAAATGGCATTCAACAATCTAGTTCAATGGTTAATGAAATTTATTTGGCACAAAAACAACATATTTTTTTGAGGAATGTGAAATTACAAAATTACCTATCAAGCATGATATCACTTTTTAAAACATTTTTCAAAATACTATTAAAAGTTCTCTCCCAATTATTTTGCTCATCTGCAAAGTATGTGAAATATTAATAGTTTTTTTGTTGTTTTTTTTGTGCTTAGGCGTCAGGTTATTTTGAAGTGCAATTGTTGTTTTGGTCATCATGAACTTTTCATGGTGGTTCTTGACAATTTGTTGTAACTGTTTTTTTACTATGTATAGATTTATTTTAGTATGTGTTATTTGCATATTTTATGTTTAAATAAGTGTTGAAATCTAGTTGGTTATCCACTGGTGGTCAGTAAATTAAAATTTGTAATTCAACCAATTAAATTTATAATTATCTACATTGTTGCTTAATTTAGTGCCAAAAATTTAAGTACAGCACATATTTAACTATTTCTTAATTTCCATAATGCTAGTTTTGTTACTAGTATTGTATAATATTAGAATTAATGCTTTTGTTAAAATTTTGTTCCTAATCGGGTAAAAATTTTATTTAAGTATGCAATTTTTGCTTGATAAATAGTTTTTCTAATTTTGCTTAGATTCGTATTTTATTTTTTGTATGTTCCTGTTTTATGTTCCTAATCTCAAAGTGAAGTTTTAAAAATGTTAGTATTGTACAGCTTTTGTGTTTAAATTGTTGAAATTTTTTATCCTTGTTGATATATGACTTGCATGGTTTTTTTATGTAAAAAACTACTCTATACCCCAATTTAAAAATAATTTTAATTCATCAATTCACAGTTGTTTCAAAAATATTTTTTTTTCATTTTTTCTTCATTTCATGCTTCCTAAGTATATATTTTATTTAGGAAATTGTGATAAAACCTCTTATGTGCATTTATAGTTCTTTATGTATTCTACTTTCTCTTACGGAGAAATTATAAAGATATTTAAACGCAAGTTTCTATTTGTATGAGACATTTATGTATTGATTCTATTTTTATATTAATTTAACTCAAATAAGGTTATTTTTTTTTTACATTTAAAGGATGCTTGTTAATTCACTTAAAGTTTTAATTTTTGCCATAAGCTTTTTTTTAAAATATTAGTTCTGATGATTATTTTATTAAATTGGATTTAACCATTGAATGTTAATGATGGGTCTTCTTGGTGTTGCATATCAAAGTATATCAAGTAAAAATTTCTATATTTTTGATTTCCATTTATTTTGAATGCAAATATTAACCTTCAAACATCCTTTATTAAGAAGTAAATTGCATTAATGCCAAAAGACCAAGTTATGATGGCTATACAGGATATCCCAAAATGGTTGCTTATAGGGTTTGTTTATTTTATTGTAGAGATAGAGCATTACTTTAAATGGCAAACATTCTTACTTTAAATTATATTCATTGTAAAATTTTAATTTGCATGTGTCCTCATGGAATAACTTTTCAATTACAAAAATGTTTTTGAGGTGAAATCACAATGTAGAAAGAAAATAAAACTATTTTGAAAATTAAACGAAACCCTTAACATTGAAAAACTTGACATTACTCTCAATAACATGTGAATTTGCTTCCCTAAATAAAGATATACCCCTCTCGGTTTTAAATTGTTATAATTTGGTTATTTTATAGATAGTCTTTTTTTTTAAATTGATATCATTTGACATTGTATATTTGTAATTGACTTTTCATCACTACAGGGACTGTATTAAAACTAGGATTCTGCAACTTGCTTATGAGAATCGCATTATCTTTTTATCAATTTTTACCTTATTTTGAAAAAAATTTCAATTTATTCTGATGCTCTATCTCTAATAACAATTGAAATAAACCCTTGTAGCAACCTTTTTGGGACATCCTCTTTAAGGAATTTTTGAGATACAAGTTACCATATCTTAACTTTCTTAACATATCAAGATTAAAAAATTTTTGTTTCCTTCAACTAAGGAACTTACTTTTTAATAGAAAACTTATATTTCTAAAAGTATTTTTTCACATTGGTAGATTTGTTTATTCTATGAGAGGTTAAAAAAATATGCTTTTTTTTATCACTCTGTAGTTTAAGATATAAATTCCCTTTTTGCATTTCTGAATTAGCATTGATTGTCGGTTTTTCTCTGCCCTATATAACAATGCAATATTTTCGAACCATAACAATTGGAATATTGCTTCAAAAGTTTGAAAAAATTTACCACTTATAGCAACAACAATGCATGTGATTTTTATACTAATTCATGAGAATACAAAGTATTAAATTTTTATTTTTTTTAAATTATACATTTAAATTTTTTTTATTTGTTTCTCCCCTAATTGTTTGAAAAAATTACTTGGAGATACTCTTTCAAATGTTGATAGTAAAAAAAACACACACTATTTCCTTCTCAATTTCTTTATTTAGCTTTTATTATTGTTACTTCTATAACATTAAATTATTTTTAGACAATATCTAATAGTATGAGAAATATTGCATTATGTCTATGGGGTTTGAAAAGACAATCACTTTCTAATGTATTGAAACTGTATGTTTTAAATAAAAATAAAATAAGTTTCAGTTTATTTAACTATTGCTATTCATTAAATATATTTATATAACAGTGTGCCAAACAAAAGCAGTTAGCTTCTAAAGTAGTACAGCTGCCTCGTATGAATCGCTTAATGTTATAAGGATACTTCTCATTTTATCTGAATTTTTTTTTTTTTTAAGAAATACTAAGGCAGAGGCATCAATGTAATTTGAAAGTAGATCTCAGTGTTCTTTATTAAGTGTGTTACAACCTTATACTGTCTCCATTTGCTATTGGGTTCTTTTAAAAGAAGCTGAATCATATTTTTCCTTCTCCTGTAAAATCCTAATCTGTCAGAAGTCCCCTTTTTAACAACAAGCTATTCATATACCTAATTGTCTCTTAATTTAAAGTGTAGAATGACAAAACAAAATTGAATACAAAACTAGTTTAACATTATTTTGTTTGTACTACATTTTTGTAATGCTACAATAAGATTTTAGAAAAACTCATGAGTGCCAAAGGTTTTTTGCAATATAGAAATGCATGTGCCAATCACATCATCATAAATGCAAAATAAGATTTATTTATTTCATTAAATTTTCGTTGCATATTTAAATTTAGTATGAATGGGTATGTAATGTAATTTTCTTGAATTCCATTGAAAGTTAAAAAAAAAAAAATTAATTTAAAAAATTCTGTTTCTATTAAATTACAAGTTGTATTACTCATTGTTATAAATTATTTTATAGATGTACTTAACTGTTTTGAGAGTATTTCTTGTGTGACTTCTTGATTTTGCAACTGATTTTCTATAAAACGTCAATTCTTTTTCACATTTTTGAAACCTTAAACTTGCTGCATTCATAAGAACATAAACAGTGTAACTTTCACCGAAGCACAATTATACCTTATCTTTAAATTTTGTTTGTCATAAAACTTCTTTTTGTGAGTAACGTACTAAATTAACTAATTTAGCTTGTTTGTTATGTTTGGAAAGGTTTATAATTTTACTAACACATCTGCATTTAAAAAAAAAGAAGTCTTGGGCAAGTATTTAAACATCTCATAGTTATTTTCATAGTGTTTCTTTTTGAAAAATTTTGTTGTAAAATTAAGGGTTCCAAAATAATATCTTTTCCTTTCTTAAAAAAACTGCTGAATCATTTCTTTCAACAGTTAAGTATTATAAAATTTTATTTTCCTCAATTCATCTCTAATAAAATTTTATTTAAAGATTTCAAAATGAATATAAATTTTAAACATGTATTAAAATGCTTAGTAATAATACAGTCAACTCTCATTTACTTGTCCCTTCAATTATTTTGTTGCTTTCTGTGCTTACTTATGGAACTTATTATTACTCAGGTAGTTGACCACCTGTTATACTTGATTTTTAATTTGCTTCATAAATTTCATGTCTTTGAAGATATCTATTAAAACTTAGTTATATTTGTTCCTTTTCTAATGTGTAGGTAAGGCTTAAAGTTCTGCTACTGCAATGCCTTAAATTTTTATCTGTCTTTTGAATGGGTTCCTAAATGTTTCTGAAAGATTCATAATGATTTGTATCTAGGTTTTCCCTCTTGTTGACTAATATTTTGTTTATGTTTAATAGTTTATTTTATTGCACAATTGGATTTACCAATTGTGAACTTACTAGCCAAAGCAGTATAATTAGATATACTTTTGTTTTAATAAAGTCATGATATTTGCAGAACACACTTGTGGCAAATATGTCTTCTTTAAAAAAACATTATTATTTTAACCCATTAGGGAAAATATATCTTTTAGATTGATGCAATTTGCACTGCCAATTCATTTGCAATATTGTTGCACATTTATCTACTTGGGTCTTAGATTAATAACTTACTTTTTCTAAAAGGTTAAAAGTATTATTTATATTTCTTTTTTACATTATGTAATTTAGAGAATTCCTAATTTCTTCAGGGGACAAAAATTAGGTTTGGCTGTATTATGGAAGTATTGAGTAATGTTTTCAAGAAATTTATTTTTCACATCTTGGGGTCCTTTACAATAAAATATTCAAGTTTTCAGATCGTAGTTACTTAATTCCTTTATTAGCTTTTTAAAAATCTATATTTTCATGCTGAAAACCTATTAAGTTGTAAGTTGACAAATGAAATATAACTAAACGCTCTATGATTTTCATGTTTTTATTATATATTCATAGTATAAAAATGCTCACCTCCACTTTTTATTTAAATTACTCTTTTAATAATGAAGATACATCCTGGCTTGAAAATCTTCGATTTTACATATATTTTTGCACTGTACCTGCTTAATATCAAACAATGAATATTCAAAGGATGCTAATCTTTAACCACTGATAAATTTGGACTTAAAACAGTTTTGAATTGTGTGCTTTGGAAAGGATAATTATTTAATAACACTTGTGAAATGCCAAATGGAGCAAAGTTTATCGTTGTGAAGTGTTTTTTGTGTCGGTTTAATCTAGAACATCTTTTTGCACGAATTGCTTTGAAACCAACAGGAATATCTTGGAGGTTTAACATGCTAACTTGAAACTTAGTCAACTAATGCAACTGCTCATACCTGATAGCAGTCACGGGAAGTGAAGTGCTAGCACAAGTTATATATTAATATTTTAGTGAATAAAAGCTGAATATGCTTGATACAGGGTCAGAATTTAACTACATATGTTTTTGTTTTTTTTGCATTATACTCGCTCAATTGCATTTTTAAATAAGTTTTGTTGTCAGAAACTTGTTTTTCAGCCTTGAACCTGTGATTACAAATTATTTTATTTGTTGTTGATTATTAGTGTGATATTTTGTAACAGCAGAAGTTTTTTCTCCAAAGGATCGCTGAGAATTGTTCCTGTACATGTAAGTTTTGAACATTCGATTATTAGCTTAACTCGGTCTTAAGTTGATACCACTGGGTAAAGTTCAATGGCCATATAGTGACTAAACACTAAACTACTCATGGCCACAACTAAACTACTCATGGAAACTATCTAACTGCTTGATTTCTGTACTCCACTTTACCTTATTGGTATAAATTTAACACAAGGCTTGATATACCTTTGTACTTTCTAGATATTTTTTCTATTCAAATTGTGAATAGCTTAGAAATTTTTCTTTTGTGTTGAATTATTTTCTGTTTTACTGCTAAAACAGTTGCTCGAAAAAAAATCTGGCCAAACAACATTGTTTTGAAGTGTGTATCTAATCTAATTTATGAATGAAGTGAATTTTACTTTAAATTGTAGAATGTTTATAAGACAATTATTTTCTAGGTGTAGCATTTGTTACCTGATAGCAAATTCATGTGATCAATTATAAGGAAAAATATCTTATCTTATAAATTTATGTTTTTATATAACTCATGTGTTACATAAAATTGATTAGATATTGATTGTGTATCTTACCTATCAATTATTTTATAGCTCTTTGATAGGAAAGCAGGTTTGGCTATGAATTTTTTTAAATGTATTGAAATTATTTTGAAACAGTCAATAATTTCACAGATCCCATGTCTATAATTTGTATTGCAAGTCACTTTTTATTTATTGTGCAGCCAAATGGAACTTTATCATTAGCAATATTTTTAGCAGCATCTATTTGAAATTTGGTCTTGAAGACTTGAAACTTCATAGTCACACACTTCTTCATAACTTGAATTTTAATTATTACTTCATTATCTTTTTTAAATTTATATTTTATTAAATTGAACAAACAAATACTAAGTTAATAAATTTCCATTGACTGTTTTACTAATTTGTTGTGAAATTTGTCAAGTGTGAATTGAACATATTTCAATTCAGAAGTGACAATTTATTGCTTAAATGTTGGAAAACGCTAGAATTTTGTGTTTTTCTATTAAATTAACTTATTTCATAAATTGGTAACATTCCTTATATACTGTTTTAGTCATTGATAGGATTAATGTTCTTACACCTTGAATCCTAAGGACATGGTGCCCTGTGAGCTTTTTGAAAACAGTTTATTTTATTTGTCTAAATAAGAATCATCTGAAGTGTATGTGTTTACTAATTTTTCTTAAAATGTATTACACTTCATGTGTGCTTATAATGTTTTAAACTATGATAGTTTTATTTTATCTTGTATGAAATATTTTAGTTTTAAACTGTTCATGAGTATTGTTATAGATCTGTTATTTTTTTTTTTTTATTCTTCTTATTTTCTTTTAGTTCTTGTGTTTCTATTATTTTAAATGCATTCTATGACCACTTATACTTTTATTTGTATTTGAAAATATGTATTTTGCATATCTTTACTGTATTTCTTTTATATTTTTGTGTAGTTTTGGTGTTCGTGTAAATTTTTTATTGTAGAAGATAAGTTTATTGACAAAATAATTGTTTAAAATCTTTTGCTTTTTAATTAACTATGGATTACCACCTTCAATTATGAAATAAACCAATAATGACAAAATTGTTAAATTCAATATTCTGTTGAAATAATGTATTTTCTGTAGGTTTTTTAAAACTGGTTGTCTAAATTGGTAAATATGGTTGTATACCTTTTTGTTTCATTGTGAATTTATTACTTACTCTGCACTGTTATGTGAATATATGTGGCATGGACACTTTCATGGGTATTGATACTAAGTATGTGAATTTGTGAAATTTACAGGGTAAATAGTATAAATATTCTATTTCAACACTTGCACATTCCATAATTCTTGATGCAATTTAGTGGTTTTGTACTTATGAAATTAGATTTAGTAGCTTTTGAAACTTAATAACATCCATGTTTCTTTTTGATCAAGTGGTCAGAGCTTTGAGTGTTTTAATACTCTGGCTAAAAGTCAGATCTATATAAATGAATAGTACTCTTTCAATGAAAAATTACACAGGCCCATAAAAAAAACTTCTAAAAAACTTTTGAAACATTAATAACTAATTCTTAAATTTTTTTTATGCTGAATCTGACCTCTTTTTTTCTATCATCTATGCTGTTTTATTGTAATATGATTTCGTACAATATGTATGACTAGAAAGTTAATGGAACATGGAATGAAAAATAAATTGTTAAAATATTAACAAAACTTTTTTAAAAATAAACATGGAAATACCCTTTTATTGCAAGGATTTTTGCATTCATTTCATTAAATGTCCTGTTCTGACCTGCTAGTTGCTTGAAGTGCCCATCAGTAGTGTTCCAGTAGCCCTAATGTGGTCTTTCCGTCACTGATATCTTGATAAAACTACTCACCTTGCTCCTCACTGACCCTGTCCAAATTGTCTGGGGGGGGGGGGGGGGCGATCAAGGATTATTGTTTGAAAATTGAATCTTCAGACTTATCAAGCATCCTAAACTTTTAACTTTTGCACCATGTTACCTACAGTGGAAATATAATATAGGAACTTTTTTTTATCCCACAACTTGGTAACAGCCTGTCTGAATGATTCCCAATCCTCCTTTTTATTTAAAGTCAATTTTTTATTAAAATTTGGAATAAAAAATAATGGTTTAGATGTAAAGCACAAAAAACATGACTTGTTTAAGTTTTGCTTCTGATAGATGAGGAAACTTTTCCTGGAGATACTTCAAATGTTATCCATATTTGGGTATAGTCACAGTGTTTTATTTGAGATAATTTTATGTATAAAAGTGACTGGGAAAAATTTTCTGCATCCACACTAGGTCCTCATGCAGAATGTTCTTTTTTTTAGGCATTAAAGATTTTTTAAAAGCCATTTTTTTCTGAATCAGTGCTTCAAATCTTCACTCCAACTGAGTGGAATAGTTTTCATTTAAAACTACATATCAAACTTTTCATAGCTTTCCTTCATTTGCATAGTATGAGCAATAGGTAGATAATGATGCATGAGCATATTATCATGATATGAAAGAATAGTCTTTAAACTTGTTTTAGACTATTCTATTTACAGTCTCCATATCTTTTTATTCTTTTCATTTACAAATTCATTCAACAACGGCTTGTATCTAATATACTAAATAGTCTTGTTTTAAGAAAGTAAGAAATTTGATTTAAGTAAATGACTTGGTTTCTAAATTTTCTACACATTGAAGCTCATCACCAGCTACTTCATTTGTAACTGATTGGGGTCCCCTATCCATAATGACATAAAAAAAAAATCTCTAGTATTTTTGTGACTGGTTTGACCTGGACCATGGCTCAATGGCAGACAGAAGGTTAGGTATTTTATTACTTTTTTTTACAATGTGCAATACCAATACTATAAAGTAATGATTAAAACTTCGAATCTAAAGGATTGTTACTCTTTTTCATCATTTTCTAATATCAACATACACCATATCTTATACTGCGCATAAGAGTATCATCAAGTTGTGTTCCTTAATAGGCCTCTTTAAAGAACTATGTAATATTCATATGTTTTTATTTGTACTCTATAAGTCTAAAAAAATTATCAAGGTTTTTAAAACTATAATTCATTATTTAATGTTTCTTTATGAATAACAATCAGCATGCTGAGTGTTACTTTACATAGAATTATATCTTTCCAACCAAAAAAGTTTAAGATGGATGACAAATCGGTATCTGTGATGCAATTCGGATTACATAAATTAATCCAGGTGCAAATAAAAATTCTGAGTCATAAGCATGTTGATAAAATACCATTGTTAAATTGTGTTTACTTTATAACATTGAATTTGCTAAACATTTTAATAAATATTGAAAGGATAAAATAGCATCATTGCACTGTGTTTACCTTATAACATTGAATTTGCTTAATATTTCATTAAATATTGAAACTAGAAAAAATGTAGGATAATACAGCTTTTTTACTGTCATATTCGGATTCAGCATACTAAAAACCACAAGAATAAGACACTTAAAAAGTTTTTTTCATTGTTGGCCTGTGTTATGATTATAAATCATCTGAGCTAATTTCGTATTATATTACACTTTTAAAGTGTCAAACTTTTTAATAGATTATGAGAAATCTTATTATTTATGTTTGAACAGATTATAAATCTGATATATTTTCAGTGCAATAATTGTATTATTTTTATAATCTTTGTCACTTTAAAGATATTAATGAATTAGACAGAAAATTGTGTTGGGAGAAAATAAATTGTAGATATATATAATAAAGCTATTTAAGATGTTCATAGTTGTTTTGGTAATTCAAATTTTGTACAGTTTATACAACACATTAATTTATCCTAAAGTACAAAATACTGATACAATTTAAACTATAGCAATACATTTCTAAGAAGTTTAGTTGTGTATACTTCTATACTTGATGGGCAGGGAACTATGAACATTTTTATATGCTGTGTTTTATTTGTTGAAAACTCAATCTGCATGTGATATTTTGGCTTGATATTAAAAGTTATATTTAAATTCTAATATTTGTTTTAATATTGAAATATTATCTTTTTTATGTTTCAAAATACTTCAATTAAAATGGCAGCTAGTTTGCATATTATTTTTATTTTAAATTATTTGTTTTTATATTTGTAACTTATTTTTAGCTATTCAGAAATTTAGTTCAGTTGCATTCATGAACTTTTATATAATGTTTTCCTTATATTGTAATTTGTTTTAATTATTTTAATGGTTTTATGTGTATTCATGGGTAAAAATATAAGACTACCTCATCTTTCAAAACTACAGATGTAAAACTAAAGCAAAGTGAGAGATAGAGATAATTTCTTTTGCTTTTATTTAGTTTTACTCAAAGTAACTAGTACTAAAAAGTTTTAATCTTTTCGTATTCTTTAGCAATGGTATTCAAGAAAAACTCATCTTCATGAATTTATCTCTTTAATGTGACAGACCTTATAAATATTTTGTGATAACAGACTTTCGTGTGACTGCTGTGTATATGTTCAGTGGCTGTTTAGATTTTCTTTGATATTTCAAAAAAAAAAAAAAATTCAATTGATATGGATATATTCACGGATTTGGCATTTTCTCTCTAAAATTTTAGCCTATGTCTGTAAACAAGATTTTTACTGAGAAATACACTTAAATTATTACTGTGATCCTCAATCTTTGAAACTTTTGTTCAATTTACTAATGCCATTTGTTCTGCAGTATCCTTGTGATGAAAAACAATTGCTCAAAATTTGTATACCTGTTTGTTCATTGTATGAAGTATACAATGCTATTAAATTATTAATGTTGCAATAGTAATAATTTCCTCTTGTATGCAAGTGGTATTCTTTCCATCTTCAGTTTATTTTGATTGTTATAAAAACATTTTTATAAAGTATAAAACTATGCAATATAACAGGCATTATAAGTAATGCCAAAATGTATTTATTATTTTATTATGTATGCAATATATTTAACTGTCTTAATTGAGTAGTTATTTGGCAAATAATCACCTTTTAATTACAATAAGTTAAAAATGCAAATTTGATTACTTTTTTAATCTAATTATATTTGTATTTAACTTATTGGTGTATATTTAGTAAACATACTATTCAGTAGTTTACTTTAGGTGGTTCTTTAATTCTATAAAAATATAGTAAACTATACTAGAGGCTTTACTTTTCACAACATTGTTTATGTTGTTCTAATTAATGTTTTATTATGTATGGATAATTAAATTTTTCATACTTGGGACCAATGAATATTTAAATTTTAAGCCTTTTATTTTATAAAACATGTTTTTCTACTTTAATCAGTTTTCTTTAGTTTTTTTTCTCAGATATCCTCTTATTTGTATTTAAAAAATACAATATTTCAAAATTATTTTCACGAATTGTTTTATGCAGATTTTTATCTCAATAGGGCCCAATAATTGAAGTATACTTTCATGTGGTATTTTAAGTATCACATAATATAAGTAGTAAGCTTTCAAACAGGCAAGTGTTTTATTTTGTCATTCCTGCATTTTTACTTGCAAATTTAAAAGAGTACATATAAATAATTTACTTAACCTAAATATTTGATGTTTCATTTCAAAGATTTAACTCAAAGATCTTTCTAAACTTATTACTACTCTGCCATTCACCGATGTTTGATAAAGTGTAAATTTATCCTCCAAGTGATTGCAATTTCTAAAGAAATACATGTTTATTCTATTACTTTAACTAAGAGCCTAATATTCGCCTTACCATAAGTACCTGGACATTATTTTAAATATTGTAATTCAGTCAATTTTTACAATCGCAATAGATTGTATTCAAAGTAGTACGACTTGCACTTTATATTTGTACTTGCATTTCAGTTAAAATATATTAAGGTCTAGTCTGGGATAAACATGTTTTTAAAAATTTGGTAAGGCTAATACCTCCCTGAAATTTCAAATTTTGCTATCTGCCTCAAAGAGAAGCAAATATTTTTTTACCTAATACAGTTTCTACGTAATATCTTTATTTATAAATAGATGCTAGCTCAAAATTTTTTCAACCTAATGCTTTGTGGTGTATTACTTTCATTGGGAGTGCATTATTTTTTATTTATGTATATATATATCTATATTTTGCTCCAATGCTTAAAATAAGCCATTCAATTTACAAGTAATAAAAAAACAAGTAAACAATAGTAAAATAACATCATTTTTATTATATCCCAGAACTGCAAAAGTGAATGTATTCATTATCTTCTAATCCTCTGGATAAAAACAATTTGTTACAAAAGATCGGTAATTTTTAATGTAATGTCTTTGTAAATAAAACACTTCACTTAAAACATTTCTTGGTTGTTTTCTTTATACTTAGATTATTGTAATTTTTCATGAACTATGTTTAATATAGTGTTAGTAAACTTAAAACAGAGTGACCACAGAACCTGGAAATCAAGGAAATGTCAGGGAACTTTATAAAATTTCACGAAAATCAGGGAAATTTTCAGGCATGTTTTCCCGTTCTTCTGTATTTTGGCGCTATTTACCGGAAGATTTATTGTGGTAAACGTTAGAAGTTTAATGTTATGGAAAAATTTCAACTTTTCATTATTACCAAAACTATTTTTAAAAAATTGTCATGTTATCTCCTTAGCATGCATGTTCTATTTGATATAGGTGTCTATACATCTGGAAAAAATGGGTAAATTTGAAAAAAAGTTTACCGTAAAATCAGAATTTTTTAAAAATCTGTCAGGGAACTTTTTTTCCTGAATTTTGTGGCCACCCTGTAAAATCAGCAATTTACATAATTGTATTGTACTCAAACTTATAGTGGCCAGGACAAATGTAAATATACAGGAATCAAATGTCCCTAATTTGGAGAGACCGATGTACTGAACACGAAGTTAAAAGCATAAGACAAATGTAAAATTAATGATAAACTCCCAAAGCTTTTAGAGAAAAAAAATTTGCGCACTTTTTGTCTGCCCCCTTAGTAGCCCTGAGGATATCGAGAGTGTAATCCAGTCCAACCATGTTCGTTGTGGTATTGGCAGTGTTTATTGAGGAACGAAGGTATTCAACATCGCTGATATTCCTTGAGTAGACTGTTTTTGACGTTGCCCAAAAGAAAAAAAAGCCAGTGTAGTGATCTGGAGATCTTGTTGGCCAGGCAATTGGGCCTCCGCGTCTGGAACCGCGGTCCGGAAAATAAGAATTATTGCCAAAATCTATGATTTCAAAAGCCAATCTGACAACGTATTGCTAATAGATTTTTTTTAATAGACTGTTGAAATTGGAGAAATTTGATTTGGACACCCTGTATTAATGTGGGGAAATTTGATTCGGACACCCTGTATTAATTAATAGCTTCTGAAAGCATGAAATTGTTAATTAATAATCCATTATTAATCCAGCAGTTTTGGTGAAAAAATAAGTTTCCCTTTGAGTTTTGAGTAACGTTCAGGCTGATTTTTTTTATCTCATACACATGTAATATTTTCTTCATGTAATCTAATCTACATTTTTTAAACGGAAAAAAATACACCACATTCCTTCCATTTCGTTTGAAAGGAAATTAATCGATCCGTCGTTAACTACATTTTAATCATGAAAAATTGTTAAAATATCAAACGTGTGCAGTTTTTTTTTTTTTTTTTTTTTTTTTTACACATAGTGGGAAGTTTGTAATGATCCAAGCTGCTAAAATCCTAATCGATACTTATGTAAAAAAATTTAACGCGACAAAACATTTCATAATTATGTGAAACGTAAAAACAAGATCTAAAACCTTGTATTGCAATATCTCTATCTATAAATGCCAAAAGGGTTGATTACAAAATAGTTTAAGGTTAAATCACAAAAAAGCTTTAAATTTAACCAAAATACGCCTTCACAAACCAATATAAATTGGCTTTAAAGTATATGTACTGCAAAACACAAGAAAAAATACTATAATCAGCTCAACCGCCACATAACTTCAAGTATAAATACAGAAACCTATCAATTTAATTATAGTTCGGAATAGAATATGGATTCTTCGAAAAACGAGGCCCTAATCTGCCTTGCATCAACAGGTCCACTATCTCAAAGGAGGTGGTGTTTCTGAATGGAAAGCGAGAAAATTCCCTGAACCCCGACACTTCCCGAAAACCTCATGATGGAAAGCAACATTAAATATTACAATTTTAGAAGTATAATATTTACATATATAAAATTCTTTCTCGGTAAGATAAGTATTTAATATTTTAAAAGTGAAGAGATTATCAAGAATGCATACCACAAAAATAATTTTAAAATTCAGAAGCTGCCTTAAAATCACGGGGAAACCCCCAATTTCTTATTATTTAACTCCGAAATAAAATCTGGCAAGAACTTTATACTTTAGTATTTTAGATTTCAAAAATTTCACTTGCGTTACTTTCCATCATGAGGTTTTCGAGAGGTCTCTTCAGGTCGGGGATATATATACTTCAGAAACATTCTTCGGGGTCCTGGACCTGTCGAACCTCCGAACGAAAACACGTCCGCTGTACACTGTAAAAAAAAACCGTCACTTATACGGAAATTCCCAGTAATTGTAACGATTTAAATCCGTAAACCTGAATTTACGGTTTAAAGCAGTTTTCACAGGCCAGACTACGGTTAATAACCGTCATTCACCAAAAATCGCTCTCTGCGCATGCGCATTACACCATCTTCAAAATAGACGCCGAACGGCGAGGATGGCATTTTTGTTTTGAAAGAAAGTGGCTTCCTTCGTAAGTTTCTTTTCATTATACAATTAATTTGTTCATTGAAATTCTAAATTAATGTATGTACATAAAATTACATCAGAATCAGAAAATGTTATTCTTTTATTTAATGGGAAAACACACAGCAATTGTTGTTTTATTGCATTTCTGAAACGTATGCGTGTGATATAGAATATTGTACGTAATATTTCACGAGTTTGTAAGAGTTGTAAAACTAAATGAAGTTTAAGTAACTGCATTGGCTATCATTTAGAAATGTGCTCTTTAGTTATGTAATAACGGTTTTATTACATATATTTTAATTTGATTTTATTATTGTTTATGTTTTAACTTATTCAGTTACCATGTTTTTGATCTTGTTTTGATTTTTTTATCGCCAAATGTCCTACTACATCTGTTCCATTGTGTGAAGTCTCAGTCAAAAGACACATCAGTTTCATTGCAGACACACTGTTCTATCAAGGCTTGCTAGCGGTCACATCAAGTGCCTCACTTTCAACGAGGGCAGGAAAACTTTCGCCACCTGCACCAAGTGCCAAAATCATCAGGCCTCTCCTGAGCACCTCTTGGATTACATGGGACTCTAAGGAGGGTCTCTTTAGCAATCCTCTCCTAGTCTTCGACTACCTTTTAGTCAACGAACTCGTGGATCTTGTCTCACTCCGTCAGACAGTGAGGATTAGCAACAACAACAACAGGCAACTCGCTCCCACACACAGAAGTAAGTGAAAGAATGATTCTTCAGACTCTCCAGCAGCAGTTAAATACCTTAAGTATGTTTACTGTGGTAAATTGGACATTTTATAAGATGGTTATTTTGTAGAGTCATAATTATTCAGATATAACTTGCATTGGTCAATTTTGAAAATTTATTAGATGTGTTCAATAATTTGTACATTCCGCAATCTAAATTTTTCCTTTTCGTATATTTTGCATATTTTTCTTAATTGAAAAAATAATAATGACTTTTATATGGCCTTAAAAGTTGCCGCAGCTTGTATTGAAGGATATGATTAATTATTCCTAGATACTTCCTAGAAAATTTTTAATATTTTGTTTATTAAATAAAGTAATCTGAACCACTTTTCATTCATGTGTATTGAAATTTTATAATTATGTATACTTTTATACTGTCAACTTTGAAAATTTATTAGATGTGTTCAATAATTATTAGATGTGCTTCAATAATATTTTGTTTATTAAATAAAGTAATCTGAACCACTTTACATTCGTGTGTATTGAAATTTTATAATTTATATTTATTAGATGTGTTTAATAATTTGTACATTTTTCATTCGTGTGTATTGAAATTTTAAAATTATTATTTATTAGATGTGTTCAATAATTTGTACATTCCGCAATCTAAATTTTTCCTTTTCGTATATTTTGCATATCTTTCTAAATTGAAAAATTAATAATGACTTTCATATGGCCTTAAAAGTTGCCGCAGCTTGTATTGAATGATATGATTAATTATTCCTAGATACTTCCTAGAAAATTTTTAATATTTTGTTTATTAAATAAAGTAATCTGAACCACTTTTCATTCGTGTGTATTGAAATTTTATAATTATGTATACTTATATTATGTGTATTGAAATAAAATTATATTTTTATCAAATTTAATTTTTTTTACTTAATACTTAATACACAGCGTCATAAAATACATTTAAATCCTGTCGCGTTAAAAAATATTTTGAAAGTTAGTAAATTATTGCATTTTTTTAATGTTTTAATCAAATTGAAAGTCTAGGTAATCATAGTATAGATAACCAAATAAATTTATTATTATAGTTTGATATAAGAAAAGACTGATAGCTATTAATAAATTATTTTGTGTGACATGCTCATTTTGTGATATATTTTTTGCCTTTCTATTTATGTTGAAGGATTACCTTATTGCTTCGGAAATTTTTTTCGCTTTAATTTATAATGGGACATAGAATATTTTGCTGTGATACAGAATCGTACTTTAATTTTTATGATTTTCATCCATTGAATATGGTCATTATTACTAACAAAACCTTTAGCAGAACACAAATGCCTCCTTGATATTGTAAACTGTTTAATACTAAAATTAATCATATTTTGTGGCAGAAGCTTTTCCATATACAATTGTAAACTACTTTTAATATGTAAAGTTTCTTAATATTTTGCAAAAGCAAACCGTTCACTTACATTTGTAAACCTTTTTTGTCACTGGAAGTTTTTGTATAAGAAAAACTTCGCTTATAGGGGTAAACTGTTTCTTATACAGAAAAATTTCTGTGTATTTTATATGAAATTTATTACAGAAAGTTTCCGTGTACTTTACGGGAGAAATTGTATTTTATATGGAATTGACCTTATTCAACACAGAAATTCTGTTTATTTTACAGGTGGAAATTGCATTTTGTATGGAATCACCGTACTTAATACGGGAAATTTTAATTTATTTTACGGGAGTAAATTATTTTGCATGAAATTACCGTATTTAATACGGAAAGTTTACGTTTATTTTACGGGGATCAATGTTAGCAACCAGTCAATAACCGTTTTTAATACGAAAAGCTTCCGTTTATTTTACGGGAGAAAACTGTATTTTGTACGGAATGACCGTAATTATTACTGAAAGTTTCCGTTCATTTTACGGGGAAATACTGTTGCAATCAGTCAAAAACCGTACTTAATACGGAATGTTTCCGTATTTTTTACGGTTTTAAACTGGCGACCCAGCTGCCAGTTTAAAACCGTAAATTTGTCGGGATTTTTTTTGCAGTGTACACACTCGTCCGCTTATGCATTGTAACAACATTTTGAATTCGTAAACCGATTGGAGCTCACAATTACGAGGAGTCTTGGGCTGTATTAAGAGTTTGTGGCATAATAGGCAGCTAGAATCGTTCCCAAACACTTCGAATTTGAACAATTTGGCTTCATTTATGTCTGCATTTTAGTATACAAATTAGCAATAAGTTTTCCGAGTTATTTTGATCACGATTTTTTACTCTAGGTGTGGAGATATTGCTTATCACTGCGAAGAAAGTCTCCGTTGTGAAACGAGAGTTGACGAGGAGACTTGTGGAAGTGTCAAACGACAAGTTTATTCCTATATTTCTTTGAGAAAAAACAACTTAAATGACGAACTTTCCCATCAATATTTTGCATATATTTAATACGCAAATCCAAAAATGAAGGATTTTTTAGAGTTATGAAATAATTTATTCATAAACTTAAAAGTGTTCGGACCTTTATATCTAATTTAGTGCGATACCGTAAGCTTACCGTCTGAATGATGGTAAATTACAAACTTATGCCAAGTGTTTCTTACCGAATCTCAAAATATCGTGTTGTCGACGTTCTTAGATATGTTGTTTCGATTCCAAAAACCCATCCCTTGGTGGCTCGTCTCGACAGGATTGATAATTGCGGTTTTATTTAGCCGACTTGCCGATCCTTAACGTAGTTAAATCATTGTTAAAGACCGAGTGAGAGAGTTTATCTGAAACCTTTCCCTTTTCAAGCCTTCTATTTAAAAAAATGTCCACTTATAAAAAAGAATTCTAAATTTTCTGAAGTAAGAAAAAAAAAATTAACGGGTAATACTAATTTTAAGTAGGTTACAAATCTATAATGGCCAGTCCTGGGTTAACAAGCTTGACTCCAATTTTATTAAACTTTGGCACTTTTTAATTTCCTCTTTTGAGCATTACCTAGTCTTACTTGGTTTTAAAAAATTAGAACGAAAGTGAACACTTCTACAGATTTCAAGTTTGGGATAAAATTGAGATCAATAAATTTGAGATTTTCCATCGAGATCAAATATATTGATCAAATTTGAGAATAAACCGAGCTGTTGTCATTACGAGAAAATATTTTATTCTGAACAAGAACACATGAAAAGTACGGAAATATATAAACACGAATAGTAATAAGTTTAGTTGCATCACGTTCTAGATTGTAGTTCTCACTGTTCAAATCATAACAATTACTTGGATACTTCAAATGCCATTTAAGAAATATTTGGCCAGTTTGTCTATCACAAGGAAGACTCTCAATAGTCTGTCATTGTGGAAACAAAACTGGTCCGATTTTTAACTGGTTATTTCGGGAGAAAGGCACCTATTGTATATGCTCCAAACGCTGATTTTTTTTGCATTTACCGCATGTATTCAAAATAGTCTTGTTTCTATTGCAAACGCCATCAATTAGACTAACTGGCGAGAGTTATTCCGATGGACAGATAGTATGTACTTATTTTTATGACGATATGGATAAACACAGAAAAATTAGTTCATAATTTTACATAAGTCCTAGGTAACAAGTGTCTGCAAGAGAAGTTTTTCATTTAAAAAAATCACGATATTTATAGAATATATATATTTTATTTTATGCATTAAAATATTAAAACATTAAAACTTCGTTAAAAGCCACGTCAAGTTTCTTGTCTTCAGTATAAATCAGTAAAGAGTAAAATTAAAAAACCAGT
Organism: Linyphia triangularis; assembly: GCA_963978545.1. Classification (NCBI taxonomy): domain Eukaryota; kingdom Metazoa; phylum Arthropoda; class Arachnida; order Araneae; family Linyphiidae; genus Linyphia; species Linyphia triangularis. The sequence goes on from OZ021721.1 coordinate 98,905,996, forward strand.
AAGTGGAGGTAGTTTTCATCCTATAAATAGAAAGAAAAAAATTAATACTTGGAATTGGTCATTTTTCAACGAGAACTCTAATCGTTTATATTTTCTCAATCGCCTGCCAGTCGCTTCTTAGCGAGCTTGTGTCATCTTTCAAACAAACGTTTTTACGTCAATGACGATTAACACAAACTCGCAGTAATTGTAGACTGACGCGATTGCAAGTTTAGGTACCCCATACAATATCACCGATTTTTTTTTTTTAAATTTATGTTATGCATACTGGACTGCCGGGACATATGGGTGAAACTGGTCGAAAATAGACTGACAATCTGATTTAACTCATTCAAACATATCAAATTGCCAAATAATGAGCATTTTTATTTGGTAACCCACTCTAATTTTCAATCCGTAAGAGTGCGGACGATTTCTCCTCGCTGGCGAAAGATATTCAACCTTTTAAAAATTTCACAAGTTGGCGATAAATATTACGCAGCTGATGAATATTTAGCGCCAACTTGGCTCACTTTTAAAATAAGCAAGTAAGACGCCAGAGAATATCGTCTGCAATCTTCCTCATTAAAAACTAAAGAGCCGTGAGTTATCAAATAAAAGAATGCACATTTAGACAATTATACTTTTAACAATCAAATTTAAACTCATGCAAAGTCAATTTTTACCCCGGTAGAACAGTATATTCATCTCCACATTGTACAAGAAATTTCGAATGTTCGATGGAGTACCTAAACTTTGTTGCCTTTGACTAGCCCCTTCCTTCTAAACAGCAAATTCCGCTTCTTCCCAATTCACTATTTGCCGAAATAACGCTCATCAAGATCAAATATATTACTAGCATAATGAACAGCTTGGGGAAATATTGTGAAATTTTATTTCATAAAATTGGCTACTAAATTTGTGGGGGTTATTGGCTAATGAAGATGCGATGGTCTCGTGTACAAATGACAGATACAAAGCCTAGACACTAATTGTCACTTTAGTTTAGTGGTTAACACTCATGTCTACTGATCAACTACATTGGTGACTGCCGGACAATTTAATCATGCTGTCATTTATCGGCCCCTTCTGAAAATACTGCACGATTTCCAAACTATCCCCTCAGCAAGCAAACACTGGTGTCTCACTACCATACGCAACGCACTCAACTCGCACGCAAGCAACACAATCGTTCGCCTCTTCGCGACTCACTGGGAAGGGGCTATGTGGTGGTCTCTTATACAAATGACAGATACAACACCTAGATACTAGTGGTCACTTTTGTCTAGTTGTTAACTAGCCTGTCTACTGATCTAGGAGTCCTTGGTTCGACTCCCGTTAGCGCACATCGCTACAAAGAGAGCAAAAACACGTTATTTCCAAATGTAACCAAGTTATTTATAATATTAATGTTTTGCACATCTGTTGCTTCTAAGGAACATACGTCTGGAAACAGTGCCCCAAAAGTCATTGAATTCAATAAAAATTGCGTAATCGAGGCGATAGCGCCGTTTGCACTAAAATGCTTCACGAAGTTCACAAGTTTTTTCAAGCAAATGAAAATACAGTTCCAAAGGTTGACCATAGATGGCACTGCATGTTAAAAACGACGCATCAAAAAGCCCAAGACAAGTAGTTACAAAGACATTAATTTGATGCTACATAGAAAACCGAGAATGATTGTCGAGAGCAAAAGCACCGAACTAAATTGGATTGGTTGGTTGTATTCAGATTATCTGGCGCCGTCAGCAACACGAGGGCTATAATGCGCCGAAACTTTCGTCATTAGACAAGCCAACATACATTTACAAACACCCATGCCTACGCGGGACTCGAACCCGCAACCTCGCGGTCTAGAAGCCAGCACGCTAACCACTATACCGTTTGGTCGGCCTAAATTGGATTTGGAATTTGTACATTGAAAAGTCGTTTTATTTGCACATTTTCAATCAGGCAGCTCAAAATAAAATTTGCTCTAAACGGAATTTCCACATCACATGAATATATTTAATAATGTATAACAAACTATAAATTCTTTGATATAGTTGGCTATTCGGGGACCTGCTCCATTTCTTGCTTAAGGCGGTTTAAGAAACTAAACACCCAAAATTTTCCTAATTTTTTTTTATCCATTTATAAATTAGAACGAGTTCAATGCAATCATAAAAACTATTTGAATTACAATACTGAGTAATTAGCACCATTACAGATTCTACTCAAACATTCTATTCCAAAACTTGGAGACCAATTTTTTTATATTTACACCGTCTACAGCTGTATTATAAAGGCATGAAAAATCTTAAATACATTTTAAAAATACATGCGATTTGTCTTCTTGAATTCATATGTTAATTAAAAAAATGGAGTAATAGTTCTGAAAGTTTAGAACTCTAATTCCAACGATGTTTAAATTTTTCTTAAACTTATTTTACGATTCTTTGAGTAATTTTGCATAACAGAAATTGTAAATTGAACAATAAGGTATATTCCTAGTTGACGTTAAAATATCGCCAAGCCTATGTGGCACTTTTTTGTAGGCGATACAGTTCTAAATTTTTCACCCCCCTTTTTTTAATTGACGCGCATGCGCAACGGGAATTTTATGGTAACCCTAATCTTGAATGCTTGGAGGATGGCATTTTTTGTGGTCATTTCAAATTTTGCTTTCGATTAACGGTGGTTTCCGTCCATTAAAAGTTACGAGTTTAGATACTCGTATTTTTTTTTTTCTTGTTGGAATTGAAAGGAATACACCAGGTTTTGCAATGGTGTATGGATGCCGGTTTAATATCGGAATCCTTTATTTGTCCGAAATGTGGTTTATCTGGGTGAAAGACCAGTTAACCGACGGTTTTCGAACAGCCACGTCTCTCGCAGGTGTTTTGTTAATAATTACTTAAATATTCCTTATGTTTATCAGACATCTTTTATTATTAACGGTCATATTGACCGCCATCTTGTTTATTTCGAATCACACGTCCTCTTGTGGATTTGAAATCAACCGCCATGATGAATTGGCGCTATAAGTAGTTTTAAAAAAATCATTTTGAGGGCGAGATTCCACAAACGACTGCCCGAATTAGGTAGCGATATTTTTCTTTTTAGGTTCAATTGGCCGCAAGGCCAACGAAATAGGTTGCAATTTTTCTTTTTAAAGCGCGAATCGCTCGCACACCTTACATTTAGAAAGCGATTAAAAATATAAATAGTCTGGAAGGGATTACGTATTTGTCATTAATGTAAGAGTTTAATGACATTTTACCCCTTCTAAATTACTTGAAATTAAATTTTAACTGCTTAAACTAGTTTTCAATTATCGTTTGAAATTAAATTTAAATTCCTTAACCTTTTTTTTTGATTATCGTTCGCAACTTCATTGCCTTTAAATTTTCGCCGATATCTAAAATGCAAATCATTGTAATTTCTTCCCGGGATGTACGTATTTAATATAAAAGTATTTGAAATGAAAAGCAAAAACACTTCATCTTGCTACAACTTGCATCGCAACCGTAGCATAACGTCTTTGGCATTGGACTTCAACCTTCCTATACCACAAATCATGGAGCAGGTTCGATTCTCAGTTTTTCATATCGTAATTCCGAATTGGCGACATTGTGGCCTTGCCGTTAACTTTTCAATAGCGCGCCAACCCATAAACGTGAACCAAGAATTTACTAACAATAAGTTTTGGACATGTATAAAAACATTTTAACAAATTTAAATTTGTTAAAAATGCTATTTTAATATAAAACAGCTTATTCGACGACAACAATTAAAATGCACCCATCTAAAAAGTTTCAGAAGAATCGCTTTAAAATTGGAAGATTTTTAATTCGTGTTCTATACTTCCCCATAAACACCTTTGATTACTCATATGTATACATTGGGTAATGAAAGTACAACATTCAGGATTTTTAACGACCCACACAAGAATTATCCCAAAAAATATCGCCAAACTGGCCATTTTTTCTAAACGAATGATGGAAATATAAAAACGGGAAATAACACAAATCCGCATCAGTAATATTGAATAATATAATTAAATATTGAATATAATTGAAAGTTGATAGATGTTTCACACACCTAGTTCTCATATCGTTTGGAGAGAGAACGTCAATTCCAAATTTTAACTCCTCAAAATAAAAAGTTGAAATAATTTATTCTTTGACGCGAGTCATTTATTTTTTACGTTAGACGTAAATTAGAGTTTGGGAGCGAAATCGAAACAGTGGAATGGCTATTTCTGAATAATGGAGACTTATTGTGTCGTTTTTCCAAACGAAGCATAACGTGCGTACAATATTTGTTACAACCGGGAGTAAATCGCATAGTCTAAATTCTTCAAAATAAGTCACTCAATTGGGGCTAAATAGGCCGTGATTTATCAAAAAAATTCATAGTAAAATGATACAAGTACAAGGCGACCGTAGTCTATTCCAACTTTGATTTTTAAAATGAATTTTTTTTAACTGAAGTATTACGAATTCTACGATAGCTGCATTTTAATTTATCCATTATAACAAAACTAGGTATTTCCATAAATCTTTATTATCGACACATTGTTAAAAAGGGGAATATTACAGCTAAAATTCTAAATGTTTGAAATCTGACATGACCACTCAAGCTTAAGATTGAAATACAGATGCAAAGTACTTAAAAGGCATAGATACAATTTCTAGACAAACCAGTGCTAAAGCAATTGTATAGGATTAACGCTTTCAACATTATAGGAACTAGTTTAAAGGGACCCTACGGATATGACGATTCTATAACGCGGAAGTGGACCATTTCTAGGTCATCTCAACCCAAGAAAAACTTTCAGTTTCCTAAAGGCCCAAATGAAGGAAAAGTAGGTATACTAAGTGAACCGGTTGTTTTGAATCGGTGTCAGACACATGACATTGAAGACATCAAAAAGGAATACACTTCTACAAATATACCCACTACATGTAAACAAAGATTGCCCTCAAACAGAACCCTAGAGCTGTAGGTTAGTTTTTACTGCATGAACTAGAGCAAGGTTTCACATTTTATGAGTAGTCTGAACTTTTTATATTCACCCTCAAAATTTAGAATGATATTTTAATTGAATATGTAGCTGCCTAAAATACCATTCCCAACCAAGGGCGTATGATAGATTGACTTAATATCAATTTTGAAAATAATGCAAAAATTGAAGTTGCATCGCATATAAACAAATCTATACGCTTCTGAATATTGCGCATTTTATTGTACAAAAAAATGCTGCAATTTTTTTAATCAGATAAGACATGTTTTGCGTCTCCTGGAAATTGCACAAGATTTTTGCGATATTCATACTAGGCCATAGACATAACCCTTAGCACTCGAGGCCTTTTTCGCGGAGGTACCAGCAACTTGAGGTCTTTCGCTGCATTTTTGGTTCAGTCCGCGGATACGGACCCGCTTCATAGACAGTAAACAGTCATTGGCCTTGCATCGAATTTCCGCATCAAACCCAGTAGTCCTCTTGAGTTGCGGCATCAAATCATGTGGTGCCCGAGATGCGCCGCTCGAGCGCAAAAGGTTAAGTTCTTAACTTGATTGTTTAGGAACAGGAGAGTTCATCTTTTTGTAGTCGTTACTTTAATATAACTAAATCTAACCCAATAGGTCAACCTGGCACACTTCGCTTCGTCATTTAAAGTTATATTGCTAGACCCGTTGTAATGAGTAGACTTAAGAATAGTCATTTTTTCTTTCCAACTTTTAATGTTTCAAATATGGGCGGAAAAAAGTGTCATTTGGTTTGAGGATTAGGACGGGCAGGGTAATAACAATGAAGGTTGGATGGGAGGATTTCATCGAGCTCATTGCGGACTTGTTCAAAATGGACAAATTCAGAACAAATCGGGAACGATTTCACTACAGAATGATATACTTGCAGCATTGAAATAAACGCTTTTTTAAGGGGTTTACGCATACAATATTGTATCTGCAAGTCTAACTTTAGTTAAGAAGTCCGCTTAAAATATTCCATAGTTCCCGAGCAGTGCTGCTACACAATCTTAATATACGCATGGAAACTATATATTATGCAAGACAAGGGGGAAACACCATCCGACGAATATTTCAAGATATGGCTGCCCCATACTTGCATCTCGAATGATAGAAAACCGGAAGTTCTCACCAAACAAAACATAGACCGTCACCACTTACTGAAGTGAAGTATTCAAGATGGACAGCAAATAGACCTCCTAAAGGGCCCGGGAAACATTGACACCATAGCAAGCTGCCAAAAAATTACAATCGCCAAGGAAAATTAATTGACAGGAAGTTCCATTAAAATGATTTAACTATTTCTATACGGTCGATATTTGCATCCAACATAGCAAGGACACAACTAAATGATTTGATGAAAAAAGATTTCGTGTAGTAACTAAAGACATTTTGTAGGGTCATTTTCGAAAAAGTTTGGGGACAATAAATTGTCAAGTCCATCACTACTTTGAATTCACAGAAATTTCATTTTTAAGTTTGCATACAAAATCTTCAAGGGCAAAAGCTAATATTTTTGCTCGAAAAATAAAGTCGCATTCGACACTATTAGATTTGCGAGAGAAAGGTAATTAGCATAATATGGTTATGGGATCTAAATTTCAGTTGAACTTCTAAAAAATTAAAGCGTTGAAAAGGCATTCATACTTTTGAATTCGTAAACGCTTATCGGGAGAATAGCTCCCGTCAAATAGCCTGGATGATATGTCGCTATGAAAACAAAACTCGCCTATTTAGAGTAGGGAGCTATACATGTAGGAAATTTGCTTCCAAAAAGGTAACAATATAGCAAATGTAGATATCTTCCCCTGGAAAATGAGGATTGTTTCGTTTCCATTACAACAGGCAACGATAAACCTGGCGGGAGCCATTCTTGCAATACAGTAGATCTAGAGCTTTGATTTAGAAAGGTGATTGAACAAAACTAATCAAGGTTTAACACGGATAGCAATGCAATTCCAAAATATCCGAAGATCTATTAGTGAACAATTGGAAGTAATTCGAGAAACCGAGATGTTCGGGAAAATTTCGATTTGGTTGAACTTTACTTTTCACCTTCATGCATGAAGTTCAGATTGTAGCAAGTGTAAGCGTTTAGTAGAGGACTGTTATAGAACGGCGCTCTACTTTTAGAAAAGATTCAAGAATAGCATTCATTGAAATAAAAAGTTGCTTTGCTCTGAGTGTGTAGACTATGGTAGAATCTTGGCATATCACGTTACTTTACCCCTGGTAACTAAACATTCGCCCCTTATACTACCTACTCCTGCCAGTTTTACGAATTCAAGACGTTGCCTTTGAACTTTTATCAATTGCCGAGAGTGCAAACGCTAATTTTTACCACTCAATTTTTTTTTAATTGAAATATTGCAATTCTCTTAAAATACGCTAATTTGTTTGAAATAAAGGAAATATAAAAACACTTAGTTTTCAATACAGTCTTAGTCAAATGATTAGTTAGATTAATATCGATTTAAGTCCAGTTATCTATGGTTAAAAGAATTTAAAAATTAATTTACAGGAAGAATGATTTAAGTCCCTTGAAAAGGCAATTTCAAGACCTGGAAATTTTACATTCGTTAAAACGTTTAGTCTTGTCTTAATTCTCTCAAATTTTATAACTATTGCTTTTCAACCTACCATCCGTTAGCTCAGCTAATATGTCAACAGATGGCACTCGGCTGCAATTTAAAAAAGTTTACATTAACCGTTCTTCCCCGTAGTCTTAAAATGCTCTTCATGCATGCTGAAATAGACACTGCATTAAACATCAACACATACTTAGAGTTATAAACAAACTTACCATAATTATACAAAAAATCACTAGGTCAGAGGGTTGTAAATAAATCTAGTTGTAAATAAATCTCCAGTTTAATTCACAGAGGATGTTTGCCGTTTAAAATCTCGAACTAGAAAGAAATAGAGAATCAGAAATAAATATACACAAAACTAAACGAGCTGAAGTTTAGTTTAACTTTGGTTCCAAACTCTGGAAATGGTAGGGAGGCCAGATTATAGGCCATTTTAATCGGAACAAAAGTTACAAAGCACTAAATTGCGCAGTATTAATTTTGTTCATCAATGTTGGAGATTAAATTTAACTTTAAAGACGAGGAATGTAATGCCTTTCCATTTCCAAATTTTAGAATGTTCGAAATCTGAAGACACTTTGTTATTGTTTTATTTTTATTGACACTATTATTCAGTTTTTCATCAGGGACAGAAAATTCTCATTTTGTCCTTGTAAAAGGAATGTTTAAATTGTGTTTAAAAGCTCACGAGCCTATATGAACAGAAATCTAAACTTTACGATGGGAAAGCTAAAAAACTTGTTCAATCTAAAGATTGTCTGGAGGGTGACGTAATGACTAAAAACTTACATGGAATGATCTAGACTAACAGGCTCATTTGAGATTTCTGCAAGAAACTGAAAATACTTTGATACTAGTAATATTCGTTTTCCATTTTTACGAAGTTCTTTTAGAAGTTGCAAAGAATGATAAAGACTTGAACTACCCAGTTTGTGTCTTTTCAACACAACTACCAATGCTTTTTTAAGCCATTAGTTTAGAGAAATGAATCTTTAAATTAACTTATAGCTAACATTGTTACGGTACATTCCCTTCGCAGAGAAAAATACTCGTAATAGAAATAAAACACAGGTGCGTCTCTAGTTTGAATCAGTTTACTGTCCAGAGGTTTCACGTGAAGTATGTATTGATTAAAGCGTCTATTGATTAACGATACCTCTCGACAGATCGCATCGGGAAAACTATCCAACAAAATAAAAACTCGCATTCATGTTACTCTGCATTTATAAACGTTCTACAGTTTCAAATTCAGCCCCGACAGAAAATCAATTCCTCAAACAAATGAACACGAGCCTTGCAAGCAATAAGAATCGATTTTACCTCGTTTGTTTGTAGATTTGGACTGTTCAGCGACAGGAAGCGGCTTCCAGAGACTATGCTCCCCACTAAACAGTGTCCACATGGGGGCTTTGTCACTTGACTCCTCGCTAGACTCGTCATCGCAGAAGACATCCTCTTGTGACGACATAATACCACTATCATCCCGTTTTCTGGATGAGACTGGCCTAACGTACTTGTGGCAGTCGCAGTCATTGGCAGAGAAGGATCTTCTGAAGCTTGGTTTAGTGTGCAGAGTAAGTCGAATAGTTTCGGGACCTGAAGAAATGTCAGTCAGGAACTTAGTAGTCTCGTTCAATAAGTCAATAGCAGAGTCAGATTTCCTTCGATTCTGAATCGAGATTGATCTCTCAAGTTTAGAACACCATACACTGCATGGAGGATCGCAGGAACTAGAGTCAATTTCGATGTCCGATTCACTTGAAAATCTTTTTCTGAGCAGATCCTTTATTTCCATAGGAACTTCTAAAAGATTAAATTAAGATAATTTATGAAAAATCGTACTCTTACAGCATTTTGTATAAATTGTTCATTCGTTAAATGAAATCCAAATTTTTTGAAAAAGTAAATTTCTTGCCTTCAACTTGCTCTTCAGCGTCAAGGTCAAGATTCAAAAGTTGGTGATGATCATCTTCATCCAATTGATCACTCTCGTCAGTCTGCAAGGAAAGATCCGAAATTAGTTTATATTGTTCTTGATGTATAAACAGACTATTCATATAATTAATGTTTATTCTGCTCAATTGTTAATTAGAAGCTGTTTTACTCAAGAGAAACTTTATTTTAAGCACATTTATTTTCATTCAGTTGCACTACACATTTTATAAACAGACAGGGAAATTAAAACGCATTACTTCATTTTGTATCTACATATCTTAAACTTATGTCCAATTTATGAAACGCCTGCAAGAAGTCATTAGAATATCGTAAATGTTTTGTTAAGTTTACATCTAGATCGGATAATGAAATCAGCTAACAACGAATTTTAAAGTTTCTAGTTGACAATTCAATTAAAATTAAACATTTTATTTTATGCAGTTTCGATTCATGGGTTAGTGTAGCAATTAGTATCTCTGCAACGAGAGTTAATCGTAAAGCACATTTTATCGACATTCTCAGTTGAACCAAGGTACTTAATTACCCTATGCAAATCCACTATTGATGTCTGGTTACATATCGAGTCGCAGAATTAAAAACTATACTTAAATTTCAAGTTTAAACTTTTACCTCTGAAGATTTTAATTACTCAATGTCTAGACTACTTGCAACTTTAGTTCGATTAAGAATGATCCATCCAAATGGAAATATCTTTCAGCACAATTTTGAACATAAAGGTGTTTCACGGTCCATTAGATAAACGAAATGTTTAGTAATTCATGCAACTCGATAAAATTCCATTCCTTTTGATATTTGAGGGCTATCTAAAGAACCGTTTGTGCCGAGAAACTCAATCCATTTGAAGTAAGCTATGCTTGCAAACTGATTACACCAGTAAAACTTAACCGACTACAATACTACAAATTCGCCGTTTTAAGTATCGTGCAAGCTTTTCAATAAAATCTACAGATTTCGCTAAACTTTTCAGAAGTGCCAGATACTTTTCATGGTTGAATTAAAAACTAAATCACACTTTTAAACTTGCCGAATAGGGAGAATGATACAAACTAAAATCCCATACATTTTAGGATTGCAATGTTTATAAACTACTGAAAAATGGTTCAACTTGGATGAATTTTGTAAAGCAACTGGCACAACAAGCAAGAAATCCGAACGATTGTTAAATGTTTAAAAATTTACAAAGCTGTTTGCACAAGTGTATTTCTTGGCGATTTTCTATTGTTCTATACAAAAAAAGTATTCAGGGAGTCTTTTACTGGTTTATTGAAGCAAAATCTTTAAAGACCAATACAAACTTTTACTTTCGACTAAGCAACTACATTTAAAATAGTGACGTTTGATTTGACAGTGTATGAAACGTGTTGAAAAACGCTTAACAATATCGAAAAGTACAGGCTATAGGTAGGAAGAAATACTCAACCAACACTCGTTTTTATGATTGTCATACCTTCCCATAGAAAGATTTCGTATATTTACGCTTATTTTAGCAATCATAAGTCCAAACAAAGAAATTCAACAATGGGGAATACAAGTTTTTATTTGTGAAATTTTAAATTTTTTGCATAATCTTTACCAAACTCATTTAAAACATAAATACAATATTTTATCAATTATGCTTAAAAAATGTTTGCTTTCCACATTAGTAGGCCGCTTTGCCGCCATGAACCTATTCATTACAAATTCATGAAACTTTGTATTCCGAAGTTCTTGTAATACTGAAACCCAATGTAGAGTATTATGAACCTTTGAACTTTTAGAGTTCAATTCTTTTAATATGCATCCTGCCTCTTCTGAAAAACTACGCACACTTATAAAACCTTCAAATTTTCTCTAATTAGTACAAATGATATACCCAGCGTTCGGAGTTCTTTAGAAAACTCCCGAGATAATTTCTCTGGAGACCAACCTCCGAGATTTGAAAGAAAAGTAAAATGTTTGAGCAAGAGGAATTTTCATAGTTTTCAAGGTTAAGGCTACATTCAATAGAGTAATATTTTTTTTTTACATTTCTACCCCATTCAATGCATTTAAATTATCTGCAAGAAGTAAAACACGTTTTGTATTTTATGCAAGTTTCGCAATTATATTCTTTAATCTATCCATTTATCTTTAAAATGGATCTGGAAGGTTACCAAAAATAGTTAGGTGTCGGTTGTTAGTCTGCACTTGCGTTTGTTTCGACAAATTGATATAAAATATTAACATTTAATAAGAAAAAACCCAGAAATTTTGAATATTTAAGAATAGAAACAATGAGTATTCGCCTTTGAATGAAAGCATTTAATAGAACACTAAAAACTGCAGACCAATAAGAAACTTAAAATTTATCATGACCTTAAGGGCTCTGTCTACTTAGTAAAAATAGCGTTTTTTCCATGCATCCTATCATTTTTTTAATACTGTTATGTTTATTGATATAAAACTTGTTAGGCTTAACAAAAATATTCGTAACCACTTTCTTAGCGTGAAAATGCCAGATAAGCAGGAATCCTCAAAAGGTTGCGCTGTTGAAACAATTTCAGAAGCTACTAAACCGATCCTTATGAAATTTTAACCACATATTCTGTACACTTATGGCTATATTCCGTACGAGAATTATTTCAAAATGTTAATTTGCTATTTTTGGGCAAAAACCACGTTTTAATTTTTTTGTCTGCCATTTTGTTAATTTTGCATATAAATTAACATTGGAGGTACGGGATATAGCCACTGTCACATTAAACCCAAAACCATAATTTTTTTTCTTTCAGATGGGACATTGCTTAGATTTTTTTTAACAGCGTACACCTACCTACTTTTTGAGGACTACTGTTTACCTGGCATTTTCACACTAAAATAGTTAAAATCTTTTTTATTTTTAGTAATTCACGAATGCTTTTGTTAAGCCTAACAAGTTTTGTATCAATAAAACTAACAGTATTCTTAAGATTTAATAAAATGCCTTTTTTATCATGCATATAAAATAGACAGAGCCCTCAAACTCATCTGGCGAAATTTGAACAATTTTCCGAAAGCCGTAGTGAAAAAAATTGCTCGAATATTTACAAAAAATACTTAACGTATAATCGTTATCCATTACAAATGCAAAGCTTAAATTACAAGTTATTCAAGAATTATCAACTTCACAATAGTAAACAATTCTCTTAAGTAACAGGAGAAAATTTAAAACATTTAATAAACGCGGAAAATCCTTTTAAAAAGGTAAAACCAAGCAATAAACTAATTTTACTTTCAACGACAGCAATAACATTTTATTTAAAATGTTAATTTTAAAATTAAGTTTTCGTAATCCGTTCCTTTCAAATATTGAAAATTAGAAATGTGTTCACCAATACTCCGGGTTTCCATTTATGTGTTCAGACTACGATTCTAACGTATGACTAATTTTTATATAAAAATTTCATAATATTATACTTTTATCAGCATGATGCTCGTTTCAAAAAGATTATGGTGCTTATTTACCTATTAAGAGAAGATTCCAGCACAATTTAATTAAATGATAAAGTATTAACCATTTTTAATTAAACTTATCCGATCTCTTGAAGCACTTATTGCAATTCACCTTTTCCATAACAGGGTTGAAAAAAATTAGTTACCCACGAAAATGACTGGGTAATTTTTTATTTTAAGCATTTTTGCAATTCGCACCATTTTCCTACTTTTAATAGCAAAATAAACACATTTAAAACCTTATAATTAAAACCTTATATGGCTTACGAAGATTAAGTTAGCTATAAAGATTTGTAAATTTGAGTTTACCATCATCTTTAAGGAGGCTCTTAAATTAGTGACTTTTTACACATGTACAATTATTGCTGATGATTAAGCCGTCATATTTTTAATAAAATCTATAGAATACGTTTAAGTTTCAATCATTGATAGAAACCCATGTTACAAGACGGGCAAAAATTTCTTTTACGACAATGACTTCCATCACTGAGACGCCGGTACGACCACGTGGCATACTTGAATTTGAAACTTTTAAAGGTTTTTTTTAATTCGACGTACAAAACACTTGATCTTTTGGAATGTTTAATATGTATAACCTTTCAAAGTTTATCGATAGTGTTAAATATTTAAGAGCTCTCTACTTTGGATGCATGAAGAAACGCTATTTTTATTAATTTTTTCCTTTAATACTGTTATGTTTATCGATATATGTAAAACTTGTTAGGCTTAAGAAAAACATTCGTAAATTAGAAAAAAATTTATTGGTTTTAACCACTTTAGTGTGAAAATGCCAGGTAAACAGGAGTCCTCAAAAGGTTGCTCTGTTAAAAAATCTCAAACTACTGAACTGATCCTTATGAAATTTTAACCACACATTCCATACACTTATCGCTATATCCCGTAACAGAATTATTGCAAAAAAAAGCGTTTGATTTTTTTGTGCGCTATTTTGGCATATAAATTATTATAGGTACTAGATATAGCCACTATCACACTAAACCTTAAACCATTCAATTTTTTTTGTTTCAGATGGGCCGTTCAGATTGGTTGGTTGTATTCAGATTATCTGGCGCCGTCAGCAACACGAGGGCTATAATGCGCCGAAACATTTCGTCATTTAACAAACCAACATACATTTACAAACACCCATGCCTACACGGGACTCGAACCCGCAACCTCGCGGTCTAGAAGCCAGCACGCTAACCACTATACCGTTTGGTCGGCGGGCCGTTCAGATGTTTTCAACAGTGCACACTACTTTTTGAGAACCCCTGTTTACCCGGCATTTTCACACTAAAGATAATTAAAATCAATAAGTTTTTTTTTTAGTAATGTTAGGCTTAACAAAAATATTCGTACAAGTTTTATATCAATAAACATAACCGTATTCTTAAAAAAAATAAAATAGAGTTTTATTCATGCATCTAAAGTAGACAGTGCTCTTAAAGATGGATTTCCTTTGATGAATTAAAGGCTTGTAGAAAAAGTAACCATCAAAGCGCTCGATATTGAATAGTAAAATTAAGATTGGAACTTGACCACAAGAACTAGAAATCATTCTCACCCATTACGCAAGTAGGCGAGACTTCATTATTACAACTATAGAGAACATTGAGGTAATTTTACCTTTGGTGCACTCACCCCCACTTTACAAAAACCCAGTTTATTTAGATAATTTTAAACCAGTTATAAAATCTATTACAATCCGTTATATATCCTATTGTACACTTTTAGAAAGCACGAACTTAAATTGCAATCCTAGTTTACCGAAAAATCGGATACAGTATCTCTAAGGTATATAGTTGAACTTTTTCTGACGAAAAACAAATCCAAGAAACAGTTATTCACTTAAGACAAGTTTTTATCTACAAAAATAAATCCATTACGAGCCAATCCAGAATGATTTGTGTACAGCGACAAAATCACGATTTTAAAAAACAGAACTGCTTTCAATAAGGTACGAGCCGCAGATTAAAATTGATATCATTAAACCATTCCTTATAAGTGAATACGCATGTACTAAATTTGGTATCGATTAAGTTCTTAAACTCAAGCTAAAACTTATTCTACAAGTTTCACGATATCTTAAGAACCTCTGTAGTTATCAAATAACAAAGACTACTTACATTAACATCCGAGTTATTTGTATTCCAAAGAGATTCAAAATAAGTTGAACCAAAACCTTCATCAATCTCATCTTCAGTCACATCTTCAGCAGTGTCAAAGTCGTCGATCAAGCTATATACACTATACACAATTTCCTTCATCTGCTTCGAATAATAGTCCAGATCAGATCTAGTATCCACGTCTAGTTTTTCTTCAAAATCTACAAATTCTATTTCAGCTATCTGATCATTTCGTGCACGCTCTTGTAAAATGAACTCATTGCCCTCTTCGCTTTCCTTAGAACGACATAGATGGATTTCTTTCATAGAACAGGAATTACTGAAGTTGAATGGATTACCAAAAAACTCGGCCGGAATATGGTATCCAAACATTGGAGGACAACTGCATGGCTGAACAACTGAAGGATTCCACAGCTTTAGATCCTTGTCGGTAAGAGACCAGACGCCGTCTTTCAAGACTTTAGGACGGTGTGGAAGAGATAGCAAAGGTCGGAATGCTTGCTCATGACGGTAAAGTCCATAAAATGCCACAAGCAAGAGAGTCGGTGAGGGTATCCGGCTTACCGAAAAATCAAAAATACGTGGAATAGTTTTACGAGAATTCGATGATTTGCCAGTTTCTTTTATGCTCAGTGGTACAATACTAGGGATTTTATTAAATAAATAAGCCAAGATTACCGTTAGATCACGTCTAGTTTTTAGGCAGTTTTTAAGAGCAAACAACTTTAAAACAAGATGCATTAGCTCGTGTTCATTAAGATAGTTTTCCCCTCGCTCTTTTTTATATTTAACTACTTTCTGGATGATGTGCTCAGCAACGGATTTAAATGAGATCGTGTCTGTGGCAATTGCTTCAGGATTCGAAATTAACTCTTCAGCTTCTGTAGCGACTCCCGTCAAGTTGGATGGAATAAAGGTACTTGCTAGAGGGTTTAAACTTGATCCTTTGGCCATCATCATGACGAAGAGTGCTAGCAGATTCGAATATTCAAAAGGATAGTTTTAATGGTTTCCGAACGTAGAAAACTCAAATTGATCCTTTTCCGTAGCAAGTGTACAAACTGAACCTGTAAATAATGTTACAAGTTAAAATTATCAAGACATTAAAACCGAACAGTATTATCAATCGAGAGCACTGACACTACATTTAGAATATTTACTGGTTTTCTACATGGGGGGAGACTCTATAGAACTACTTATCACTAACTCTAAAACAGTTTTTATTTTTACATTGCCAGATAACAAGTTCGAACCCACCACACTTCATCTGAAAGAGACCAAATGGAAGATTAAGTTTTTATTCGGGAATGCTCCCGGTTGCGGATTCAACTGCTATTAGAACCAGGTATTGAGTAAGCATATACTTCCTTATGTTGACACATTTTAAATCTTTTCAATTAGGAGGAATTCTTAAGATGTGAAAGGGCCCAACTTTCACAGCAGGGACTGAAATAGAGATGGTGAGCAAATTCATTCCGATTATCAAACGACGACTTTTCAATTTTAATATTTTCTAAAACTATGAACATTTCTGCCGTGTTAAAGTGTTTATTAAAGCTATTCTAGAAGTATTCCAAATTTTTTTTTATGTTTACTACGTATTAAATAGATGCTAGTTTCATTAAATCCCACTTTTCTTAAAACAATGTTTTTAGGATAAAAATATTCAATACTCTTTCATTTATAGTCTACTCTACAAACCAGATATTAACCCGCAATTACACGCACCGAGTCTTAAAGGCCCAGTCGTTTAAAACCATATCATAGAAACATCAGCGCGCGTGCTCTTGGGTTACACATTTCAACCCATGGATTAATACAGAAACAGAAAATTCAGGCTAAAAAAAGTTAAAATTTTAGTGCATCAACTTAACGAAATTTCTTTAAAAAACGACCAAACCTTGACAATATGAATGCACGGATAAATATTTGCAAGAGCGTTTATAGAATGCATAGCAAATAAACTGGGTGTTTAAATACCACTTTTTAAAATTTACCTTTAAAAACAATTGTAACATTTAGATACAGAAGCAATTGCGTACATTCCCTTTAAAATAGAATGAGCAAATACACTATTAACAGAAGCGGCAAAGTAATAGGCCATGGTATTTCTTACGAGAAGATAAACAAAAAGAACAGTTTTGGAAATGACGAGACATTTGTCAAAGAGCGCATTTCCCCGTCAACAAAAAAACTCTGTCCTTGTATTACAAGATTGGTTGAATTCAGATTATCTGGCGCCGTCAGCAACACGAGGGCTATAATGCGCGAAACATTCGTCATTTGACAAGCCAACATACATTTACAAACACCCATGCCTAACACGGGACTCGAACCCGCAACCTGGTGGTCTAGAAGCTAGCACGCTAACCACTATACCGTTTGGTCGGCCTTGTATTACAAGGACAGTCTTTTTAAAACCCGACCTTCAAACATTCTTTATGGTCTATTGATAATAAACACGAATAAAATATCGGAAGATTCACGTCATTTTATATATCGTTTAAAGTGAACAAGACTTAATGAAGTTATACTTAACAAGTATACTTTGATACGTACCGATCTATCTATTAAATATCCAAGTCTGAAGATTTCTATAGTACAGACATTGATAAATAATTAAGACCTGAATATAATAATTCTTTATCATTTTAATTTCACTCAATTTTGAAAGTAACAATATCTATCGGTTTAAAAAAACAAACAAAAAAAAAAAACGTTATTCTGAATAATTATTAAGAAAAAAAATCTTCAGTTTCCTCTAGAATAGAATATTAATAAACTATTAGTAAAACGTTAAGCCGGGTAATATGGGAATGAAATTAAAAAGAGTAACACATTTGAATACTTACAGATTACCAACACTTTCAGTAGTAACAATGAAGTACATCGAAGCTTTAAATTATAGTACAGAATTTTATTCATTTCATTTCAGTTTCCATAAACCTAGACGTTAGTCATTACACTAAATTTAGAGGTTTTTTTTTAGTGAACTAAAGCTACACTATGGAAATTTTGTGATAGACCCAAACCCACATACATCAAATTCTAAAAGGAAAATACACCTAGAGATTATACTAGCCCCATTTGAAGTGTGTTTTTTATGCCTAGTTTATATTGGTTGAATTAAAGGACAATTAAGGACAAGTTTTTAGTCATCCACTGACAATTCTCGTAAATTTTGATTTGTTTGTTTGGATTGGATATCTTTATGTATAAGAGTTACAAAGGCTCATTGCACCAAAGTTTAGACTACTAAAACTCATTCAAGTCTAAAGTGGGAGGGGGCACACCTTCCTACCCGTTCAAGGAGAAAAATTTCACATCTGTGTCACTATGGGAGTAATCCTAATCGCTGTCATGTGTGCTCATTTTTGAAGTCACAGATTGCAGAATAGTCATGCGGGAAACCAACCAAACTCACATGCATTCTACCTCCTGAAGCGAGTTAGGTATACGCGGATATATATATATATATATATATATATATATATCAATTATATATATATATATATATATATATATATATATATATATATATATATATATATATATATATATATATATATATATATATATATATATATATATATATATATATATATATATATATATATATATATAATTGATATATATATATATATATATATATATATATATATATATAATTGATATATATATATATATATATATATATATATATATATATATATATATATATAATTGATATATATATATATATATATATATATATATATATATATATATATATATATATATATATATATATATATATATATATATATATATATATATATATATATATAATTGATATATATATATATATATATAATTGATATATATATATATATATATATATATATATATATATATATATATATATATATATATATATATATATATATATATATATATATATATATATATATATATATATATATATATATATGATGACTGAGTGGTTAGAGCTCTGGCCTCGCATGCCAAAAGTGCCATGTTCGGATCCTGGGGTTAGGCATGGATGCTCGTTGTGATTCGGAATCCACGTTAAGCTGTAGGTCCCGGCCTGATTAACCTTCATTGTATATAAAAATAGGTCGTTGAGCGTACAAACAAACCAAGTAACGAATTGCGAATTGGGATTGACTGCATGTAATGAATTTTTCATGATGTTAGAGTTACACGATACGGAAGAATGGGGGCTCAAGCTCACGAAACAAAATTGTATGATCAATAGAATAATAAGAAAGAAAAAACAGTTGAGTAACCATACAGTGAGTATTCAGTACACGAACACTAGGCGTATGAACAAAATCGCATCTTATCTTTTTGTTATTGACTGGAAACATAATTCATTGTAAGACGAAAAACCGCCATTCCAATCTACTTCATCTTTACTGCAAGCTAAGAATCAATACTCTTACAATCCATCTTTGGCACTTACAATATCTAATCTCAAAAACGTATACACACCTCGGTGATTGGAACAGTCAGGCATAAATAGACGAGCTGCTGGTAAAAGCGTTTCGGAATTTCTCCTATTCGAGATGCAAATGATGATCGTTTGACCGAACTAAGTGGGCGATTGAAGTTCGTAATAATATAACCCATAAAACAAAGTTTTTAATAGTAATGATTATTCAGCGCAATGATATGTGGTGCTTATTGCTCCTCTACTTAAAAACTCTCTTCCACCCACTTTAAAAATCCTCATCGCATTTTGAAGAAAATTGCATGCACTGTGTATTTGCATACGAGTTATTTTTCTATAAGAAGATCACTTGTACAGAGTTATATTTTAATGTAGAAGATCATGATTAAATACTTCTGAGGAAATAGGTACGTTATATACAAACAGGTGCTAAAGTAGAAACTTTAAGAGTCAATACCTAAAAAGTTACTTTTCGATACATACCTCAATTATCCACTTAGTTCTTCGTTTGACCGAACTAAGTGGGCGATTGAAGTTCGTAATAATATAACCCATAAAACAAAGTTTTTAATAGTAATGATTCAGCGCAATGATATGTGGTGCTTACTGCTCCTCTACTTAAAAACTCTCTTCCACCCACTTTAAAAATCCTCATCGCATTTTGAAGAAAATTGCATGCACTGTGTATTTGCATACGAGTTATTTTTCTATAAGAAGATCACTTGTACAGAGTTATATTTTAACATAGAAGATCATGATTAAATACTTCTGAGGAAATAGATACGTTATATACAAACAGGTGCTAAAATAGAAACTTTAAGAGTCAATACCTAAAAAGTTACTTTTCGATACATACCCCAATTATCCACTTAGTTCTTCGTTTGACCGAACTAAGAGGGCGATTGAATTTCGTAATAATATAACCCATAAAACAAAGTTTTTAATAGTAATGATTATTCAGCGCAATGATATGTGGTGCTTATTGCTCCTCTACTTAAAAACTCTCTTCCACCCACTTTAAAAATCCTCATCGCATTTTGAAGAAAATTGCATGCACTTTGTATTTGTATACTAGTTATTTTTCTATAAGAAGATCACTTGTACAGAGTTATATTTTAATGTAGAAGATCATGATTAAATACTTCTGAGGAAATAGGTACGTTATATACAAACAGGTGCTAAAATAGAAACTTTAAGAGTCAATACCTAAAAAGTTACTTTTCGATACATACCTCAATTATCCACTTAGTTCTTCGTTTGACCGAACTAAGTGAGCGATTGAAGTTCGTAATAATATAACCCATAAAACAAAGTTTTTAATAGTAATGAT
The DNA here is from genome assembly GCA_963978545.1 of Linyphia triangularis. NCBI lineage: Eukaryota > Metazoa > Arthropoda > Arachnida > Araneae > Linyphiidae > Linyphia > Linyphia triangularis. Next base: position 98,926,897 of record OZ021721.1, read on the forward strand.
TATTCAGCGCAATGATATGTGGTGCTTATTGCTCCTCTACTTAAAAACTCTCTTCCACCCACTTTAAAAATCCTCATCGCATTTTGAAGAAAATTGCATGCACTTTGTATTTGTATACGAGTTATTTTTCTATAAGAAGATCACTTGTACAGAGTTATATTTTAATGTAGAAGATCGTGATTCAATACTTCTGAGGAAATAGGTGCGTTATATACAAACAGGTGCTAAAGTAGAAACTTTAAGAGTCAATACCTAAAAAGTTACTTTTCGATACATACCCCAATTATCCACTTAGTTCTTCGTTTGACCGAACTAAGAGGGCGATTGAATTTCGTAATAATATAACCCATAAAACAAAGTTTTTTTTTTTTTTTGTATAAATCGATATGCATTGCCAATTTTTATATTCGTTAACAGCATGTTCTTGGTGTCGATTCTGTAAACAGCGTGTTCTTGGTGTCTCCATCTAATTTTAAATATGAAAAATCTTTCTATAAGCAAATTACGGTTAAAATTTATTTATTGAAAATGAACGTGAATTTATGCCCTCACATCCAAGTATCATTTATTTATTCCGATTAAAACAATTTTATTATTGATTCTGATTAAAACAATTTTATTATTGATTCTGATTAAAACAATTTTATTATTGATTCTGATTAAAACAATTTTATAATTTATTTATTACAAAATTCTGGCAACAGGAAAGAGTTTATTCAATGGTCGATTAAATGCTATTTTAGGACAAATGGATCACGACAAGTTGGTTTATTAGTATTCCGTAAAATCGACGTAACAGTTAAAACTCCAAAATTTGATATAATGCACTGTCATCGACATCGAGTCTATCTACCAAGTTTCAGACCCATTGGAGGACGGCAAGGAGGTTAATTAAGCCTCCGTAGATTTGCCACCCATCGTCACACAAAATGGAAGTTAATAAAAAAGATTTAAAAAATAACTTTTTATTTCTTAAAGATTCTACTTTTGCACTCTTTTAAATATAACATACCAATTTCATCAGCCAAAATATCTGTCATTAGAGAACCATGGTAAATGTATGAACTTACCCTGACACATACCACCTTCATTCATTGTAAAAAGTCAGATTTTCAAAAAAATTCATATATTCCCTTCATCCTTTTAACCCTTCAATTATTTCTGTTAAGCCCAATATTTCGATCACCCTACGAAAAGGAGATTCTATTTACAGGAACAGAACGTGATCTGTTTTCTCCAGGTGGCGCCCGAATTCAGGAAAAATTCTGGAGAAACGGATGTTATTCTTCATTCGAAACCCCTCAGACGTTCTTCTCCGGTTTGTCATCCCAAGGTAAGGAAAACTTCAAAAGTTTGACAAGGGAAGTTCATTTTAGGGCACGTGTTGATAACAAATCAAAACTCTAATTTTGTATTTGTATTTATTTTTTCGTTCATATATTTTTGGGTTTGAATTAAGTTAAAAAAAAGTCGAAATGCTTAACTTTTTTCAGAATTCCGTCTTTTTGCTGAGAAATTCTAAGCTGTTTAAAGTTTCAATCATATGATTAAAAATTAAACTTGTCTTGAATTCAAGTTATAAAAAGGGTTATATCTTCATTTCGTTCAGTATTTAATAATTGAACGAAAGTATAACTTTTGAAAAAAAGGAATGCACTTGTTGCTTCAATTAGGTTTGATCACATAGTGTATAAATTATTATTTTATATGAAATTTTTTTTGATGTAGACACTATTATTGCAAACAATTTTTCACAAACTTTTTAACAAGTTGTGAAAATGTAAGTTGATCTAGTTGATTACTAATCTTATTAAATAAATATTTAGTGGTATTAAAATAAATGGTACTTTGCAATAAAACTTCAATTTAAGAAGTTTGTTTGAAATATAGACATATTTTAGTTTGTTTCTAATTATATAACGCCAATTCCTTTATTAGCCCATAAATCTTTTGATATACTTTACGTTATACAAAACATAATTCTGGTAACTCAAATAAAAAAAAAAAACTCTTACAAATAATCACACAAAGAGTTGTGAAACAAATTGTGAAAAAACTAGCCAGAATAATTTTGCTTAGATAGTACCTTAAAAATAATATTTTGGGTTAATCATGTTAAAATTTGAAATTTTTAAAAAGCCTCAACGCTTGTAAACTTGTTCCTCTCTCGAATGGAAAAATCCCTATTTAGTTTCGAGATATGGTACAGTCTAAATAACGATGTATATATTAAGATGTTTATGTAATACGATTTATATTTTATAAATGTAATAACATATTTTTTCGTACACTTTTTATGTTTTATTAACTTTCAGTTCAAAATAAATTTGTAATTTTAATATTAAACTAAAATCGTTTTTAAGTCATAGCATCATCAAATTATATGTGAACCATTGACCATTGTACCATCAACCATTCTAGATGAATTTGTGGCAATTATTAATGCAAATATAAGCTAAAGCACTCAGAATCAACTTAAATGAGTTTACTTTATTTACACACTTCGAATAGAAATAACAGTAAACACATACAGAATAATGTATAATAACAATAAATGTAAGAAGAGTTGTGTTTTACATGCGAATTTTAGTGTCAGATATGGTATTAAGGGAATCGTATTTATTTTTTGACATTTTCTTAGTAGTTTTATTCTTTTAGTAATACCTTTCTTTTAAATTACGCATGAAACAATAAACTAAACGAATCACTTGTTTGTAATAATTTCATATAGCACACATCCTCAGAGGGAGGTTCCTAGGATGTCATTCGGAGTCTCGGGGATAACTGGGGACTTCCTTGGGACCTTCCTGGAAGGATGTGTGCTATATGGGATTAAATGCTTGGAACACATTTAGCTTCTACACTCACTAATGAAGTATGTAGTAGCATATACAAACGCTCTGTTGGTTCGCCTGTCTGAGGTTAACACTCCAGAGAATATTACAGGCAAGTGCGATATGTCAAATTAAAGATCTCGTCATGATGAATTCCTATGCCAAAACTCAACCGGAAGTACTGGAAATGACTAGCAAAAGTCAATTAACAATTCTTTAAGCTTAAACTATAAATGTTAAAGACATGTGCCATGTATCAATTTGAAGGCTCTAATAAGACCAGTAAGATTACATAAAATTCAACCGGAAGATATCTCTATAGAAACATGTACAGTAGCGGTCTTTTAATGACAGCTACTATCCCATTCAAATATGTTTATATACCAATTACATATTAAACATGTTTCTCTGATAAAATAATGACTTTCTAATTGATGCAATGCGTATACTATATGACATATCATTGATAATTTACTAAAACATGTAGTTTGGGTATACAATTACTAAAAAAAACGCAAATAAAATAAAACTTTAGGTTTTGAACACATTTTGATAAATGTATAAATTTTGATCAAATAATATAAGTATGTATGACGATGTACAACAATAGAGACATGTATAGAAGCGATCTCTTAATGACAGCTACTATTCCAATCCAACTTATTAATATAACAAATCTAATTTAGCATATGTTTATCTAATAAAATAATGACTACATAACTGATACACTGCATTTACTTTAAAACATATTATTGCAAATATATATTTAGCATATGTTTATCTAATAAAATAATGATTACATAATTGATACACTGCATTTACTTTAAGACATATTATTGATACATTTACTAAAAAATGTAGCTAAAATAGACAATTACTAAAAAAGCGCAAATAAAATCAAAATTTATGTTTTTAACACATTTAATTTAAATAAATTAGTCTGTGGGAAACAATTGTTTTAAAGTATACCCAAAATACAATTTTGATGAAAAAAATATGTTTTGTCAAGATTATTAAACTTTTTGAAAACATTCTAACTACACAATAATCTGCCCAATTCCATTAAAGTATTTTTAAATCGAAAAACAATCCCGACTGATGACAAAAAAAGTTTTTTTTTTTTAATTACTATTTTGGATTGGTAAGGATTAATAAACAATTAAAATAATTGTTGCATGGCTGTTCTTGGAGTGTAAAATATCAGTTACTGTATAAGTGCAACTTTTATCTGCTTTATTTCGAAACATTTACTAAAGTTTAAATTTATAATTATCCTTAATTTATACAAAGAGGTAATAACACCTTTAAATACAGAGATGTGCATTTCATAAAAAAACTCCACTAAACGTAACGAAAGTTTATTTTAGTGTTTCATTAGCCAGTTTTTACTTTCCAATCGAATTTTTACTTTTATTTACCAGTATGTTAACATAAGGCAAATGAAAGTATTGCATTAGGTCAAAAAATTAAATAAATTCGATTTATAATTATTCATTTTAAATAAATTAGATTTACGATTATCCTTAATTTAAACAAAGAGGTAATGACACCGTTAAATACAGAGATGTACATTTCATAAAAAAAAATAACCACTACAAAATGTAACGATGTTTTATTATAGTGTTAGCCAGTTTTTACTTTCCAATCGAGTTTTTACTTTTCTTTACCAGTATGTTAACCAAGGTCGTATATATGCCCTCCACCCCCCCCCCCTTCCCTTCTCCCTAAATCAGGAAAAAAAATTGAAGTAATAAGTAGTTAATATTTGAGTTTGTTTGCAAATAATTTCCGTGCTTTTAGCTTCTCAAAAATAAAACAAGTTGATGGCACCAGGAGTACCGTGAAATTAAAATATAGGTGTAAAATGAAGGGGGCCTTGACGTTTTATCTGTAGCTCTGTTTATTCAGTTAGTGAGCTTTTTAAATAGCTGTGTATCAGCGATCCTCTGCATTTTGCTGTTCTGGGATCTTAATTTGTTATTAAGATAACGGCATCCACAATGAAGATACAAAACTTCTATTCAAAACTATATTGTAAGAAAACATAGTGTAAATAAGTTTTTTATTGACAGTGCTGAAGCTGGCTGTGCCAGTAGCAATGTTTCTTCTGGCATCGCAAATTCCAGTACCCTTGATCCAGCATCAGTTGCGGAGGATTTAAACATATAAACAACAAATTTCAAATAAAGAAAAAGCTGAACAAATAAAGAAAAAACTTGTAGAAAATGTATGGAACCATTGTACAAATTTTTCTTTCTTCTTCTACACTGGCCTGCAAAATTAAAGGATATTTAATTTTTTCCCTAATAACTTCTCAGCGGAGCAGCCTAGATACATAACATTCACATCAAAGAGAAATCTTTATGAAACATAACGATAAATAAAACAGCTCAGTCTCAGATTGAAACGCAAAGTGTAGAATGGGGGCATATGCATTAGTGTGCAGTTGTACAGATGCATTTAATTAAAAATCACGTAACTCGTAGAATTGACTTTTAGTGTGAGATATGATCTCTCCTGTCATCAGTGTTTACTTGGCACTGTATTCTGTATTCTCATACTTAACATGAGTCTCTTGATGAATTCTAGAACGGTTACATTTCTCGTCCCATATTTTGAACTGTTTGCAAGTGATGGAAAGTTCCCAATGCATTAAATCTTTACAAAATGCATATCAAAGAAGCGTCCAACACATGTTTGATGAAATTCGAAATAGAGTAGTGATCTGGCTTACACTGTTAAAAAAATTTGTCCACCTTGCACCAAAATTTGGTTCCCATTTAGCTGCCACCAACATTTGGTGCTTAGTTTCGCGATTTAGTGGTGCTTACGGTCCGAGGTTGCACCATTAAATCGTGAAACTAAGCACCAAATGTTGGTGGCAGCTAAATGGGAACCAATTTTTGGTGCAAGGTGGAACAAAATTTTTAACAGTGTACTTATAGGAGCGATATTCATATTTTTAATTAAGATTAAAAAGTAGTATATTAAGGAAATAATGAAATATCCTTTAATTTTGCAGACCAATGTAGTAGTTTTAGCTGAAATATTATTACAACTTTTCAAATTAAATGGCTAGAAGAATTCGAGTGGTTAGCTTATTCAGAAGAAAAATCGGAATCTTTTGTAAGTATTGCGTAATATTTTCGCACTCCAAAAGTATAGGTAAAAGAGTTCACCAAGTAACAAGGGAATTAGTAACAGAAGCTTTAAGTAATTTAAAAAAAACTGACGAAAATTTTCGATCACTGCTTAAGATTCAGAGCCAACAGTAGAGATAATGACTTTAAAGACCAATTAATGAACAGAGGAAGTTTCTATTAAAAAAAAGTTAAGTAAGTGAAAAAGTAGGGAGAATGAGGAAAATAATATTAACGAGAATGCAATTCAGTGTTGAATGCGCACGTTTTATAAAATAATCTGCTATCATATAATAAAGCATTAGTTCATTCCAGTTATAAAAGTAAACTGAAAATATATATAAAAAAATAATAACTAGATTGTTTTGTCTCAATATTTTGCTTAAAACCCCTTGAAAACTATCCTTAATCATTGAATGATAGCTCACTTAAAAAATAAAATTAAAAAAAAAAAAAAAGTGCAAATAACGGTAAGTTTTTCACATTGGCCCCCCGAAATTGTAACCTATATTCGCCACTAATGTTGACATAGGGTAAATGAAAGTATTGCATTAGATCAAAAAAAAATTAAATAAATTTGATTAATAATTATCCATTTTAAATAAATTAGATTTCTAATTTTCTTTGATTTATCCAAAGAGGTAATAACACTATTAAATACAGCGATGTACATTTCATGAAAAACCACCACTAAATCTAACGAAAGTTTATTATAGTGTTTCATGTGCCAGATTTTACTTTCCAATGGAGTTTTTACTTTTCTTTACCAGTTTGTTAACATAGGATAAATAAAAGTATTGCATTAAGTAAAAAAGAAAGTTAGATTTTTTTATTTATTTATTTTGCATTATAAAAAAGTTGTCTAGGGTTAAAAATCTATGTGTCTGGGGTTAGCATAACTTCCCCCGAAAGGATTAACCTACCAGATAACACAGCGGTATTGACCAATGTCGGATACAGGAATTCTGTGAAGATTGACCAGTCCATGTGAATTCCGAGCATCGTTCCATAATACACGATTGTTTTTAATTTAAACATATTAAAACAATCACAAAACATATCTTTTACTTCTCCGTTATTTCTTATAACACTATATTTCAATTTTAAAACTCTGCATCAACATTTCAAAACTTCCAGTATATTTTACCCAACTCTGTGCGAGATTGGCCAAGATCCGTAGCAACAGCCAGACTACATCGGCCCTCATCGGGATTGGCAGTGTCGAGCTGATATTGGCCAGTGGTTTTTTGCTACTGGAGATACGATGCTCAACTTTTGTATACCGTAAGAGGCAGCCTATCAGTAAGGTTTTCGTCTATGTAGCGCATGGGCATTAAGTATTAAAATTTAAGTATTGTAAAGCATTGTAAAATTTAAGTTTTGTAGCAATTGCCAAAAGACGTTTGGAAGTTGGAATGCTTCTTAAATTTATTTAGTGTAATTGAAAATTGTGCAATATTCGACATCCTAGTTAGTAATTGTACTTATTTTGGAAGCTTGTGTTAACATATTTTGGAGATAATCACTATGACAGTAATTAAAACTGTAGTTAAAACACCTTAGAATATTATACGAAAATGCTCCATCCATTTTTAATTTTTTTTACTGGATTTATGAAGCCATCAATTTAGATACCTCGTATGATATATTTAAAGAGTTAATTTTTTATACTATGTACAAAATCGAACCCAAACCTATGTAAGTAATTAAAACTGTAGTAAAAACACCTTAGATTATTATACGAAAATGCTGCATCCATTTTTAATTTTTTTACTGGATTTATGGAGCCATCAATTTAGATACCTCGTATGATATATTTAGAGTTAACTTTTTATACTATGTACAAAATCAAACCCAAACCTAAAAACACGACTTTGATCCCCATTTGGGAGCTGTATATCACTAGTGTAGATCTTGAGCAATGAAACCCCAAACAACCAACCATATCCCTATTTGGTAAAGAAAGAGGAATCTAACACGCCTTCATCAAATAGGTTGCTTCATTTAGGCAATTAATGATGTAAGAGACAAGAGCTAAACTGGGCCTCAAAAACCCTGTCAAAAACAGGTTAATCACTTCAATATTTATTAAAACTAGTATATTTGAAAATAAAAATTTAATTTAAGTTATATTTTAAACACACCTGTACTTTTTCTGAACTTTGTTATTTATATACGTATATATTTATCTTAGTAGGAAAAGGGCTAATCTCAAGAAACTTTATTTGTGAAGGTAGATTGATATGTTGCGGCTAAAACCCACAATCTGTCTAGTTGGAGGTTGGTTGGCCATTTTGCAAAGTAGCTGGAAATCCCAGGCCGAAATTCGATGTGATGATGAAAGTCGGTCTACTAGGCAGTACATTTATCATTTTTGGTTTGACTGTGACGTAAACGTGATAACAAAAAAAAGTGCCATATTGCCAAAATCACAGTTCAAAATTTTTTTTACAAAAATAATAACAAAGTGCGACCTTTTAATAATATTTGTCTTAAAACAGTAAAGTGCGTGCGCGCGCTTCGTACCTTAAAAATGTATATATCCTTTTTACGGTGGTCTTTCAGTCACTTAACACTAAAAATAGCTGGTATTCCTTTCGAGCGGTCGTTATGAGTATGCCCCCCCCCCCCCGATCACTTTTTTGTTAATTTTTCTTTATTTGCAATTGCAAATCTAACACCTTTTACTGATCTCTGTAACAGTGAGTGGTTCAATAAAAAAGTATTTTTGGGGTTGAGATCCCCCGACTGTTCAAAGGTAATACCAGATATTTTTTGTTTCGGGTCAAGTGGCCGACCAATGAAATAGGATTTATTTCGTACTTTTAGGAACTGAAAAGTGAACACATATTGCTTTTACTAGTTTTGCGTCAGATATTGATTTTATAAATAAATATATGTAATAATAATCGCTTTTAGAATCGACATTAGGTTAATTTAATTCCTCATTTCAAAGCACGCATTACATTTTTATCCCTTCAGAAATCTTCACTTTCTTTCTCCCATTCCACAACCCATGCATGTGAGATTTGTTGACTCTATTGTCGTTTCTAACAGCGAATCCCATAATTAGTATTCAGTATTTCTTGCTAATTTCTGCTATGCTCAGCGCAATTCTCACGGTTTAATACAATGATAGTTTACAGTGCTCTCTTAGAGGACGCTACGATTCATTCTATTGAAATCAAGACAATAACTCATATTGACTGGTCAATTAACAGCGAAATATGCTAATACGCGAAATGGCTGACCAATCTGCTAACTGACCGTTTTCAGATTTTGACCATAACCGAATAATAAAAGAATAGAGCATCCAGAGTATTTTAATTTCTGTTATGCACGGCACAATTCTCACTGTTTAGTACAATGATAGTTTACAGTGCTCTCTTAGATGACGCTACGATTCATTCTATTGAAATCAAAAATATAACTCATATTGACTGGTCAATTAACAGCGAAATATGCTAATACGCGAAATGGCAGACAAATTTGCTAACTGACCGTTTTCAGATTTTAACCATAACCGAAAAATAAAAGAATAGAGCACTAATTTCTTTAAGAATAAAAATATAATTTATGTGGCGAAGTGGTCTAAGGATCATTTAATCCCATCAAATTAAAAACAGACATAGCATTTCATAGCGTCCGTTGACATGCTCTAATCATCAATACGCATCATCAACCCGCGCTTCTTCGTACGCAAAAACATACTAAAAATCTAAAACTAAAATGCTGTACACGTAACTGACTCGACAATGCTGTCTTCAACTTTTACTCTACAAGCAACTTTTGGAGGCAATATGGAGAAGTAGAATAATTAGCTCCAGACTGACAAAGTACTCTTTACACTCGATTTCCGACCGAAAAAAATCTATGCCGAGACTTTTCATAAAGTGGAGGGAGTTCTTCATGAAGTGAAGAATAAACGAAGCATACGAAGACAATTTTGTGATTTTTCTGAGACTTGGAAGGAAAGAGTGACAGTCTTGAAATAAGAATTGACAAGCGATATTTCAGCCATGAAATTCTATTGATGGATAAAAGGAATAGGAAATATATTGTTCTTCCTTTTGATTTGAAATTGGTAATGCAGGATGAATAAAGTAAGTGCCTTCTTTATGCTGTAGGACAAAAACAACAATTGTAATGCAAGTGGAATAGCAGTACAATTCTTTCTTGCATTATTCGATGAAAAGATATATGCTATGAAAAAATATATGTTGTTAAGAATTTTCCAAGATAAAATGATGACACAGCTTTAGAAAATAAAACTGATTATTTATTCTTCGTTTAGAAGCTCCAAAACTTCTTTATATAACAGTGAACTTCGTTATCAAGCTTTCACAAAAGCTTCAGTGAGGCACAACTTCAGGCACATGGATAATTCAGGCACCGCAAAAGTAAACAAGCACTGAGCTCTTTCAGAACTGCTCTCAAAATTCAAGTGATTCTAAATTTCATTTCCTGGTGGTTTTATATACTCGCGAGCGAACTTTCCATAAAAATCCTAAGCAAGTGATTTTGCGATCAGAACATGCAATATGATCACTAAATTTCGTGATTCACTTGCGTGTTGCTAACATTTTCAAGTCTGTATTATCACTGTTAGCTAATAAATTTAAGAAAATAGAACTATTTACAATTATATACAGAAAAATTATAAATAGTTTTTACAATGATTTGATGGGCGAATTTTAACTGAGCATAAATCAAAATAAAATAACATAATTATTTTAAAATGAATTATGATTCAGCTTAAAAAGTAGAATGTGTCTAATACGATTAAAAATCACACACAGAATTGGTACATAAATAAAACAGTTACTAAGAATGGCAAATCATATTTTATAGAACGTGCCATATGCTTTATCTTTTGAGTGAATATCTAATTAAAAAAAAAGCTGGTGTATTTTCATTTTAATAATTTATTGTAAATAAATTAATTATTCAATAAGAATAAGACAAGTCATTAAATCAGTAACACTGAGAATAGAATGTATCCATATGGCCCATCTTACTTTGGTTGTATGTCAACATAAACGGACGGTTACTCTTTTAGACTCTCAGAATAGTATGGGGGGAGGGGTCAGAAAACAATAATATACTGAACGTTAAAGTTCTAAAGTGGATCTTGCACAACATGAAGTTGCATTCATAATATAGCATACTCTTGTAAAACTATTTCATTAAAATTGGAAATTAACAAGTAACTCAGACAAATACCATTGAAAAGTCTCGTTGTGAAAAGTTCCCATACCGAATTCTGGAAGTTACAGTCCATTTGGAATTCGCCTAAAATATACAGTATACACGCTACATGCATATGAGTAAATACCAGTTTTATGGTCTTGATAAGATTCATTGAATTACATAAATTACAATCGAAAATTACAAACGGAAGAATGCTTCCTTAGTACATTCTATAGTTCTTACATAGTACAGTTACATGGTCTCCTGGCTCAAGGATAAAGAAAAGCATTGGATTAGAACTTGAATATTCGGTATAAGCACCAAATATGTCATCAAACTTGTCAACTTGGATATATTTTATTTAAAAAAAAACTTCAGGCAAGATTTTTGTTACATATACTGAACGTTAACAGGGTGTGTAAATTTCAAAAATTAGTAAATAAAACCAAAATGTACATGAATATTATCTGGACCTGATGTACCAAAATAGAAACGTGTGTGTATGTGAAGAAGCGGTCTTTTAGTGATTATTACTATTATAATCAAACCTATTTTTAAATCCTTTATATTAACTTCGGTTTTGTGTGTGTTTGGCTGTTTGTATCGATGGCGGGCAAATCTGCGGAGCTCTAATTAACCTCCTTGCCGTTATCCAATCGGGCTGAAACTTGGCGGATAGATTCGATGTCGATGACAATGCATTCTATCAAATTTTGGGGGCTGTGACTGTCAGTAAAATGTCGCTTTTACAGACTACTAATAAACCAACCAAACCAATCGCGCCAAAATGGCATCTAATCGATCATGGAAGAAACTCTTTCCCGTTGACAAGATTGTTTAAATAAATAAATAATAAAATTATTTTAATTAAAATAAATAAAATATATTTGGATCTGAATACATAAATTCACTTTAATTTTTAATTAATAAATTTTGAAAAGTAAGTTACCCCATATTTTGCGGATAGAGATGTTTTTAATATTTAAAAATTAGATGCAAACACTAAGCATACGCTGACAACAGAAACGGCTCTATGTTAATGAATATAAAAACTGGCAATATAAAGGATTTATGTTAAAAAATTTGTTTTTATTGCTTATATTATTTTAAATATGATGAAGTAATGAGTGATGAAGAACGCATAATAATTGTTGGTCAACTAATTATTTTACTCTTATTATTTTCAAATTTTTGCCATTTTCGCTTTGATTAAAATAAAGCTTTACCAGATCTCTCAAATAAAATGTCAAAATTGTAACAAAAGCTTTTTTTTATTTCCATCATAATCCTCTCCTGTAAAGTGTTTTAAATAAAAGAAAAGAATAAGAAACACGTTATTATTTTAAATAAACGACACATTCCTCGATGTTAGAACAATAAATGCCATTAATCCTTTTAGCAAAAGTTTTAAACTCCTTGACATATTCAAGCATTATCATTTTTTTTTCTACCATCATAAAACTTAGGATATTATTTGGTTAATTATTACTAATATGGTTGTCACATTTTTGAGTTAATCGTTTCCGCTAACTTCTTTGCCTGAAAGAGTTTTTGGACTTTAACTAAAAAGCACTAACTACTGGAGTTGAGCTTAATTTATGTCATTGACATTGCATACTTTACAGCATAATATAAACATAATTTGAGTAATACTTCTAAATTATTATCACTTTTATGGAGTATTTTATTAATATTTTGGTTAACACATTAACTTTCAGTACATAGTCCATAATAGAAGAATTGATTAAACCTTGAGATTTAAGAGCGATTACCATCATGTCCCTACCACGTAAACCTAATGCATTTTTTTTTTTATTTTGGTCATAATATCTACCAAATTATTGTTTTAATATATTTGGATTGTATACCAAATGTAATAACAGTAATACAAAGTTATTAACAAAATTTTAGAGAAAAATAACTTTTTTTATTCTTAAACTTTAAAATACTTCCATAAAAATGTTTCTAGTGTAATGAAATCACCCAGTAAATAGCTTTTCAAACTTTGCTAATGATCTTTTATTATTGTTTTTAAACCTGGTATAACAATTCATGTGTGTCACAGTGATTCTTCGTCAGATATCATGGTCAAAAATGAAATATTATGTCTATGGGACAGGTTAAAAGTCCCTCTTAAGCACAAAATAGCTATCACTTATCTCAAGTTACACATTTATATGCCGACCAAACGGTATAGTGGTTAGCATACTAGCTTCTAGGTTGCGGGTTCGAGTTCCGTGTAAGGCATGAGTGTTTGTAAATGTATGTTGGCTTGTCAAATGACGAATGTTTTGGCGCCTTATAGCCCTCGTGTTGCTGACGGCGCCAGATAATCTGAAAACAATCAAACAACACATTTATATTACGTTTTATTATCCTTAAAACAAAGCTCAGGAATCCCTGATTTATAAAATGAGCAACCACGACGGAAATTGATGCAAATAGTTTTATGTAGATTAACGGATTGTCTGGTGAGGATTCTCACGATTTCCTACCATTTTCTAGAAGCTAACGCAATGAAATTCTTCCTTGGTTATTCCGCAACCCCCGAAAACTTTCTTGCCTTGCAATTCTAAATCATGTTGTGATAATGTTTCTGCTCAATATAGCACCTCTTGTACCAAGGAAAACCCAAAAAATAACAATTTTTAAAAGTGATTCAATTAAATGAAATAGTTATATTTTTAATATCGTAGGAATAACAGCATTATCACTCCAGATAATAAATTGAATTTTAAGAACGCATAACTGCATTTGTCAATGAGGGAATTGCTTTGAATTAGCTTGAATTTAAAATGGACTATCAACTATAAAAAAAAAAAAAAAATAGCCACGAAAGGTCATTCAGTGTGTCTTGAATTTTAAAAATTTAAAGAACGCAATAGAGAACAAGTAAAACAGTAGAAAAGTATCCCGACTTTAAGAGGGGGGTGGGGGGGGGGGGTCATGAGGTTGTCCCTGCTTCATTCCACCATAGAGCTAATCCTTTATTTATTTGGACCACAATATCTGCCAAAAAAAATCTGCTATTTTAAACAATGTATGACTAACAGTAAAAAAGGATAATCAAAAAAATTTGAAAGGTAACTAATAAGTTGTTTTTAATACACTTTAAAAAGTTTTCATAAGCCAGCTCATAAAAATGAAAAACAAAAAATTAATGTTTAAAAACTACAGAGTATTTCCTTTCAAATTTAGTTAATAATCTTTTAATTCTGTAGTTACACCTAGAATAAAAATTCACTCATTTTAAAGTAATACTTCCACTGATATTCTGGCCAAAATAAATAAAGCATTGGGTCTAAGAGGGAAGGAAGCTGACGACCCCTCTAAAGGTTGGGATGCTTTTATACTATTATACTTGTCATTACTATTACTTTTCTAACAAGCAAATCACACTAAACTACCTTTTGTGGATATTTTTTATAGTTAAAAGTTCGAATTTCCTGAATCGTTTAAGTTCTGCATTAATTTTCTCATAATTAATTAAATTAAATGGCACCGGACGTTCTCTCATTGGTTGTTATAGCATAAAGTTTTGAAAATGAAAGTACCGCCAATATAGTTTACGAGACGTATCCTATCACTTAAGTCTATTTTTAAGGGTCTCAAGCTTATCATGTAAATGTTTTTTTAAACGAATTGCTTTGCTAAAATGGTGGTTTATTACTTGTTTCACCATCCTAATTTGTTAGACAGTTTATTTGTGCTTATTTGCACATAGTTTCTGAAATGTCAGCAATCGTAATCCAGTAGCACAAATGTCGACCAAGCGGTATAGTGGTTAGCGTGCTAGCTTCTAAACCGCGAGGTTGGGGGGTTCGAGTCCCGTGCAAGGCATGGGTGTTTGTAAATGTATGTTGGCTTGTCAAATGACGAATGTTTCGGCGCATTATAGCCCTCGTGTTGGTGACGGCGCCAGATAATCTGAAAACAACCAGCCAGTACACAAATACGCTGGCCAATATCTCTTGATAGTGGCCAATCCCAATGGGGACCGTTGTCGACTGGCCGTTATTACGAATCTTGGCCAATCTCGCCTAGTGCTGGCTAAAATGTACTGAAAGTTTTGGTATGTTGATATAGAGTTTTAGAATTGAAATATATATTTATAAGAAAGGACCAGGTACAGAATATGTTTTGTGATGGTTTTGACTTGTTTACTTTTCTTTAAAAATCGCGTATTTGTGGAATGATGCTCGAGTTTCGGAAAGGGCCAATCTTCCCAAAACCCCTTTTTACGACATTGGCCAATACCTCTGCGCTAACTGAGTAGTGTTAATGCCGAATGCAAAGATTTAATTCTACATCAAAAATATTCTCTTCGAAAAGCACTTAGTTCATAAACGGAATTTTCGCAGCCAACAGGACAATAGAATAGGGGCAAATATAATTGCCCCCAAATAAAAGCGATAAAACGACGGATGTTAGATATTAGAAAAACTTGTTTCACAAATAGATTCTCATTCACTTCCATAAAAATCAATATGCGTTGGATGTTTATTTTCCCATAAAAACATCATTTAATCACGCGAACTACTTTTAATGGATGTTGTTTTCTTTTCGTAAGGTCTATCATTTACTACTGTTAAGAACTGATAGATACTGAAGCCACTCTGGAAAATTAAAAACTCGTCGAGATTAGGTCAGGTTTGAAGAGATTTGTGAAGATTTTGTGATGGAAGCAATCATAGTTTTTCCGCTGAAAAAATCGTCTATATATACAAAGGAAAGTTTCTTTAAGTGTGTTGGTGTTTATATGTGTGCATGTTTTTTATAGAAAGTTTCAGTTTATTCCGATCTAGAGGAAATTTTGCACTCTTGATCTTTGACACATGAGGGAATATCCTGGCTGCTAAAATAAACGTATCACCACGTATATAACATCGTTTGGGTAAACCATTGCAAATTTAAAGTGGTTGGATTCCGTCAAAGCTTCTAGAACGAACAAGGGTGTCCCACATTTTTGATATGCGTTGAAGTAAAAGACTACTGTAGCAGTATTTTTTTGTACTTCACTGTATAAGGATTACTTTACGATTTTGGATAATTTTCCCTTTATAAATAACGCCTTTCGTTACTGCACATGACGTTTAATCACAGTTTTAAGACTCTTTGATTTTCATTGATGTAGGATTCGTGAATTTTGAAATTTTGTGTAGTAGTTATCTTCCTTTTGGTTCGAAGGCCAAGTGCACAAAATTTCATCAAAATCGAAATAAATCTTCTGTAGATTTCAAATTATCATCATATCCCTTAAAGGGTGATAAAGGTTGTAGGGTTTTTTGAAATTTCCCTCCACCCTTTATCAACCTTTAAGGGATATGATCATAATTTGAAATCTACAGATTTATTCCGATTTTGATGAAATTTTGTACACTTGGCCTTCGAACCAAAAGGAAGGTAACTACTACTCGAAATTTCGAAATTCGCGAATCCTACAACAATGAAAATCGAAGAGTCTTAAAACTGTGATTAAATGTCATGTGCAGTAACGAAAGGCGTTATTTATAAAGTGAAAATTATCCGAAATCGTAAAGTAATCCTTATACAGTGAAGTACAAAAAATACTCCTACAGTAGTCTTTTACTTCAACGCATATCAAAAATGTGGGACACCCTTGTTCGTTCTAGAAGCTTTGGCGGAATCAAACCCCTTTAAATTTGCAATGGTTTACCTAAACGATGGTATATACGTGATGGTATATTTATTTTCGTAAGCTTGTATGAGCGGGTTTTTCTGGCATTTTATGCAGCGCCATATGTAGGGGAGACCTGTGTACCTAGGGCCGCCTTTTTTCAATGCACAAAAAATGAGCCACTGAGCCGTTTAAAAATATGAAACTGATATGCATATATCGTTATAGTAATTATTTCCCATTGGAATTAATATAAATACTTAAAATAATAGATTATGTCAAATAGAAGGTTTTTAAAGAAATTTCCCAAATGGCCCTCGGTACAAGACCTCGTACCTATGGCCAGTAGCTAATGTACCTAGGGTCATTCTCTTTAAGTGAGGTTTCAGACCATAATGAATAGAAAACAAACATAGACAGATGAATTTTATAAAATGAACAATATAAAGTAATTATCAGTCATTGGTTTATCATATAATAACTATAACAAAATTGGAATGTGACAAATTATTAGTGAATATACAAGTATTTTCATAACTTGAAAAACTAATTCCAAAAAAATGAGCTGCGTGCATTATCGCTTTGAAGCACCAACATATTTTAGTTTTGGCAATTTGAACACAATAAGCAACTATATGGCCCTAAGTACACGATTTGGTAATTTCATATGAAATGTCTTCAACTAAAAATGCACAAAATTATTCACTAGAATTCAAAGAAAAGCATTTGACTTAACTTTGTAAAACAATAAAAGACATGAGCTGCAAAATGTTACTGCAAACCATATAAAAACATTTTTCACTTATAACTTGCCACAGCTTTCTCCTCTAAGATTTCAAAATGGCTGCCAAAAGAGCAATTGGTTGTTGCCTCTTACCCTAATGAGTAAAAAAACTTAGAACTAAACATTATTCAATAAAAGTGGGGTGGCCCTAGGTACACAAGGGACCATTATATTCGAACCATTTTCTTCAACTTCTGATACCATAAGTTGGTTGTTTTCAGATTATCTGGCGCCGTCAGCAACACGAGGGCTATAATGCGCTGAAACATTCGTCATTAGACAAGCCAACATACATTTACAAACACCCATGCCTAACATGGGACTCGAACCCGCAACCTCGCGGTCTAGAAGCTAGCACGCTAACCACTATACCGTTTGATCGGCCCTGATACCATAAGAAAAATATAAATGAATACGAAACATTTATTGAATTGAATAAATAGCCACCACTTTTTTTAAAATTCTTACACAAAATATATATGAAGTTAAGGCCTTATTAAACAGAGACACTCGAGTGGCGAACGTGCGCCACCGCTTCAGTCGCTTAGACAAGCCACTCGAAGCGAAACATGCAATCCTATGGAGCTTATTATACTGATCCACTGCTGTGGCTAAAAGTTGCGTTTGTCGCTTGAGGTGATCAGACTCTAAGCGATACATGCAATCCTATGGAGCTTATTATACTGAGCCACACCATTGGCCAGTCCTGGCTTCTTTACTGCGGTGCGCGTTCTCTACAAAAATGGCTCTGTGTAATAATGGCCTTAGTTGTGTAAAATATCCATTTGAAAGATTTTCCCACATTCATTGAAAGCTGCCTGTTGATTATTCTACCAGATGAGACCCTTTCAATCCCAAAACCCAATATCCTTTCAATTATTGATTAAAAATGTGTTTTTAACTTCAACGGACTGCTTTGGAGACTGTATAACTGTCTCAAATGATGCGTTGCTATGTGTTTTTTAACCTTTAGAGGTCAAAAAGGTCCTATCAATCACCACTTGTGTATCATTCAATACTATCTCATACAGGCATCGACCGTTAAGCGTTAGACTTGATGCATTATTCTTATGCACGCAAAGTCCAAGCGCATATTTTTCGACTATAAACTAATCGGTGTTGAGTGTTGGGACCTACAAGGTCTTTCAGAAAATAATTTCTAACTTTAAATGACATAACCCCTATTTGATTTTACATTAATTAAATAATAATTCAAATTTAATCAAACAGTACTGAAAAATAAATAAAGTATAAACTAAAACTTAAATAATAACTAAAAACTTTGCTAAATATTAGCTAAATATTAAAGAAAAACTAGTAAAATATTAATTAAAAAATCATAAAAATGGAAATTAACGGTACTTGGTACCCTTCAAACTTTTTTAAGCCTTTAAAATTTTAATAATTAATAGCCTTTAAGTTTTTTTTTATTTATTTAAGCCTTTAAAATAATAATTTTTGCATATTTGGAAGTATTACTAAGTAAAAACTAAATTTTATTTTTAAAAAAATGTTAACATAGTGTTACAAATTTTCAAAATTTTAAAATATGTAAGAAAATTCATCAAGTTTCAAATTCTATCTTCTTTTGCTTTTTTTAAAGTTATTTTTCCTGATTTTTAAAAAAAAAAAATGCTTTTAGTAATATACTCTAACTTTTTAGACAAGAATAAGTCAAATAGTTTTCGAGAAAAACTATAATTACTGTATCTATGGGTAAAAAACAGGCATTTTTAAACATTTAAATTTGTAAAAAAAAAGTTTTTATTTTATTTAAAAATTCATGCCTATTTTTATCTAATAGGTAACACGAATGACATAAAAGAATTTCAAGTCATTTCATTCATATTTGCTGAAGTTTTAACCTTTGGAGTAAGGTGGGAATTCCAAAAATCTCGAACTGTGAAAAATGGGTTTGAAACATCAAAGGAGCTATTGCAGCGATGCTAAATTTTTCATAAAAATATAGTTTTTTTTTGTAATTGCAGTTTTCGGATCATCTGAAAAACTCGGTAGAATAAGGAAAAGATGTCAAAGAATTTAAACACGCAAAAAATGGAAAATTTATATTTTAATTATTTTTTGTGAGAACCAAGGGTGCCAAGTCCCCTTAAACGATTAATAAAATCTAAAAATAAAATATTTCTACATTAACACACACACAACACACACACTAATAAAAATCTCTTTACATTAATTCAATTCTCTCTCTCTCTCTGTATGTGTATATATATATATACAAAATAAAATTTATCTACATTAATTCAATTCTCTACAAAATAAAATTTTATCAACATTAATTCAATTCTACAAAATAAAAATTTATCTACATTAATTCAATTCTCTACAAAATAAAAATTTCTCTACATTAATTCCATTCTCTACAAAATAAAAATTTCTCTACACTAATTCAGTTCTCTACAAAATAAAAATTTCTCTACATTAATTCAATTCTCTACAAAATAAAAATTTCTCTACATTAATTCAGTTCTCTACAAAATAAAAATTTCTCTACATTAATTCAGTTCTCTACAAAATAAAAATTTCTCCACATTAATTCAGTTCTCTACAAAATAAAAATTTATCTACATTAATTCAATTCTCTACAAAATAAAAATTTATCAACATAATTAAATTCTCTACAAAATAAAAATTTATCAACATTAATTAAATTCTCTATAAAATAAAAATTTCTCTACATTAATTCAATTCTCTACAAAATAAAAATTTCTCTACATTAATTCAGTTCTCTACAAAATAAAAATTTCTCTACATTAATTCAGTTCTCTACAAAATAAAAATTTATCTACATTAATTCAATTCTCTGCAAAATAAAAATTTATCAACATTAATTAAATTCTCTACAAAATAAAATTTTCTCTACATTAATTCAATTCTCTACAAATTAAAAATTTCTCTACACTAATTCAGTTCTCTACAAAATAAAAATTTATCTACATTAATTCAATTCTCTACAAAATAAAAATTTATCTACATTAATTCAATTCTCAACAAAATAAAAAATTTCTCTGCATTAATCTCAGAGTTGCTTTGATTTCAGACGGCAAAAGGATATCTAACCCACCACCCCAATTGAATTTCTTTGCAATGGCCCAGGGGAGCCATTGGGGAAGGGGATAAAAAAAGTGGGTCAAGTTCCTAAAAGAGTGGATCCCACCCTATGAAAGTTTGCGAACTACAGTACATACAATACTAGAGGTAAAACACTTTCCGCGTTGTATAAAATATGAGTTCTTTTCGCTTTCAAAACTACTGTTACGAATCTAAGGGATAAGTTTTGAAACTAAAGAGTAAAAAGATTGTAAAGAGCAGCTCAAAAAGGATTTTACATAGTTCTAAAATTCAAATATCCTTCGCTCTTTCCTCTGCAGTGCAAATGTTCTCGATAGCACGAATAGAATGAAAATCTGTTCAGTTTCCCTCACTAAAAGTGCTGAGATGAATTTTTCCAACTGTAATGCTTCCACACGCTCAAGTGAAACGTTGTGTACTTTTTAAGAAAATGAACGTACTTAAAAGAAAATGGAAAAGTCTGTAGTGTAGTTTTTACGATGTTTTTTTTCTCTTTCAAACAATTGAAGATTTATATGAAGAAAGAGATAAAATGGAAAAAGAGTTCTTCAATAAAGTTGTAATCCACCTATGATGCTTGCCGAAAATGCATAAAATGGAATTTCTATGAAAATAGGTTTTTTAGCTCACTGGATTCCAACTATCTTACTACAACGCGGGGCAGATGTAACTTCGGCTTAACCTATCGTGACGTTCCCTGTAATACAGGGATCAATTATCTGTATGCGCACCATTTAGAATGAATGGAAAATCATGTATTTTTTTTTTTTCGTCCCTTCTTAGGGTAAAAAGAAGCAGTAAGAGTAAGGGGATAAAATATACCTCTTTAGAGTAGTAATCTTCCACTGATGCAAAATAGGAGAATAAAATGGAATTTTTAGAGGCCGAAGTTAGTTGTCAAGCATTCCAACGCTATGTACATGTAATATTCATGTACATACCAGCAAAAATATATGAATTATTTGAATATTCAATGACTTTCTTCGTGCCCGTTGAAACTTCACTTTTTTCGACCCTTTTATTGATAATTGGAGCATAAACGTACAAAAATCCTAAATCCAAATATTTTAAAATGTTTCCTTCTACGTTTTCTGATACAAATAGAAAATATTTTTTATTTTCTAATTATTCCTTAGAAAATAATTTTTTATTTCTTTATTATTCCTTAAAAAACAATTTTTATGTTGATAAATCAAAAAAGTGGTTTTATAATTATAGTTGCCTTTTTTAAATCATTTGAAATCTTCAGTAATCATCAGATATTGATGAAATTGTATGTATGAACAACTTCGACCATGAAAAAATATTCTTTAAAAATTGAAAAAGATATAAAAAGTAGTTTAAATCTAAAGAAATTACGCTTCAATGATAAGTATGATAAAGCCAATATTAAAAGTTTTTATCTTAAATTTAATTTACAACTTCCTCTTCAAGTTCAACCTCTAAAGTTTACTTCAATACAAGTCCTAATAAGGCTCGTAAATCGGTCATTGCCCACGGACCCGATGCTTCATTTGTTTCGTCACAATATCTTCCAAATTATACCTTTAAAAGATGTTATTTTTTTCACCAGGAATAAAAACAGTAATATTTCAAAGTAAATTATTTAATATAAGTAAATAATTTAGTGTTTAAAAGTAGTTGGTTGTTTTCAGATTATCTGGCGCCGTCAGCAGCACGAGAGCTATATGCGCTGAAACATTCGTCATTTGACAAGCCAACATACATTTACAAACACGGGACTCGAACCCGCAACCTCGCGGTCTAGAGGCTGGCACGCTAACCACTATACCATTTGGTCGGCTGTTTAAAAGTAGTAAAATTTTAAAGGAAAATAACTATTTGATTTTTTATCATTTGCATGTTTAAACAGTTCTTTTATAAGCTAGCTTATAAAAACATCAAAAATATTAATAAGAAGAAAAGGAATTATTTTTTCTTCACGTTGTGTTAATGATATTTTGTACCAGTTTGAACCTTATCCAAAAAGTATTAAATGAAGTTTAAGAAAAAAAGTTAGTAGATGTCCTATAATTTTGTTTTAGAAGCGTTATTTACTAACTTCTATCTGGCAGTCAAATTTTGAACTGTTGTTTATGTTTGTATTTTTTTATGGTATCCCCATGACCTGAATTGTATGTGTGCTATTTTTTTTATGTAGATCTATTTATTACTACATGCCTCATTAAGATTCAAACAAGGAATCTTAAATCATAGACACCCTGTGCTATAAAAATCAACCTAATGACATAAAGATACGTATTTTGTAAGAAATATGATATCGAAGGGGTAAATTTGAAGATGTAATAAAGCGCATTTTTACTTTCAAATTAGCCATATGGATACATAGGATAATGAAAGTATATCCAGGTCCAAAAAAAAAAGTGTTTTTTTTTGCATTTCTCCTCGTTTTGGAATATTCTGATTTTAAAAAAGTTGTCTAGAGAAAATATCTGTCTGTGTGTCTGTGGGCAGCATTACTCCCGAAGAAATTGACCTAGGATGTACAAATTTGGTGTGCGGGTAAATGGTGACAATGAAACCTACCATTAAGGTTTTCGTCAAAATCTCGCATGCGCATAGGGTAGATGCCATTTAAAAAATCATGTTTTTCAATGATTGCTAAAAAACGGCTCGAACGATTTTTATCAAAATCACTATGGTAATACCTCTTAAGGTGTTCTAAACATCCCCTTTCCTGAAATTTCCGTAGAAATGCGATAAAAGCGTAAAAAGTTGAAAAACGAGTACCTTTAACACAGTTCTTTGCCCTTGATTACCGCCCATCAACGATCGCTTTTTTTTCTGTTACACACACAAGAAAGAACAAAGTAATGTATATCGAATAATATCGCCAATTTTGCCATATTGGCCTTTTTTTTTTTTTTTTTTTCCAAAGCAAAAGTTATTGCAAAAAATATCGCTGAACTGGCCATTTTTATTTAAATGAGTGAAAATATGAAAACTGTAAATAACACCAAACATTTTAATACAATGGCTAATATTATAGTGTTATTGTGTAATTGAAAGCTTATGCGATGTTCCACACCTCTAGTTTAAAAGGTGGATCATACAATTGTATTTCCAGTTTCCATACTAGATTTATCATTCAACGATGTATTTGAATATCAAACATATTGGCCACATGCAACACATATAAATGTCGAAAACTTATTTGTAAGATATCTAATTCAAAACTTGTCGTAACCCCATTAGTACAATATAGCAGGCCAATGACGCCCGACATTGGCCAATCCTGGTGTAGGACATTGCAAACCAGTTGTTGCTACAAATTTTGTCCTATCTCTCCCATTGCTGGATAAAATACTGGTAGTTTTGAAATGTTAGTGCACAGTTTTAAAATTGAAAATTTTTATTTGTAAGAGTGAATGGAGGACAAAAAAATATTTTGTAATGTTTCTCACGTTTTTTTTTTTTTTTTTTTTTTTTTTTTTTAATTTTATATTTTGCAACAATGCCCGAGTTTTGGCCAGAATTTGTAAATCTTTTAGAACCCAGGTTTCCAACGTTGGTCTATAAATTATAGGCCAACGTCAGGGCTTATAACATTATAGGCTATAATGCTGTTCTACTTGGAAATGTTGAATGCTGTATAAAGTGTTGCAACAATGAGTTATTATTTTGCCCTAGTGATAAAAAAAAAGCTTTAGAATAACAGTATAATATCCCCAAAACAACACTCTGTAACCTGTAAAGTAACCTTCAGTGCATTTCTGTATCTTAAGTAACCTTAAGTCCTTTCAGAGTCATTGCATAGCTAGACAGAGTTCACACAGAAGATGCTTGACCTATCATGAATTTGCATTCGGCCTTAAAACTTAAATGTATGGGTATTTATTGATAGCCATCATAAGGATTTACTTTATAATTGCCAGAAATATAGAAACAAGCAGATTTTGAACTTAAGTGATCAATCAGCGGTAGGGTTGGTTTCGTCTTATTTGTGTAGGAAAATATTATAATTCAGGAACTATGTGAATCGTCACGTAACGAAAAACTGTCTGTCGGCATTTAAGTATTAAATAATCATGAATCTAAAAGAGGCATATTTCTTCTTTAAAATGAGTCTTGTATCTTCAAAGATCTCAGGAGGTTAATATTTTTTGTTAAGATTGTTAAGATCTATGTTAAGATTTTTTTAATCGGACTATAAATTGGTACATGTTCTTACAAAGTTAATTTCAATAAAATTGTACAAGTGATGAAAAACAGTTTCCATTAGAAATGGCGATATGATGTCATTCGCTTCTGACAAAAAGACACATTTATGTATTCATATTTAAATTGTTGGACTCATTAATGTATTTATATATTAATTATTGGACTCATTTGTGTATTCACATTTAAATTATTGGATTCATTTATGTATTAACTTTTAAATTATTGGAGTCATTTATGTATTCACATTTAAAATATTAGACTCATTTATCTATTTACATTTAAATTATTAGACTCATTTTTGTATTCACATTTAAATTATTGAACTCATTTACGTATTTAAGTTTTAATTATTAGATTCGTTTATGTATTAACTTAACTTATTGATAGATTTCCACGTGTTTATACTGTTGACCGCAACCCAAGACCCGCATACGGCCCTTTGCGGATTTCTTTTGGCCTTTCACAAAAGACCAATAATTTAAAAACATTTTACATTAAAAACATTAAACATCTGTGCACATAGGATTGACTTTTTATGGTGTAAAGTAGAATTTAAATTTGATACAAACTTCTTATTTTTCAGAATAGCAATCTCATATATTAAGATTGGCAATTGAATACATCGCACAAGTCTAGAACTTATGCTTCTATCTGTGCATACAGGATAGTCGCTTTTTATAGTGTAACGTAGAATTTGAAATTGAGATAAAGTTCTTACTTTTCAGAATAACAATGTCTTAAGATTGGAAATTGAATACATCGCACAAGTCTAGAACTTATGCTTTTATCTGTGCATATCGGATAGTCACTTTTTATAGTGTAACGTAGAGTTTGAAATTGAGATAAACTTCTTACTTTTCAGAATAACAGTGACATATATTAAGTTCAAAAGGAAACTCTAGGAGAACTTCATCACCAGAAGAAACCTACAAAGAATGAACAATGGCCACACACATCAAAATTAATACTTAATTCTACTTTTAAGAAACTTGTTACGGTTTCTACTTTGTTTTCTTATCAGCAATATGTATCCATTCGCCATTCAGTCCCTTTAAATGACTAGTATTATAAAAATGTAGCTTCATGATCCTATTTTTTACTTTAACTATTTTATTATGAAATAATAATCCTGTATTACATATTAAAAACTAACAAAATAATATATTTTTTAGATATATCTACTGCCTTCAAATTTCTAAAATACAGTGACGTTTTCAAATTTGATGTTTGATTATGCCGAAACTCCAATCTGCTTGTCTTAAGGTGCATTGGTTGACTCACGAGATTACTTTGATCTCCATCTTCATTTTTACTTTAACAGGTAAATATTTTAGTTCTAATATTCATCCAATTCAAAACTTTATTATGTTCGAATACATCGCTTCATAAATTCATTTTAGAGCCAATCAATCTATACATATGGAGGTATTTTATAACCTTATCCTATACATATGGGGATATTTTACAACCGCACATTCAATATTTTTTTGTTTTCTTAAAGTAATTGTCTTTTGTATTGTAAAACATGATAGTAAAAAAAGTGTAGAAAAGTTTAATATCCTACTTGTGGGATTGAGTGACAATTTTATTCATTTCACTTATATTCCAGTTTCCAAATGAGGCATACTCGGAGTTCTACTTTTTTTTTTTTTTTTTTTTTTTTTTTTAAGTTTAAAGGCAGAACTTAATCTTTCATCTTTCCCAACAAACGTATAATTCTGTATGCAAAATAAACAGTCAGAATAACACTGGTTGTCTAAATGTGGAATATTCTTCTTCTATTTGGTTTAAAGTTTTCTTTCTTTCTGGTCTATTCCTTGCCAAGGTGATTCAATAGATAACTTGTAATTTTACGTCCACGTCCATGCAGTCAGCCCACTTCAGTCTGTGTCTGCCTCTAATTAGTGTTCCCATTGATCCCATTTAACACACATCCTCCCAGGGAGGTCTCTAGGAAGTCATTCGGAGCTCCGGAGATCCTGGGGACTTTCTAGGGACCTCCCTTGGAGGATGTGGGCTGTATGAGGTTTAAAATTGAAGGCTCTTGATGTTACAGAGGAGGAATTCATTCGGAAGATGTGTTCAGCAAATTTAATGCGATTAATTTTAATATATTTGATGATATCTCTCTCTAGATAATTCTTGTATAGCTCATTGTTTCATCTGTGACTCCATATATTATAAATAGTTACTAATACCAAGAATCTTTCTCAAAAACTTTCTCTCAAAGATAGCTAACCGATTTTCCTGTACTTAAATGCTAAACATTAATAGTTTGAAAACCATTTGATTATTTAATGAAAACGTATAATTTCAAAAATATTCAAAACTTCCTTACTAATGATGAGAAGGAATATTTATCAAAATAGTAATTCGGGAATTTCGTCGTTCTCAGTTTTTCCATTAAAAAAAGACTCAGATATCTGATGTTGGGAAGTTTGAGTGTCTACTATTTTTAGGAAACATTTATAGAATATTACATAGATCTTTTTGTCTCAACTTAAGATATATTTTTTCCTAAATTTCATTTTTTTTCTTTTGAAGTTTATTAAAATAAATAGTACGATAAACTGAAGACATATTTCAAAAGTCATACATTAGGATTGAAAAGGAGGGAAGGGCAAAGGTCCTTACTTCGTCGCTTTGATGACACTCTTACGGAGTAAATCTGAAATGCAGTTTATTTTCAATCTGAGCTACACAATGTTCTTTGTCTCCTTCAATCTTCGTTTACTTTTCAAAACAACTTGTCTTAGTTTCTTTACTCAAGGTGAAATGTTTGCTTTTATAAAAGAAAGCAATAAAATGTCGCATAAAAAAGCTATAAAAATCTTAAAACTTAAAAGCCTTACAGATAGTAAAACTTAAAAATAGTTTCTCCACTTTTGAAGTCATTTTAAAAAAACCATAGTTAAATCAATATTTATTTCTGAGGAACTTTTATCTCGTTGGATTTTATTACTTCAAAATATAAGTGAATTCCAAGTAAGGAGAAAATTGTAATGCTAACTTGGAGGAAAACGTTTTAGAAGTAATTTTCATAGTACTTAAATCCTCATTCAAAAGAAGTTAATTTGAATGTACTTATATCCCATTAAACTGTCCATATCTGTCCTATTTAAATCCTATTCTGTCCCGTTCAAATTCTATTCTGTCCCTTTCAAATTCTATTCTGTCCCGTTCAAATTCTATTCTGTCCCGTTCAAATTCTGTTCTGTCCCATTCAAATCCTATTCTATCTCATTCAACTCTTATTCTGTCCCATTCAACTACTACTATTCTATCTCATTCAACTCCCACACTATCTCATTCAACCAATTGTAGTTGGATAGACACATATAGAGGTTAATAAAAAATAATATCCTTAGTTATAATTTTAGTCAAACGATCTCTGTCGTGCGAAAGTTTTTAAAATCAATATCCCTTTAAATTGTATTGATATTTCTATTTCTGTTTGGATTAAGCTTTAAAAACAATAAATACTAGATCCACTCTTCCCAACAGGAGAACAAAGAAATTAGTTTTATTTTGTGTTTAAGCAAATACAAAGGTTGAGGTATTCCGACATATCCATTTTGACTTAAACTTACGCAGGGAAGCTTTTGAGAATAAAATACTTGGTAATCGCTATTAAATTATAGTTCAGGAAAGTTCAACTAATCCAATTGCAGATATATTTCGAGCCTAGATTCCCACTCACGTATACATAAAATACTAGATTCCCTCATGTCCTTTTTTAAATTTAGATTTTTTTTTTGTCTATAAATTACATTACCATTTTAAACATAAAACTTTCAAATTACTTTATTTCTTATATTCAATCAATATTAAACGTTATGCTTTACCGAAAATGTTAAGTTTAAATTTTCATATGACTTTATAAAAGGAAATAACTCTCAAAATGGTTCAAATCTATTTCAAAAACACTCTTTAAAATTAGCTATGCTGTGTCCCACATAACCTGGTAGTATTTGTCTGAAAAATATGATTTTTGTGACAGTTAAATCTTCAAATGAATACATAAAAAAGTTCGTGGCCAAACATAAGAAATTTTTACCAGTTTTTCAGTTTTTTTATTTGTTCCTTTTTTAATAAGAGCTCTTCATATGAGTAATACTAACTCCCTTTCCTCTGTTGGTTGATTGCATTGTATTTTTCTTTGTGCAAAACTTACCCGAAGGCTATACTGCGCTAAAACATCGTTACAGTTGGACGAATAATATAGTATGAGTATCAATGGGAGGTCTATCTCTCATTTGCGTATCATATGAAATAAATGCCTGATAGCTAACAAGTGACTGACTGCCAAAATAGAAGTTGTGTCTACACATTTTTCAATTCAACGATTGCAAAGGCATTGCCCTTTTATTTGTATTCATTATATTTACTTCAAAAATTCTATTGCATCTTGAAAAGTTTTATTATTTCACACAGATTAACCTTTT
Source organism: Linyphia triangularis (assembly GCA_963978545.1). Classification (NCBI taxonomy): domain Eukaryota; kingdom Metazoa; phylum Arthropoda; class Arachnida; order Araneae; family Linyphiidae; genus Linyphia; species Linyphia triangularis. Next base: position 98,956,203 of record OZ021721.1, read on the forward strand.
TATTGTCAAAAGTGCTCACATATAATTATTCTATCCCTTTCAAATCCTATTCTGAAAAATCCCAAAAAATTCTATTGCATCTTAAAAAGTTTTATTATTTCACACAGATTAACCTTTTTATTGTAAAAAGTGCTCACATATAATTATTCTATCCCTTTCAAATCCTATTCTGAAAAATCCCAAAAATTCTATTGCATCTTGAAAAGTTTTATTATTTCACACAGATTAACCTTTTTATTGTCAAAAGTGCTCACATATAATTATTCTATCCCTTTCAAATCCTATTCTGAAAAATCCCAAAAATTCTATTGCATCTTGAAAAGTTTTATTATTTCACACAGATTAACCTTTTTATTGTCAAAAGTGCTCATTCACTAGACAATAAAAAAAGGGAATCAAACCCGAATCCTCTCGCCCCTACGAGGCGAGTCTTCAGCCTCAGATCTATGAGCTCTATTGGAACTGTATTTGTTCAATTTGAATTGACGAATGTTATATCACACGTATAATTATTTTATTGTTGAATGCGCTTATATCCAATTCTTTAAACTGTTCACCACGCAATAAAACTTTCGTAATTTAAATATTTCTGTGAATTTTTATATAGTAAGCACTTGGTGAATTTTCAGATTTTATATCTCACTAATAGCATTAGTATGGGTACTTTATATGATTCGAACATAAATGCTTTCAGCAACAAAATATTAGTTCATTATTGATTGTTTGAATTTTAGTTATTTAGTTGTTTGAATTTTATTGTTTTTAGTTATTTCTTTCGATTGCAGTAACGTACAGTGATTGTTTCTTTTTTTGCTTCTTTGTTTTTACGTAGGTTACCTTGCACTGGATTGTTTTAAATGCATTTCCATGGCAGGAGACTATCCACCATGTGATGATCCGTTTCACAATAATTACACGAGAGACATTCTGGAAACACCTTGTTGGGCAGGTAGAAAACAGAGAAATGGTGTCTTCCCAGCAACAACTTGTGTTAAATTAGCTGGAATATACGGTAAGTCTCATTAATCAAATGGATCTTGAAATACTCATTCAATTGCATTTTTATTTTAAAATAGAATAGGAGTTATTATTACAATCATATTCAGAGTAATTATCAAGTGTATTTACCTCCCAGTGATCACCCCAATCAATTGTATATTGATATTTATTTTTAGGAACTAAGCAGTATTCCACCCCCAAATCCCAATGTCAAAATAGCAGAATCTGCAAGTGTTCAGGCCGGTTTTCGACACCTCACAGTTCTGCTTCTACTATAGCTGGAACCCTGATTTTTTGCAATCGTTTTCACACCGGTTAATAGAAGAAAAATAACAGTATAACCATTAAATTTCATGCTTTTTCTGTTTGATTATTTTAATTGAACTGCCCTGACTGCAGGACTCGCCAAGAGGGCTTAGAGTTTTGGTTCCCGCGGCCAGTGACTATTTGATGGCAAAATTTCGCAAAATTTAAGCAATACCCCCATTTTTAAGCATAGCAAAATGAAGAAGAAGAATTACGAAGTTATCAGAAGAAAAAAAATAGCCAAACCGTTGATACGATACCTGTAGAATAAAAAATGTCGGCACAAACCATAAAGAAATGATAGAGAAGTGCATGAGTACGGTACGAAAACAAAAGCTCCAATCATGCAACGCAACGTGAACGTGACAACATAGGTACGTTACTGGTACTCGTTCCAACCGGTTAACGGCTTGCTTCACTGAAAGAAGCATTTGTTCATATCATAGTGTGAACTACTGATTAACAAAATGTATTTCCGGTATCGTTAAATTGTAGGAACGAGTTGCAATGATATACATATGTCTCCACGTTACGGCATCGTTAATTGTTAGGTACGAGTTGCAATGATATACATATTTTCACGTTACGTTGTATCATTGGAACTTCTGACTTCACAGCATTCTCCGGATAGTTGTGCAAATAAGCGCTTTTACCTCATTCCTTGTTTGACTGCGGCATTCTGAAGCTACACAAACCGTTCCAACGTTATTCATAGCTGCTAACCGTGAGAATTCGATATTTTTTATATTCCTTAATTTCCAGCGCATACTTTGAAATAACTATAAGTCAAATTTCATTCACATCAGTTGTATATCGGCAAAGAAACGTTATAATTGCCTTGTACTTGTGCACTGTACCATTGAAGATATACATGAATCAATAACCGTGTACTTAATGAGATCTTTGATTGTATATTCAATACAGTTTTTAGCCAGAGTTCGCTGATGAATGGCTCTGTGAGATATTTATGAAAAATATGGTTGTTTTCAATGACTGAAAATGTAAAGTCTTAAATTGTGCTAAACATTTTATGTGTATTTTCGGTAATATATTAAAATTATCATCTTTTAAAACATAACTGAATCTATTGCAATTTAAATGGCATATTATACACTTGGCAAGTACACTTCTCAATTTATATCAGAATGGAATTATTTCATTTTTTTTAATTACAACCTAGAGGAAGTAAAATCCATAGCTTAAGAAAAAACAATTGTTAGACATTTTAATCATCTTTTGAGATTTAAAACAAAATTTTAGACTGCTTTTGTGTTCCCTATAGCACCTTTTTCTTCTGACCTATCAATAGTAAAAATGGAAGAATATGGTAAAGCACTTGGCAATTGTTGCAAAACTCATCTTATTATAAAGAAAATACACAGGAATGCGGTTGAAATACTACAAAATCACAATTCATCAACTTCAGTGACAGGATGTTTAGCAGAAATTGCTATTGTTTGCTATCTGATTAAAAATAGTTTCTATGTTCTTGTGGAATGCAGTGAAGAATTTCTTAGTGATTGTTCTTTTTGAGATTGAGGACACTTATCACTAAAAAGGTCGTCTCTGTCGGTTTAACACTGTCAACAGTGAACAGAGCGAGTGCTATAACTAACAAAAAGTTAAGACATCAATTATCTTTTTAAATCTTTTATATTGACAGATTTTGTTTGTGCGTTTGTTTGTAGCAGGCAAATCTGCGGAGGGCTAATAAACCCGGTTACTGTCATTCATTTAAGCTGAAACTTGGTAGATAGATTCATGGTCGATGACAATACATTCTTCTCAAGTTTTGGATCAGTCACTAAAAGATCTCTTTTACACATGCTTCTATTGATGCTTCGGAGGGCAAATTAACCACTTACCGTCTTCCAATAGAGCTGAAACTTGGCAGAGATACTCGTTGTCGATGACAATGCATTCTAATAAGTTTTGTGGGCAAAATTAAAGTTAGTTAATGGCAAGAAATCGATGACTTTCTTCGTTGTAGTCAAACACTATGAAAACTTAATCTGAACTAAACGATCGCTTTTACACATGCTTCTATTGATGCTTCAGAGGGCAAATTAACCACTTACCGTCCTCCAATCGATCTGAAACTTGGCAGAGATACTCGTTGTTGATGACAATGCATTCTAATAAGTTTTGTGGACAAAAGATAAGTTAGTTAATGGCAAAAAATCGATGGCTTTCTTCGTCGTAGTCAAACACTATGAAAACTCAATCTGAACTCAAACTCCCTTAAAATTTGCAACTGCACATAAAAGTTGACGATGCATTTGAAGGATTTGTATTGAAACGTTGTTTTCGAAGGGTAATTTTTCAATCCTTTCAGGATTGATATCTATTCGTAAAAAATGGAATTTCAACACAGAAATTTAGAGGTGGGAAGGAATTTATTAAGATTATGAGATGGTGTAAAGAGGGGTTTGCGAGAAGAGAGATATCACAAATAAAAAAAATCAGCAGAGAACCAAAACAAACAAAAAAGTAAAATAATTCAGATAGATAAAGAGCTCAGCTTCTGATTAGGATCATAAATGACTACAAAAATTTAAAAAATAATTAGAGTTTTTACTTTAGAGTGAATTTAAAACAGCTGTGAATTTTACGTTTGTTTTGCTTAATGGTATTTTGTGTACCTAAAGTAATTATCGACGGGTAATATAAGTAAAACATTAGGTTGTATTTTATTCTTATTATCGTTATTCTTAATATATATTTTTTAATTATTTTACAGAATTGATAAATACAACCTACTAAATGGGCATTGTGCATTTTCGTCGTCATTTTTGTATTTGTGTAGCCATTGGAGTTTTTTATCTTTTTTTTTATTTTTTAAAATTTTTTTTTAATTATTATTATTATTATAATTATTAATCATTACCCTTTTATTATACATCTAATCTTATTTCTTATTAACAGTTTATCTCAAACAGCCTAACTGTGAGTCAGTGAAATTCATAAATTCTCATTTTCACCCTTGAGTTAAAATTGTAAGAAAAAAATTGTTTTTTTACTATCTAGAACTTAATATGATTTCCTTCTGTATTGCGAGTATATGTATGTATAATTTATTACACGATGGAATGATATTCCTAGAAGAAAAGCGTGCACTTTTCCGTTAAGGGGGCAGTTGATACTTTTAAGTATGGTACGGATTCTGCTCCAAGAATTGTTTGCATAAAATCTCGCCACATTATGGCAACCATAGGCAATTCACTTGTTATTAGAAAATAAGCTGCTGCCATTTATTGGCGAAAATCACCTCGGCGCAGAATCCGTACCGTACTTGGAAGTTTCACCCATATTTTATATATTGCCAACGCCCAACCTTTAACGGAAAAGTACCGAAAAGCGGGACATAGGGGGTGGAGTATAGTAAAGTAAGATACTTTGTGACCTAGAAGTAGGGGGCCAAAATAAGGAGAAAATATTTGACATCATTTATGCATAAATCATGAAAAAAATGACTTATCTTGTTTTGATGTAACTTACAGATGACACTGGAGAAAGCCTTGTTGTCCGAGGCTGCGCAGTGGATAGTGGAACATTGACCATTGATACTGAATTGGTTCGCATGAGTCACTGCGGAGGATTCTACTATGAAGATCGCTACGTGCGAGGGTGTGTGCAGAACTGTGTTGAAGACGGTTGTAACAGAGCTGCATTAGACCCCCAAAAAGGACTTCGAGCCTTTCTTTTACTATTGGCAGTGTATTTTTATAAAACTCTGGCAATCGAAAATATGTAATTGCATGTTATTCCCGGGGACCCTTTAAAAATTGTTGCATGTTATAAAAATTACATGAATATTCAATAAAAAAACACGTGGTTAAAAATATACATAAATTAACTATATTTCAAAAATACATGCCAAAGATGTTTGTGGTTAACTTGGTATATTAGAAATGAAATTTAAAATAAGAAATGCATGATAATTCCTTCGGAGAATGAATGATGAAATGTTTTGGTAAAAGACAATAACACAAACCCTCTTGATATATCGCACCCTTGCTACAAAAGTGATATAACTCAGATTTCTTAACTTTTGAGTTAGTGTATGTACTGAATCAAATACTACATGGATTTGATGCTGAAAGAACGGCATATGTTAGTTTCAAATTGAATTCAATTTGAAAACAATCGTGTTCCATTCAAGCTGTGCTAGAAGTGTGGGTAGACACAGGGAGACATTTCCCCTCACTTTTCAAGGAAATACGCATGCGTCCCCCCACTTCTAAAACCACTGAAATCCATTCCCTCACTTTTAAAAACACTCAATCCGTCTAAAAACTACTAAAGAAAAATAACATTAACCTTTAAATGTACCGAGAAAAAGTTATTTAAAGTTTTCAAATGTAAAAAAAAAACTATTTATGGTATATATGAATCATGCTATTATAAAAATGTATTACACTACTTCATATAAAGATATAAGTATTTTTATTAATAAATACTGTTACGCTTGGTCAACTTTTAATTTTGGAGAAACTTTCTTATAAGTTAAATTTGTATTCTTGTTTCATATAAAGACAAGCTATTTTTAAAAAAAAGAAGAAAAACACATTTTAAAGTTCTCTATTAATTTAATTTTATGAAAGTATGCACATTTAGAAGCGCTATTTAAATCTAAACTAACAGTTACGTATATAATGTTGAATTGTTACTTCACTTTATCTCTTACTTTCAAGATAACAATAAATTTTGGACCCTTGTTCAATGTTAGTGCAAGGAAGTATAAATTATTTCCTTTTTAGTTAATATTTTTATTATAAAATAGAAAATTATAAAATTTAACGTTAGGGGTGGGGGTTGCACGCACTTGTGACCAACTTTTTTGGGCATCCCCCACTTCTTTTTTCCCACTTCTGCGACTGACTGCAAGTACATACATTCTGTGATTTTGAACACACTGTAACTCAAAATGAAGAATTTTAAGTTGTGTGATTTTTGTAGCAAGAACGAGACATGAAAACAGAATATTTGTCTTAAAAACGCATGCATTTTTTTATTTTTCGGGAAATTAAATGAAAAATTAAATGCGGTTTATTTAAAATATTGATAATGAAGTATGTTTTGATCATCAGGAGCATATAATATGCTACAGATTCCTCTTTAACTTTTGCAAGGAAAGTATTTTGAAATAGACTTTGTAAAAAAAAAGAAGCAATGTAACATAATATTGGACTTACATTTACAATTTGAGGAACGAGCTTAATAAAATGTGTGTCATTAATTGCGTGTCTTTTATTTCATGCATTCACATTGACAATCATCACCTTTATATTAACTTCGATTCTGTGTGTTTATGTGTAACGGGAAAAGCTTTTGGGTGGCTGATTAACCCACTTCATTCAATTGAGCTGAAACTTGGCAGATAATAGATACGTTGTCGATGACAATTTCATTCAGTTTTTGGAGGATGTCACTAAAAGGCTGTTTTAAGACACATCTTTATTCCTTACATCAGATCCAGGAACCAAACCATACTCAAGCATATACACTTTGGCTATATTTAATCACTGTAGCATTCCTTATTAAAGTTGATTCTATCTAATGCATTCAATCAAGTTTTTTGAACAAAAAAAAGAGTTTGTCAATGACGCGAAAAGGGTGTTTTCTTCGTATTGATCAAATACTATAAAAAACTCGATCTGAGTTGAAAATCGGTTAAATAAGTTGCAATTGTGCATATAAGTTGGCAATGCACATAAAGCATTTATAGAAAATACTTTGTTTACATGGTTATTTTTCATTTCTTTTTATTAATTTCGATTTTTTTTTTTTTTTTTTTTTTTTTTGACCGAGGCGACAGAGTAAAACTTCAGATGGCTAATTAACCCACTTGCAGTAATCCAAAAATCTGAAACTAGGTAGATACACACCTTGTCGATGACAATGTTTTCTATAAATTTTGGGGGAATGTCACTAAAAGACTGCTTTAACATCTTCATTTCTACGTCAGAATCAGAAACCAAGCCATATTCAAGAATGTCCTCTTTGATGATATTTAATAACTGAAACCATCCCCTATTGAGGCTAATATTCTATCTAATGCATTCTATCAAGTTTTTGGGGCAAAAAAAAAAAAATATATATATATATATATATATATATATATATATATATATATATATAAAACACCCATTCCGTGCCATTGACTATGTAGTAGGGTGGTTGAAACGCATGAGGTAAAAAAAAGTTGATACACATCTTGATAAGAAAAACTGTAAAAAAAAAAATTTTCGAAGAAAATAATATCTTCCGATCACGCATTCACATCAAAGTTTGGAGAAAATACAAAAAATAACTATTTTTCTTAAATTTTTTTTAATTCTAAACGTTATATACTATTTGAAAGGCAATAGTTGGGAATGAGTAGTACGTACACTATTGTACACTATTTTATACATTTTTAAAACATATATTAATAATTTTAGCAAAATGCTAAAAGGAAAATTGGGATTTTAGTTTTTTTGCTAAAGAAATTTTGTACCCCAGCTTACACACTACAATCAACCCCCGTCTCTATCTGATATAGCAAGTTTAACAGAAGAAACTAATTTATTCTCAAACTAAAATTTTTTTTAAAACCCTCTGAGGGTCATGCGTATATATACGTCCTTTAATCCCCAGTTTTTCCAGCAATACACAACATTTTTAAATTTAAAAATAAAATTTAAAATTAGAAAAAATATTTAATATTTTCATTAGGAGGATAGTTTAAAAACCAATTCAAACAAAATAAATACGAAATAATTTTAAAAATATGTATATTTGAATCAGAAATATAATTTAAAAATTATTGCAGGCAAAACAACTGTACAATTTCGTCCATTTCCTGGACGCTCAGAAGGTTAAGACAACTCTCCTCTCTGTGCTTGACGTAATTCATGGCGTCCCCAAAACTCTATAACAGTAAACCCTGTAAGAAGGTCAATGAAAAAACACTCTCACAGCTTGTTAATTACATAAGTTTCAATGAAAACTTGAATAAAACTTAAAATTCATATAAGGCTAATTTGCATTGTCATAAATTTGATAGAAATACTTTAAAAAACACAAGGAGAAAAAGTAATCTCCCTCGTAAGATTGATATCATATTAAATCGGTAACTATTTCATTGTATTACGTTTGAAAGCGAGGAGTATTTGTAAATTAAAATTACATCACTTGAATTTTCGACGTGAATCTTCCAACTTAAATTGTTCTTCCGTTTATTGCTTGTTGTTTAATTGAAGTATTTACAATAAAATAATTATTGTGACAAACACGACCATAAATTTTGATTTTTTTTGATTTTTTTTTTTTTTTTTTTTTTGGTGTAAAAAGCAACATTTGACAAAAGAATTATAATTGTAAAATGCCACGTATCTTCGTCTCGCTGTTCTCTATTTTCATGATTAATAAAAGAGAAATTAACCTATCACAAATTTTATGAATCATTCACTATAACTTGAAGGTTATGGCTGAAAGATATTTAACCGTAAAGATTCAATTTCAAAAACCATTTACAACTTACGCAGAAAATATTTATTTTAACAATTTCTAAACCAATTAATTTTAAATAGCAAAGAAAAATATACTAATTCATATGCACCCGGTGGATATTTTACTTAAATATATAATTATAACTGTGCCTTTTTTGAAGAATAATAATACCATATACACTGAAGTGAATACATTACATTCAATGATTTTTTTTAAACGTTGCTAAATATTTACAATGGTCAAAGCAGTGAGCAAACATATGACTGCTAAGAAACATAATTAATTTTAAGTTTTTATGCTCACGCTAATAAAAACCTCTTTAGAAACAAGTCATTTACTTTTAGAAATATAAATAACCAATTTTCATCAAATGCGTCTTAACCACCGTCTCCTAAAAAAAAAAAACTATAATACTAATTTTATTGTGTAAACACATATATGTCGCTTTTGAGTTCGCTAGTAAATAATCAGGTTTAGCAGCCCAACCCTGTCTATTTGCTGGTGGGAGTTCTGTCACATTCTCCGTCGACGTTGCTTTTTACCATTAAAGAAAGTTACATATTAGCTACAATCCACTCTGAGAAAAATAAAACAAATACCTTTTCCGCGTCATAAAGCACATTAAAGATTCCTCTGATGAGACACAACCGAAAGGATACAAATGAGCATCATTCATCTGCAAACTGGTTCTTGATCGAGTCTTTTTTGCAGCCGGTGTCTGACGATAGGAAAGCCCTCGGCAAACGCGAGATCCCGGACCTGCCGATTCGAGGTTATTTGACGTGACCCCTGTTTTTTAAATAAGCAGCAGAGAAGAGTAATGGATAGATATGAAAGGGGGGGATGCGTCTGGATAATGAGCCGATCTACTTAGACACGATCTTGAGAAAAGATCTAGGGGCGGCAACTCTTTTCCCCCTTCCGACCTGTCTTACCATTTGTTCTCAAAAAGTTTAGATCTCTTTCTAACCACTGCACCTTCACAAGGCGACAAATAGCAGTCTTACTGACCCACTGACGCACATAAGCTCGTGCCCTTTCCACTCTAAGCAATGTTGATTTCGCATCTAGGTAAGGAGGCGATTTGATGAGCCGCGTCCTCGTTTACCCTTCATCATTTTTTTTTTATTATTATTATTCCTTTCGTGTGATTTCTTACGTTGCTTCCATTCTCGCACTTGGACTCTAGAAGAATTGATACCTACACTTGAAGCTCAATTCGTTAGATACTTTTCGTGATATGTTGTGAAGTCGTTTAAACCCACTGACGGGCCATCTCATTTTGACTGTTTAAAAATTCAATTCTGCTCAGCAATCTTAACTATTACTGTTTCTGACTAGTAGCTTTTTCTTTGGATTACGCGAGCACACTTCTTGCTTGCAGTCTGCAGGCATTTGGCAAACTTGACACAGCCTACGATAAAGTGATTGAGAAAATTGACAGCATACGTAATGCACTTTGAAAGTGGAAGATAGGATTAAAATGTCAAAGTGAATGTGACCTAAGCACTGGAAAGAACATTGAACTTAACTTAGTGGAGTTAACCGAGACTGATAGAAAAGCAATTGCTCAAGGATATGATTCTGAATTTAAAGGAATAAAATAAACCTTTGGTTAGCCCTGAATATTTTGTGAACACAACTTTGGTTACCGACATTTAGTGGATCAACATGTTTCGCGCTGATCGCCCAGCAATGTTCACAACTTGGACATACAAACAGGCCGGTCATTCCATCATTGACAGAGGAAATCGAATCCGTCCTGAGAGACACAATCGTAAGAACATTCAAAAATTTACTTGGCGGACTGATGATTGGGTCAAAGGATTTGGTGAAGAAATGGACAGCCGAGTGGGAAGCATGACCATTGCAGATGTTAGTCCAGGAGTTGCAATAAGAAGGGTTATACTTTTGTACGAAAATCAGGAGTACAGGGAGGCAGCCAACTTCATTAACAGATTGAACTACAGTACATTCAAGGCCATTCTTGGAGAACTTCCAGTTGAAATGTTTGTTGATAATATGCCACATACTCTAGCTATACTGGAAGCATTATATGCTAGAGTGTTCTTGGCCGATGGTTTGGAGATATCGTTGAAATTACTTCGACCTGATAGTGTAGTTATGCATATGGTGAAGATATTTGCTATTCAGCAAGAAGAAGCTCCAGTAAATAATTTGGTATTGGATCACAAGCACCCTATTGTTGCCTCTTGCAAGAAATTGTTGAAGGTAAGTGAAAAAATATGTCTGGTGTATGAGAGATACGTCATATTCTTTAATTGATTTTTTACTTAATTTTTCTTTTAATAATTTTAAAAATTGAAAAAACTAAGTAGTTAATGTGATCACTCTGAATAATTATATTTAAGCTATTGAAATGAAATATAAAATATTTTATACTTTTAAATCTGACCATTAAAACCCTAGAGTGAGCGTAAATAGCTACATAGTGAATCTATTCCACATATTGCGATATCGATGGAAAAGAGGCACTAATATTTTACAAATAGCACGATGAAAATGCGATTTGGGATTACTTAATTTGATTTTTAACTATAACATTAATTGCATGGTATGATATTGGAGTTGAAACTAAAGTAATAGAGTCAGCTAAATCATCCAGTGTTCGAATTATTCTTCGAATTAAAGGAAAACAAAAACAAAAATATTAAGAGCATTTTTGATGTTGACATTTATTTTCAGACAAGTATTTTTACTATGCGTCGTGCTTGTTTGTAAACAATGTTTTATATTAAAATTTAGTTTTCCCTTTATTAATAAATGCATCTATTTTTTCCATCGTTGCGTTTTGTATCCTAATTTCATCCAATTGAGATACTTTTAATTCATGATAAATTTCCCAAAAAGTGCAGAAAAAATATAGAAAATGATCTAATTATATTTCAATTTATGTTAAATTTTAAATAAAGATTGAAAACGTAAATGATTGAGATTATTAATTTAAAAAAAAAACCTCAGACATTTAACGTTATAAAATAATTCAAGTAAAACAAGTGGATGAAATATGGATAAAAAAAATGTGCAGTGATGGAAGAATAAATATCTATACAAATAAAAGAAAACTGCAGTTAAATTTTAATAAGTAATATTGTTAACATAAAAAAATGAAAGATAGACAAAATACTCTGACAAAAAATACACCTTCACTCTCAAAAATACACTAAAAATTTATTGCTATCTTCTATCAAATCGATGAATATTTTGTAAGTTGGAAAACATAGATAACTCTATGCTCTAATCCTTATTAGTTCAATGCTAAAAATAGTAGCGATAAGTATAGTTTGAAACCAAATACCCCCCCCCCCCCCCAATAATCATAAATCGCAATTCCAACACATAACTTGTTCAATGTTGATCCCGAAAATATAGATGGTTTCCGTTCTGTAAGTCAAATTAATCCTCCATGTTTAACATTTGGACTATTTGTATTTTTGATAGCAAAACCCCAATTTCTTATTTAAATGTTAGTCCTTTTTAAATCCTCTGCATTACTTCGATTTTGTGCGTCGGTGTTGGAATCTGCGGAGACCTAATTAACCCCCTTGCCGTCATCCAATCAGGCTGAAACTTGCCAGATAGATTCAATTTCGATGACAATGCATTCTATTAAATTTCGGGGCTGTAACTGTAACTAAAAGGTCGCTTTTACGGAGTACTAATAAACCAACTTGCCGTCATCCAATCGCGTTAAAATAGCACACTGAATAGATCATTAAAGAAACTCTGTCCTGTTGACAAATATTTGTTTTTAATAATAAGTAAATTATAAAATTGTTTTAATCTGAATAAAAAATAATATTTGGATGGGAGTGAATAAATTCACGCTCATTTTTAATAAATAAATTTTGAAACTTAGTTTGCCGCTCATTTTGCTGATAGAAATGTTTTTGATGTTTAAAATTAGGTGCAAACACCAAGCACATGCTGTTTACAGAATCGGTGCTGTGTTTACGAATATATATTTAAACAAATTTATTATTACGAATTTATATTAAAAACTTTGTTTTTATGGCTTATATTATTATCAAGCTCTTCGCCTTTTTTTTTTCCGAATCTATTTTTCCAATCTAGAATATTTTTAATTTTTCAAGCAAATACATACTGCACTCCCAATCCCAATTTTGATACTTAACAATGTAAATAATTTATCCCTAACGTAATGTTTCACAGATTTCATAGAAATATAGCGGATGGAAAAGTACTCAACTGCTATTGAATTTCAACAGCATTTGGGTCACATCCCGCAATGCGATATCAGTAAATATGAAATAAGTGCACGATAACGCAATGCGATATAGTGCAAATATGAAAGGAAACCTATTCCTAACAAGCATTTACTTCTGAAGCGACGTATTGATGTCATTATAGAAAACTATAAAATTCAATTGGTCAATTGTTGTTCTGTAACGTTAGAAAATATGTAAAAATATGATATTTCAATAGACGGGTATTGCATTAATTGCATGTTACTTAACCCTATAACAATATAAAATATTCCGTATGATAAAACTTTCTCTGACAATACTTGATTCTAATATCATAATGCTTTCTTTACTGATACAATAACGGGAAGCAGAAAGTAAGAATTCAGATAAACAATAGCTACTCATAATACTTTTCCCTTGGAACTTTTTAGAAATTAATCAAATAAATGAAAATCTCCTTTTAATATAAATTTATGTATCCCGATATAATATGAATTCCGAAATAAATAAAATCGAAATCCTGATACAAAATTAATTTCCGAATGATAATTATGTCAGTGATTTCTATGCTACCCTTAACAACGTAAATAAACAATAAATTGTGTAATAATTTCTTAACTAGTACATTAATTTCAACTTGAGGAACAGAAAGCAAGAATTTAGATAAAAAAAAAATAGCTACTCCTATTACCTTTCCTTCATTCTTTTTAAAAAACTAATCAAAGAAATGGGAATCCCAAATTAACATGAATTCTGGTTTTCAATATGAATTCTTAAATAAATGAAATCCCAATACAATATGAGATTCTGAATGAGTAATCAAGTTAACAATTTATTAAGTGTATATAACAATGAAGAAAACAATAAAGCAGACAAATTTGATAGGAAATTTTTTAAGTTCTGAATTAAAGAATAAAAATAAAGAACAAATTATGTTTGGGATGCTAACTTAAAAGCCTGAATGGAAAAGTACCTTATATTTCAGTATGGCAGATGTATAACTCTTAAAAATAATTATCCATAGTTATAATTTAAAAATTTTTGCTGGAGCATTTTGAGAATATGCTCTTTACTAGCATTTAATTATACTGAAATACAGATAGTATTTTTAGTCGTATAACAATTCTCTACGTATTTTCTTTTTTACAATATTTTCAGATATAGTAACACTAAAATAATACAGCATGCTATCCATTCAGTAAAAAAATTTACAGCAATCGAATGTATCTATTTCAAAAATAAATTCACGAATTTTCCTAGATACGGAACTATGTACTATATAATATATTTCAAACATAATCGTACATCAACATTAAGCTTAAAATGTATGAGGAATATTTTACTTATTTACACATAGCTTATGATTTGCTACTATTCACCTACCTTCACAAACACTTATTAGGGATTTTGTATCGAATCAGACTTTGCAAAATTTCTCTGTGTCGTTTAACGCCACAAACCTATTTTTAAGGGGACTTGGTAACCCTAAAAATAAGAAATAAATCAATTTTAGGATTTTTATTTCATTTTGTTTTATGTCTTTTTGCCTCTCCATTCATGAATTACATAAGTTTCTATTCAAATTAACAGTATGTTATATTTCGTTTATAAAAAGTAAATAATTAATTAATAACTATATAAGCCTTGACCTTTAACTGCAATTGCCTCTAAACGTGATATTGAAAACCACTATGTACCTTTTCTGATATACCTTTAACCTTTTATTAAGTTGTAGTATATAACCAAAATATTAAACTGAGGTTAAAAAAAAAATTCTTTTGTTTTTATAATTATTTTTTTAAAACCCAAATCTGCAAATTAAATTAGGGTTTGTTTTTCTTTTAATTGGAGGATTGATAAAAATTGTTTTAAAATAATTCTGATGATATATTTTGCCAAACTGCAACCTGAATTTTATTTTTATTTCATTTTGTTTTATGTCTTTTTGCCCCTCTATCCATGAATTACATAAGTTTCTATTCAAATTAATAGTATGTTATATTTCGTTTATAAAAAGCAAATAATTAATTAATAACTATATAAGCCTTGACCTTTAACTGCAATTGCCTCTAAACGTGATATTGAAAACTACTATGTACCTTTTCTGATATATCTTTAACTTTTTATTAAGTTGTAGTATATAACCAAAATATTAAACTGAGGTTAAAAAAAAATTCTGTTATTTTCATAATTATTTTTTTTAAAACCCAAATCTGCAAAATAAATTAGGGTTTGTTTTTCTTTTAATTGGAGGATTGATTAAAATTGTTTTAAAATAATTCTGATGATATATTTTGCCAAACTACAACCTGAATTTCTTATAAAAGATTCCTTCAATCTATATTTAAAAATTCAAACTCATTTGTTAAGGACTTTTTAAGAAAAGGTACTTTGAAAATAGGCAATATAGTATTACGGGTATAAGGTGTACTTAGTCCCCTTAAAATTATTAAAAAGCATTTCTAAATATCTAATTAACACATGTATAAAAAGTGATTTAATCAATTCATAATATTGGCGCAACTATTTTTGCGTTCTTTCCTTTATAATAATTAATTAATCGTAAATAAATAAATCTCGTTAGAGTAAGTAGTTTAAATCTGATTAAAAGCAGTAGACAAAAATAAGATGCTGTAAAATAGTTAAAATTTCCTTATTTGTAAATTTTGGGTTGTGTGAATAGTGGTGGAGTTTTTTCGTGGACTAATTAAATTTTTTAGCAAAGATTATTTAACTGTGAGCTTAGTAATTGTATTTATTATTTTTTATTGTATTCATAGTATTTGCAAACTACTTTTGCATTCTTTCCTTCAAAATATTTAACTTATCGTAAATTAATAAATCTGCTTAAAGCAAATAGGGTAAATCTGGTTAACATCTGTAGACAAAAATAATCCTCATTTGTTAATTGTGGATTGTTTGAGTCGCGGCGGAATTTCTCTATGGAATAATTAAATTACTTTAATGGAAATTATTTAATTGTGAACTTTATAATTAAAGTAAATACTTTTATTGATTGTAAATTAGTAATAATGTAATTATTGTTTAATTTAGAAACTAATGAAAAGTAAGTGAATTACACTTTATACATCATTTGAAAATGATTTAATTATAGTTGCTAGTTTTTCGTACATTGAATAATTGAACGAATATCCTTTTGAATAAATTATGCCAAAGTTGAATAATGTTTTCATTCGTTATTGAATTATCAATTACCTGATAGAAAATAGTGGTATTTAAACGTCCAACTCAAACAATATTAGAGCTATAAAAGAAACTTAAAATGTAAATATCAGAGCTATTGCCAGCCATTCAGTTTGAACTTAAGATAAATTAATCAAATAACAACTTATGAAAAATTAATTAAATACTAACTTATATGCTAACTCAAAAAATTTCATGATTACCTTGTAATAATCAAGCGCCATACACACTAAGATTGTCCCATGCATTTCTCTCACATTTTTAGACAAAAATGGTGCTAAATGATATTTATAAATAAAATAACATCTGGTTGTAAGGAATTGAAGCCATTATCTTTAGCATTGTTACTTAATCCCTGGTTATACTTATTAAAATGTATCATTGATATAGTAGACTTGGCATTTAAATTGAAAGTTTGATTATATGAATGGAAAACCTTTCGACCCTTGTTAACAATAATTATAATTTATTTAAACTTTTAGCTAGTACGCTCCTTCACCTCACGTTTCATGTAGTTTTATTAAATTATTTTCAAAATAATTTTAAACTTTATAACACAATACTTTATATAAATCTAGTAAGCTCACCACTATCATACTGGTTTCTTAAATATGCGTAAGAGTGTATACTCTCCTGTGTTTAAGTTCTTTTTCAATTTTTATGTGGAAAATATTATAATTGATAATTTAAATTAAAATATTTTATCAACCTCGGTATAAAATAAGAATTCAACAGCTTGAGTCGGATAATTTTCTACATTATGCACTGCAATAATAGTGAAAAATATCTCAATCGATAAATTTGAAATATTTATGATGTATCAACATATTTTAATAATTAGAAAATAGTAATATATATTTTCCGGACAATATTTTAGCTAATTTGTATATAAATTGATGTTGCAAAACATCCAATCTTCTTTTTGAGAACTAAAAATCTAAACAAATCTTTAATGTACAAGTATTTGCTTTTTGAATGATTTTGAAGTCAGTAAACAATAAAATATTTTAATCAGACTTTAGAAAATATTTTAAACTTTAAAAAATAGTTTTAGATATCCCGATCAAATGATCAATTTATCACTTTAAATAGCTGGTTTCCTGAAAACAAAATACAATTGAATTCACTTATTTTAGAGTTAATTTCAGAAGAGCTAACTTGCGTTTTAATTAGGGAGAATAAATTATACAGTTTACCAATAAAGTCGTCTTACTCACCACTCACCCATACATAAGATTGCAATTGTAATTTATTTCAACAGAAAATACTAAGTAATTCAGTAAATACTTTTTTCGATTTACTAATTTCCAAAAAATACATGTTTCAATTCTAGAACATTTTACTAACACAATATAAAACCTGGTAAGTACTAATTATGGAAAAGTATTTATACTGAATATTTATCCTTATAATTAACTATTGATCCCAAATTAATTATTATGTATAACTTCTTTTTGATCAGTACTTGAAACGTGCTATGGTAGATTTTATTGTACTGGATGCTGGTTAACTTTTTAACTACTCACATAAGTTTGCTAAAAGTTCTAACATGAGTGCAACACAAGGTGTGGCTATCACTTTTCTGGACTTATCTAATAACTCCGGAAAATATTATGGGAATTACATACCCATTTAATATGTTTCGAAGTGATCTCCATATGCCATAGTGCACTTCTTCTAAAAGACATGTATTAATTAAATATTAAAAACGTAGTCTTTATTGATGAAACAAGAATGTCAAATCGTGAATAATTAAATATCAATTAACCTCGTTAGAGCGTCAAAGCTTGCAGTTTTAAGTAATAACATCGTATGTTTGTCCGTTCTTCCATTTGTTTATTTGTTTGTTTGTTTGTTTGTTTGTTTGTTTGTTTGTTTGTTTGTTTGTTTGTTTGTTTGTTTGTTTGTTTGTTTGTTTGTTTGTTTGTTTGTTTGTTTGTTTGTTTGTAAAAAAATATTGATATTGTCCTAATAACAAAATCATGTCCTTTTTTGTAGGTAATTGTCTTATCTGAACCAAAGATGAAGAAACTGATCAGCACCAGAAAAAGAGCCTTGGAGAAATCCATCAAAGGATTGGGCCAGCATGGCATGGTTGGCACCTCAGATAACACCCTCATGAATCTACACGAAGCTCTCAAATTGGAATTTGAACGCGTCATCCACCGATACAAAAACGCCGTTCAGAAACTAGATGAATTGAGCTTAGCCCCAAAGCAGCCTATCACCAGATCCATTTCGCACGGTCCTGCTCCGATCAAAGCCAGTCACCAGCGGCAACTCAGTCTGCGACAGAAAGAAATCCAAGAAAGACTGATAAAAAATAAGACGCTCTTGAACGTCATTGAACCTACCCTGAACAACCATTCCATGAGCACTTTACTGGCTATCCTTCAGAGAAGGATTGAAATGGATAAAGATGCACTGTTTCAGTTCACTCAGCTGAGGAAGGAAGTGAAAGAGATGAGTCCGAATGCAGTAGTGGCTTCCGCTCTCATGAGATTCTCTCAAGGATGCCAGCAGATCTTAGAACTCATCAAGGAGTTTGGGGATGATGAGAATGATGACAGCAGCACCGATATCTCAGGATACCACAGCGATTCGGATTCAGCAATTGCACTCAGTGGGTCGTCGCCAATGGGATCAACTACGACACGGGCATACAAGTATAATTTGCTGTATAGATCAGGTAAGCTAATTATAAAAGACGAAATTCTTGATGTTGCCTGTTTGTCCCAGATTAACGTCGTAAGAAAAGCTCATAAACAGATCATGTTACAATAGCTTATTCTGATTTACCTTCCCTCAAAATCCACTTAACGTACAAATTGTACATTTTTCTGCATGTAAAATGAATACTCTTTAAGTTTGCTGAAATAACATTTAAAAGTAATCATTCCAGATATTTTTTTCAGCAAATCCCTTCCAATTTGTCAAAATTTTTATTTTTTGTTAATTTTGTTTTTAAATAAGTACGCAAATTACTTAAAGCATAATTCAGTATATTCTTAAGCATAAGTTGATCCTGTATACAATTTTTTATAAAAATGCGTACAAGCTCCTAAGAAAAGGTCAATTGAACATAGGAAAACACATTTAAAGGAAATGAATTTCAAGTATAGGGTACCCATAATAAAAGTGATTTTTTAGAACCTCCAAAATCTATTCTAATGAACAAATAATCGTAAAATGTGGTATGCGTACTATTGAAACTAAAGAAAATGTATATCTGATGAAAAAATAGTAATTATTATTTTAAATTTTTGCCGCGAGTTGGAATAGTGGTTTTCTGAGGAAAAACAAATTCCCCAAAATATTTCGCTCGTATTTTAGTTTGAAGGTTTTCGAGTTAGATAAATACTATTTCCGTAACTGTTAAAAAGTTGTAGCAAAACAATTTGAGTGTTGGATGACCGTTTGAATCCTTACGACACATGTTACTAATTAATATAACTTACCTATAATTTAAATATAGAGTGTTCATTCACCTCATATATAAAAGATATATAGAAGCAATATTGCAAGTGAAACGTTTTTTTTTTTTTTATATGGGATACAGAACACTTAACATATAGCTGAAAGAGTGACAATAAATGTATGAAAATAATTATTCAGGAATGGGACTTGCTTGAAGGTCAAAAAGTATACATTCTCCGATACTTGTTACCAATTATTATAATTTATTTATACTTTGAAGCTAGTGAGATCATTCAACTCATATATAGAAGATATATGGAAGCAATATTGTAAGTGAAAGATTTTTTTTTTTACTAGAATACGGAATACTTAACATATAGTTGAAAGAGTGACAGAAAATGTATGAAAATAATTATTCAGGGATGGTACTTGCTTGAAGATCAAAAAGTATACATTCTGACACTTGTTACCAATTATAAATTATCTATACTTTGAAGCTAGGGCGTTCATTCAACTCATGTATAGAAGATATATGGAAGTAATATTGTAAGTGAAAGCTTTTTTTTTCTCAGATACTTATTTACTTATTACTTAACATGTAGCTGAAAGAGTAAATGTATGAAATTAATTATTCAGGGATAGGACTTGTTTGAAGATCAAAGAGATTACATCAGATAGTGCAACTAACAATGGATAAAACATTCCTCGTTATTATTTTTACAAATTTCAAAGAGATATGGCGAATTTAATGAATCGTGGAAGCAAAGTACGAAAAGTTGAAATGCGTAATAGCAAGAAGCAGAAAACATACTCAGTAAATGCAAACATAACTATAAATAAAAATAACATCTTTTATAATAGCATTATGCTCATCATCATAAAAACAGTCATCAGCCCATGACGTAAATTGAAATGAAAAGTTCAAAAGTGAAATTAAGTAGCATTTTTACACTTTAATGCAATCACTGAAGCGATCTGATCTTCCATTAATATAATGCGAAAAAAATATTACAATAAAAAGCTAGGAATCAATAGATCTCTCTCTCTCTCTCTCTTTCTCTCTCTCTTGAAGCGTATCTGCTTGCAACAAATGATGCCCTTCTTTCTCTTTATCTTTATTATTCTCTTATTTCGAATCAAGAGATTGTTGACTCAAGTGCTTGCTTAAATCAAGACTTTCCTTGAAGAGGAAAAAGTTCAATGTTTTCTCATCTCACAAAGCATTCACTTCAATGGAAACAACGAATTTTTCATCAGTTTTTATCCTTCCTCGAAACTGTTTGTTAAGGGCTGTAAATAATTAAACGACAAATACCCCCAAACAATTTGAATTTGGAAAGTAGGTTCAATGCTTTAACAGTGCAAAAAAACAAAACAAAGGACGGTTGTATTTTCAATTCTAAATGTCTTAGGATAAAATAAAGCTATTAACGTCTATGTCTTTTTTACGATTTTTTATAGTTGTTTGTAACAATTATTTCTTGAGGGACAGGAACTAGTTTATGCAAGATTTTTCAGAAAGGAATCCCTAATTTTGAAAAGGTATGAATGCGAAACAATGAGAGATAGAAAGAAGAGACTGGTTATACTTTGAATAGACAGGTATGGAATTTTAAATACATCAGTTTACAAAATTGATTGAAGAGCGTAAATTTAATGACGAATGCATATGGTTTATCAATAAGGAACATTTTCAGTTGGGTGGATTTGTTCTTAAACAAATCAGATTAAAACGAGGTACTGAAAACCCGTCTGTGTAGCATGCAAAACCACTGCATTCTGCAAAAATGATAGTTTGGGCTGCACTATCCTGAGTAGGGATCATATGGACCTTTTTACTTTCAATTACGGATATGTTTACATAAGGTAATGAAAGTATAGCATTCGGTCCAAAAAAAAATAAATTTTTTTTTGCATTCCTTTGTGTTTTGGAACACTCTGATTTCAAGAAACTGATCAAGAAAAAATTTCTGTATGTGTGTCTATATTTCAGTGTGTACGTGGTCAGCATAACTCCCGAACAAATTGACCTACAATGTTCAAATTTTGTGTGCGGGTTAGTGGTGGTCTTGGGATCTTCCATTAAGGTTTTCTTCAAAATCGCGCAAGCGCATAAGATTGAAATCATGAAAAAATCATGTTTTTCAGCAATTGTTAAAATACGGCTCCCTAATGCCTCCTAAGGTGTTCTAATCGTCCCCAGCTATGAAATTCCCATAGAATTGCGATGAAAACGTAAAAAGTTGAAAAACGAATGCCTTTAACACAGAGCTCTCTGCCCTTGAGCATCGCCTATCAACCATTAATTTTTTCGGTTTCACGCACAAAAAAGAACAATGTAATGTCTATGAATAACATTACCAATTTCTCCGACGTGGCGTTTTTTTTTTTTTTTTTTTTTTTTTTTTTTTTTTTTTTAATTTTTTTAGCCCATTTAAAAATTATTACCAAAAATATTGCCAAACTGACCATTTTTATCTAAATGAACGAAAATATGAAAACGGTAAAAAACACCATGCATTTTGATGGAATAACCAATATTATAGTGTAATTGAAAGTTGTGCGATGTTCCGCACCCTAGTTCATGAAGGAAACGATGAACTCATTCCGCTAAATTCAGATTTTGCAACGATTTGTTGCCACATTTCAATATTGTAACTAATTTTACAAACCGGTGTATATACAATTCAATGCTGTCTATATAACATACCTCTTGTATCTTCTTTTTGTATCTCACTGTTTCGCAATTACGTCGTTTCAAAGCGTATAAACTACAATCAAAATCCCGAAAAAAATATTTTAAAAAGAAAAAGCGAAAGACTACTAAGCATAATAGGTTTAAAACAACATGTGCCACATTTTATAATCAATTTTAAATGGCTGAGAAGATCAGTCCATGATAATTTATTAACCATTACTAAAGAAACATCAAAGGAAGTAAAATCGGGTAAAATTATAATCTTATTATTTTGTTTCATATTTATCACTCTAAGTTTTAAAAATAACTCCAATAAAATATTTTTTCTCCGTGACTCTAAGTGAAAACACCATTAATACGCTTACAGTCATTTTTACAGCAAATATACGCTCTAAATTAATACATTAATAGACCTACCTACTTACTCTACTATACTTACAAACTCAGAAAGCATTACTCTTCAAGAGCAACGTAAAAGTCTTATTGCAATAATTGTTTACATTTATTATGCAATGCTTTTAATTGTCTTAAATGCAACATTTTAACTCCAAAGTCATAAAGTAAACACCATTAATGTGCTTACAGTCATGTTTTCCACGAATATAAGATCGTAATTTTTACACTTCGATCTTACGCAAAAAAACGTTTCAGTTCACAAACAACTGTCTTATAGTAACAACAAAATAAACATAATAGTTTTCTTATGCAATGTTTTGAAGTGTCATAAATGCAACATTTTAACACCAAACTCATAAAGAAAACACCATTAATATGCTTACAGTCATGTTCATCGAGAATATACGCTATTACTTTATACACTTCGATCTTACGCACCAAAAATTACAAAAACACTACTATTCACAAACAACAGTCTTATTGTAGTAAAAAAAAAAACCTTAATAATTTTACTATGCCACGTTTTGAAGAGCCTTAAATACAACATTTTAATTCGAAGACCGTCAAGAAAACACTATGCTTTCAATCAGATATGCTTTCGGTCATGTTTACCGCGAATGTACGCTCCGGATTGATACAAAAATCTTACGCAACAAGTGTTTCAAACACAGAAAACATTACTATTCACATGCAACAGCAAAAATTTTATTGTAGTAATATAAACCTTAATATGTTTATATTTATTATGCAATGTTTTTCAAGAATCATATGCAACATTTTAACTAATACTGTAAAGAAAACACCATTAATATGCTTACAGTCATGTTCCTCGAGAATATACGCTATTACTTTATACACTTCGATCTTACGCACCAAAAATTACAAAAACACTACTATTCACAAACAACAGTCTTATTGTAGTAAAAAAAAAACCTTAATAATTTTACTATGCCACGTTTTGAAGAGCCTTAAATACAACATTTTAATTCGAAGACCGTCAAGAAAACACTATGCTTTCAATCAGATATGCTTTCGGTCATGTTTACCGCGAATGTACGCTCCGGATTGATACAAAAATCTTACGCAACAAGTGTTTCAAACACAGAAAACATTACTATTCACATGCAACAGCAAAAATTTTATTGTAGTAATATAAACCTTAATATGTTTATATTTATTATGCAATGTTTTTCAAGAATCATATGCAACATTTTAACTAATACTGTAAAGAAAACACCATTAATATGCTTACAGTCATGTTCCTCGAGAATATACGCTATTAATTTATACACTTCGATCTTAAGCACCAAAAATTACAAAAACACTACTATTCACAAACAACAGTCTTATTGTAGTAAAATAAACCTTAGTAATTTTATGATGCCCTGTTTTGAAGAGCCTTAAATACAACATTTTAATTCGAAGACCGTCAAGAAAACACTATGCTTTCAGTCAGATATGTTTTCGGTCATGTTTACCGCGAATGTACGTTCCGAATTGATACAAAAATCTTACGCAACAAGTGTTTCAAACACAGAAAACATTACTATTCACAAGCAACAGCGAAAGTCTTATTGTAGTAATATAAACCTTAATATGTTTATATTTATTATGCAATGTTTTTCAAGAATCATATGCAACATTTTAACTAATACTGTAAAGAAAACACCATTAATATGCTTACAGTCATGTTTACCGTAAATATACATTCTAAATTGATACACCACGATCTTCCAAACAAGCATTTACAAACTCGGAGAAGATTATCATTCAGTAACAAAAACAGAGAGTCTCATTGCCATGACATTAATAGTCAAGAAACGTCATCTATTCGGATTTGCCATCCTTCAGATTAGGAATCTTGGGACGTAAATCTTTCGGACGTGACTCCCTGAACAACAGTGTAGCCCTCACGTCCAGCCAAAGGAATCGGATTCGAAGGCATAGGGGAAAGAAGTGTATTTAATTACGAGAGAGACTAGTTGACAAATTTCTTGAAATTAATATTTAATTAATGGGCTTAGAGAAATTACTTTTTGGGGAATTCGTCAAAATTAGATATTGTATTAATCCTATTGACGAGATTTATAAGATTCTTTAGAATTCCTCGTCTTGCTTAAATTGTGATTTTCTCATTTCAACAGTGCTGTCATCTACTGCATACTATCACAACTTCTTAAAATATTTGAGCTCTTTCTGATTTTCTTACGAGATAGACTAGTTGAAAAATTTCTTTAAATTTATCTATAACTAATTGCACAGCCTGAGCATTTAAGATTGCTTAGAGGATTTTTTTTTTTTTTTTTTTTTTTTTTTTTTGGAAGTTGATCAGAGTTAGATATTGTATTAATCCTATAGATGAGAGTTATAAGATTCTTTAGAATTCCTCGTTTTGCTTAAATTGTTATTTTCTAATTTCTACAGTGCTACCAACTTCTGTTTACTATCACAACTTCATAAAATATTTGGATCTTTCTGATTTTATTTACGAGATAGACTGGTTACAAAATTCCTTGAAATTTATCTATAATTAATGGAGTTGAGCATTTAAGATTGCTTAGAGGAATTATTTTGTGGAAGTTGATCCGAATTATTATATTAATTCTATTGATGAGAGTTGTAACATTCTTTAGGTTTCCTCATCTTGCTTAAATTATAAATTTTTCTTTCCTATCACAACTTCCAAAATATTTTAACTCTTTCTGATTTTTTTTAACTTCGCTTTTCAAACAAATAATTCAATGTGCAATTGCAAATAAACTACGTCAAAAGCCGAAAACTTAGCCTTTAAATTCATAAATCATTTATCAATTTTGCTTTCATATAATGAGAGAAGATTGCAAATAAACTATGTCAAAAGTGGAAGTCTTAGCCTTTAAATTGATAAATCATTTATCAATTTTATTTTCGTATAAATAAAGAAAAAGGCAGCGTCCCCAAAAAAAAACACTGTCCTGGAAAAATTTATAATATAGAAATAGCCATCCCGGCCTTGTCCATAGACATAACACTTCATATTTGGAGACAAAATATGAAGTATACTTTACAACTTATAGTTTTTTACGCCAAGTATAAAAATAGTAATAAGAGACCATTAACAGAATTGGAAAGAAAAATACATGTATGTTTTTTAATTACGCTTTAAAAAGTTTCTATAAGTTAGATTACAAAAAGTACTTTTTAAAAACTAATAATAAAACAACCACAAATTGTTATCTCTTCAACTTTTGTTAATCATCTTTTATTAGTGTTGTTTTATTTAAATAAAAATTTCGTATGTTTTAAATCTAATACTTCTGCAGATATTGGAGAAAAAAAATTAAAGGCTATTCAGCAGGGACAGGGCCGATGAACTCTCTTGAATAATTTCTAATTAATACAAATACAACTTTTTGTATTTGTATTAATTAATACAAAAAACCCGCATCAGTCTCCTAGTGTATTTTATTTATAGCATGGTCTCAACAATAAATTTCATTTGATTCACAACAATATAATTACAGAAACAAAACTTATCCAAAAAGGAAAATTCCGGTTATATTTCTAAAATTTCATTTTTCAATAGCAAATATGCAAACATTACATAAGCTATAATTATTTTAACTCATTCATATGCTCTCATATGCAACTTTAATTTAACACATAATTCAACATAATTAAATTTCCTAAATTTAAAAAAAAATACATTTTTGAAGTGCAGTTTTAGAAAAAAATTTGAAATGAAATAAAAAGTATTTTTGAAATTATTCTCAAATTTGTGTGTATATTTTTGGATATTTAAATATTAAATGTACTCCGAATTTCATACAAATAATCCAAGCGTTACTCCAGCTATTTAGATTTTACAGTTTTAGAAAGACATGAAAAATGTTAGTGTTCAGTTTTTCTATGTGTGTTCTTTTTTTCAAAGAATAAAAATTTCTTTCCTTATATTTTTTTTATACTTAATACTGTCGGGAATTCCATAAAAATCAAATTTGAACCGACAAGTAATACGAAGAGACAAGTACAAATTCACAACGCTCCACATCAACGTAATTTGATTTCTCTTGATATTTGACATCAGAATACACTTCTTCTTTTAATCCTAAAATACAATCTAAAACTGTCGCCGTACCAGAAAGAATTTGAAACACAAATTTTCAGAGTCAATGTGTGTTTTTGAAGTTGGTCAATATTTTGAACACTATCAGTTGGAAATGCCATCCGTTATGTGAATTTAATAACTCTAAAATGTTTATTCAGGCAGAAACATGTTTTTTAAAGATAAATGTTATTTTTAGTTAACTTTTTAGTCTTACACTTTGAAATGTCAGAAACTGTTATGTCCAAAATGTTTATTTTATGACTGATTGTTTTATAACTGTAAACCTAGGACTCTGTGCCGTGGTGAGAGACGGTCCCGAGCTCCTAAACGGCAGATCACGGGTTCGGTCCTGCCTCTCTGAATATCGATGTGTACGATAATGGGGGATGATGCACATTAAATAAGTCGTTGCCTCAATGTCCTCTCATTGGTGTGGTGGGGTTGTAGGGAGATTACAAAATGGTTCTAGGTAAATCCAGGCTAGATTTTATCGCTAAAAGATTAATTGCTACGTGAACCC
Source organism: Linyphia triangularis (assembly GCA_963978545.1). NCBI lineage: Eukaryota > Metazoa > Arthropoda > Arachnida > Araneae > Linyphiidae > Linyphia > Linyphia triangularis. Next base: position 98,983,553 of record OZ021721.1, read on the forward strand.
ATAGTAATAAAATGATACAACCCCCTTAACCCCCCCCCCCCCATCCGATTCTCTTTTATTCTTCCTATTTTAGTCTTTTCAATATAAGAGCAATAACAATACAAACAATAATAAGTTTAATAAAACAACAAAAAATAACTTTATCCTGTTTTAGTTCTATTATCTGGCGGAAATTTTGGAAACTAATGGGGATGAAAAATTATTTTCCTGCATTGAAAATAAAAAAAAGTAATTACAATTTTAACATTCTGGCTATCGGAAGCAAAATTAGAGATCATATATTACTTAAAATAAAGTTTTCAGAGTTCTTCGAATGTTGAAAGTTAGTTTCTATAGACTGAATCCCAGACAAACTTTTTGTTTTATTACTATAGATATCCAAGCTCTTAAGAACTATACAATAGAATTATTGCTTTTATGTATCGACCATTTCTTTTATGTGTGCTTCTTTGTAGATTAGGTACCATTTCATTTTCTTTATAAGACCAGATATTTTCCGTTTAATAATGTTCTCTGCACTTTTTAAGAATCGATAAATTTCTCGATTTTAAAATTCCATGCTTAAGATACCTTCATTCTGAAACATTAATTTTTCCATTAAACACATAATTGATAAGGATAGCCTTTTAATAAAAGAAGATAAAAACTTAAACCCATTTCATACTCCCAATTTCATATTACAGCAATCTATATCGTAAAAGAAGAATCTAATGATTCGTATACGAAAACAGACTTGAAAACAAGGCTTAGACGAGAAAATGAAATATTTTATTTTTTCAGCGGATATGTCAAGATGTCAAATGATGTTTACAACCGTATCGAGTAACACATTTTGTGACACTCTTTTACCTGCTCAAAATATAAACGCGATTTTTCACCTGTCAAATCTTTAATAAATGACTCAACAGAAGCCTTATTCTGTTTGAACGTCAAAACATTTAGAGAAACCATTATTCAAAGGCATAGAATTTAAAGAGAAAAAAAAACAGTTGTTAAAGCGATGACAGGTTTGAATGAATCTCCCAAATGGTAAAACTGAAAGTTTACTGACAATGTTTAATCTTCTTTCATTGACATTTGAATTTACTTGGTTATCTCTTGGATCTTTTTTTTTTTAGTATTTTACAAAGCGACATTTTCGACGGGTAATTTTTAAAAATGAATTTCAAAGAGCGTTGCGAAATTAAATAAATGAGATCTGTTAAGAAATTGACAATAGTATAGTTATTTTTTAATACTTAGTTTGTGAACTCAGTATATCTCAGATAAAGTGTCTACTAATACTAACATTTAAGTTACAATTTTCAAACTAAATCCTCTGATAAATTGTAGCTATTTTTTATCTTTTGTTTAAATTCTTTCTTCTGAAATTCAATAACGGCACTTTATTTAAACAACAACTTGCCTGGATATACTTAATTCCCAATTTTAACTCTTCGTTTATTTTTAGCTAAAGTCATTCAATCATTTGCCACATTAATTCAAACATCATATTAGATCGAGATTTGATCATATATCTAGTCGTTTTTGTTACGTAGTGCGAAATCCAGCGTCTAATTTTAACGCATTCAAGTTTTGTTTTAATCTTTTTATCTTCATTATCATAAAAATGATTTCGTATAAATATTGGTGACAATGGCTAAGTATTGTCCAACAAAAAGTGGCAACATTGATAAAAAAGATTTTATTAGATAATAGCGTAGATAAATAAAGTGTGAAGTTAAACAGAGCATACATCTGATTAACAATGGATTTTCTTTTTGTTCTTAAACACGTTGCAATAAACGATGCAATTTATTTCAAACCAATCTTCATATGTCTCATTTACAAACAATAGAAAAGGTATTCACGCAATCGAATATATTTATCCTTTATTCTTTAGATATCTCTAACAGCATCTTTTTTCCCCCCTCCTTTAAAATACATCATAAGTCTTTAAAACCCGTTAGAAACCTTTGAAACGCAAAGCCATTGTCCTATCACAACTTCGAATCGATTTTTTCGCAATATAAAAAAGTGTCAAAGCGATAATTAAGAAGCGACAACATTCACCATCTTAATGGCTTCACTTTGAAAAACAGGCACGTAAATATAACAACGAATAAGCTAGAAGTCAATATATTTTAACTCTACACAAAAGGAAACATCGACATGCGAGATGTTTCAAATTATTGTCCGATTTAAGAACAATTGGCAATCGGCGATTAAAAGAAGCTGAACCCTATCAGTGCACGCGAACACCTTTATGATGCGTATATATCAACAGCTTCAATCTGCATCTTGTGCAATGTCAAGTGCAAGGCAAAACTGCTTTCTGATAAATGGAGTCTCATTTTCATTTTGTGCACGTGACCTAAGCTGATGGTCTTGGCCTCAATTTTCGACGACGAACACTGGGTCAGTAAGACGAACCAGAAATGATTGGCGATTATGGTTTGCCATAGCTGGTACGAAAAACTGCTGGGGGACATCCCAAAAACTTTCTGAACTAGTTATGAATCATAAAATTAAAGTTGTTGTTGTTTTTTAACTTAATGTGCTAGAAGTAGAATACGAGAGGTTACTATCATTTGAGGCTGGTGGAATCACAATGGAAGATAGGTAATGATTTCTCGTTTTCGTGAGATGCTGATCTTCAGTCGTTACCACATTTTTTTATAAATTGGAACGAGAAGATATGAACTACACAGGACTGCACAACTTGTACGAATCACTAAGTTCTACAACATCTGCATGTTGAGGGGTGGTTAGGTAAGGAGGGCAAAATGTGCAACTTGCAGACATATTGAAAGTGGAGTTTGCCATCAGGTATAGATATATCATACTTCTAAACATGTAGATATGGACGGGTACGTACGTAAAGCGTTCTTTGAAATTGATTACGTATATCGAAATGTAATTGATTACGTATAGGAGAGTAACTTGAGTAAAGAAATAGGTTTTCTCTGTCATATATCTTTCTTCGCGCTCTTCAATTTCAATCAGTTTCAAACAAATATGACAAAACTATCTGGCTTCTTCCTTTTAACATATTGCACTATCTGTATAAGTTATTTTTAATTTGGTGAGGTAGAACTTTTTAAGATTTTCTTGTTATTAAAAAAAAACGTATAGCATTTCGTAGTTTAATACATAAACCTTCTAAGTAAAATAACGTTTTTACAGAAGTTTGAGGTTTATTGAATAAATAAGTCATGCATTAAAATGAATAGTATTTAAGCAATAACGCAAGATATCGATTTGATGAACCATGAAAAGCAATCTACAGAATTACAATTATTCGATAGAAGAATATTCTTTAGATCTAAAATATTGAATTGAACGTTAACTAACTATGTCGTAGTTATGTATATATATATTCCAAGATGAGTTTCCTTTATAAATAGCTAATAAACAAATTTAATATTAAATAGTATAGTTACAATCAGGAATACTTGCTTAATGTAACTACTAACATGAATACAATTCCAAATGTTTTTTAATACATTTGTCTTCATTCTGATGCATTCAGTGACAAATATATGGAATCGCATGACCTCATATGTACATTTTAAACATCTTAAGGAAAGTTAAAATAGAGAATGTTAAAATAACAATAGTTTTATTACCATTAAAATGACTCGACATTCCCCAAAATATTTTCATTCAATTCAGTAAACTTGGTGTGAATACACCTGTGAACTTTGCCTTACACATAAAAAACTAAACATAAGGATGACCCTGAATGCTGATATTTGTCTACAATACTTTAATTATTATACTTGAATTTAGTATTTAATTATAAAAAGTATAATGTATGCAGTTCTTTTAATCCCCATGATTAGTATGTTATTTTTATATTCAAAACTCATGTTAAATAAAGAATGAACCACTATTCTCCAACTGCATAGATCTATAGCATGTTTTCAAATTACAATCCCATCGGATAAGCAAAAACTTTTTTGTCCGATATTTTATGTTTATTGAAAACTCGTAAACTGATTAAGGTTGGGGTTACAGTAAACATTTATATCAAAACTACTGTTAGTTTTAAATTTTTGCGATAAATCATTTCAACCCTTTCCTGAGTATTGTTGCCAAGCGACATCCTTCAAATTTTTCCCTTTCTATTGGTCTTCCCCATCTGAATTATTGAAAACTTTTGAAACCTAGACTAAAAATAAAGTAAAGTAATGATTCCTGTTTAAATATCATGACGATTTAAATGTTATGTAATGGTATCTTTAAAAAATAATCCTCATGATATACTAACTTCAAAACTGAAAGAGTAACAGGTTACTAGAAAAGGTTTCATAACCTCCTGTCATATCATATGGTTTAAATGTGCTTACTGAATTTTATTCTTCTGGCCCTTCAGAATTGCGTTGCCTTTCTTTGTTTCTTCTGTTTGTTTTTTAATCATTTATATTAATTTCTCTTTTGTGGGTTCGTTTGTGGAGGGCAAATTTGAGGAAGAAAAATTCACCCAGTTGTCTCCATCCAATCGAGCTGAAAATTGACAGATCCGTGGTCGATGGCAATGCATTCTATCAAGTTCTGGGGGCTGTCACCCCACCGGTTCGAAAACTCACTTTTTCACATCTATTTTTCTATTGCCTTTTCGGGGGACAAATTAACTCACTTTGGATCACCCAATCTAGCTGAAACTTGGTAGATATACTCGTTATCAATGACAATACCTTCTACCAAGTGGTAGATGTAAAAGAAAGTTAGTTCAATGAATCGATGGTGTTCTTCATACTGTTCAAACACTATGAAAAGTCGATTTCAGATCAAAATAGCTTAAAAGTTACCACTGTACATAAATGTTTGCAATACATATAAAGAATTTATATTATCACTAAGCCTACCGATATTTTATATATACCTATTTCTACCGATGGCGATCAAATGACCGCTTTTCAAATAAACATAATATTCTTTTCCAGTTGATTATAAATAATACAGAATTTAGCATAGGCAATAAAACACAAAATAATTATCATGTAATAATTAAAAATATTTATTTTTTCGGGCTTTAGGGGAAAAAAAGAACATCTGTAATTTAAAAATTTTGATTAAAGTCTCAAAAGCGATCATTTGACCGCGCTCTGGTAGATTTAGTGTTAAAAAACTTTGTTTTTATGGATTAACAATTTTATTTGATATTTTTTATTTGCCTCCTTCCTTTTTATTACAATCTCTGCTATACTACAATCTTACAAAGCCGACTGAAGGAGGAGATTGTCCCCAACGCACCCTTCGTGATCCACGCTTGGCATTGCGTAACAAAACAATGAACTCATCGATGAAATCCGTATTGTCATCACGACCAAGCTGCCTCACACTCCTGTTAACAAACTACCATATCTGTCTTCCCGTTCTAGGTAAACGTATAATATATCTAACATCAAAGGGTAAATTAGCCGTGATAAGCTATCTTAATTGAGAACAAAGAGCCGATATTTTACGGACGGCTTGCCGCCTTCCCATTAACAAACCCAAAAAGTACCGAGTTTTGTTTTTCTTGCAAACCGATATCCCACATTCCTCGTCGTCTGGCCATGGCCGTGAATTGATTCTTCCAAGAAACGTGACTTCTGAACCGGTCCGAAAATAGGACAGACATTTTATTCCTTTATCTTCAGCTTCCCAAAACCATTTCTCACTGAAGGTTGTGATATGGGTGGGTCACTCGTTTTGAGGCCAAGTTCAGGAGGGTCGTTTAGTCAGTGGACAGACAGACCTACGTGCTACTTTCTGCTTATTAATAACGGTATGCAAGAGACCTACTTAAAAAGGAACGTTAATTTCGATGACTACTCACAAGGCTCATAAATAAAGCATTAAAAAAAAGATTAAAATGACTAATTTCTAACGTGGTTCATCACTTGTAAAACTATTGAGATTAATTATTTAACAGGTATTGCTGAGTAACGCGAGTGTATGGTACACACAACAGCATGACCCGGAAATAGCACTGAGAGTATTTTATTCCAGCAACTATTATTACCTCCTGAGACCCACAACTGCTTAAAACATTATTTAAAGCTAATTTTTATGTATATTATTCTTTTGGATCTGTGTAACGTACTTTTAAAGTTATTGGGTTTCAACTATAAAGATGGGACAAAAAATGACTATCCCCTTAAGCTTGCAAAAATTCTGAAATTTAATTGTTCAGATGTGAAATTTAATCATGAAAGGCTGCAAAATAATTTCGTGAAGACGCGATACATAAAAATATTTTACAGTTAGTGCAAAAAAATTTTGTTCGCGCTGAACATACAGACATCCGACAACATGAGGGAAAAGTCTTAGTGTCCATTGCTGGCATGTGCTTCGCACGAACTTTTCGTAGCGCCTTTACTGGCAGAGGAACTATTTTTTGCCCTTTCTTTACAGGCTCTAATTCGTCACAATCGGTGGAACAATCATCAGCTGTAGGACTGGAATTGGGCTATTTCATGCAAAAAAAAATTATGCGCCCAAAATCCAATGTGCATTTAAATGTACGCGAGGTCTCATGAGGATAAAGGAGTTGGATTGTCTTTTGGATGTTAACACACGTAACTTTTTACGATTAAGCAATCATGATATTTAAGGTACCAGTACACAATGGAAATTAAGTAATTTGGTGAAAATATCCATTTCTGTTTTTTCACTCAAATATAATCTTGAGCTTGGTAGATTTTAAAATTTCTTTATGATATTTAAAATACTTTTTAAACTGTATATTTTTATGAAGTTACACAGCGTTAAAAGATTCCTACCAAAAACTTTAAACTCGATTTGTGAGAAACTCGTTTTGCCAGTGTAAGACTTTTTTTTCACCAGAGAAAACTTCAGTTTGAATCAACCAATTAAAAATTAAAGTATTCTAAAGTAAATAATATTCCAGTAAATTTATTATAAAGTAAAATAAAGTAAAGTAAAATAAAGTATTATAAAGTAAATGTATTCCAGGGAACCTACAAGAATCTAATATATTAATGCACTATTTAGTCTTTCATGGCAAAACCTTTTTAGGGCGATTTTGGCCTGCTCTAGGTTGTAGTGTCTAAGAAGAAAATTTAATTTTTAAATTAATTTTGAAGCTTAATGTCTTCATAATAAAGTGGGAAATTTTAAATACTCTGTGGAAAAGTATAATAAAACTCTATGGAAAAAATGCTATTTAAGATATATTTACAAATCTAGTAGATTTTCTGTAGTGAGTCATTGTCATTCGGTAATTAAAATTCTAAATAAAGTACAAAAATTTAGTTACGGCTGGTGCAATTAGACCTAATTAGGTAATTAAATTTTAGTTAATTGATTAAATATCATCAAATGAAAAAACTTTTTTTGCAGATATGTTAGTTTTTTAACTCTTGTTAAGTATGAAAAAAATTGTGAGTCTAGTTCTAAAATGTTCCAACGTGTACTGATACCTTAATACAAGTACCACAAAAACCATACTACAGAAATAATTATGCTAGCTGAAAACATAACCTACTTAGTGTATTTAAGTGAGGGGAAAGGGCATAGTGTACAACATAATTTTTTCGTACAACGTACTGAACCAAAAAGGTGATAATTCTATTTTCAATAACTCTTCTCCCATGTAACATATCAAATCATAATGCTCGCCTTGATATGCTCTACCTGAAACTGTAAAAAGGATAAGTAATGTAAAAATTATAAAAATGAAAAGAACCTTTAAAAAATTTGTCTAGTCTATTTTACTTTCCTATCAATCAATTTTCTAATACATATTTCGAAAGAAATATACCGACGAGTTGAAATTGGATGAATATGCTACAGAGTTTTAACAAAAAATTAAAAAATTCTGGATGAGGAAGTTAAAAGCTTAATTTTCCATATGAAATGTAATAAAATGTTACATTCTTTATATAGATAAACATATCTTGATTAATTAAAAATTCATTATGAATAAAACTTGTCCATCTTAGCTTTTTTTCTTCAAAACTTATTTTTTGTTACATAGCATGAATATCTTTATTTAACACACGTGGATTGCATCCTAACAAAAGGTGAATTGCACAGTTTCTAGGTCCAACTTGTTAGTTACAAGGGGACACTACTTCAATGAAGCAATCATCCATTTATTTTGAAACGAATTCTTTTATAAGCGTCATTTCCTGTTCTGGTGCCTTATGAACTTAGCCCACTATAACTTAAGGTCAATAAGACTGTTTAATGACTTTGTAAATTAATTAAAACAGGTGCAAGTTCGCTTGTGAAAATTACCTTAATCTTGCTTAAAACGAAAAATAGAAACTAGTACCGCTCTGAAAAATTCTTTGGGGAATCTCACCTCTAATTAATCACTTTAATTACTCTATCGTCAACTCCCCTCTCCTCGATGCCAAAATAACGGACTATAAATTATGTTTATCGTTGTTTGAATTGGTGACAAGAAATATACTGTAAGTTTATTGTTGTATGTAAATCAATAGCTAACGAGCAAACATTTTATTAAAAAAATTGCGGTTCCCAGCCCGAAATTTGGGTGAAAATTATATTGTTATAAATAAGAGATAAACTGGAAGAAATTTATAGATTAAAGCAAACTTTTTGCAACCTCTTATTCGACCTTGCTGTATAGTTATTTATTAACATTCCAAAGCAGCTTTGAATACAGAGTATAGAGTCTTTCAGAGAAGAATTCCTAGCTTTAAAATGACAAGACTCCTTTTTTTAAATAACGTAACTGCAAAACACATAACATAACTACAAATGAGTCTGTGTGTAAGTTTGATTAGACAGGTATGGAATTTTAAATCACTGGTTTGCCAAGTATCTCTATAACAGATATGTTATAAGTTTTGCAGTTACTTTATTTCAAAAAAGGAGTCCTGTCATTTCAATAGGAATTCGTTTCTGAAATACTCTGTATTCAAAGCTGCTTTGGGATGTTAATAAATAACTATACAGCAAGTTCGAATAACAGGTTAAAAAAAGTTAAATTGCTTTAATCTCGAAATTTCTTCCTGTTTATCTTTTATTTTTAACAATAAGGCAGTGTGAGATATATACAAAAGAGATAAGTGGTGTATTGGATAGACAGGAATGGAATTTTAAATACACCGGTTTGCAAAATTGCTTGATGGGAGTAAATTTGATTTACCGAAAGGACCCAGATTCAATTCAACGGATTTGTCAATAGACAAAACTAGTGAATATGGAATATTCAAAATCTGTCTGTATGTCTTGCAAAACCACTACATTCTGCAAAAGAGACCGTTTCGGCCGCACTATCCAATGAAGAGATCATAAGCTATTTTACATAAAGGAAACAATAAACTCTCCGCAATATTCATATTTTACAACAATTTGTAACCACATATATAACTAATTATAACTATATTATAACTAATTTTGCAAACCAGTGTATTTAAAATTCCATACCTGTCTAGTCAAACTTACAAACAGACTCATTTGTAGTTATGTCATGTGTTTTGCAGTTACGTTATTCAAAAAAAAGTGTCCTTCCTGAAAGACCCTATATATATTCTGAGCCTTTTAGGATAGATTTAAAATTAATGATTAGGTGCTTAAAACATAATATGGAAATTTATCTTGGAAATTAAAGACAAGGAAAAGGAAGGAAATTTTAGTATTTATATCATATAAATACTATTTTTCTCTTGACTTTTAATTGGAAATAAATCAAAGACATCAAAGTTTAAAGAAAGATGTTTTGATATTTATTTTGTCAATGTTAATAATTATTTAAAGTGGAACTTGTAATGAATTGAGTTGAAGTTAACAGGGAATCCTTGGAGAGGCTCTTGCATCCAAATGAGATGTCTAAACCTGTTGAGTCATTTGTTACTAATCGTCGGTATTAAGTTCCTTTTTTAATTTATAAACAATTAACACAATTCCAGCATCCTTAAAAGACCAAGACAAAAAAAGATATATTAAAGATGAAGCATATGACAAAATGAATGGAATATTCCTTCTTATTGTCTGTTGCTAAGATCATGCACGTACCTAGGGGGTGGGATAAGTGGATATATCCCCTTCCAAAATAATAAGTAATCTCACTAGAACGTAGACTTAAATGAATTTTGCTGGAGATGATAGTTTAACAATTTTCTGAAGGATTGAATTAGACTTACCCAACTACGATTTTCTATTTCAACAAATATGACCCCTTGAAAAAGAAATTGAATGTAAGAAAAAGTATTGCTTGCAAAACATAGGCTTAATTTCTGGCTATGGTTACTTGCAAAAATCCAATTTTCGAATAATTCAATTAACATACTTTATGCCGATGTACATTTATGCCCCCATTGAATGACTATGCCCTCATTGAATAACACTCCATTACTATACTAATGTTAGCAAACAAATAACAACGTTCTGACCAATATTTTGTAACCAAATCGATCCCAAAGCACTAAATCAATCCACTTATTTTTGAAAATGATTATACACCACAAAGATTATGACAGAGGGCCCGTTTCGATTGTCGGTCTGCCGAATAGAATCGGATTTCACTTATTCAAAGGTAGAATCCTTGCCATCCACAATCCTTTTTCACAAATTTTGTCTTTTAATGTCGATAGTTATGGTATAAAGTGCAATGTATATTTTTAAATATTATTTTTATTTAATATCATTCATACCAATTACAAAAATATCGAGCCTTTCCTTTAAAAAGTATTTTTTAAATATTACTGTCATTTTTAACTTGTCTCTAGCATTTTGTTGGATTACCATCCACTTTTTTTTTTTCTTTTTTTCTTTCTCTAAATGGCACTACTGATTCAAATATAATGGGCGCAACAACCGTTTTAGGGTGGTGATTGGAGTAATAACACTGCTTAAAAATATTTTTACAAATCTTAGTTAGGATTGCTAAAGCTGATTGTTGGTAAAAATATTGTATTGCTGTCATTACCATCCTTAATATTTCCTAATTATATTAAATTCTGTTAAGTCTTATTATGTTTATATATTCTTTTGTTAGATTAACTTACGTTTTAAATTAGTAATTTTTTTATATATTCTTTATTCTTTACTTTATGATTGCTAAAATATGGTGAAATGTCATTATCATCCATGTCATATCCATTCCTCACACTTAAATGTTGACGTCCTTAAATAATTTAATTTTGAATATTTTATTTATAGACTTTGAAATACTCATTCTATAATATTTTAAGAAATTAATTTTATTTTGTGTAAATGTTTTATGTTGAGTATGAAAAACAAATTCCACTCTACAAAAATTGAAGTTATAGAAAACGTTTATTTTATTCTGAACTTAAACTGAAACTAGACTGTTAAGTGTATTATATCAAGTTATGACTAGACCATAATTATTGGCCTAAAAAACTAAGGCAATGCTTTATTAAATGATTTCTGCACGATTTAGGATGGTATTGATACTTTCTGCCTAATTTACAGGTTTCAGCAAAATTAATCTTTAAAATTAATTCATACGTTTCATAAACCTTCATAAATTTATGAAGATACAGTTCTCAGTTTCCTAAAAATTGCCTAAATTTACCTTAAATGAAATCTATAAAATTGTAACATTTTTTAGACTAAAACGGATGTTTCGGTAGAATGACCTATATAACAACGCGTTCAGATATTACTCACGTTAAACTTGAAATAGTTGATTTAATTTTAGATCTATTTGCTAACATGTTCTCGGAAATTTATAATTTATTTAAAACATTTGGAAGAAAATAACATAAAAAAAAGGCACTAAAGGGATTGCAAATAAATCAAAATATCTCACTAGCAAAATTCTTCCCATTCTTAAGGTTTTATTAACTGAATCATAATCGAGAAGCCCAGCTGGCTCCTCGATTCATTTCATTCATTCATAATTAACTCATAATTCACTCATAATTATAAATTAATTCATTATTAAACAGAGAGATGGCTCAACTGTAGGATGCCTGATTTAAAATTCAGTCACCAAGATTCGCAGCAAAGACGGTGTCTTATGCTTCCTTTTAGAAATCGGTAAACGCAATGGCTTCGAAAGACACAAGTGGGAGTTCCTTTCTCTCATAAGCAATGCAGATGCATGGTAGTTCCTTCCTTCATTTCTTTGTATCTTGAACACTGTAACACAGGACAGATTTCACGTTCGCCAACAGCAAAATGTGGGGAAAAAATTCCTTTGGCTACAATTTCTTTTTGGGGTCACTGTTTTGGTGTGGTCACTGTTTTTCAAAAAGCCTAAAGCAATTATTTTCTTTTTGTAAAAATTTGGATACTATTGAAACAATGAAACTTTGATATTAGCATCTTACTAAGTTGTATTTGGCAATGTTCACTTATTTATTTCTTTTGAATGGTAATTAAATATGTGCTTATACCATAATTTTAAAAAAATTACCTAAAATGCAAACTACATAGAAATAAAGACAAGAGAAACAATTAAAACCTTTTCATACGATACCTGAAAATTAAAAAAATCATCTGCTCAACAATATCTTCAACTTAATAGCAATTCTTCTCAAATAGCCATAAATGCTAAACTTTGGATGCTAACTCAAACAGCAATAAATGCTAACTATGTAAAATTTGACTACCACTTACTAAAAATTTAATATCCATTGGTTACGATTTCAAAATTTGGTTTTTAAAGTATACTGTGTAGTTCACTTGTTAAGTCAATGATAAATTCTAATACTACTATGCCCGGGATGTATAGTATTGTAAGGTGCGTTATGAATTAATGTTAGTATAATATAATCTGACTCCATTATTTCCTTAATACTTTTAATTGAAAACTAGACACATAAAAATAAATTAAAACAAAAGCTTCGACACATCCACTCGCTCTGAGATATGGATGAAATCTGAATAAGTGTCTTTGCATGGTTGCCAATTATGAGGTAACCATCAAGTGCACAGCGCATGAAAACAATATGTCGAAGATCGCGTTTTACACGTAATAGTTACGTTGGCAGAGCATGATATTGATACACTGAAATACAGGGTGTTTGGGCTAAAAGTATCTAAAAGTGACGGCTTATTTTTACAGAATTATAAATTAAAATGTAAAAAAAAAAAAGCAAAAAAAAAAACATTTAAAAAGAAGAAACATCTCATCGAACTATAATATCCATAGATTTCAAAGTTCACACCTTTGCACTTTTTGAAACACGACAAACGTCTAAACGGTATTCTAGTTCTCGCCAAGTGTTTTCTAGGACGACAAAGGTCTAAACGGTAATCTAGTTCTCGCCAAGTGTTTTTTAGCACGACAAACGTCTAAACGGTAATCTAGTTCTCGCCAAGTGTTTTCTAGCACGACAAACGTCTAAACGGTAATCTAGTTCTCGCCAAGTGTTTTCTAGCACGACAAAAGTCTAAACGATAATCCAGTTCTCACCAAGTGTTTTGTAGCATACCTGGAGTTATTGGAGGAATTACATGAATGATACGCTTCTAAAAGTCATCCACAGCTCAAATTTTTTGTTTATACACAACGTATTTAATGAATCCCAAAATAAACGTACCCGAAACAGTGCGCTCTACGAAAAAAAATGGACCAATGACTCCATTTATGAGCATTCCTAACCACACATTGATTTTATATGTATCCCTTTCTTGTTCAAAAAATCTTTGAGCTATTTAAAATCCACTGAGAATCAATCTATTATATTCTAATGGTTATTTTCATAATAATAAGCCAACATTTTGGATAGTTTTACCCCGAACACCTTGCATTTTGCTTAATGCAACACCATGTATCAAGTTACTTTTTCAGATCGCACTATGCATTCCACGCAGTGCGTATTGATTTTTTGTTTTTGTTTTTTTCATATCGGAAAGAAAATATTCCAGAATGATTTTATTTGTGAGTGTGAAATATTTGCCTTCAAAAATTTATTTCCTTCCCTCTTTTTTTTTACAGTTCGGAACCGAAGCCATCGCAGCAGTAGTAGCAGTGACAATCAGTCTTTGACTGAAGGATCATCCGTCAGTTCAGCAAAGGGAATCATTCGAAGAAACTTCGATATTCCATCGGATGGTCAGTGTAAACCATTTATTAATTCAAACTACACTGTTAAAAAAAATTGTCCACCATGCACCAAAATTTGGTTCCCATTTAGCTGCCACCAACATTTGGTGCTTAGTTTCGCGATTTAATGGTGCTTACGGTCCGAGGTTGCACCATTAAATCGTGAAACTAAGCACCAAATGTTGGTGGCAGCTAAATGGGAACCAATTTTTGGTGCAAGGTGGGACAAAATTTTTAACAGTGTAAATTGGAGAAACACAGGGTGATTATACTGAAATTTCATCTTTCGAAAAGATGTGAAAAAAATCCACTGGTCAGAATGGCATGAAACTTAACCTGAATAGACTGTAACAGGACCGTGCCCATATGGGGAATTATAGGATTCAACCCCCTCCCGAAATATTTTCTATTATATATTATACATTAAACTACTATACAGTAAACCTCTCAGGTATATAATTTTAAATTCTTAGTTAAAACAATATGAATTGATTGATTGGTTTCCATAACTTTTTCAATGTTTGTGTATATTGGAAACAGTATTATTTATACCCCTTATACTTATTATAAAAATATTTTTATATAAATAAATATTTATATAAAATGCCTAGATATGCATTTGATAGAATTTTTATACTATATTAAAAATAGCCCCCCCCCCCCCTAAATGAAAGTCTAGTTACGGCCTTGTACGCGAAAAGTGGAGAAATGATGAAATGGTAAGCATAGGAAAGCAAACTATTTTCAGGTATATTCACATTCAGGTTAAATTTCAGGTAGTTTTGACGAGTGATACTTTTTTTTTTTTTTTTTTTTACATCTTTTTGAAAGTTAAACTTTTATTATAATCACCCTTATATATTAAACATAAAATATTTATAACATAAACTGACTTTCTAAAATTATAAACTTTATTTTTCAGTATTTTGGTAATATATGAGATGTTTGATTTCGAAATGCAACAGGTTGATTTCTGAAACTCTCTAATTAGTTGCACACTTAAGGGAACATGGTACCCAAAAATGACCAAAATTTCAATTTTTCAATTTTTATCCCATAATATGGAGAATATCTTTTTGAATAGCTGTACAAAAAATTAAACTTGTACTTTTGATAGATAAAAAGTTATATTGTATTTTCTAAACCCTCTCACACTATCATAGCTGAAAAAGAAATCGTTAACACTGATTTTCTCAGTTCATTATTTTTCACTTTGAGTGTTGTTTAAATCCCTAAAGCTTTTTTCTAAATTTAGTTAGGATTGGGAAATTTTTATAGTGTATTTATATATATCTGATAAACAAAAGTTAGTATGGAATAAGGTGTGCTATGTTTAGTTTAGTTTTTTTTTTTTTTTTTTTTTTAATTAAAAACTTGAAAACTTGGGGGAAAAAACGTTGTTTTTCTGATGTTTTTAGTGTAAAATCATATAAAACCTTTTCCATAGCTTGCATCTTCAAATCCATACTAAGTATTGTTAACAATTATAATACGAATATATTGTAAAAATTTCATAGAAAAATATTTAAAATTGTGGGAGTAGCATTTTGATAAAAAGTTTGAAAAAATTTAAATAAATTGAATTAATCAAAAATTATTGATTCAAAATATTTTTGTAGGTAAAATTATGTTTATTTACCATCAACACAATATAAATTACTATTGTTTAAATTTTACTGATGCAATTTCTGAAAATAATTTTTTGGGTACCATGTCCCCTTATATAAATGATATTTGCTCTAAAGTATTAGAGCAAATATCTCGTGTAGGCAAATCAAATATTATTTTCAGACATATATTATCGTGTTATATGTATGCAACAAAATATTGTTGATTTGAGTAATTTTTTTTAAATGGATCTGGCACAGTTTGGACACAAACCATTCATAAATATATTACCAAAAATATATGAAATTCGGCATACTATACAATTCCTAGGTATTTCATAAAATGTTGGGTGTTTTTAAATCCTTTATATTAACTTCGATTTTGTGTGTATCTAGGTGAGTGTGTCGATGGGAGGAAAATCTGAAGACGCCTAATTAACCAATTTGCTGTCATCCAATCTGGCTGAAACTTGGCAGATAGGTTCGATATCAATGACCATGCATTTTATCAAATTTCAGGGCTGTTACTGTCACTAAAAAGTCGCTTATACGGAATGCTAATAAACCAACGTGTCGTCATCCAATCGCACCAAAATAGCCATAACAGATAATTGTTGAAACTCTTTCCTGTTGCCAAATTTTAAAAAATAAATAAGTAATAAAATTACTTTTTTCAGAATAAATCAATGATGTTTGGATATAAGAGGATAAATTCACGTTCATTTTTAATAAATAAATTTTGAACCGTGATTTGCCGCACATATTGTATAAATATCGGCATTTTTTATATCGGTGCTGTGTTAATGAATATAAAAATTGACAATGCATATCAAGGATTTTTTAAAAACTCTGTTTTTATGAGTTATATTATTATGTTAAGTATTAAACTATTAACATTTAACACATTTTCTAGGCATTTTATAGAATGCTAAATGACAAACCGGAAAAGTATGAAATAGATCTCTGACTCTTTACGAATACTGTAATTAAGTGCAATTCAAAATGTCATTCAAACCAACCATGTTGAAAGAAGTAGGTTAGTTTTAATTTCTCATTTTTTTATATAAAAAAATGTTGTCTTCTTTAACAATAAATACATAAATTTTGTTTTGTACAGCTACAAGTTTTTGTAAATACAATTTTTTTTATGGCACTCTTTCATTATTGTTTCCAAATAACATTTGTATTTTTTGAGAAAAACGAGTCTTTTAAATAATAGCGTTGTCACGAAATTTTTCGTACTTTGCTTAAACAGCATTTATCATTTTCTAACATTCCTAGATAGTATATACAAAGCCTCGAAAAAGTATATGGGCAATTCTCTGGATGACACACTGGACATTTTGCGCCTTTTTTCCATTCGTAAACAAATTCAAGTAGCAAAATATGATGATTCTAGTAGTTATGTTTTTCTTTTATATAATATTAGTTATTGTCAAAGCTATATGGAAAAATAATTAGTTGAACTAGATCAAAAATGCAATTATAATGCTTGATGCACTGGACATGTCCATGTCCCGTGCATCGGTGGCTTATAAATGTATATTTGATCTAGTTAAAATAATTACTTTCCATATAACTTTGCCACTAGCTTATATTAAATAAAACAAAAATATAAGTATTAGATTCATCATAACTTTAAAATTCTAATTTGTTAATGAGTAGAATAATTTAAAACATAAAAACAAAGTTTTGGATATAAATCCTTTATATGCATGCATTGCCAATTTTTATATTCATTAACACAGTACTGATTCTGCAAACAGTGTGCTTAGTGTTTGCATCTAATATTAAATACCAAAAACATTTATATCAGGAAAATGTGCGACAAACTACGATTCAAAATTTACTTATTAAAAATGAACGTTAATTTATGCACTCACATCCAAATATCTTTTATTTATTCTGATTAAAACAATTTTTTTGTTTGTTTGTTTGTTTGTTTGTTTGTTTATTAAAAAATGTTTGGCAACAGGAAAGAGTTTCTTCAATGGTCGGTTAAATACTGTTTTAGCGCGATCGAATGACGGAAAGTTGGTTAATTAGTAGTCCATAAAAGCAACCTTTTAGTGACAATTACCCTAAAATTTGATAGAATGCATTGTCATCGACATCGAATCTATCTGCCAACCTTCAAACCGATTGGATAACGGCAAGGGGGTTAATTAGGCATCCGTAGATTTGTCCTCCATCGACAAACACATACCCACAAACATACATACAAGTTAATATACAGAATTAAAAAAAGATTTCAAATGTTCCATGCGTCACCCGAAGAATTACCCTTCTAATGATTCTCATCTATTACACTATGCCTAAACACTCCCTGCATTCTATATAAAGCCTAGGTGTTCTATAGAATGCAGGAGTTTCATTCAAGGCCGGTAACATACATAATATGAACTCTAACCTTCAAACGTTCATTCAGAAGGTACCTTAAACTCAAGTTTAACTATGGGGATTAAGGGACTTAAAAACGAATGAAACGAAAGTTTGCTGATGGATTACAATTTCTTCAGTTATTTGAACATTAAGTATCAGTTTACTGATAATTTGATTGTATTGTAAAATTTATCAACTTTTTAAAAATATTTTTTTAATAGCACAGGGTCATTTGCTTAGCACACACTTCATAAGGGCAATTAAAAAAAAGCATTTAAAAATAACAAAATATCTCAAATATTTATACTAATTATTTTTATACTGTTAAGTTCTTAATTAATCTAAATACAGGTGTAATAGAGAAGGCAAAATCCTTTGAATTATATCAGGGCAAACTATTAAACGATTTTTTATAAAGTGTATTTATAAAATGAAGAAGAATATTTTATTTTGGTATTCAGTCATGGGGAAAACGTTTGAAAATCAATATTGGTATTGCAAATAATTAATGGAAAAAAATTATTTTAAATAAATGTTTTAAATTTTATAGCAAAGACATAAAAGAAAACAAACATGAATATTTAAATTACATCTACTGTACTTAATAATTAACTTACTAAGTTACAAAAAAAATTATAAACTTTCAATGCCTTTCTTTTCGAAAAAATCGGTTTAATCTTTGAACATTTACAAATCTCGCCTAGATCTACAATTCGATGCTTGAACATGCATATACTATTGGTATATTAGGCATTGTGTTGAATTATACATCTATCTTCCGGACGACTTCTACCTCGAGCCCTTCAACTTGATGTAGAACACAATGTGAAATACATGTGCTGTACCCTAAAAAGTACTAACAATTTCAGCTAAACCCTAAAAACCCAGAAAACCTTTTTAACCCTAAAAAGGTTATTTATTCTGCTTTTGAAAAATCGTATTGAATTCACTCCTTCCCATAAAAAATATTTCTGAATTCAGAAGCAAAATTTTTTTTAAAAAGTAAATGTAACTTTCGACACAATATCTTGCCCTTGTGCGCCCAAAAGTGATAAAATATAGTAAATATTAAATAATTTATGACTTAAAAATTAATGCTTCCTAATATATAATATTAAGTCGTTTACTTAGTAATACATTAAGTATAATTTCACAATTACTTAATTTCATATTACCATATTCCTTCGATTCTGAATTTAAATAGAAACGAAGTAAGGGTTTTGTTGGTAAACTCTACTTTCTCTATGTAACTTCATACTTTATCGATCACCTTTCCTTTTTTTTTTTTTTTTTTTTTTTTTGCACTTGATTGAAATGTGCGACAAAAGTTTGCTTGACATGCTCGATAATCAAATCTGAATAGAAACAAAGTGACAGGAGTTCTTTCATAGCTATCACAGGACAGATGCGGACCGGTAACTATGGATGCAGCCTCAAAGATAGTTGATGATGTAGTCTTGTAAGCATTAATCGTTTTAGCGAGATTGGAATCGTTAACTACGAGAACAGTGGCGTAGTGAGGAAATTGGTTCACAGGACTTCAGTCCCCACTATAGAATTTTTTTTCGATCACCAAATTGAAGAAGAAATCACCAAATTCAAAAATGTTGAAACGAACAATAAAACGTTAAAAATTATTAAGGGGACATGGAACACTGAAATCACCAAAAATGACCTTTTTTTTTTATTTAATTCTATAAAAATTGCTGACGTCAGTAGCTCTAATTCCACGTTTGAATTTTTGAAATCCTATGAGTTTAGGAGGTAAAATATTTATTTTACCGAACTTTTTTAACATATCGCACACTTGTTGGCAAAAGTTTAAAATGTATTTTTCTCAGCTTCGCATTTTCACATTTTACGTATGTGCAAAAAGTTCCTTTCGATTCATTTTTTGATAAATCCTCCTAATTTTTTGTATAAACAATTTTTAATGTACTATAAAGAAATACACTCATGCTTTTTTATGTCACATGATTTTTATGTCTTTTTTTCCTGTTGGAAATTTAAAATATGTGCATTTTTATAATGAAAAATCCCTAGCGCCAAGTTTGAAATTTTATTTCTGTTCAACTATAACACCTAAAGATAAAAGCATGGGTGAACATGTTTATAATATATTGATAAACAACTTCGATTTTTTTTTCATGTTCGTTAAAATATTGTGTCGCGAGGAACATTTTGAAAAAGGTTAAACTTCGTATTATTTTAATGCATTTTTCGCAATAATTTATAATCTATTTTATATTATCTGCTCAAATTTTGTTGTTGTCTTATAAATCATATCTTCTTTGGGACACATTTTATTTAGTTCTAAGCAAAACTAAAGAATTTTGGAAAAAGTGTCCCATGGCCCCTTAAATATTTAAAAGTAATTAAAAAGTATCAATCATTCAGCATCCATGCAAATGATAAAATGTGTCGTAAACATTTTAAATACTAATACTTGAAGAGGATTTATTTATATTTTGAAGACAGTTATATGTATAAGATTGCGTATTTTGTTGAGCAAGCAGTAAATACCTCATAAATTTACCAATTTTGTTTATCAAATGTTTGGACGGCTAATTTATATTTAAAGCACTCTCATATCAGGATTACTTAGTTATGAGAACGTGATCATTAATGAGATTATTTATTGAGTGAATGGGCTTTGCATTGAAGGGAATTCAATGTGCTTTCAAGTAAATTACAACTCCTTTTCAATGTTCTGCTGGAAGCCAATTACTAAAGGTCGTAAGTCAAAATTATTACACTTTAACGGAAATTAACATTTTGTTGCACTTGATGATGAGATTTTTTTTTTAACAAGATTTAAATTTTGTAACTAATTAGAAGAAAGGTGTTTTAATTTTATGGTATTTCTTATTTTGTGCTTCCACAGAAAGGAAAGGATTCTTGTCACATACCATGGATATTTGAGTGATGTCATTTGAAGAACGATTTGTTTGGATTATTTCTCAATGGACAAAATTAAAAGTGTTGTTTAGAAAATTATATTGAATAAGATTGCGTTTTTAAAAGGAGAAAGGTTGGTTACCATTGCTTCTTTAATATCAGGAAAGTGTAGTACCGTTTTTTGATAGCTATTTGAAAAATATGTCAGGTATAATTTAACAAACAGTTGCTACTTTTCTAACGTTTAAAAAGTTTAAAAGGAAATTTCTGCAAAGTAATAAAAATGATCTAATTCAATCAAATTTTTCTGGGATAAATTGGGGAGGGGGGACATAGGGAAATAACGAACGTTAGAGAAAGTCTGGGATGACGAAAAAAATGACAATGTTGTTTGCAGTCTTGCTAATGATTATTTGGTGCAAAATGAACCCTCAGTTTCCATGCATTCTGAAATCGATTTAGTCATCGTCCGAGTGCACTACTTTAACATAAAAGGTAATTGACATTATTGACCATTGGACAAATAATTCTGTCACAGCTGGGGACGTACGTTCAGTGCTTCGAGAAATGGCATACAGGTACGTGTTGCTGTTATTTTTTATATTCAAAACATCAAATTCTGACATATCAAGGCCCCCCCCCCTTTAAAAATATTACCTGCCATTTCTCAAGGACTAGTACAACACATCCAAAACTAACGTAGTTCACAAATACGAATAAAGCAAGTTCAATTAAGACTAGCTTACAGGTCTTGTGAGCTTATTTTTATTCCGAAACAAAAACTCTTTTCAATACGTACATAGCTCTGAGTATCCGAGTGCCCAGAATCTGAAAAGAAAGCTCTTCTACGAAAATGATACTTTACTGGAATGTTTTATTTATGGACATCGCCAGGAAATTTGACGACTTTTCCCAATATTATTCTCATAGCAAAATTGTTATCTTCGTTTTAGACATTTTTAGCGCGCCTTATAGACGCTTTCTTTGCAATGTTCAAACTGAAATTGATCCATATGAGTCCAGAATCTCTAAAAAAAATAAAAAATACCCTGTGGTCCAGGCTGCGGAGTAAAATGATATTCCCATGATCTGGTCAGACTGTTTTAAGTACTGCTTCTGACACTTTCTGCCGAGTTCCATTATCAACTTTAGAACATACAAGAGCTTTTCCTTTTTTTTAACCAAAAATTACAGCGAATTTTCTTTCTTATGAACCCATCTGATATACTCGAGTTTTCTGTCAAAACAAACAATCAAGACTTCTTGGTCATATGAACAATCGTCGCTAACAATAACAGTCATTAAACTAGAATTTCAACCTGGTTCTTCATATGCTATTGAATGACACGAGAAGATCGTCAACTTCACACTATCCTTCGCTATAAATTTGAAAGAATTAGGGATTGGTACTATCTAAAGTTGGCACAGTAAATGAAAGGACAGCAAGATTCAATTTCATTTTCTTGTGTTTTGAGGGAATGTCTGAATTTGGCGAAAGAATCGGGTCTGTTTCTTCGTCTACTTCCAGTAACAAAAAAGATAAATGCATTTGCTGTAAGTGACTGCTTTAATAGTTCAACTTTCATCTTTCTTTCATTCTTTCTTGTCCTTTTTTTCGATATTTTTCTTTTTTGATCAAAGTCTTCTCCACGGTGTTTAGGAAGTACTCCCTTTCGTTGTGTTGATCTTCCAAAAAAACTTTGTCCTCTTTGATCTTTAAAAGATTATCGGTGCCATGAAGAACCACTCAAAAAGGAGCTTCAGACATTCCATGCAGAAAGTTTTTCTTTCACTCCGTCTCTTACTACATGTAATAATAATTCAATAATTCTCAACAAAACCTAGTAGTCAAATATTATTGCAATCCTGACTTTATCCCAGACCTCGCAAACTTTTCACAAAGCATTTTTATGGCTTCAGTTTGCATCATTTTTTGGAGAAGAAAAAACAGCCCAAGATCAGTATACACCCCCCCTTCATCCACTAAGTCCTTCAATTATAAATCACTAGATGTGTAGCCCCGCTCTGCTGGGGACCCGTTGAAATAAGTTTACATTTTAGAAAAAGTTGAACAGTTGTAGTAAAGGGCATTTGGCTATTTTTTTTATTTACTGATTTAAAAAAAATCGCAAAAATCAAAAACATGGTAACTAAAAGAAAAATAAATAATAATAAAATTAGGTTAAAATATAAATATTAAGGGTACTCTTCTGTTAGGCCGTTACCAGTTGGTGCCAATCCTAAATGTTTAACCATATAAATAGCTCGTAAATGTATCGCCAATTCTAAATATAGAAATTATTAATTATTTGAAAGTTGTTAGTTTGGATTATTTAGTCCTTCTTTTAGGCGATTTTTATCTTGAACCCGGCTAACGGAATAATATCAACTTAAGTTGAAAAAATAAATAATAATAAAATTAAAATAAAACTGAAAATAAAAACCGTTGCGAGAAACTGCATTTATCTGTAAAAAAGCGATTATTAAAAAGCGATCTGTAAGCGAAAGATTATTAGGTAGAATTATGCTAAAACCGCTCATGCGCGGATCGTCAATTTACAGTAAATATATGGAAAATTATTATAATTTTTGATCCGCTTTTAGTACAGACAATTGTAATACATAAAAACAATCAGAAAAATAAGGGGGACCTTTTAAAATAACTTTTGGTTTTATTCTGATGTAATAAAACAATATCGTTGCCATTCCAAGAATTTATGAACGCAAATTTTAATCAAATTTCAAAGTTGTTCTCTACAATCTTCATGTACTAAAGCTTCTATGTACCAAATTTCGTATCTCTAGATGCAAAACTGTGGATTTGTATTAAGTTCAGACGTACAGACAACTCAGTTTTATATATAGATTATTGAGGGATTTGTATACGCATTATTACAATTATAAATTACATTGTTAAATAATTTGAACACTATTTTTTAAAAAATAGATTTGGTGTTTGTGTGTTTATGAATACACACAAAAAAAAACTTTAGCGTAAAATACTAAAATTAAAACTCAGGATGCGAACATTCTATGCAATATTTCAGTTGGTTGGTTGTTTTCAGATTATCTGGCGCCGTCAGCAACACGAGGGTTATAATGCGCCGAAACATTCGTCATTAGACAAGCCAACATACATTTACAAACACCCATGCCATACACGGGACTCGAACCCGCAACCTCCCGGTCTAGAAGCCAGCACGCTAACCACTATACCGTTTGGTCGGCTGCAATATTTCAGATTTATAGTTCAAATGAACTGCTCTATCTGGTCACAATACGGGTAGTTAAAAAAAGTTGAAATCATTTCTGTTTGCTAAGTTGAGTGCATTGAAACCGGACTGTTGGAAGTGCTTGATCAGATGATCATCCAACTGGATGTGTGTTAAAAATACCAACCCATCCCTGACGACCCAATGCGTTCGAAAAAGAAAAATTTAAAAATAATATAACTCATAAAAAAGTGTTTAATATAAATCCTTTTTATGCATTGCTAATTTTTATATTCATTAGCAAAGGGCCGTTTCTGTAGCCAGCGTGTTCTTGGTGTTGGCATCTAATTTTAAATATTAAAAACATCTGTATCAGCAAAATATGCTGTAAACTACTTTTCAAAATTTATTCCTTAAAAATGAATGTGAATTAATTCACTCACATCCAACTATCTTTTATTTATTCTGATCAAAACAATTTTATTTACTTATGTATGTATGTATTCATTCATTTATTTATTTATTTATTTATTTATTTATTTATTTATTTATTTATTTATTTATTTATTTATTTATTTATTTATTTATTTATTTATTTATTTATTTATTTATCAAAACAAATTTGGCAACAGGAAAGAGTTTCTTCAATGATCGGTCAAATACTATTTCAGCGTGATTGGATGACGGCAAGTTTGTTTATTAGTATTCCGTAAAAAGCAACCTTTTAGTGACAGTAACAGCCGCTAAAATTTGATAGAATGCATTGTCACTGACATTGAATCTATCTGCCAAGTTTCAGCTCAATTGGATGAAAGCAAGGGGTTAATTAGGTCTCCACAGGTTTTGCCGTCATCGACATACACACACAAAATCGAAGTTAATGTAAAGGATTTAAAAACATATATTATACACCAGAAAGTGTGTTTTTCAGGCTCCCGATGCTGTTCTCGAATCACCAACTCTTCCATGGACAACCGCCCTCCCACAAAACTATCGAATTCTCCGAGTTCTCAGTTGCCAAGTCCCTTGCTGGCCAAATCTCCAACTCCCAGTGGTCAGATGTCCACTCATTCTACAGTGGCGTCCCAAGATTCTTGGAAAGTGACCGCTTTGAGACGAGAGGTGGGTGTCTTGAAAGCTGAACTCAACCAATCCCAGCTCAACATCGAATTTCTACAGCAAAGGGAACGGAAAATAAAAGAAAGGTAACACTTCAATTATCAGCCTCAGAGATAATCTAGACAGAGATTACCGGAAGATCTTTACATAGTTCAAGAAAAAAGAAATAGCCTTAAAATAGTAATTCCGTAGGAAAGTTGTTTACTTTGGTTAGTGCAGTGGACGACAAACCGCGATTCGCCTTTGACGACATAAAAACATAATTCTTGAAAAAAAATCCAAACCCTAAAACATAGTTTTTTAAAAAAAATCCTAATCCTAAAAACATAGTTCTTGAAAAAAAATCCTAGTCCTAAAAACATAGTTCTTGGAAAAAAAATTGGCTCTCAAAAGAAATCTTATCGTTGTACTGCTGATCTTTGGCTCTTTAGACTTATGAGCATTCCTACCTCTGGAGTTAGGATATCTACTCCACTGGATCCTACCACTGGAGTTAGGAAAGATCTAATGAGCTTTCTTACCACTGGAGTTAGGATATCAAAAAGGATACGGTGTCAAAAACCAAGTCTTTTGCATTGGATAAGGACCAAAAATGTTCACATACAAGGTCTATCAGAAAATAATCCTTAAGTTTGAAATGGCATAACTCCGAAACAGTGGGAAACAGACATTAAAAACAAGTGGTATAATGCATAGACAAGTATGGAATTTTAAATACACAGATTTGAAAAATTTTATTGATAAGAGTAAATTTGATGATGGCTGCAATTGGTTTACCGATGGGGCCCATTTTCATTTAAACGGATTTTTCAATAAACAAAATTGGTGAATATGGGAAACTAAAAACCCGTTTGTTTGTCTTGCAAAACCACTGCATCCTGCAAAACTGACTAGTTAGGCTGGTCTATTTGGTGAAGGAATCGTAAGGTGCTTTTTCATGAGGAAAACGGTCATTGTGCAAAAAAAAATAAAAAAATAAGTCGTTGAACGTACAAACCAGCCAATCAACCATAAAGGAAAATATGAAATTTACCACAATTTGTTGCCACATTTCAGCATTGTAACTAATTTTGAAAAACAGTGTTAAAAACCGTTAAAAATTATAATTCCATATCTGTCTATCCAATGTATCACTAGTCTCTTCTTTCTATCTCTCACTGTGTAGCAATAATGTCGCTTCAAATTTAGGATGCTCTTTCTGAAAGATCATGTGTACTTAATAAAATGTTATGATAATGATAATGGTAAATATATCAATATTAGAATAATGTACATATTATGAATGTAATGTAATATAATAAATGTAAATATATATGATGGCTCTTGTTGGCCGCGTTACTAACGCGTAGTAACGCGGTTGACAAATGTCCCCACAAAATCAATTTCTCAATAGATGGCAGACCAGGATCAAACATCGTACAGTTTTTTTTGTTTTTTTTCCCAAGTTATTTTTAAATATTTTTTTTAATTTTTACTTTATTCTGTTCAATAATGTTGTGTTTTTAATTAAAATACCCACGTACTTTGATATTTGGTCACGAATTTAATGGCATACACGAAAATTTTAATTTGGGGGACATTCGTCCCCCACGCGACTAACCGCGAGACAAAAAGTCGCACCCCTAACCAAGGGTTAATTTCAAATTTTTTTAGTCAGTCCCAAGTTAACCCTTTGCACTCGAGAAATGACTCTCACTCACCACATGATTGTATGCCGCAACTCGAGAGGACCACGAGGTTTAATGTGGAAAATCGATGCAGGGCCAATAACTGTGTTTAGTTTTTTTGAAGCAGATCTGTAACCTTGAACCGAACCAAAAATGGTGAGAAACTTATCGAGTTGCTGGTTCCTCCGAGCGAAAAAGGCCAAGAGTGCTAATGGTTAAAAGTACGGTTGTGGTTTGTGGTATCAAAATAATATTCACACCATGTAGAAGTGCACGGTGAAAAAAAATGAAGTTGCAGTAATGACTGTTTGTGTAGCAGAGTGGCAAACGATTGGTGTAATAACATTAGAAATAAATGTACCCAAATTCTATCAATATTGCTTTAATTTACCTTTCCCTAGATTGGTAGTCAAATGCCTTTTCAGATTAACCACCTGATGGCTGTGGGACTAGCGCTCTGGCATCACATGCCAAAGGTACCGGGTTCTATTCCTGGGTTAGGCATGGATGTTCTCTGTAGTTCAGAATGCACGTTAAGCTGTAGGTCTCGACCTGATTAGCCATCATTGTGCAATGTGCATAAAGATAGGTAGTTGAGAGTACAAATCAACCAAGCAATCTTTTCAGATTTGCTTTCATTGTTTTTATTATGCTTACATTTGATTCTTAGTTACTTTTCATACAAATTAAATATTAAGTTTTGTTCTCCAAATGCATATTTTAACATTTAATATTTATAACTATTATCCGGGAACAGGATAGTGTTCCACCGTCAAGTTCAATCTTATTTACATGTTTATGATTTAACTATACGAATAGTGGGTAAAAAAATTCCGTACGCAAGTAGATTGGTTGATGCAATGACCGGAAGTGATGAAGTTGCACCTATCACTAAATACATAACTACCAACTTAAGTATACAAGTAGGAATTGTAGATTAAATTTCAATAAAATTATAATTATTGGTTTTAAAACTATGCAAGTAATTTAATTACACACTAGAGCTACAAATACATTGTACTGAATCAAACTAATTAAAAACTAACAAAATTAAATTCAAAAAGAGTTTTTGCATGAGTTATACAAATAGCTGTAGCATACAACCATTCCACAATCAATTAAAGCAATATACATCGTTGAAAAAAAATTCAAATTTCAACAAAAAAAATGACAATTGAATTTGGAAATTTTCTATAAAAAATTCTCCAAAGTTTTTTTTTTTATCTCAGTGATACAACACGCAAAAAAAAATCTGAATTATGACTATATCTTGTATTCTAATTAATGAGAAAATAAAAGTAAAGTACCACTGTAAATCGTGAAAGGTCTTTATTGATTGTATATAAAAAAAATTATCATGAGGGGTCGTCTACATATTAAAACTAAACCAAACTTTCAAAAGTTCAATGGCAACCCTACAATATTATACCATATTAAGATTTAGAATCCAAAAAACGTCTAAATACCAAATTTCGTAATTTTCCAATGAGTCGTTAGTAATTTAAATGATGTCAAAAAAATGGCAAATCAATGTTAAAAAGAAAATTTATTTTTTAGCCATAAATTATATTTTAAGAATTTTTGTAAACGTAAATAACATGTAACTTTTGTATTAAACAGTTTTTTAATAATTAATTATTAATTAATAAAACAAGTTTAAAATTTTTTTAAATAGAAAGATGGTGTTTTTTTTTTTTTTTTTTTTTTTTTTTTTTTTTTTTTTTTTTTTTTTTTTTTTTTTGCTTCCTTTAGAATTACCATGGTTGAAAACTCCTCCAGAATTTTTTTCATTCCATTCTGACATTTGGTTCTTAATATTTTAGTAAAAATGTAAAAGGCTCTCTTTAAGGGATCGTGTAATAGATTACGTCTTGAAGCACGCAAACATTCGGATTTTTCGGCGCACTAAAGAAATTCGCCCTCAAGATCTTCCAAAACGCTTTCGCTCATAAGTGATGTGTTTCTCAACAGAATGAACTGAAATTTGGTATTTAGGGTAAATGAAGTATTCTAAATCGAATAATAACATAAGAAATAGGGGTTCGTATTAAAATTTTTAAAGGTAGAGTTAAACTCACTTAGTATACAGCCCCATAAAAGTTTTTCCACCAGACAAGTAGCGAATCGTAAACAAAACATATTGGTGCAAACAGCAAGATTTTACGATTATTAGAACAGAAGATATAACCATCGTTCGGATTTTTTTTCCCTTTTTTTCCCCCGCGTACTGTACCAGTACACTCTCGCCGAGACAAGACGAGTTGCTGCGAGAGTATGAGTGTACTTGGTGCGCACGGCTTCTTCCGGCTGCCCGGAGTCAGGGTACAATCCCTCACTCGCAGTGGCTCGTCTTGCCTCGGCGAGAGTGTACTGGTATCATAAGAAGAAGTAAAATTCTGCTTTAAAGGATAAGGAAAGAGAATGACTATGTTTTTCCGCAATCTCATTATCTTCCTCTTGTTTTAAATGTCATTATTGCAAAGTTTCTTTAAGCTCGGTATGTTTGTTAGTTAACAAGTTTCAGCTACCTATTACTTCGATTATCCATTGCAGAGCCCCATACACCTCGTAATTTAGAACAAGCAGAAAGGCTAAATGATCGAAACGTTCCCGTGCAAACCTTTCTCTCCAACCCCACCACACTAATGTGAGGACATTAAAGCCACGACCCATTTATTGTGCACCAGCCCCCGTTAAGGGGGTCTGATACCGAAAATAAAAAAAACTTTATTTATGTACATTTTTATGTCAAAAATTTATTTTATGTATGAGATACTATTTATATATCTTTGAGAAAATGTTTCTTTAAATATTGTGTTTAGTTATTTAAAAAAAAAATTAAAAACCAAGAAAAATCCATAATAATTGATGTTTGCGTATTTTGATATAAGTCAAGAAAAAATAAAAAAAATTTCAAAGTGAAAGAATTCTGTAATACATAATTATATAAAGAAAATTTTGTCTTCACAGAATTTTGATAGGTGAATTAAAAAAAAAAATTAAAAATTCTCAAAGTTAAAATATTGAAATTTTTGCTTTTTTTATGTTATCTTTTACTCTAAATGTTATATTTTAAAACAGTATTAAAAAAATAAAATTCTGTGAAAAGAAAATATTTAAAATTATATAAATTAAATGCTCCAAAAATTTGAATAGCCAATTGTTAATGGTTCTGGAGATATATCGATTTGAATATGCAACATATGTGAAAAACACTAGTTCTCGAAAAACGCACTTTAAGCAGACCCTTCAATGTGTTAAGCCCATTAGTGATGTATAAATCACAGGTAATTTTGTAGCGTTCTAATCACCGGAGGAATAAGATAAAAACATCATTCTCTTCAGGAATGTATGAACTATTTTTTAAAATCAGAAAAAAAATTTGGGATTTTTGAAGAAATTTCGGTACTGGACCCCCTTAACGAGCACACCGGTATTCGGCTACTGCCAGGACCGAACCTACAATCTCCCGATCATGAGCTTGGTGTCTTAACCACCGGGATAAAGTAGCTCTTAACCTCGGTATAAAACTGCAGATTTTTATTAAAAAAACCTCACAGACACTTTTTTTTATATAAATAGTATAGAGGGGATCAAAGCTAAAGTAAATCAAGTCAGGACCTGACATGATTCACTTTTAGATCTCAGCGTCTCAAATATTAGGATGAAGATATCAGGAGAAGAGCTCTCTCCAGAAAATCTGCATTGTAGTGGTCGCAATAAAAACAAGACTCGCCGATTTAGAATAGGAGTGATCTATGCAAAAAATTAGCTTTCAAAAGGGATAAATACAGCAAATGTATACGTCTTTCTTTTGGAATCCTCAGTGAAAAATGGGGCTACTGTTTCTACGGCAACCCACAATGTAAGACAACCTGAAGGAAACTAGTATCTTGTGATAGAGAAACAGGAGATTTTTTTTTAAATAATCAATCACTTTTGAAAGTGTAAATTCAGTGAAATTTATTTAGCATGTTAACCCGGGACCATTTTTGAATGGGTATTTAAGGCTCTCCCAAATTACGTATATTTGATACATATTATTAGATTAAGATTTAATACTAGTGTATCAAATCTAACTCAAATAACAATGAGATTCAAAAGTCTGGTTCAACAGAGAGGAAATACAAACCTGAAGCCAAATATTTCATACCACGCCAATATTAACGAAAATGTATTAACTTAATACCGCTTAATGTCAGGGTGAATTCAAAAATAGTTTTTTCTTTCATCAAAAAAGAGCTATTGAGAGTCATCGATGTCATATAAGTATGGAAAAATTTAAGTTTAAGAGACAATTGAATCCTAACTCATATCAAGGTTGCAACTTGGTAAAATATGTAGGTATTGGAATTCACCTTGAGATTAAAATGCGATGGCAAAGATTATTTTTGTACCTAACCACATTTTCACTAATACTGAAAGATTTGCATTTCTGGATCTTTCCGAAATTTGAGATTGTGTCAAGTACCTACTCAAAAATGGTCATGGGTTCTTCTTGACATATAGTAATGATCAATCTTCTTTTGTTGTCCATACAGGTTAGCTGAACAAGCTCGATTGATGCTGGACAGAGGAATCCGTTTTGAAAATGTTGCAATGGGAGAAAGAAGACCTACTGCTTTGATACGAAGATACGGTAATCTGTACGCTCAATCGAGAGTGGACACTTTAGATGCCTTGGACAGTATTCCTGAACTGGAACGTGCTCACGACTTGAAGTCCAAAATACTGTTTTCTGCAGTAGTAGTAAGTAAAATATTAATCCTTGGTTAGTCGCGCGGTTGACAAATGTCCCCCACAATCAATTTTTCAATAGATGGCAGCCCATGATCAAAGCCTTCTTACAGTTTTTTCAAGTTATTTTTAAATATTTTTAATAATTATTTTATTCAGTTCAATAATGTTGTGTTTTTAATTAAAATACTCACTTACATTGATATTTGATCACGAATTTAATGATATACGCACGAAAATTTGAAACAAATGGTCGCACGCCTAACCAAGGATTAAGACAGACAATGTGGGTTTTTCACTCAAACATAACAATATTAAATAAAACGAAAATAATTTGCAACGTTCGAACAAAATGTCTAAAAAAATTTATAACATGGAAATATGCCTAATGTTCCGCACCCGTTTTACTTTCCCAGCAAGAATTAACAAAATAGTTTTACATTTAGATCGTAGACATACAATTGTGTGAGAAGTTGACTCTTAAACGTGTTTAATTTCTTAAAACTGAGATGATCAAACAAACCAAAATATTTTAAATGATTGCTAGTTAAAATTGTCTATGTGTCTGCCTAATTTTTTATTTTTATTAAATGACAGATTCTGTAGGAATTAAAAGCATGATTTATGGAGTTATCTGAGTTTTCTATTCAAAAATTATGACATGCACTACATGTGAAAATATGTTTTTGCTTTTTTTAATTATCAATATCTTTCATTTGATAATCCCTTACAAATATACTTAAAACATATACAAGTGAAATTTCTACAAGAATTAAGAAAAAATTTCTGTTTCTTTTCAGCAATATGTGTGACAAGTCCTATTCAAATAATTTGCAAGCAATTCAATAATTTATTTCAAACAAACAGATATTTTACTTAGAGATACAGAAAAATAAACTTTAAAGTTTTAAAAAATTATTTTAGTTACGATCCCTTTGTATAAATAAGTTATTTGAAAAATATTAATTTACTATTCAAGCTAATGTATGAGACAGGGGTCTGCCGACAATTCTGCACAAAGAGCCAAACATCCATTAATCAGAATCTCAAAATAAATATAACCAGTATCAATATGAGCTTTTATTAAAAACATTTTTATACCATTTTATTATATAAAAATGTTTGTAGTTAAAAGCTCATATTGGTAATTTTTTATACCAACTTCAAGGTATAAAAATTTTAGATGCGACTAGTCAGCAGTCTATTTTTGTTTGGAATGTGAACACTTACAATTCAGTCCAGTCTTTCTCAAATTCTCAATTTTTCTCATCAAATTTTCTCTTCCTTTTAGACTAAATAGAGGCCAAGTTTTTCCAATATAGTATATCAAAATCAAAGACAAAAGGCGTTTTAATAGCGCGTGGGGAGTTTACAAGGAATGGTACGATCTATCTCAGTCGAAACGAGACAATAACGAACGTCAACATAAACTCGATGCAACTAAGAGTGGTGTGCACTCTTATTGCGCATTCTGATTGTTCCATATTTCAACTAAGAAGACGCCAGGATGCACTGCGGACAGCAATTTTAAGTTGGTATTTGACGGTCAGTCCACCCAACCCATCTTTCTGTATTTCGTCCCTTCTTTCTCGAGTTTAAAATTACGTAGTAAGTTTATAATGGGTATACCCCAACAAAGCACACATTTAATACCATTTATTGCTTTATCGGTTTATTCTTAGGTTTAGTTACTTAGAATTTGAAGATTCGCAAATATCAGTAAGAAGAACCGCACATGCGGCTTCGGAGTCGCGGTCAGCCCAAGGAAGCACTGTGGACAGCGATTTTAAGTTGGTATTTGACGTGTTATCAGTCCACCCAACCCATCTTTCTTAATTTCGTCACATTTTCCTAATTTATCGGGTTTGAGATTACAATAAGTTTATAATGGGTATACCCAAACAAAGCACACATTTACTACCATTTATAGCGTTTATTCTTAGGTTCAGTTGGTTAGAACGTGAAGATTAGCAAATGTCCATAAGAAAAACCACACATGCGGCTCTTGAGCCGCTTTCTTCCGATCTCTGGTATAGGGCACCTTTTTAAAAAAAATAATAAAAACTTAATCAAGGGTCTCTATCCTGTTCTAACAAATCGATCCTAATGAATGACATGCTTTTGGGGGAAAAGTTTCAAGATAATGAGGAGGACTGGACAGATCAAAATAATCGCTCAATAGGGGAAACCCTTCTGGTAGATACTACATTGACTAATGATTCATCATATACCATACCAAGATAAGTAAGAACCTTGGTATATGAATCAGATATTTTGGTATATGAATCAGATACCTTGGTATATGAATCAGATACCTTGGTATATGAATCAGATATCTTGGTATATGAATCAGATACCTTGGTATATGAATCAGATTCTTAGTAGTAATTTCACGACAAACCTGATACGTTTTATTAAATAATTCGTAAATACCGAAAACGATGAATATTAAGTCAAAACACTGATTGAAATCAAAAACTTCTAATATAACGTTTTGAATGAGAACATGATGTTTCTTACGAATGAGGTTGGAGGTGATTTGAAATATTTTACAATTTTATAAGCTTATAGCGATTAATTCAGATGACATTAGGATAGGTTTGGTTTATTTTTAGAAATCAATTCGTAAAGTCTTAGCCATTTCCTGTTATCAATCACAATAAACTTCTGAATACTGCAAGAAGCTATAAACTTATGGAAATCTTTTTGAAACTCCCAGTATATATTCTAATTCGAATTACTGTTGTATTGTTTATGCTGCTAAAAAATTTCCTTTTTAGGTAAATAATATAATTTTCAAAAATATTCAGAATAAGGCAAAGTTTATTAAGCGAAAGTTACATTTTTATGTGATAACAATTCCACTCTGAAATTATACATTCATTATTAGCCACTCTACCAAAAAAAAATAGGGGTGTGGAACATCGCACAACTTTCTATTATACTATAATATTGGTAGTTGCAATAAAATTTATGGAATTATTTACCGTTTTCATATTTTTCACTCATTTAGATAAAAATTGCCAGTTTGGCTCTATTTTTGGCAATAGTTTTTACATGAGCTAGTTAAAAAGAACCACCAAGATGGCTAAATTGGCGATGCTGTTCGATAGACATTACATTATCCATTCTTGTGCGTGGAACAGAAAAAAATCAATCTTTGATAGGCGATGCTCAAGGACAGAGATCTCTTAGTTAAAGGCACTCCTTTTTCAACTTTTTACGCTTTTATCACATTTCTACTGGAATTTCGAAGATGAGGACGATTAAAACACCTTAAGAGACATTTGAACAGACATTTTAATCAAAATCGTTTGAACCGCTTTTTATCAATTGCTGAAAAACGATTTTTCATGATTTCAACCTTATCCGCATGCGCGATTTTGACGAAAACCTTAATAGTAAGTCCCGGAGCCACCACTAACCCGCACAGAAAATTTAAACTTCGTAAGTCAATTTTTTCGGGAGTTATGTTGACCACGTACACAGAGACATACAGACGGACATTTTTCTAGACCACTTTTTTGAAATCAGTGTGTTCCAAAACATAGAGGAATGCAAAAAATGTGTTTCTTTTTTTTGTACCGAATGCTATATCATTAACCTAAGTAAACGTATGGGGAATTGAAAGTAAAAATATCACTTACATAATTCTTTCATTAGCTTCAATTGCAATATTTAAAGAAGTTCCATGGTTGTAACGCGAAAATTTACAGAATTATATCAAAATCAACATTTCACTGTCAAAAAAGTAGTATGCACAGTGTGAAAAGGGGTCCAAACACGCGTATAATTGCGTAAATCTGTCGGTGGTAGGAAAATGCCAAATTTAAATATGGTAATAAATTGTTGTAAAATTTAAATTTAGAGGAATGAGTTTATCGTTTCTCTCATGAAAAAGTGCCCTATGATCTCTTTAATGGACAGAGCAGCTTAAACGCTCACTTTTGTAAATTCCATCAGTTTTACAAGACACACATATGGTTTTCAATATCCCATATTCAACAGTTTTGTTAGTTGACAAATCCGTTCAAATGAAAATGCGCCCCATCGGTAAACAATAAACAGCCATCTTCAAATTTAGTCCCTTCAATCAACTTCACAAACTGGTACAATTTAAAAATGTTGTGTATTGCTGGAAAAACTGGGGATCAAATGACGTATATATACGTTAAAATTCCGTACCTGTCTATTCAATTTACCACTTGTCTCTTTTTTCGGTCTCTCACTATTTCGCGGTTATGCCATTTCAAAGTTAGAAAGTCATTTCTGAAAGACCCTGCGTATGCAAATAGTGCGCCTATGTAAATAATTTATTCTAGTACCATTTACACTTTAAACCTGAATGATTGTTCAAAAGAATTGTTTGCTGACGAACTCCAGCACTGTCCTCTGACATGTAAGTTGTTCACAAATTATTCAAGAAACTATGGATACATATTAACCTCTTATGAAGTACATCAGGATATGCATAAAGAACATCAGGAAATGCATAAAGCATAACAAGTGTAGGTTGGGTCCAGGCAAACTACTTCATATATTTTTTTCCAAGACCAATACCAATTGATCGGAGACAGGTAACTTTTGTATAAATTTTCTCAGACTCTGCCTCATACTCAAGCTTTATATCAAGTAAGTACTGTTTTAGTAGTACTGTGCTAAGTAGCAAAACGCAATCGACAGCAGATGATAAGTTACTCGATGGCTTGATATTGCCTACCTATTTTGGTTGACAATATTAATTTTTTGGTATGCGTTAGTTGATTATTAAAAGCTGATGGAAATAGACTGTCACATTCTAGGTTGGCAATATTAATACTTTGGTATACGTTAGTTTATTATTAATATCTGATGGAAATAGACTGTCTCATTCTAGGTTGGCAATATTAATAATTTGGTATACGTTAGTTGATTATTAAAAGCTGATGGAAATAGACTGTCACATTCTAGGTTGGCAATATTAATAATTTGGTATACGTAAGTTTATTATTAATATCTGATGGAAATAGACTGTCTCATTCTAGGTTGGCAATATTAATAATTTGGTATAAGTTAGTTTATTATTAATATCTGATGGAAATAGACTGTCTCATTCTAGGTTGGCAATATTAATAATTTGGTCTACGTGAGTTGATTATTAAAAGCTGAGGGACATTATCACACTCTAGAAACTAGTTTGGTTGGCAATATTAAAAATTTGGTATACGTTAGTTGCTTGTTCAAAGCTGATGAAAATAGACTGTCACACTCTAGAAACTAGAGGCTTGCTTGCTTTTGGAACTCATTATGACAATACCTTTCATTTGATATATTGCACGTTTCTGTGCCATTAGTTTTGCCTGGAAATGTTGACTTTAGAAAGACGGAGACCTTGTACATTCTTGACCATTTTTTTGTCATTACATTAAATATTGTAGAAGCCATTATTGGCTTTTTTTTTTGTTTATTTGTTTGAAGGAATGTGGTGAAGAATGTTTATGTGGCGTAAAATATGCTTATACTTTCTATTTGAAGCAAAAAATACGTGTTTTGGAGAATTACCCAAAATTCTAAAAATAACTATGCATCACATATTTTATTAGACAGTGTTATATTAAAATGGATTAGAGTGATTAGACAGTGTTATATTAAAATAAGTTACTAAACATTATACCACACAAACTAATTATGATAAAATAATGAGACATATTTTAAGTATGCTAGACTAAAAAACTGCTTCAAGTAGAATTTTATTAGAAACATAAAAATAATTATATGTATTTTTATAGAGTTTAAAATATACAAGTTTTTGCACATTATTAACAAGGGCTTTAAGATAAGTTGAGGACATCAGTGATGTCTTATCCAAATAAAGCATAACCAAATGAGACTCTATTGAAACTGATAACTAAAAAGTATTCATTTTAAGAAAGAAAAAAAAACCTTTTGTCATAGATCAACATTTCTTGAATCCACAATATTGAAATTTGCAATACATGTGAGTTTGAGGAATCTGTTAAAGTATGCACCCTTCACCAAATAACTAAAAAAAATTCTTCAACCATAGATGTCATTTTGAAGATATTTATTTTATGTATCTAAATGCATGCAAATTCAACCTCAATTTTTGATTATCCTACGTTATGTCTTTCAGTTTTCAAAAAGAATTTTGAACCTTTTGATACCATTTACTTTGTGTATGAACTTTGAATATTATAAAAACATTGTTTATAAAGAACAAGTAACACTAATAAAGCATGCTCAAAATTTTGAACTTTGAGAGCTTATTTTTGTCTTAAGACTATTAAAGCCGGATTTACACTCTACCAATCGAGGTTCCTGTTTAGATAGCCAGTCAGTAACGTAATGTGACGTCACATAGCTGCTGGTTCCAGTAAACCAAACATTTTCTATTTACTGGTGCTGGCGACTCCCAACACGTGCACTCTCGTGTGATCACCGACAGACGGCGCAGCGGTAGCTTAGCTGACGTCACAGAATAGGAGATCTAAATTGGAGCTCCAACTGGTAGCGTGTAAATCCTGTATAATTTAGACGTTACCAGTCGGCTTACTAGTTGAGATTGACAGTAAAACGCCAGCACTAGCACCCAGGAAATCCTTCATTCCAGTCCCAGGAAAAGCCAGTTTACTAGTCGCCTCTAGCTGGCGTCTCCGGTAGATCAAACATTTTTTTATTTACAAGAGCATCCAACCACTTTCGCTCTTTTGTGACCACCGACAGAGTGCATACTGTTTGCTGAATAGCTGGATTGTTCCAATGCTGTCACTGTCTAAACGCAAAGCTGGCATTCTGACCAATGCGCAACAGTGACCTCCCAATCAACTTAACCAACTGGTAGCATTTAAATCAGCTTTATTAGTATTACTTATAGACTAAGAGGCGACTGCAATTTTTGGACCCCATCGAACATCATTATGAATTTTTTATAGAAATTGGAAAAAAGTGAGTAGATTACGAATCCACTGGTCTGCCGTGGCAAAAATGGCCGAAACTAGTCAAAAATCAACTTTTAATAAGTTGAACTAAATCCAATTGCCAAATGCGCCATAACTTGCCAAATAATGAGCATTTTTTTTTTATTTGGTAACCCTCACTCTTTAATTTTCAATTAAGAAGGTTGCAGACGATTCGGATGTGTGGCGATGGCTTGCTTGCATCTTTCACAAATGAGCCAAATTGGCAATAAACATTACGTCACTGATGACGTAACTGATGTAGCCAATTTGGCTTACTTTTAAAAGATACAAGTTTTCTGAGTCAGAGATCAGAAATCGTTTGCGCTTTTTCTCATTGAAAATCAAAATGCAGTGGGATGCTTGACGAAAAAGTTTGTTCTCTTTTTGGCAAGTTATGACATATTTGGCAATCGGATTTTAGTTCAACTCATTGCAAGTCGATTTTTGATCAGTTTCGGCCATTTCTACCACTGCAGACCAGTGGATTCGTAATCTACTCACTTTTCTCCAATTTCTATAAAAAATTCAGAATGATGTTCGATGAGGTCCAAAAATCACAGTCGCCACTCGGACTATTACTAATATTTCAGGTGTTTTACCTCAATGGATGTTATAAGCTTTCCATATCCCATGTTATGTGCTGAAATTAAAATTAAAAATGTTGACTTATTTCATTTTTATTTTTAGCTGTCTTTTCGATCAGTATATCACACAATGTGTGAGATCAGATCCCGTGTGAAGCATATATTGCAGGTCAATGATGAAAGAGAAAGGGTGTCTGATCCTACTATTCAAGAGTTAGATCTTTGCATCAGTGCATACATGAAAAATTCTGTGGATAGATTTGACCTTCGAAAGAATTTAGAAGTATGTCAAGATATCAAATTATCGTTTAGTTGTATTTTCTAACAAGTTCATATACGAATCAAACTTCTCTTATAAAAATATCGTAACATTATAACCTAAGTTCATAAAACGCTTCATTTTTAATTCATACACATTTATTTATATACTTTTGATCTACTTAACCAACTTTAAAGGTTTTTTTTTTTTTTTTTTTTTTTTTTTTTTAAATACTTTATATAAACTTCAATTTTGTTTGTTTGTTACGAGGAAATCTGAGAAGGGCTATTTAGCCCATTTTCCTCCATCCATTAGAGCTGAAAATGGCAGATAGATTCGATGTCAATGACCATGCATTCTATCAAGTTTTGGGGGTTGTCACTAAAAGACCGCTTTTACACCCGCTTCTATTGTCCCTTCCAA
Organism: Linyphia triangularis; assembly: GCA_963978545.1. Lineage (NCBI taxonomy): Eukaryota > Metazoa > Arthropoda > Arachnida > Araneae > Linyphiidae > Linyphia > Linyphia triangularis. The sequence goes on from OZ021721.1 coordinate 99,023,387, forward strand.
TGACTAACACACTTACCGTCATTTAATTGGTGCTAAAACTTGCCAGATAGATTCAATGTGGATGACAATGCATTCTATCAAGTTTTGGAGGCTGTCACTGGCACTAAAACGCCGCTTTTACACGCCTTTCTATTGACACTTCTGATTACTTATAAACCCACTTTTCGTCATCCAATCAAGTTTAAGCTTTGAAACTTGGCAGATATATTCATTGTCGATGACAATGCTTTCTATAAAGTTTTGGGGCATTCACTAAAATGCCGCTTTACCCATGTTTCTATTGCCTCACGTTAGACTTTTTAGTTTTTACACACGTTCTGTTATCCAAGTACCAAACTTAATTCAAACATGTACATTGTACAATTTGGAGAAATTTAATGACTGAAACCTACCTTTATTAAGGTTGACATGGAGGAATCTTTGGAGGGCTTATCAACCCACTTTCTTCGTAGAGATCAAACATTATAAAAACTCAATCTGAGCTCAATAAGTTGCAGTTGCACATAAAAATTGGCAATGCATATTAAGGAAAATATATATATATATATATATATATATATATATATATATATATATATATATATATATATATATATATATATATATATATATATATATATATATATATATATATATATATATATATATATATATATATATATATATATATATATATATATATATATATATATATATATATAAATTTTTTTTTTCTTCTTCTTCTTCTTAAATACGATTTTCCTTCTCTACACAAGACATTTGAATACAAAAGTTAAAGTAAAGTTAAAATTAGAAGCAGAAAAAAAAATTAAGAATGTGGAGCATTGCAATTTTATTTTTAGGTGTCATTTACCGTTTTCGTATTTTGACTCATTTAGATAAAAATTTGGCAATAATTTTTACTTGGATTAAAAAAAAACGCCAAAATAATGAAATTGGCGATGTTATTCGATAGATATTGCAGCGTCTTTTCTTGTGCGTGAAACAAAAGAAAATCAATCGTTGATGGGCGATGCTCAAGGACAAAGAGCTCTGTGTTAAAGGCATTCGTTTTTCAACTTTTTACGCCATTAAAGCATTTTTACGAGAATTTCAAATGTGGGGACAATTAGAACACCTTAAGAGGCATTAGCACAAAGATTTTAAATCAAAATCATTAGAGCCGCTTTTTAACAATCACTGAAAAACATGATTTTTTCAACCTTATGTGCATACTCGATTTTGACGAAAACCTTAATGGTAAGTCACAGGGTCACCCTAACCCTCACACAAAATTTGAACATCGTTGGTCAACTTGTTCGGGAGTTATGCTGACCATGTACACACAGCCGCACAGACAGACATTTTATCTGTACCTCTTTTTTGAAATCAGGGTATTCCAAAACAGGAAGGAATGCAAAAAAAAATGATTTTTTTGCCGAATGCTATAATATCATTACCCAATATAAACATATGGGTAATTGAAAGTAATAATGTTTCAGAAAAAAAATTGAAATGTATAGCTAATACTTTTTTAAATGAAGATTACTTTTTTATTATTATTATTATTATTATTATTATTATTATTATTATTATTATTATTATTATTATTATTATTATTATTATTATTATTATTATTATTATTATTATTATTATGTATAATTGAACTACCTTCTCTTACGTTACTTTTGCTAGTTTTAAAGAAAATCTTTTTTGATTTAGGAGGTTCTATCTCAAATTTGGGCAACTCTTTATGACTACCCATCATTAAAGAATTGTGATGGATTGAAGCGTTACGTAAAGGATTGTGTACGATTAGCTTGGTGTCTTTCAAACCAGTGCCCACCTTTTGTTATAGAGTACGAAGGGAGATTATTTCGTAAGGATCTTCATGTACGCTTTCACTCATCAAACCAAGAATCGAACCACATCAAAACATATCTATGGCCAACATTGCTGGAAGGAAGAAATGGTCCATGTGTTCATAAAGGAGTAGTTATAACATGATTAAAAGATTTTATTTGTGGTGTCTATTTATATACATATATATTTATTATTTTATGTAATCAGCAAAATTTGTGTTTAAATTTTTTTAATCCATATAAAAATGAACATGATTTGTATTTGGAATTCTATTTAATAAAATATATTATTTAATGTTGGTATTCTAGTATTATTTTTATTAGAATCAGGAAAACTATTTTCCAGAAAAAACAATCATTCAGTTTCATTATGAGTGATTATGCTACTTCAAAATGGTATGAACACCAATAATTTTGGTTGCCATACCACATTATTAGGTAAAAATGTGGAAACAGTTGCATAGCAATACGTTACTTTTCTTAATAATAGTGTGAATTAATTTGTAAAACTTTAATTTAAAATTTATCAAATATACTAATTTGATCCAAAACAGAGGATTGTAAAACATAGAGTAAAAAATAATAAAACAGCTATTGAAGCTTTTCCAGTTTCAAAAGATAAAACAATCAAAAAGGATTTAAATATACATTAATTCTAAAGAGACCAAAAGTCAGCCACCCTTAAGAATTAATATTCTTCTTGCAATGTTTAAAAGTGATTGACATTTTTTTAATAATATAGCACTATTAACAAACTGCAGATCACAAGCTACTGGTAGCTTGCTATCTACTTCTAATGTAATGTATACTGATATAAATGGGTTAGGTTTTTCACAGTATGATGAATAAAAACAGGTCATAACCATCATGTTTAGCAGCAGTTTGTGTATACCATTTGCAGAGAGATGACAGTTTTAATTGCATAATTATTCTTTCACTTTTTTCTAAACAAAGCTAGCCATGAAAATGGAATTTAAGAAAGAGATAAAATATATTTTAGCTTACTTTCAAAACAAGAAGAAATGGAAATTTTAAGAAATGATAACTTGGCTTGTAGTAGCAATTATATCACTTAAAAATTTTCAATTACAAATGTTATCTTGCAAAACATTTCTAAATTGAGCTTTTTAACTCTTGAAACATAAATCCTCACAATTTTGACCTGTTTTTTCTTTTTTTTTTTCCCTCCATCTAACTGCATTTCTAGAACTAAATACATACTTATAAATTAATTTTCGTCAATTCAGATAAAGATATTCAAAGAAATACTGAGAAAAATGAATTTTTATAAAAACTTGGGTGCACTCAACGATATGTAATATACTTTTTTAGTAGATCTAAGCTTACAAAATACACAAAAATGTATATTCAACGAAACTCAGAACTATCCGAGTTGGCGAAACTGTAGAATTTTCATTCATAGATTCAGTTTCGTTATTTAAAAATGATGATTACTTTAAACATTATTTTTATTAATTCAGTATATCTTGTTTAGAATGTTTTAACCATTTTAATATTACATAATTTTCTTCATCTTTAGCATACAATATATTTTTATTTTATTTTTTAATTAAAAAAAAAAAAAAAAAATTAAAATTTTATTTTTATATAAATTGAAGTTTTATTTTTAAATAAATTAAAATTTTATTTTTAAATAAATTAAAATTTTATTTTTAAATAAATTAAAATTTAATTTTAAATAAACTAACATTTTATTTTTAAATAAACTAACATTTTATTTTTAAATATAAATTAACATTTTATTTTTTCAACAAATTTTATTTTTAAATAAATTTAAATTTCATTTTTTCAGCAATTTTTTTTTTAAATAAATTAAGAGGCTTTTCATTTCACACAGGTATATTAAAAACACGACCCACTCTAAGAAAACACTAATTAATATACTTAGATGCAGCAGCAAAAGGGTTAAAAATTGATGTGGGGTTTTAAAACCTACACAAGGAGATAGAATATTTTATAAAAATAAATTATTGTAATGCTTACTTATAAAAATATGAAAGTTTGGATCTAAGCAAGACTAAAAAAATTGGTTAAATTTAAGTTCGTAATATTTGCATCCTTGATTATGGAAACTCTACTATTTAGCCACACTAAAACACTATACAAATACAAATTTATGCCACACTTTACAGATGAGTTTTCAATGAAACTTTCATCACACTGCTTTACAATTATCTAAACATAACTTTTAAAATATTAATTACTTTAAAATATTAATTGCTAAAATACATACAAGAAAAATCTGTTAAGATATAATAAAATTGCCCAGAAAAATTACAAATAAATATTATTATTATATATTAAATTAGCAGTCGAAGTTAAACAAGGAATGTGTAACCTAAACCCCAGTATTACATTGACTAGAGATATTTTTTAATATTACAGGCATTTTACTGAAAACAAAAAACTAACATTTTAACAAAATAATTTCATAAAAAAAAATTGAAGATTCAATTTTCCATATTCTTCATTCATTTTAATAAACAATAATACTCTCTTCATCCATCCTGAAATACAAGCTAGTCATAAAGAAACTTTGCCGATATATGGACCTCTAGATTCCGTTCCGTTCAACAGATCGAGATGAGATTTCAGGCATAGTTAGTCAGAGGTATGAGCTTGAGATTTTGTGAATGACTATAAAATGGCGTTCACGGTTACGGTTGTAGGTTCAAATACTCGAAACTTTCAAATGGCAGCACCCACTTTTTTTGTCAAAAAATTATCAGCCCATGCGAAAACCCTAACGGTAAGTATATCACAAAAAAAGGGACGCGTTATTCACGCACAAAAAAAAACAGCTCTGCGAACAGCCAACAGAAACACGGTGGAAATTTATTAAATGACGGAGGCCAAATGTGCATACAAATGTACATACTTGCAAATGTGCATACTTTCATGAAATTAAAATAGAGAATTTAAAAAAAAATATTTAAAAAAAAAATAGCTTGTCTTTATAAGAAACAAGAATAGAATTTTAGCCTTAAAAGAAAGTTCTTCCAAAGTTAAAAGTTGACCAAGTGTAACAGTATTTGTTAATGAAAATACTTATATCTTTATACAAAGTAGTATCATACACAAGGGCGTATATATGGGAGGGGCCCAGAGGGCCCTGGCCCCTCCCGAAATCAGGAACAAAAAATTAAAGTAATAAGTAGTTATTATTTACGTTTGTTTGCAAATAATTTCCATTCTCTTAGCTTCCCAAAAATAAAAAAAGTTGATGGCACCAGAATAAGTACTGTGAAATTAAAATATGTATAATGCAGGTGAGGCTTTGGCATTTTATCTGTAGCTCTGTTTATTCAATAGTGTGCTTTTTAAATAGGTGTGTATCTGCAATCCTCTGCATATGCTGTTGTGGAATCTTAATTTGCTTTATTAAGTTAATGGTATTCATAATGAAGAGATAAAAATTCTATTCAAAACTGTTTTGTAAAAAAACGTTGTGTAAATAATCAGTGCTGAAGTTGCCTCTGTCAGTAGCAATGTTCCTTTTGACATCGCAAATTCTAGTACCGTTGATCCAGCATCAGTTGCGGAGGATTTAAACAAATAAAGAAAAAAAATTTAAATAAAGAAAAACAAATAAAGAAAATTTTAACTCGTAGAAAATGCATGGAACCTTTTTACAAATTTCTTTCTTCTTCTACACTAGTCTACAAAATTAATGGATATTTCAGTTTTTCCCTAATAACTTCTCACTGGAGCAGCATAGATACATCAAATTCACATTACAGAGGCATCTTTATGTAACATGACTATAAGTAAAACAACTCAGTGGCAAATTGAAATGCAAAGTGTACAATAGACAGGGGTCGATTTAGAAATTTGATTACTATCGGCACAACATAACAGATGCCCTTCCCCCCCCCCCCATCGACAATTGTTGGAGTTATTTAAATATTAATTGACAATTTAGAATACCGTCTATTGCTGTCGTGATTAAGTTAATGATGAGATATTATTATTTTAATATCTGATAAGAATTATTAAAATTTATTCTTGTATTTTATGGCATTGATCAAGTGGGCTGAACATAATATTGATAGTTGCATACTAATTCAGGATTTTAAAAAAATGGAGTAGCATATATTAGTGTGCAGTTGACTTTTAGTGTAAGATATGATCTCCCCTGTCATCAGTGTTTACTCGGCACTGTATTCTCATACTTGACATGAGTTTCTTGATTTAATTCTAGTGGATAAATTACTCGTCCAGTCTTTTGAACTGTTTGCAAGTGATGTAAAGTTTCCAATACATTAAAGTTTTACAAAATGCCTATCGTAGAAGCGTCCAAATCATATTTGATGAAATTCGGATTAGAGGAATGATCTGGTTTACTTATAGGGGCGATATTCATACTTTTTTTAATAATTTATTCAAAGAAAAAGTGAAACAAAATTTACCCCAAGTAACAATAAATGCTATTTAAAAACCAATATTTCACCGTTTAAAAATTTGCCTGGATCAAGTTAACATAATCACAGTGAAAAAGTTGAAATCAAATTATCTCTTGTGCTCTTAAATGGCATCTAAAGAACAAATTTTTTAACATTAGATACTTTTTACTGAAAATAATTGTTTCAATCTAATGAGTAATAATGGACGTCAGAGGTTCTATAGAAAGGTGGAAAAACGATATTACCGGGTAAATACCAAATCAAGTTAATGATTTGGTAGGAAAAAAGTTTTGGTCTTTGGGTACAACCCAAGTAGTAGCATGACGTGATAAATGACGTAATTTTTAGGGCATCTTTTCTCGAATGAAGTTATTCATTAAAAAATTAAGTCAGTTTTGATGTCATTTAATGGTCATACAAACTGACGTTCCTAAAATGAAGTAAATTTTTTGGTCATCATGTGATGTACATTTTTTTGAGTCATGAAATGACGTTTTTTGATAAATAATAAATGACTCAAATAATTTTGGGTCACAATATGCCATCATTTTTTAGTCATCGAATGATGCGAATTTAACTTTTATTATTTTTTATACGGGCCCATGGCAGAATACACACTTCCACTTGTGAAAACTACTTGTATGACAATTTTATTTTAATAAACATGTAATATTCGCCGAGTATCTACTTCAACCAGAAAATAAATAAAAATAATAGTACCACAAATAGGTGAGTAAGTTTTAGGTAAGTAATCTGACTGAGCAATTTAGTCACTAGAATTCATCAAGAAACTCATGTTAAGTGTGAGAATACAAAGCCAAGTAAACACTGATGACAGGGGAGATCATATCTCACACTAAAAGTCAACTCCATGAGTTGTGAGATTTTTAACGTGAATGCCTTTTTGCAACTGCTCTCTAATGGTACGTACTTCATGCTTTTGCATGTGTCCCCACTATGCACTTTGCATTTCAGTTTACGACTGAGTTGTTTTACTTATCGTTTTGTTACATAAAGATGCCTCTTTGATGTGAATTTCATGTGTCTATGCTGTTCCACTGAGAAGTTATTAGAGAAAAACTGAAATATCTTTAAATTTTGCAGACCAGTGTAGTAGTTCTAGCTCAAACCATACTACAACTTTTCAAATAAAATGGCTAGAAGAATATGAGTGGTTAACTTATTCTGAAGGAAAATCCCGATCTTTTTGTAAATATTGCGAGATATTTTCGCACTCCAAAAGTATATTCAAAGGAGTTCACCAAGAAACAAGGAAATTAGTAACACAGGTTTTCAGTAATTTGATAAAAGGGACGAAAATTTTCGATCACTGCTGAAGATAAAGAACCAATAGTAGAGATAATGACCTTAAAGACTGATTAATGAACAGAGCAGGTTTTTATTAAAAAAAAAGTTATATAAGGAAAAAAGTAGGGGGAGTGAAGAAAATAATACTAACGAGAATGCAATTAAGTGTTTTATAAAATAATCTGCTATCATATAATAAAGCATTAGTTCACTTCAGTTGTAAAAGTAAACTGAAAATATATAAAAAAAATAATAACTATGTTTTTTCCCAATATTTCCTTTAAAACCCCTTGAAAACCATCCTTAATCCTTGAGTGAGAGCTCACTTAAAACATAAAAAAAAAACAAGTGCAAATAAAGGTAAGTTTGGTCGTATTGGCCCCTCCCGAAATTGTAACCTCTATACGCCACTGATCATACATTTTTATAACAGTTTGATATATACACCATTAATAGGTTGTTTTTTTCCCCCCGTTTTTTAAATTTGAAAACTTTAAATCACTTTTTCTCAGTGTCACTACATCTAAAGGTTAATGTTATTTTTCTTTAGTAGTTTTTAGACGGATTGATAGTTTTTAAAAGTGGGGGAGGGATTTCAGTGTTTAAGGCAGATTGGTACCAAGGTCATTTGCACCTTTTCCTCATAGATGGCACTGATTTTCACTTAGGCGATTAATTATAGTGGTATTATAGTGGCAAGAGTACAACTCTGAAATTTTCACCATAAGTAATTTTGGCCTTCTAATTAGACTAGAAACACATAAAATGTTAATTTTTTTTAATTAAATTTTTTTACAAAATGACTTCTAATAGCGGACATTTCTGAAATTGTCAATATAAATAGTTTTGACCTGCTAATTGAACTTTTGAGAAATACAATGTTAAAATATTCACAGAGGAGTGAAGAGGGGTTGTGTTATTGTATTAACAGGGAACTATTTTTTGTTTCCTGACAGAGGTGGGAGTTCTAATATTAAGGGTTTAGCAATTAATTAGTTAAGCAATTAATCTTTTCGGGAGTGAAGCGAGCTTATGCTTGTGCAGCGATGAACCTTTCAGTGAGCCTATGCTTATATAGCAAATGAACCTTTCATCAAGCGAAGCGAGCCTATGCTTCTGTAGCAATGAATTTTTCAGTGAACGAAGTGAGTCTGTACTTTTATGTCAATAAACTTTTCAGCAAGCAAAGCAAAAAGTGAGAGCTTGGTTATTGGTTGGATTGAAAATTAAAGAGCAGTGAGTTACCGCATAAAGCCTGATTTACACGTTACCAGTCGGGCCACCAGTTTAGATCACCAGCCAGTGACGTCATGTGACGTCATCAGGCTACTGGTTCCAGTAAACCCAAGGAGGAAAGAGGGGGGTAAGGAGGGGCCCTGCCCGTTTCGGAATTTGAAGCATCGCCGTCAGGTTTTTCCAGGTTCTGCGCATAACAAAACGCTATGCATTCTGGGATTCATCCTAGCTCTTCTAGCTGTCGCGGACTTTATTCTCCTTGAATTGCGTTGATATTTCTTAAGTTTTAAATAAATCGTTTTAGTATGTTAATGTTCTAATAAGCAATTATGGCTTGTGTGGCCTACAAATGCAATAACAGACTTTCCAGAAAATCTGAAAATATTTCATTTCACAGGTAAAAACAATTCTGAAATTAAATTAAAATTAGTCATATACTTTTTGTAGTATGTGGTAATTTCTAAGTTAATATTGTGGTAATATTAGGATTAATGATTACTATTAATGCAGTGTATAAAAAATTTCAATGTCTTGTATGGATGTTTAAATTATGCATTTAATAAATATTATTGTTTTATTATTATTAATTTCATCTGCACGTGTTAAGTAGGCATAGTGGTTGTTGATACTTTAATCGTTCGATTTTGTATTATAGTATTCTAATAAGTTAACAAAATCTAAGTCTAGATTTGAGTAATTTAGAAATCGAAAGTTATGTTTTTAATTAAATATACTAGTTAGTGGGTTGAGTCTAGATTTGAGTAATTTAGAAATCGAAAGTTATGTTTGTAATTAAATATACTAGTTAGTGGGTTGAGTGAATTATTTCAGTTATTCCACGTCTCTAAACATAAGATGTTGTTTTTCCTCTTCTATATTTTATTTTTAAAGATATGGGCTGTAATTGTGTAAGTGAAACTTAACGTATAATAATATAAATATTGTGTGGAATTGTGTTTTGGGGCTACAAGGTTACTAAAAACTGCTCAGCAGTGATTCAGGTTTATTTAAGTGGCACACATTTGTGGCAATAGATAGATTAGACAGTGGCAATTTTACATTTCACATATTTTTCCTCTTTTTTTTTTTTACATTACGATTGATACCTAGTTTCAGTGTGTAAAATGTGAGGGACAATAAGAACAAGTAATTGAAAATTGTAATTAGTTAAATATTCAGATCAAAGTATATGTTGTAAAATAATAGTTATGCAAATTTAAATTGTACCTTATCATGTAACTCATACATAGAACTAGGTCCTTAGATAATATATTTTTGGGAAATTATTGTTTCAAAATTTTTTCAGCCAATCTAGAAGGAAAGGTATTGTTAAATTTGTATGTCTCTTCTAGCATTCCTTTAAAACCTTTTTCACATTCATGCCATTTACAAAATGAGTGAATCAAATCAAAAAGGCTGAACATGCTTTCATATATTGTTAAAAATTATGTATTCAAATACTTTTATTATGTTTGAATATTATTAAAGCATTTTTAATTTTGCTGAATCAAAAATATATTGCTGAATAAAACTGTGTAACATAATATACATATATTTTTCACACTGCAATAAACTATTTTTTATATATAAAGTGATTTATTTCTTGTTATCAATACTAAAAAACATGTGGTAAACTAATATATATGTATAAAACTTTTTTTGCTTATAACCTAGTTATTTATTAACAACTAACTCTACTCTTTTCCCTCGCGTTTTACTTTAAAATGTACTTAAGAATCACTTCAACAAATAACCTTAATTATTAAAATATATCTTCAGTAATTTATAAACAATATGCAAATATTTAATTCAGAAAAGTAAATATTTAAATTAAAATATTTTATTTAATTTTCAGATGTATTTAAATTTGCCACTACAATGTTGTAACAAAACTACGATAGCCAGTCGTCTGCACTAGGCTATCAGAAAGCGAAACTGCTAGGATGCATCCCAGATGCATTGCGCAGGCTGCTTCTTTTGTGCGCTACTGCGCATAAACCGGGGCCTCTCCTTACCCCCCTCTTTCCTCCTTGAGTAAACCAAACATTTTCTATTTATTGGCGCCGGCGACTCCGATCAACCAATCACGTGTACTCTCCCGTGATCACCAATAGACGGCGAAACGGTCTCCCAGCTGACGTCACAGAACTGGCGATCTAAACTGGAGGCCCGATTGGTAGCGTGTAAATCAGGCTTAAGAGAGAGAAAAAAGTTTGCCATTAGAAAAAAAAAAGTAAAATCTTGCAGTTAATTAATACAAATTTCATTTAAATCTTCCAGAGAAAAACATTTATTATTACATTGTTTAAATTCAACAATCCTTAAAAAATAAAAAATTTCTACCAATTGAAATTGATCAAACTCAAGAACAACATTTTATGCTTTGTTTATCAGTCGGTAAAACATATTAACTTTTAAAAAGTTATTATTGAAAACACAATTTTTACCTTAAATAAATAAAATCAGATAATTTGAAACAATGAGGAACTTCCACAAGTGAGGGAAATGAATATTTTTTTGTATTTTCTAGTGTTATCCAACGAATATATTTGAGCAGTGCAATTATTTTTTATCTTTATGCTTTCAATTAATCAAAAATCGAGTTTGAAATTAGCCGAAATCAAAGCAAAAGTCACGTGACCAAAAACACATGAAAAAACAGTGACGTGGTTACGCAGAGATAAAGTCGCAAAATGAAGGAGAATTCCTCTTCTAAAACAGGTTTTAGACTGGTTCATTATCTGCGCGTTGACGTTTCACGAAAAAGTGGCTTTTTCTCGCCAAATCGCAAAGTGAAAAACTAAATATTTTTTTAACAATCTATTCGAGCTTAAATTTTTGAAAGAATGGTATTGTTTTTCATGATTTTTCTCTACTTTTATTTAAAAATAAAACCAAAAAACGTGAAAGTTCCTCATTGGGATTTATAAGCCTTTGCCATTCCGATCTTGAAAATGAAATTTTTGGAAATGTAATTAAACTTGTTACAATGTCAAACCAAGAGGTTTTCATTGAAAATGAAATGCGTATTGGTGATTGGATCTAAATTCCATTTTATTTTTAATTATATATTGTGATTGGTTACATTAATAGAAGTGGAGCTACTAGATGCACATATACATAATTGTATCCCATACATTCTGTTTTGAATAGTCTATAGTAAAGTGCTCGTTCATGAATATGAAAAATATGTCTCGCACTTTTTAAGAACATATGTAATCATTTAAATATAAATTTTAATAAAGCAACTTTGAGCCAATATTTATTACTTCACTGTAACTGACTCAAAGCCCTTGACACAAAGCGAAATATTTTTAAAGGTGTAACGACTTCAAAAAAGGGTCAATTAATGATATCATCTGGGGCAATTTTCATTGGTTGTAAGCAGACAAAGGACCAATAATATTAACATCTTTGTCCAGTCATCATGATACCAGATACCTATTCATTCTAAAGCGAGCAGATCTTACTCACTTTAATATTTTATCACCTTGGTAAACTCACGCTCGCGCGACCAGTGAGGAAAACAATATATTTATGTGATATAGCCAGCTGTGCAAGGTAAACAATGATCTCGTTCTTTACTTTTTTATTTCGTGTAAAAATACATTTTTGTGAAACATTTCTGATTTATTGGCAAAATCGTCGGAAACAGTACATTATGTTTGTTTTAAATTTTTAGCAAGCTGGCGAATTACATTGAAGGACGGTACTTAGTTCTCGATGAACAACAATTCGTCGAAAATCTCAAGGAAGACATTGATTACTTTGTTCAAAAATCTGAATCAAAAAGGTATTAAAGATTTTTTTGTAAGAAGTTATTTCTCGTTTATATTTCTGTATTAAGAGGAATACATCCTTTTAATTTATAAATGGTACAAATGACACTTGGATACTGCGCAGGATATTTTTCTCAAATATATAATAGTAATTTTATAACTTTAAAAAAAGTTCTTAATTTTGTTCCCTACTTTAATTTTATTACATTAAAAAATAGGTACTAATTTTGCCATCAGTCAGACAAGTTATGTTTTGAAAGCCTCACTTTACAAATCAGCCTTATTTTAATACCTTATCATATGAGCTTCTATGCAAAATGAATTTTTAAACACTAAACCTACAAAAACTCATGAACGTGTAAATACAGGGAGCCTTTTTTGAAATGATATTTACCTATTTTATTTAGGACATTTCCTTCAACCTCTTGCCGACCAAACGGTATTGTGGTTAGCGTGCTAGCTTCTAGACCGCTAGGTTGCGAGTTCGAGTTCCGTGTTAGGCATGGGTGTTTGTAAATGTATTTTGGCTTGTCTAATGACGAATGTTTCGGCGCGTTATAGCCCTTGTGTTGCTGACGGCGCCAGATAATCTGAATACAACCAACCAGTCCTTCAACCCCTTGTAATATGTTGGTGGTGTTGAATTAAAACCAAAGCGTAAAGCGAGAGTTGCCATGGAGACGTTGGTGTATTTCTAAAAAGAATATCTGTAATTTTAAAAATAATATCTGTTCGTATTCGAACGATTAGGCAACGGTTGATGTTTGTCGAAATTAAATGTGTTCGTCGTAATTCTGTGGAGTTCTTTATTAATAGTTATCCATAACTACGAAGTTTCGAACCGGATCTACTTGGTTAAGCAATGCTTCAATTTCTTTAACTTCACTTTCAACTTTAGTCGCCAAATCATCTAGTTTAGGACCTTTAATGTATTTATTTGTGTCATTTAATCTTGGGCACATTACTACATAGTTCGAATAATTGCATAATAAGCATTTAATCCCCGATTTACAATTTTTAAACGAATGTCCCTTCTTCAAGCAGGTGAAACAGGCACCTTTATGTATGTTTAAGTATATTAATCTTCTCCCTATCAAAGTTTTTAATCTGGTTACAATCTTGAGAATTATGATTTTTCTTCTCACACCAAATACAGCATTTGTTTAACCTTTTTTCCTCGCCTGAGTATATGCAGGTTGCGGTGCTTAGTTTTCCCCTTTTTAAATTATTAAAACTTTTACATACCGATTCATCTCCAAAACAGGAACGTGCGATATTCAAACGTTCTTCCCCTTCAACTTCCAACTTAAAAAAACTGAGAAGATGCGTCAAATTATTTGCCTCTGCCGCTAATTCTCCCTTTGTATGTCTGACTCTTTCCCAAACTTGCAAAATTTCATCGGGAAGTGCCGATTCAACCAAAGGGTAAAGCATGGCTGCATATTTATCACTGGTTACCCCTAACATTTCAAGCGCACGCAGATGCGTTTCAATTTTATCATACAAGGCTCTTAAAGTACTATATTGATTATCAGTTCTAGATAATACCAAATTCAAAAGCTCTCTTACATAAACTTCAATTAACAATTCATCTCTAGCAAAATGAGCTTTAAGTTGTTCTATAGCTTTGGCGTAATTTTCTCCACATGGGAGGAAAACTCTCAATTAGCTCTCTAGCAGAAGATCCAGGAACAGTAGATTGATATAAGTATTGAAATTTATCATCATCGTCTATATTACTATCATCATTTATTTTTCTAAACTGACCCCAAAAAGACAGCCAATTTCTTATATTTCCATCGAATTGCTTAAGTTCTATTTTGGGTAATCTAAAATGACGTTTCATAGAAAATGAATTATTAGAAACACTTACTTGATCAATATCGTTCAGCGATGACGGGAATTTATTTAATATATCCTCACAGTCATTTTTAATAGAAATCCAGCTATTTCTATATGTTTCCGCAGAATCAAATTCTCTTTCATAGGCTTCTTCGTCATAATTACTTCCATTTAAATACACTTCTTTAATTTCTTCATCTATCTTGAACATGCGACTAGTTTTATCTTCAAAAGTGTCCAATATTTTCCGAACTTCTATGTTCTGTTTGTCGTCTTTTTCAAGTATACTTTTTGCTTCATTCACCGCTTTGGTAAAAGATCTTCTCAACTGAGTTCTTTCCCTATTTAGTTTATCCATGTTCAAACAATAATTAAATACCACACGGACACCATAAAATGTTGAATTAAAACCAAGAAGATCAAGTTCGAAACTTCGTAGTTATGGATAACTATTAATAAAGAACTCCACAGTATTTCGACGAACACATTTAATTTTGACAAACATCAACCGTCGCCTAATCTTTTGAATACGAACAGATATTATTATTTTTCGAATTACAGATATTCTTTTTAGAAATACACCAGCGTCTCCATGGCAACTCTCGATTTACAATTCGTAGTCGTTGCCACTCCCTTACCATACCGCAACAGGTGGAAGAAAAAAAAATTGCCAAGACTAGATCTCTTCTCAGTCTGTTACAATTAGTGCAGTAAATAAATAATCCATAGGTTCAATTTGTTTATATGTATTCTTTAATCGTGGGTTATAGATAGACAGTTTGATTATCTGTGTAAAAAAAATTAACACCACATGATTAAACCAGAATTAACCATTTTGTTAGAGGTTTGACGATTTAGACCCTGCTTTACATAAAGCATTGAAATATCATGGTATCATCAGAATTAACCTTTATGTAAAGGTTTGATGATTTAAGCTTTTTATGCATAAAGCATTAAAGCACATGGCATTATGAACATTAGCCATTCTATGAAATTTTGTTGACTTAAACTTTGAAAAAGAAAGTTTTTCCACCTTTAGTGGATTTTTCTTAATACTGAGAGAATGTGGATTATTTAGTTGCAAAATTGCTCTAGATTAGTCAATTTTGTTGTATTTGATTTCCTGTTTATCTTTTTCATCTTTAATAAATATCTTAATTTAGTCAAACTGTAATTTTATGCTTTTATTAAACAATATTGTTTTCATAATTTTACTTCAAATTAACAAATTAAAAGTCTTTGTTTTTCCTTTAGCACAATTAAAACTCCAAATCTGAAATTTACACCGACATTGAATGTTTATAGTTTATTGTACAGGTCTTTGTACTAGGTTAACTAAGCTTTCCTTCAACAGGACCACATGTAATTTTTCATCTTAAAGTATTCTGTCATTGAACCAAAATCCATTTATTAATAAAATACTTTGGCAACTAAACAAATTATTGCTTATCATAAGTAATAACTATTTATGTGTGTAATATTTTCTCCACAGTGTCTTAGTGTTCCCACCTCTCCTGAGCAAGTATCGCTATCTAGCCCATAAAACTATTGATGAATATTTTTTCCCACAACTTTGCAGCTTTTCAATTGGCCAAGAAAGTCAAAGACAAATAGTTGTGGGTACAACTATTGATATAACCAGGTATATTGCCTTTTTTTTTTTTTTTTTTTTTTAACTATTGTGATAAAATCTATACTCTTTGTGTGTTAGGTTTAGGAAATTTGGCTAGAATTTACATGCTGTAACTGGAATCTTCCCAGGGAAAAACTGTAGATGCTTGTCTCTTCAGCATTTGGAAACTAATGCATTTACTTTGGTGAAAGCCGTCAATATTGTGCACTAATTTCTGTGACCTCCATGATATTCAAGGGGCACATGACATCATAGAACCTGTCATGTGCAATTATACCAGCCAAAATCGTCTCTTTTCACCGTGTTTTCTTCGAAATTTAATCATTAAAGCCATTAATACATAAAAACTATAATTTTAACTTTGTGAGAATATATTTCCTAATGTTTAAACTTCATTTTAAAGGACTGTTGAATTACTTTACAAGCCATCCTTCTGCTTCGAAATGTCCTGGAACTGGTTTTCGACTCTCCTCCAATGCTTGTTGGTAAACATGCCCCTCCCCTATAATATTTCACAATTGTCAGTTTCGTTTGCCAAAAAAGTGGTTTGATGGGGGAGAGAGAATCTATACCACTATTCTTAGGGGGCAGTGGTTTGGGCCCACTTGTGTACCTAATTTATAAAGTTAATTTCGACTACCTGACTTTAGCTGCAATGAGATACGATCAGTTTGTCAGTCATCAAATATTTTTTTTATTCTTTATTTTACAAGACGATATGAAAAGCTTGGAAAGAAAATTTAGCTTTTTAAGAAATCTTATAAATAAAATAAGCCTAAGTCAGTTGTATAAAATTGTCAAAGATTCTCACTTCTGTCGGTTTTTCACAAACATTAAACTCTTTGTTCGAAATATTATTTATTACGGATGTATACATGCTTGTACATTTTAAAGTTATCTCTCAAACTATTTTAACTACATCAAATTTGATATTTTGGGATAACTGTGTTAATATTTTGAATTTAAGATTGCCGATACTCCTCTTACCTACTAATATTATTTCATAAACCGAAAGTGTCAAAAACTGATCAAAATGCTTGGGAAAAGTTATACTTAGTTAAAAACTGCTCACGCTTTTTCTTGATATTGTCTAGAAAAACCTCAAAGAAGGTATTTTCACCTTCATTCAGAACTTGGAAAAACTATATTTTGGTACAGTGTAGTCCTCGTGTAGCTTTTATGTAAAAAATATCCAATACAACAAACCAGGCACAGTAATGATTTTTAAAAAAAGTCTAATTGAGTTTTGCAGCATGTGGTTACTAATAACTGGTATAGCAACTAATATAATGAAATTTGTTTTTAAAATAACTGATTTAAAGTATTATATCTAACTAAGTAAAGAATTCTGCAAATAGAGAATTATTAATTTCACCCAAAGTTTAATAAAATCTTTTGTTTGATGAATAGATTTATATTTTTGTGGGTTTTGGAATTCTTCCCCACTGGGAGAAACTCATGGAAGTAAAAATCATGACAATGTTGCAAAAGTATTAAAATCTACAATTTCTAAAAGATTGGTGTTTAAAAAAATCATTATTTAACTTTTAGACAAGGGCAGATCCAGAGTTTTATTACGGAGGGGGCGGTGGCTGTTGAATAGCTTTAAGTAAATTTATTGCTCTTAAGTGATATTACTATACATGGGATACCTTAACTTTGATTACACAGAATATGTTACAAAGAAGTAAAAAGTCTCAACATAAAGACAATACAATTGTTGGCTGGTGAATTTACAACAACAAGTTAGAGTTGCCTACAACAATTTGATTCAGGATAAATTATTGTTAATTTTTATAGACAGAACAATCTAACAACGAATACATATACACATTGAACATTTTCATACTATAATTTGCTTTGTTGTCTTGATTCGCCCTCGGCTGTTTCATTTCCATTTTTTTAGATGAGAACATTTATATTAAAATTGTTTAGTGGGGATTCGTCAAATCTTAATTGATTTCATCCAAAACCTGAGAGCAATGCATGTTCAAACTTGAGCGTTACATGAATAACAGAGGGGGCAATTGCTGGATCCGCCAATGCTTTTAGAAGACAACTCAATTCAAGCGTTAACTTAATTTATATTGTTTTTATTATATATTTAATATAATTAAGTACAAAGCCAAAAATGTCATTAAATAAATAGTTTAAAGTAATTTTGATTTTAAAAAATACACCTCTTTATATTAGTATGGATTTCCAAGATGTGATGAATGAAAACTTCACTGCAATACTTTTATCCGGTGCATAATTACAACAAATGACTTTTTACAGTTTTATATTAGAGAGAAATTATTCAACATTTTTTAGCTCTATAATGTCAACCAGCTGGCTAAATTTCCAGCTCTCAAATCACAGAACCTTTGCAATTGCTTGAAAGCAGCTAAGGCATTTATGTCATCATAAATTTCAATAAAGAGTGGTAGTTAAAAAAATCATTATTTTTTAACTGTTTCTTTTTTGTGATCACATTTTGCAAAAAAAGCGATCACAGCTTAAAACACTGTTTGGAATGTTGTTCAATTCTGCCACTCCTGTTTTCTTGATGCCTTTGACACTCTCAAACCTTGTTCCCTTTAGCACATTTTTCAGTTTCAGAAATAAGAAAAAGTCTGTGGGTCCTTAGTTTGGAGAGTATGTAGATTTATTTATCTGCATGACCTCATGCTGGGTAAAAACCGCTTCACAGACAAAGCTATATGGAGCAAGGCCCCCGCCCAAGTCCGATTTCTAAGTTTGGTGCACGGTTTTTTCTCTCTGCTGTAATTGGTTCATCACAGCATTTGCTTACGAGCCGTCGTTTTGAATTTCTTGAAGATGTAGAGTGGTCCATTTGCTTGTAACCACGTTTTACCGGATTACGTCATTGCAAGGATTAAGCTCAAAGATAGAGTGAATTTCGTGAACTTTTAGCACTGAGGGGATTGTAATTGTGCAAAAGTAAGCATTGTTTCCAAATAATGAGGAAATGCAGATTCTTTTTGGGAAAAATAAAGATAATTAAAATTTTAAATCTTATATTAAGTTTATTTTTATTCTTTCATAGTTATATTATGCCGTAGGTAGTAAATTATTAACGTGTTATGCGAGGCCAATTAGCTGCGTTACTGTGATGAAATTGCCTCTATTTTTGTGATTATGGTGGCGTTATCACGGGGAATTACGTTGTAGCATGATGTTCATTTTTGTAAGGTGTTGTAGCTGGCGCTTTTGCAAAGATTACACCTCCTGTCAGGCATGGCACAGCTACAGTTCAACTAAAACGCGAAATCTCGATCATTCCTAAGATTGATTAAATCTACATTACAATTTTATTGGGTTTATTTGGAAGTTCAACAACCACGGTACCTGAAAACGTTAAGATTTTTTCTAACCTCCGATCATATGATAACTTTTTTTGCAGTTTTCCAGCCTCTATATTGCTATTATTTACGTTGATGTGTAAGTACTTAGCTTTGCTGAAAGTTACGCTGATATAAGGACCGCTATTGCCGTGAATCGCACTGCTAAGACGTTAGATATCGCCGATATTTACGTCGTTACGATGTTTCTTTTCGGCGAGTGTTACGCCGATATAATAATCACTATCTCGATGGTTTGCGCCTCAATTGTTGCCACCATTCCCGAGATATATGTTGTTGTGATAGCTAATTTCGTAGAGTGTTACGTTGATAGTATAATCGTCTCTATTGCATGAATTTCCAGATTTCTATCGATATACTGGGTGCTAACGCCGATATTTACGTTGATATAATAGTCATTTTTGCGGATTGTAACCTTAATTTAATTGCCGATATTTGCGCCGGTAAGGTGGCCGATATTTGCGCCGGTAAGGTGGCCGATATTTGCGTTGGAGTAGTGGCAATTTTCACCTAGATTTAAGCCGTTTTAATAGCAGCTATCGGCGAGAATTGCGATGACGTTTTAGTTTCATTCGCCTAGGCTTGTGCTGATGTGACAGCCCCTATATCCGTGAAGAGTGTAAAGATCGCTTTCGCAGTTTGGTTTCAATTTATCAGGGTTCCCACGGTCATTGAAAGTCATTAAAAGTGCTTAATATTTCTGAATTTGTTTTCAAGGCTTTGAAAGTGCTTAAAAATGCTTAGAGGTGCTTAAAAGTCCTTGAAAATACTTAGAGGTCCTTAAAAGTCCTTAATTTTTGCGGATGTTGTGTGCCCAACTGCAAAAGTTATAAAAATACAACTCGGACTTGCTATGCCCACTTGAACGCCACTTATCTGCACTGTATCGGAATTCTCTGCCATATTTGTATTACGCATCCACCAACTTGTAACTTTTTTTGGTAGAATATACTTTATTAAAAATTTATTTACAGACATGATGCCTGAAAACAAATTTTCAAAGGTCCTTAAAAACCTTATTTAGGTCCTTAAAAGTCATTGAAAAGTCATTGATTTCCATTCAGTGATTTGAGTGGGAACCCGGTTTATACAGAATGATTAGAATTTTAATTTAAGATACAATAATTTTAAATATTTTCGTTTTAATATTTAATTTATTTTGTCAAATTTCTATGTTTATGTAAAGCAGGAATTTTTAATAAAATTGACGAATAAGGTGCTTATGCATTTTATTCAAACTTAAAAATAATAATAATTACGCTGCAGATTATTTTCTAATGCCCAAATTAGTGTCGCAGACTGGCAGAAAAGAAAAGGGAGCAGGGCATTGCCATACAAAAGAATCAAACTCTGTCAAAAAGGATGTCTTTCTCTGTGAATTCTTTGACAAAGTCGAGCAAGGATTTCTGTTTAAAACTGCCCTGTGACAATCTTGCTAAGCAGAACAAATTCATGACAAATAAGCAGGGTTTAATGATGCTGAAGACTTAAAAAAAAATGTCAGAATTGAAGAGCATTCCTAAAGAGGACATTAAAAGTTTTTTCCGAAACCACAACCAATCACAGAAACTTCTGAAATTTGCTTTTTTTTATATAAAGGCCCTTATAACTCCTGAATTATGTATCTACTCCTGATATTTCTTTTTATCTCCTTAAAAATTATAATTGAAGGGTAAAAAGAGTAGTAAAACCTTACAATGTAGCAAGTTTTTTTACTCGATAAAACGTCTCTGAATTTCGAAATTCTTACCATACTTCAGAGGACCACAAAGAAAACTTTCGGACATTCCCAGAATGCACCACAGTTCTCGACAACCAAGCGCATATTGGGAAAATATATTATTAGGCATGTATTTTTTTTTCGGTTGACTCCTGAATTTACTGTACTTAACTCCTGAAAAAGTCCTTAGTAACTCCTGAATTTTACTGTCAAAGATTGAGTATGAACCCTGTAATAAGTGTTAATAGATTGATAGGTTTATGCTGAAGCTTGATGGGTTATTCTACTGTTACGATGTCTGCATAAATATAAATTTACATATTCAAAAGTCTTGTTATGACTGGTTTGATACTGAGTCTTGTTACTTTTTAGGTGCTGTTTGCCCTACAGATGTGTTCATAAAAAATTAATTGGGATATCAAAAGTCTTAGAAAAGCCTGTTGATTGCATTTGTCCTGCAAGGTTGAAATTGTTATCTTTTTCGTTTCCAAAGGAAGATTTCCAAATGCCTTCTAGCACATGTGATCCAAGCTCAAAGTATGGTGCAAAAGACCGTGATAATACTTTTTTTAAACCTTCAGAAAGAAGGCGAAATGAAAATCGTCCTGTTGTAAGGTAAGTTCATATGAAAATTATCTAATTTTTTCCTTTGTCTATTATTTTCAATTAACAAGCTTAAAACGATTTTCATTAGTTTTATGATAATTTTGATTACTCATTGTACAGATTTGAAGAAGTAATAAAATTCAGCATATTGTATGCATTGATGTAATGTATCACAATAAGTTCAAAAGTTTCTTCTGTATTTATAAATTTTAACGTCTTTAAAATTCACTTTTAGGGATCGACAAAAAAGACCTGATAAGCAGATTTATGTACCACGTGCTTTAAGGGGAACGCCAAAGTGCATTCCAGTAGAAAATAAAATAGAGACTGAATTTGAAAATAAATCCATTCAGGAAAACAATCAAACAATATCAGATAAACATGCCTTATGTTCTGAAAGTGATAAAAAAAGCAACTTTGAGGCAGTAAATTCGGAAAGCAAGATTGAAAAGGAAAGACTGGCTCATAGTGAGGAAGAAATGGTTACTGGTTGCACAAATTTTGAAAGTGAAGTTGCTGTTAGTAATGTCAGTTCTAGTTTATTATCTGGTATGTTTCGTGATAAACGTCAAATGGCAAGTAGTTCTCATTCATTTGAAATAAATATTTTGCACAATCAAAAGTCTCAAAAAATTACAGTTTTTCCTCAAAATGTTGTTAATAGTGACCATTCTTCATCCATAAATGATGATTCGTCACTTTCATTTCAAGATTCTGAAATTCAAAACACAGATAACTCTTGTATATCTGATAATATTCATGAAAATTCTGATGAAAGTCTATTAGAAAACTCATCTAGTGAGTATTCATTTCAAGATTCTAAAACTCAAAATGTAGATAACTCTTGTATATCTGATAATATTCATGAAAATTCTGATGAAAGTCTATTAGAAAACTCATCTAGTGAGTATTCATTTCAAAATTCTAAAACTCAAAATACGGATAACTCTTGTATATCTGATAATATTCATGAAAATTCTGATGAAAGTCTATTAGAAAACTCATCTAGAGAGTATTCATTTCAAGATTCTATAACTCAAAATTCAGATAACTCTTGTATATCTGATAATATTCATGAAAATTCTAAAGAAAGTTTATTAGAAAACTCATCTAGAGAGTATAAAAATAAAACTATCCCAAAAGATAAATCTGGAGAGTTTCCATACCTCGAAAACGAAGATTCATGGGAAACGAAGTTTGATGATGATGGTGAGTGCTTGAACCCAGAATTTGTTAAAGAAGTAAGTAAGATTTTTGGAAAATATTATGAAGCATTAAAAGTTCTTATTTTTATTACTATTAATTATTTTTTAAGCCTAATAAATGAAGCTTTGACATCAAATCAGTATTTCTCTTGATAATCGCATACTCAACATCTTAGATGATTTGCTATGTTTCACCATGCCTTCCCAAACAAAATGTTTATCAGTGTCATCTTCCAAAAAAAATTAATGATTTTAGCATATAGTACTCTTTCCAATTTTACAGGGTGGTTATCGAAATGAACACGAGCTTAATATTGTACACGATCTCCCACACAATTTGAAAACTCTGTCAATGCGTATTTTACGATACAGGACCTTTTTCTTTTTTATTAATTCGAAAATTTGATCAAATTTGTTCTTTCCAATTCATGCATTCAAATTTATTTACTGATTTTTTAGATAATTATGTGCTAAACCTTTTACTGGATCATAAAGAACACTTTGAAAGGTTATAGTATTCCATTCACAATTTACTGAGCTAGCTGGATTAAAAATTTAGTAACGAGACATACTTTTAAAAAAAAATTAATGAAACAAAAAGTTTCAATCAAACCAGTAGTTCTCAATATGCCTGTCCAGATATACACCCACATATGTACTGGTCAAATTGGTAATCTCCATTTTATAAGTTCCATCAAAGAAAGTAAAAACTTATTTGAATGAAGGAAGCAGGCACTCTTCCTGTAAATCACCTCACCAATAAAGATCTGTTTCTGCTCTTCAACAAGTAAGATAAAAAAAATCCTGACTATTGTGTCTGGTTGCACTATATAAATATTACTTTGCACCATCAAATGATTAACTTGATACTGAACAAATAAATAATTTCTTTGTCTTTGTTTTTATTACTTTTGCACTTACAGTAAGATATTTGTACTATATTCATACTACTGAAAAAGATTGTTCTTGAATACAATCACGACATATTTTAGTAATTGAGTACTAACAAAAATACTTTGGCAAAATTATTTTAAGTTCATTTTACAATATATATTATTTATTTAGTTTATTATTTACAGTATAAACTTAACTATTTCTATGTTATTTAACTCTTGTATTTTGCAATTTTTATAGCTAAAGAATGTCACAGGTCAAATTAAAGTACTTGTCGCAAAACAAAATTATAAAGACTTTCAACCCACCACTGACAATGCCAATGAAGGTAAGAGTAAATATAATCCAAAATTTCTTAGCTTACTTCTATTTTGTGACCATCAACATACATATTTCTGTTACATGCATCCCTACTTCAGCTGTATTTCTAAAGAACAGAATAATAATGACTTCAGAGCTTTAAGTTATTTAACTGATTTTTAGGATTGATGTATCTTTCAAAGGGGCTTGAAATGTAGGTGTACCAAAAGTAGAAAAATATTATAAATTACTGCAGAACACTAATAATATCCTGTTTAGCGCAAGATATAAGCAGTTTCTATAACAATGAAGCTTAAACTTAACATTAATTTATTTGTTTAACATGATCCTGCTAAAGACAAAAAAAATTGCTTTTCAAAGAACTCTTTTTTGATGATCTGCATTATTTAAAATGGAATTTAAAAGTGTTGCGAAAACATTTCTTAAGTTGAAACAAATTCCTATGAAACAAAAAAAATTCCCAAGTTATCAAATTTCAAGGAAATCTCTGTGGAATTAATACATTTCGGTGCTAATTTAAATGGCATCCTTGCATAAACTGATTTTGTGACGTCACGCACCTCTCCTGTATTCAACAGTAAGTAAAGAAACTAAACTCAGTCGCATTTGCTTGTTAAATCTAGTCAATTTGAGTCAGAAACAGCAATCATTATCATTAGAAATGATATTGATGATAAAGTCTGGAAAAAAATTGTGGCCGATTATGGAATTACATCACTCTATCAACTATTTTTTTATAAATCAGGGAAATATTGAAGCTGCTTGCTGTAAATCAATTTGGACCTGCCAAGAAAAAGATGCGGACTAACAAGAATGAAGACGTAATGTAAAAACAGCAGTATTAGATACAAATATAGCTAATAGTTTTAATCTGTGTTAATTAGATGAAAGCATTTTATACAGTTAATGCGAACAAAATTTGCAGCCCCACCGATTTTGTGTTAACTGGGTTTGGCTGTAGTTTTTAGATGCTAATGACTGTTAATTTATTTTTAATCATCTGATTTCAATTCATTGTCTGACACAACAAATGCTGTTCTTACTTGTAGAGTGTGGTTTAGTTCAATCAAAATGTGGAAGCAGTTTCTGAAATTCTTGACATTCCTCAACCTTATGTTATTTGAATTTTTTTGTAGTGATTTTTAACTGTTTATTGAAGAAATAGTTGCCGTAATTATTTCATTAAAATACACCTTCCTTATTTTAATTCTTGGGAAAGAAGAATATCTTTTCCTATTTTTTTCTTCTTTTTGCTTATTGAATCCAAGGATTTCATTCTTGACTGGATAATATGTGAATACCTAGATTATATTGCCTATTAAGTGTTAACTATAACTAATGTCAGCAGTGCAGAAACTTATGCTCGACTTGTTATTACCGACTACATATGCTAGGATGTTCATAAAATGTTAAATTCTTGCAGCTTTTTCAGTTATCTCTGTTTAATAATACACCAATAAGCATCTTTATTGGTTCATTCCCTAGCCTAACTGGCTAAAGACCAGGGGTGGAGTGGAGAGAATGCTGTAGAGCTGTGTTTTGTTATGTTTATATAACATGTTCAAAATTTAATCACATTCAGATGGAATTTCCAGATGAATTTTGATTATAGTGCTTTACTGCCATTTATCTTTACCCTTTATCACTGCTAATTATGCCAAGGTGCTAACATAGTACTAATTTCAAAGGTAGGCTAACATGGTGTTATTAATAAGTCGCGGAAAAGGATTTTATGTAATCATCTTTCTTTAGTTATGTCAATTTATTTACCATATATACTGCCTACAGCAATCATATAAACTTTATGCATATAGTCTTTGGGCTGGAAAACTTAGTCGATTTTAAATGTTGTGAGCTCAGTGAACAAGTCTGGACTGCTCAATGATCCATATAGGGGGTGAGCAGCATTTCCTAGGAGTTAGAAAGCAGTGTGTGTGTGGGGGGGGGGGGGTCCTAGTGTGAAGTTATTTCAGAAAACTAAATAAGTTAAACATGACAGAGACTCAACTTGCAACTCAACTCTTTAGGACAACATCTTAATTTTGCAATTTTAAAACGATGTGAGAAGCAACACAAAAAAAAAAATTAAGTATTTTGTTTCTTTGTGAATAATTTAATCTATTTACAATAATATGTACATTGTAGGATATGACACCATTGTGGAATTGTATGATTTCCCACGAGAATTCAGCACACAGGACTTGGTTTCTGCATTTTCTCAGTTTCAGTAAGTCAATTTTTATTTGCCAAGTTTATTTATAAAGTTTAGTTAGTTTTAATCATTGATTTATTTAATAAAATCATCATAAAATATAATTATTTCAAATTGGATTTATATTTAGTTACCAATAAAAAGATGTTGATTTTTACCTTGGTTTGTTCTTCATCATTTCAATTGCATTTGTGACTTTTTTCACAGACAGTCCAGCTATTCTATCAAATGGGTGGATGACTGTCATGCTCTGGCTATATTTTCAAGCCCTGCTATAGGTATAAACTACATACTAAATCTTATTGGATCAGGTGTTTTTGCTCTTTTACATGTCTGTTTTATGTACTCCTTTTATTTTTAGCAGTTTGGTTAAATTATCTATCTTAAACCTTTTAAGAGTGAAGGAAATTTCAAGGTTCCCATTTCAAATTAATTAAAATATAGTAATAATTAAAAATATTATATAGCATTTATTCCAAATTGTTTGCAGACTAAATAATACTTTTACAATTATTTAAATCACATCCATTACAAAAGCCCTTAAATAAATAGGAGTATTTACATTTAAGCATATCTTGAAAAAATGTAATGCCATAACATATGCCAACATAATACAATGGTTTTTGTCCAGCATTCGAGTTATACAAAATACCTCTACATCGAACTACATTTATCTAGATCCTATTATCTAGATTACATATTAGTTTAAAATTTTTGCTTGTTTAAATTAAATTGAATTTCCATTATCAAGTTAAAAAGCTAACGAAACAGACCAACTGGAGACATTCCTGGCCCAGAATACCTTCCGATCTACCCCCAAAAGATTGTAATGCAAAGTTACGAATTGAATCTAGATGATGGGAGGAACCATCTTGGTTGAAACCTAACGAAGACGAGTGACCTCATTCCGATGTCTCAGCTGAGAGCGAGGAAATTTCTCTAGAAAGAAGAAAAACTGTAGCCTTTAGCATCGTAGAGAAAACACCTTGGAACTATCACAGATGTTCATCTTATTTGAAAATAGTTAGAGCCATTGCTTGGATGAAACACTATGTAAATACAAAGAAGCCTGCATTAGACCACAATGTATCTGACTTTACAGTTGTGGAGTTAGAAGCGAGTGATATAATTAAAACTAACTCTCTAAAATATTTGCAAAAATTTATACATTCAATGATTTTGCATGAGGTAAATATTTGACAATTCAAAATTGAATATTTAGGCAACTGAAACAATACTTGGAGAGAAAATGTCCCACTTCACTCTGCAGAGATCAGATTGTTCATGTGGGAAGTGATAAATCTTAACGATTGTCATGGCCACTTGCCAAAGTTCTTGAATTATATGCTGAGAAAGAAGGACAAGTTAGAGTTGTTCAGCTGAAAACTGCTCATGGAGAAATTCTTTGACCTATTCAACAATTGTATCCTATGGAGATGATTCCAGATTCGATTGATGGTCTGAAAGTTATACGAAAGAAGATTGAACTTAAAGGTAATCAGAAGGGTGTGCCTAACAGATCTAGTAAGAAAGACGTACCCAACAAAACTGTCAAACCAATCAAGCAACAGACGAGATTTAGTAGACTTGTAAAAGTTCCATCCCAGTTTCAAGACTTAGAACTGTAAATATTATATAACATTATAAAATTTTCTTTGCTGTTTTTTTTCTAGTGGTAAACTAAAAGCTTATTTTATTAAAATGCCTGTAATGAAAAATAGGAGAATGTCACAAGCCCACACTTCATTTTGTTTGTTTGAATGTTTAGTTGTATTATTTTAGATGGTTTTTGGCTTTGTCATCACTCAGCTTATAAAAATGAAAACCAATCGTGCTTTATAATCGATCTCCGAGTGAATTATTTTCTAATTTATACTTGTTTGAAGGAAATAATATATATCAAGTGAATCGCATTTTAAAGTGAATAAAGAAATATCGGGTAAATTTTCTTGCCTGTTCCTGACAAACTGTGTCGACATGATTAACGAAGCTTAGGAATCTGTGCCGGAGTATACTTTGTAATTGTCCTGGCGAAAGATGGTACCCTATCTAGAAAATGTAGACCAATCAAATAACAGTGACTGAGTTAAACACACTTTTGAAACAAAATTCAGGTTGTGGAAATTGCAAAAGGGGTGACGTTAGTTTGGGGTTAGACTGTCATACTGGATTTCAACTGATGAGTGATTACAAAATCATTGCTCAAGTACGAATCTTCCCATTTTGAATGTTTTGGTAAAGGACTGATGTGTGTTGGAGCAACAGCCTGAAAATGATTCTATTGAACTTATGCAATTTCATTATACATTTTCAAAGCGTTTGAACAGTGTAATTGACTGTGCAAATATAATATAGTTCATTTCTTTCTTCTACGAAGAGAAAAATATATTTTATAAATCTTTAAATTGTCTTTTTAGGCTTCCTAATTATAATATTGAAAACATATTTTATTTAGCACTAATGGTGGAAAACTGGTCCAATAACTGTGGAAATTAGATAGCAGTTAGGTCACTTTTCACGCGCAGTACAGTATAATAGGTTAACGATTGATTTTGAAGAACTTTTTTACGTTATTCATTTGGTGACATATTGTATCACAATCTACCTTTATATGTAAAGTTCTCTGCATTTTTTTTTTATATGATAAGAACACTTACAAATTAATATTTATTGATTATTCAACAGATTTGATAATTTTATATAAAATTATCATGGTTATGTAACTTTCTTAATTGCAAACACATTTGATATTTCTAGCTAATCAAGCCCTAATATTGAATCACCCATTTGTAAAAGTCCGTCCAATAGGTGAAGGAATTAAAGAATCAAAAGAAAAAGCTAGATGGTGTGCACGTAAGTATCTGATTGATATTTTATTTTATATACCTAATTAGAAAAACACAGATTATTAACAATTTCAATATTTATCATATTTAACCAATTATTATACATAGTGAAAAAAGCACCATGTTAGTATAATATTTTTTTTATTTTTTTTTTATATAAATCTCAAATTGATCCCATTAACCAACCATTATGTATAATAACTGTTAGCCCGTGGTTAATATGGTAAATACTGTATTCTGTTTGAGTATTCGTTTTGTGATGATAATGCTTTTGCCTTGGATTCTTACTTTTAAAGTTTTGTTTGTAATCTAATTTTAGTTTAACTTTCATTTCTTATTATTATCATCAATGTGAACATTATTTATAATGGACACAGTGGTTTGATCTCTGTATAAAATTACCAGTTAATTTAATAAATTATATTAAATTAATCCTATTAGCTGTTTACATGGGATATTTTATAGAATAACCAGTAAAAGTGATTTTTTTTTTAATTTGCCTTGTTAACCAGTTTTTTTGGTTGTTTTATAAAATAACCAGTAATTTTACATAATAGCAGATTTGTTAAATTAGCTGTAACAAACATATGAATAAGTGATAAAAATGTGCTTGTTGAAAGAAACTCTTATAAGTAAAAAAACAGGATGGTAAGATTATAGCTGGACTTTTTTATGTTATCCATTTCATTGGTGACAAATCTATCACAATTTACCTTCATATGTTAAGTTCAGTTTTCTGCACAGCCACATGTTTATGGCCGGAAAAACGTTTTTCTTTGTTTCAAATTCTAATAGTGCGAAAAAATTGTGATTTGGCTCTAAATGAACGAAATACTATTCATTTTTTTCCAATGCATCTTCCACTTAAGCCTTCAGAGTATATTAGAAAACAGATTAATCAATGAGAATTTTATATTATTATTTGATGAAAGTCTCAATTTGATAAACAAGGCTAACAAATGGATATTCACATCTGATATATGCGTAACAATTGAGTACTACCTACTTTAATTCTGTTTATATGGGGCATGGTACTATTGCTGATATACTCGAAAGGTTTTTTTCTTCTATTGTAACCTTAACATTTTCTTCTATTAAAACCTTAAAAAAACATGCACTGTTTGCCAATTAAAAAAAAAGATTTTTTTTTAATGTATTTGTCTGGATATCGCATCCTTGAAAAGTCATTGAATTTTTTTCCCTCTAGTGTATGATCCATGAATATGAATATTGTAATTTTAAATAAGTCAAAGAATAAGCTGATACTCAAAGTGAATTATCTTGAAAAGTACATAAACTTGTTATCTTAATGTCTTATTAGTTGTATTGATAATTAGTTATTTAGATAATTAGTCTTTCATATTGTGCTGACTTATACAATGAAAATTAAAATTTAAGTTGGTAGCCTGAAAATTTAAAACTGTAGTCACAATCTTAAAATGAGAATTCGTAATGAATGCATCAAGACCTGTATCAAAAAATTTCTATTTTGCGTAAAGTTTTTTAAAAAATTTTAATAACTGAGACAATATTTAGAAACTAATTTCAAGTATCCAGAAAATAGAATTCAATAACTGACATTATTTATTTGTTGTAATTAAGCTTCTGTTCTTTACATTTAAACTATAAATTGGTTTTTATTTCAATGTTTTCATTCTTTTAGGTTACTGCGAGCCAGTTAAACCAAGACCCACTACATCAGCTGTGCTGGCTCGTCGTCTTGTGTCAGGCGCACTAGGCTTAAAAGTACGAGCAACAAAAGAGCAGAGAGATCAGGAAAGAAGCATTTTGAATGATGCCAAAGGTGACATATGCCTTTGAAGTGATTTAATGTAGTTAGATATTCTCTTATGACAGGTGGAGGGAAAGAGCTTAAAATCTGAAGTAATATCAAGGTTTGTACACCTCAGGGAAAATAAATAAGCCTTAAAATCTCAGGGAATTCTCAATGAAAAAAGACAAATCCCCCTAAATCTTGGGGAAAGTCGTTGTTACTCTGGAAAAAATCCTACTCATTTGTTTAACCCTAGCTCAAGGAATTGAAGTTACAGAATTATTTGATAACATAGACTTGCAGAAAGTTATTCCAAAAGAAAAATTATTTTTTCGAGTTATCAGAAGAATTTGTGTAATCAAGGTTTGACTATATTTATGTGGTAAAAATAATTAACTCTGCGATTGAAAACATGACCCTGGAAAACTCGGGGAAATTTTTTTCTGAAAATTAATATGAACCCTGAATTTTGTTAAATGAATTCTCTTGTGGATTCTCATAGAAACGCTTTCATAAGCAATTCATGGAGGGAAAAAATAGTTTTAGTGCTGGAGAGGTTTCTGCTCCTCAAAATTGGTATTAAAAGGAAAGAAAACCTTGAACAGACGAAAAGATAGAGCATCTTGTGGTTCGCTTTTTTTTTTCATTTCCAATTTTTCCAATTTTTTTTTTTTATTATTATTATTGTTCTCCTCACTTTCTTTCCTCTACAATTTTGATAATGCAGGTCGCAAAAAATCATGATAGTAGTGCAGTTAAGTGTTCGAAAACATTGCCTTATTAACCATTTACATGATATATTAATAACCATATTAACAAATGCTCATACTTTTAAGTCTTACGTATTAAATAAATTATCTCTTTTTTTTTTTCAGAGAAAAGGCGTTTAAAAGCCAAACAGAAACAAGCAATATGGGATGGGAAAGTTCTATAAAGAATATATCAGTCATTTGAAAGAAGACTATCATCAATTTACTTGGAAAAAAACAGTTCAAAATTACAAGTTTGAATTTTTTTTTTTTTTTTTCTTCTCTAATGTACTATTTTTGCATCTAGCAATACAATTCAAACTATGACCCAAGTTTCCCTTAAAATTCAACCTAATTTCAAATGTTTCTGACCCAAACATTTCTAATTATGACATTCTTAATCTAATCGAGATATATGTTAAGTAATGTATTGAGCTTATGATATGTACCTGTTAATGTGTGCAAATTTTAAAATACCAAACATTCTGTGCCTTGGGACTCCATGATAAGAGAAATTATTGTAATGTATTTTACCTTTTTTTTTTTTTTTTATTAATTTTCTTAGATCTTATACGTACCCCATGTTATGAATGAAGAATAGTGAAATGTGTTGTACACTTTTACGGTATATTTTTTAATATATGGTCTTTAACTATTTTTAGCTGAAAAAAATAACTATCTAAGATTCATATCTTTATGCACTTCTGGCATTGCTAATTTTGTAAAATCTCAATAACTCCAAGGCTAATTGAGGTCCCTGATGTGCTTGTGGGCTAAAAAGGTTGATACATACATGCATATATTTAACTTCCTAAAGTTTTAGATATAACTTTTTCAAAGGGCATTTTGATTTTTTATTCTCAGATTATAGCCTATTGGTCTATTTAGGCATTAATATGCTATATCCTGTAACCTACATGTCATGTGATTACATTTATGTGCACCACCATAAAATTTTTCTTTCTACAATGTAGAATTAAGTGTCAAGTCAACTCAAAGAATGTAATAGAAGTGAATTATTTGCGCATTACAGTATTTGTTGGACAAATTCTCAAAAGATTGTTAATATGTCTTCAATGCAATAACACAATAGAGCAAACACTGCTTTTAGGTGATTTAACACATTCGCTGCCGCTGGCGCGTTAGCATGGCGCTACCTATCATGCCGGCAACGCTCTGGGACGACGATCGAGTATGATAAGTAAACTGCTTTATTTTTAGTTCAGATTTGGAGGTTGAACGATGAGGTTTTCGAGGCACGTTAGTGAAGCATTATTTTTATATTTTTAGTGCTTGGTTTTTAAATTTTGTGTTTAAATTTTTTTATGTGCATTTTTAAAAATGGCGGACAGTACAAGTATTGCAGGACCTTCACAGCCCAAGAAAAGGAAAGTAAATAAAAAACTGACTGATGTCGAAATATTAGAATTACTAGAAAAGAGTGATCTTTCTGATTATGACAGCGTAGACAATGAAGATTACGGTTGGGATTCTACGAGCGAATCGACAGGAGATAGTGATGTCGCTGTGTCACTTTTTTTAAATTCGGCTTTTGAGGATGGATATATAAATTTTGGTGGCAACGAATGTGTTAAACAACCTTCTTAGGATATTTTGGAATACTCAAATTTATGAAGCATCATTTTTGAAATTCTTTTCAAATGATTAAGTAGATTGTAATAAAGAAATTTAAGATAACCACTCAATTCAGGGGTAAAATATTTTCTTTCATACAAAATTGCAAATTTTTTAATTTTATAAAATAAGATTTTCTAAAATTAGATGTTTTGTCAAATAGATCTTTAAAAATATGAAATAATTAAAATGCAATATATTTTAAGTCAGTGATAAGATTCTTTGTGTGTTTTTACTTTACTTTAACTATTAAGGTATTTTCACACACAAATTCTAAACTTTTGCCAATAACAAACTAACAAGCTTGAAAATGGAATATGAAAAGGATACTTTTATTAACTAACCAATATTTAAACTGGTTAAGATGTCACACATATGTGGAAAATTTTACTCCTGAAATTTTTGCTTTAAAAATAAAAAGTTCATGTAATTATTACCTGATTAAAACACAAAACTTAATTAACGAAGCCTCATTCGTGCCTTTTCATATTCATAAATGATTACACTCATGATTGTTATTTTCAGATTTTTTATTTGTCCAATACTAACATTTTTTAAAAAAATCTGTATTTTTAAAATCTTTGGTATTTGTTTAAATATCTCTAAAATTAAAATCTTCATTTTTACATGGCTGTGTCTAAATAAATGTATCAAATTTACATAAGCAACAATAACCCTCTTCCGATTTTGAAATTTTCAGAGGTTTTATAATATAGTCTGAACGTTTATTTCAATTTAGCTGTTACCTTTCCTAACAGTCTAAGTGTTATTTTATTTTTGTTTTGTTTTTCACTTAAATAATGCTTCAATTTTATTGAAATGTTTAATGCTGCATATACAAGAAATAAAACTTTAAGATATATTATTCTTCATGTATAATTGAAAAAGTACTAAATGGAGGCTATTGTAATTGGTACTTCTCTAACAAAACAGTACTTAGTAGATTTTTCAAAGACAGTTTGTAACTTTAATTGCATCACTCAAAAAACCTCACAAGTGAAAATACCACAGTTTTTCTATTCAACGAAATCCTTGTATGCACCTAATTTGTACTATGTCGAACAATATTATGTGCCTGAAATATATTTCCCCAAACTTAACTATGCAATTCGAAAGTGTTTTATGCTTCAGCAAAAATATTTTTGATATTTATGTAATATAGTCCCATACTCTATAAATTTTGTGTGGCGTATATATAATTATTTTACTTGTTGCATTGTTTACAGTTTTCCAAAGAATTATATTATTATTTTGTACAATTCTGTAGTTTTATTTTATATAGTTATCTAATATTTAGGTAAAATTTTTCTAATACAAAGAAAACTCGCTAAGTGTTGATCCTCGATTTTACAAGGGAAAAAATTAAAGATTGAAGTTTGACTTTCGCTTTGCAAACCCCTAATTTTGCATCTAACATTTAAGCTAACTATGTACCTGTACGTACCTGTTTCATAAAAAGTCATTATTTTGTAACATTTTCAATGCATTGTACATAAAAAAGTAGAATGCCGATTTTTAAGTAGATGTAGGATGTTATGAAATCTATTGTCTTGTTTACAAGTAAATTGTTAAGTGGAAACTAAATTAATCAAATCTAAATTTTAAAAGAGTGTGAAATTCATATCATAAACATTTCCATTAAGCTTCTTTTTTTTTTACATTAAATATGTAGTGACTCATTTGTAGATTCTTTTTTATAATTCGCCCAAAGAAAATATGCTTTAGTAGCTACACTGTGGTGTCATACACTTATTTTCATTATTTGTGTAGTTTCTACGTTTAATTGTAGTGTTAGATTTTATATCTTGCGTTCGAGTGCTTTTCTACTTAATTTTACTCATTCATGAAATGAGTGTGTTTTTCAGTAAATACTATGAAAAATGAATAATTCCATGGTTAACATCTATGAAGTTAAGTTTCTTGTATTGGCTTGGTGTTGAAAATGTTCATAGGCACCTTCTTATTTGATTGCAAAGTATATTGAACTTTTCCCTCAAACTTTAATTTAATATTTAAAGGAAATCATTCAATTCATTTTGTGTTTGTTTAAAAGAAAATAATCTCATTAGGTTTTCTTAGTGTTTTAATTAGATTATTTTTCTTTGGGGGGGGGGGGGGAGACCTCATTGGTGTAAAGGACAATCGAAAATAGCAACTTCCACGTTATTTTATGTAAATGAAATCTAAATTTAATTCATAATATACTTATTGTTGTTTTTGTACAAATGAAAGTAAAAACTTGGAAATATTAGTATCTTCATGCTAGCATTTCTAGCTTACCTTTCTTTCTTACGACTCTAAATTTGAAAAACAAATGATTTAAAAAGAGAGTTGGAAGTATGGACTGACTGTGCTCTATAGTTGCTTTATATTTTTTAAACTTCTCGCGCAATTCTATTTCTTAAATTATTTTTTTTATTATTATTTTTTAAAAAATAGAAATTAAATGTCTTCACAAAACTATGCATCAGTTTTTAGAGTATAATGAATGCTTATAATTGCTCATGATTTATGTTATGTAAATATATATATATATAGTTCACATTTATGCACTTTTTGCTACTCTTGAATGGGTTTTAGTTTTTACAATTTTTGCTTCTTAAAATATAATTTTTCTGGTACCTGAAATTCTAGTGTCACAAAATGAATGAATTTAAAAGTGTTTGTGAAACCTATAAGTAAATATTTTAAAGTATGTGAGAATGTAAAAAAAAATTGTAAATACTTATATTTTAACAAAAAAAAAATGCTTTAGTATTTTCTTTTCTTTTGTTGTTTTGAAAATATGAATTTATTTGCTCATGAAACTATGTGTCAATTTTTAGTGTATATAATGAAATGCAATATTTATGATTGCTCATGATTTATGTTATTATATATATATTTTACATGTATGCACTTTTTGCAACTTTTGAATGAATTTGAGTTTTTACAATTTTTGAATTTAAAAACATAATTTTCCTGGTACCTGAAATTCCTGTATAACAAATTGAATGAAAGATTTTATAAGTGTGTGAGGAACTTATGAATCAATATTTTAAAGTATGGAAGCAAACTCGAAATTTAATACAAATTTGTATGTCTTTATTTTAACTTGGAAAAGCAAATATGAGAACACCCTATTATTTTCAAAAGTTGATTTTTAAGAAACACTTTAATGATATGATGCATTTATTTTTTATGTATGACATTATAATTTTACTTGTATATATAACTAAGTGTCCATTTTTAGTACAAATGAAGAAATTGAATTCATATATTTACCTTTATACAATTTTTGCAACTTTTCAGTACATTTTATTTCTTGTTATTTTTGTTTTAAGAATAATTTCTCAACTACTTGAAATCAAGTGTCAATTTTTAGGTTGAAATTCAATGGAATGTTTTAAGAGTGTCAAAATAGCCAGAGTTACTCCAGTTGATTGTGGTGTACATTAGTAAATTCCAAATGAATTTATTTTTAACAACTATTGTTTTGGAAAATATAATTTTTCTAATGCAGGAAAATAAAGTGTCAACTCTTAGTGCAAATGATTAAAAGTGATGGTTTTGAATAAGTTTTGTTGTGTACAGATAGATTTAGCATTTTTGCAAGTTTTAATGTTTTTTATACTTATTTAAAATTTATAATTTGCTCTGATACCTGAAACCAAAGATTGACTTAGTGAAATGGAATGTTTAAACAGTTGTATTATATGAGTTTATGCAGTGTATTTTATTTTTAAAAATAACTTGTATGTGGAAAATTGTTTTGCTTGCTTCAAAATAAAAGATTTGAAAATATTTAGTTTTCTTTATCAGATGTAAGAATCTTCCACATTTCTGTTTACATAATATATAGGCTGATGCACAAGACATTTTGCTTTCTTTTTCTACTCTTAAACAAATTCGAATAACAAACTAATGATAAATTTACTTATCTTTTTATTTTCTATCATTTTAATTGGAGATAAAATTGTGTGGAAAAATAATCGTTTTAACTAGGTCAAATATACATTTATAAGTAATCGATGCATTGGACACAGAGACAGAAGAGAAAATTGCACTCAAGACACAAACTTTATTTTCTCTGAATTTACAAGCAAAAAATTTATGAAATACATAGGTACATTTGAGTAGATGTTAATAATACTATATCAAAATGTTTGCAAAAAGATTATTTTTGGGGATTTAGTAAACAAAAACGTGAACCCCCGACTCGCAGAATATTCGAAAACTGATGCACAGACATTTGGAAATCGATGAACAGGACATACTATATTTGCGAGAGGAAAACAGTGGTATTTTTACTGTTACAATTGTTGTATATTTTGTTTAGCATATTATACATGCATCTACTTTTATTACTCAAAGTTGGCACAGTTTTGGAGTATTTTGGTTGATAGGTTTGTTATTTTCATACAGAGAAGGTAAACTTTGTGTAGGGCTTAATAAATTATGTTTTTAACCCACTGATGGTCATGGGAATGGGCAAAATTTTACAGTTGTTTTCCCTGCAATAATTTTTAAATTATATTTCTAATTCAAATGCATAATTTTTTTTATTTATTTTGTTTTAGATAGGTTATAAACTATCGTCCTAAAAAAATATTTCATTTTAAATTTTATTTATGAATTTAAAAATGTTGTGTATTGCTGGAAAAACTGGTGATGAAATGACTTATATATACGTGCATGACCGTCAAGGGTTAAGGAAAAGGTAAAATAACTAATGAATTTTTTTGGTAATACTAATTTTCCAAAGCAATCTGAAATTGCCTTATACATTCATTTTTCATCCCTTTAATGAATTAAGTGATGCTTGTATTTTTCCAAATAACCTCATTTCTTGACAGCTAACAAATGTTTAAAATTTAAGAACTCTTTTTAAAAGAATTTATTAAGTTAAAATCAGTTTAAAATGAAGAACTTTTTGAAATATCAACATTTTGTTAGAATAGGATATCAGAATGTTACATGTTCAAACGCAAACACCTTTTCACAAAACCTGCCACTATTGTGCCTGTTGGTTTACTTCTATACTGATTTACAGACATTGACATAATATTTGGAAAGACTGGGTAAAACAAAGCAAAGAAAATATTACCGAACTGTATCTTTAAAGGACACATTCATCTTATTTAAAGAAATTCCCATATCAAGGTGGTTTTTTTTTTACATTTTGCAAAATTCGGCCAAAGAATGTCTTACTCTTAGGTTACACACCTACTGACCAATACAAGTACCTGGTTTGTGAAAAATTCTTTTCTTGAACTAAACAATTTTCAAATTCATTACGATTCAAAACTTTTCTGAAATAAAACGCTGTGCAATATGTTACACTAAGATTAAAAAAATAAGTTGAATGAAATAAAATTGCACTCCATTTTTACTTTCAATTACCAATACGTTAACATAAGGTAATGAAGTATTGTTTTCGGTCAAAAAACATTTTTCGATTAGTTTTGCATTTCTCCTTGTTTTGGAACATCCCAACTGCAAAAAAGTGGTCTAGAAAAAATTTCTCCTTCGAACGAATTGACCTACGATGTTCAAATCTGGTGTGCAGGTTGGTGATGGCCCAAAGACCTTCCATTAAGGTTTTCGTCAAAATCGCGCATGCGCATAAGGTAGCTGCCATTGCAAAAGAAACATGTTTTCAGTAATGAGGAACTTGCACAAGTGAGGAAAATGAATATTATTTGTATTTTCTAGTGTTATCCAACTAATATATTTGAGCAGTGCAATTATTTTTTATCTTTATGCATTCAATTAATCAAAAATCGAGTTTGAAATTAAAGCAAAAGTCCCATTACCATAAACGCATAAAAAACCGTGACGTTGTTACGCATAGATTCCGTCAAAAATCTGAGGAAGAACCTTGTCTAAAACAGGTTTTAGACTGGTTCATCATCTGCGCGTTGATGTCACACGCAAAAATAGCTTTTTCCCGGCGAATCGCAAAGTGAAAAACTAAATATTTTTTTAACCATCCGAGCTCAAATTTTTGAAAGAATTGTAGTGTTTTTCGTGATTTTTTCTCTACTTTTATTTAAAAATAAAACCGAAAAACGTGAAAGTTCCTCATTGCTAAAAAACGGCCTTAACGATTTTGTCCAAAATCGCTGTGGTAATGCCTCTTAAATTGTACTAAACATCTATCTGCACCT
This sequence comes from Linyphia triangularis, assembly GCA_963978545.1. Lineage (NCBI taxonomy): Eukaryota > Metazoa > Arthropoda > Arachnida > Araneae > Linyphiidae > Linyphia > Linyphia triangularis. The sequence continues at coordinate 99,062,926 of OZ021721.1, forward strand.
ACAAAATTCCCGTGGAAATGCTATAAAGGCGCAAAAAGTTGAAAAACGAACATCTCTTCCCTTCAGCATCACCCGTTAATGTCTTTTTCTCGCGTCCTATATTTTTCTTACAAGAAAGGATAATATATGGTTGGTTGTTTTTAGATTATCTGGCGCCGTCAGAAACACGAGGGCTATAATGCGCCGAAACATTCGTCATTAGACAAGCCAACATACATTTACAAACACCCATGCCTAACACGGGACTCGAACTCGCAACCTCGCGGTCTAGAAGCTAGCACGCTAACCACTATACCGTTTCGGTGAAACATATAAGAAATAAGTGTGACCTAATTGGCATCAAGTATTTCATCAATATCAAACAATGTCATAAGTTAACAATTTCATAATTGACAATTTTACTACCAACACTAATATGCATTAACAGGTTTCGAACATTCCTTATAAGTCCTGATGAACTACTTATTTCTGGTAGGTTCTTATGAAAGAGCAATTAAGTCTTTATTTTTCATCTTAAGTCCTTAATTTCCGATGGAAATTTTTTCTTAAATTTTATTTAGCTATCACCAAATTTGCTTTTCCTATTTCCCCCTTCTATTGGAGTAACCGAATTCCAGGAATATTTCACTTCTTTTTATTTTAAGTGTGGATGCACTTCCATAGGTGGGTTGGGTGTTTTTTGAATTCTAGTTCATGGATGTTGCATTTGCATTTAAGCTTATGTATTTATGGTTCGTTTGGGAGATTTTGACCATGAAAATGTGAGACAGTTGTATTTTAATGCCTTAAAATTGAGTAAAGACATAGGAAGAATAGCTTGTATCTGCAAATAACAAGCTTAAAGTTAGATGCAGTTTATGCTACAAAGAATTTGACGTTGGGAGAATCTTACTTCTTTGGGGAACTTAGCTTCTTTTTTTTATGGAAAACATATATTCGCTGCCAATAAAACTGGTATGACCTTAACCAATCACCTTTTCCGTTTTTCTTAATAGCTTTTATTTAATGTTATTAATAACAAGATGACATTCTCCGTCTGTTTTTTTAATAAATATCCACGGATTATTCCATGATTTTTCATTTACGAGAAGTTTTATCACTGCGCCTTTCCCTCTTCAATTTTTGAGAGATTTATGACCTTTTGATTTAAGAATTTTAGATTCTGTTTCTTTCCCTTTACTGATTTTGAGTATGTTTGAGACAAGCATTAGAGCATCAGCATAGGCGTCAACTACATGGGGGCAAAAGGAGCAATCGCTCCCTTGCTCCACTAACAGCGGGGTCAAAGGTATTAATATATTAAAGGGGACAATTATTTTGTTTCTCGACAGGGGAGGGAGCTCTAATAATAAGAGTTTATGTAACAATTAACCTTTCAGCGGGAGAACGAGCTTATGCTTGCTCAGCAATAAACCTTTCAGCGAGAGTCAAGCCTATGCTTGCTCAGCAATGAACCTTTCAGCAAGCATAAGTTCGCTTCGCAAGCTGAAAGATTCCTTGAGCTAATGCTTATTTCTCAAGGAATCTTTCAGCTTGCAAAGCGAACTTGAGCTTGTCTAGCAATGAACCTTTAAGCGAGCAAAGCGAACCAGGGTTTGCATAGCAATGAAACTTTCAGTGAGCGATGCAAGCCTGTTCACAAAGCTTGCAATGATTGTTCCACACTTTAAATATTGAGCATCAACAGTTAAGAGTTAATTAAAATCTTGAATCAACTTTACTCTTTTTTCTGTAAAGTCATTTACAACATGAAAATTTATTAATGTACGTGATGGACGAATGGAAAAAATTTATAAATAATAATTTCAAGTTTCTTAAACAGATTTCAGTTTTTGCCTGATACAAATTCCAAAATATTTTGATAAAAATGATAAATATATTAAAAATTAATCAGATGGTGTAAATTTGTATTATATATAGTATAACATTTATGGTTGAAATTCACAAATCTGTGTCTCATTTTCATTTCACTTTCTCTATTGTAGTTCGAAACTTTAGACATTTTTTTAAATATTTTTTAGTACCTTATTCAGATTATTATTTTTTAAAAACTTTTTTCCTTGTTTAAATTTAACTTCTTTGTTACTTAGTCTATAAAAACTGTATAACACCAGATAACATGATTTTGAATTTCAGGGTGACCCTTTTGTCAAGAAAAGTTCATAATTTCAATTATGGATATCTCCATCAATTTTATAAATTAAAAAATAAAAGTCATAAGATTTTGAAATAAGCATTCAGATTGATTGTTACCTCTATTTGGACTTATTAATGAATATGGGTAAACAATTGAAAGAGACAAAGGTAAATTAGATGCAAAAACCTCAGCTCCCTACAAATTATTTAATTTTTGAAAACTTTTTTATAAAATTTTAAGTGCAAGAATTTTTTTTTTTTAATTCTTAACTAGAAATATTGCATTTAAGGTGTTTTGAAATAAATTATTCTTCCAGTAACTGGAGATATAAAAACAATTTAAAGCCATTTTACTTCTATGTATATAGACATTGTGTATGTACATAAATTTTCAACAAAGAATTATATATATAGATTTCTTTGTTGAAAATTTATGTACATACACAATGTCTATATACATAGAAGTAAAATGGCTTTAATATATATATAATGTAAATATCTATAATATATAAATATAAATGTAAAATGGCTATATATATATACAGTGGGTAAAAAAATCTCCGTACGGAAACCAAAGTTACAAATAAATTAGCATAATTTCTATTCTTTTGCTTCATATCTTCAGTAACTACTGAAATACGTTTAATTTGACTCTTTAAAATAAGTTTATAATAAATGTCTGTTTTTACATAACGCAGCAAGTATTTAAATTTAAATATTTAGGAAATATTGCCAAGTGCCATGCAAAAAAATTTCCGTCCGAAATATGAAAATTAATTCTGATGTCTTCCACAGCAGACTTGCAATAATTTTTCAAAACTGAAGTGTACGCAAGTGTCATGAAGACATGATAGCAGCAATTGTTTAATTTTAGCTTGTAGTCAATTGTCGTAAAATGGAGTTCCTAAATCTATTCATGAATTGGAGATTCAGTTATGAAATAATGGATTATCTATGAAAAAAATTGGCGAAATCTTTAATATATTGAAGTCTATAGTACAATATATTATGGAAAGACACCGTGAGGTTCAAACTTTTGAAGATAGAGATCGATCAGGAAGATCTTCAAAGCTAAAATGCTTGCATAAAAGAAATATCCTATAGTAAGGTTCAAGATAATTCGTGAATAAATGCACCTCTTATATGAATAAATGCATGGCTTGAAAATCGATAAAAACATAAAAACTCCGTTTTCTCAAACGGTGAGAAATGTTATGAAAAAAGCGGGTCTGAATGGACTTGCAGCCCGTAAGAAGCCTTATATAAGTACCTGTAACAAAAAAAAGCGCATCGATTTTGCAAAGTTCTTTTTAGTAATGAATTAAAATCAAATATCCAAGGGTCAGATAACCGAGTTATGTTCAGGAGAAAACGAAATCCACAAATGTTAACTTATAATTTATGTGGAACTTGTCAAACACAGTGGAGGAGGTGTTATGGTGTGAGGGTGTACGAGAGTTGCTGGTGTCGGCAATTTACGTTATGTAGAAGGAAATAAGCATGGGTACGTGTATCTTGACATTCTAACGCAAAATGTTTTAACCAGTGCACAGAAATTGTCACTTGGGAAATTTCTTCAATGTTTTTATCAATTAAGCAATGTGCGACTTGAGGTGCACTTATTCGAGGGTTATCTTGAACCTTACAATATATTTCTTTTATGAAAGCGTTTTAGCTTTGAAGATCTTCCGGATCAAACTCTATCCTCAAAAGTTTGAAGCTCACAATGCCTTTCAATAATATATTGTACCTATAGACTTCAATATATTAAAGATTTCACCAATTTTTTCATATATAATCCATCATTTCATAACTGAATCACCAATTCACGAATAGATTTAGGAACTCCATTTTAAGACAATCAGCTAGAAGCTAAAATTAAACAATTGCTGCCATCCTGTCTTCATGACTCTTGCATACACTTCAGTTTTGAAAAGTTATTGCAAATCTGTTATGGAAGACGTCGGAATTTTCATATCGCATACGGAAACTTTTTTTTGAACGGCACTTAGCAACATCTCCTAAATATTTCAATTTAAATACTTGCTGCATTTTGTAAAAACAGACATTTATTATAAACTTATTTTAAAGAGTCAAATTAAACATATTTCAGTAGTTACTGAAGATATGAAGCTAAAGATTAGAAATGATGCTAATTTATTTGTAACTTTGGCTTCCATGCATACTTTTTTTACCCACTGTATATATAGCTATATTTCTTTGTTGAAAATTTATAAACAATTTAGTAAATGGTCTGAAGTTTAAGAAAAGTTTAGTTATATTTTAATATATCCTCATTTGATGCCTTAAGAAATCAACATGGAAGAGTTTAAATTGTATGTCAACTCAGTACCACAAAACATTCTAAAATTAGACTTCAAAACAATCTTTATTTAATTTGAGATAAAAATGCTTTTCAGAAGTGGGTGAGGAAAGAAGTTCTAAACAAAAGTTTTATTAAAGTATAATACTAAAACTTTTATTGAAGTTATAATACAGGTTGGGTTACATTTAGCTATTAATTTTTTTAGGGTTAAATATTTTTAGTTTAATAGTATATTTTTAATAAAATATTGGCTGATCTTATAACTGAGGACTAGTAAAGAAAAGTCTGTGCTATAATACCTCAATATTTAAAATGAAGCATAAGTAAATAAAATGCAATTTCGCGTACCCATACTACAAAAGTGACACAACTAAAATTTCTTCAGTTTCAGTAAATGTCTGTACAGAATCACAGACTGTGTGTACTTTGAAGCTGGTTGAACAGCAAAAGATTGTTAAGAAGTTGAAACTAACTTATGTTGTTCTTCCATATTCAAGTTCATGTAGTCTGATACAGAGCAGACTTTACCTAAAAAATAAAGAATTTTGAGTTGTGCCATATGGTAGAAAGGGTGTGATGAGTGAATAGTATTCTTCCTGTCTTTTGTTTTTGCTATTAGTATTTTAAATCAACAAGAATTTATTATTTTTACCTAACCAAATAACTTTTTGCTTCGTTCTTTTCCCATATGGGTTATGGACACATATGGGAATATATTATATCACAGGATATCAGCAGACTAAAAATGGCTTATTAATACGGGAAGTGATTTTAAAACTTTTGGGGAAAGCCATTAAGTCTTAAAAAGTGGTTTAAATAGCTTACAAGTAAATTAGTTTTCTGGAGTGAAATAAAGTTTTGAATAATAGCTCTTCAAATTGCAGTCTAAAATAGCTATCAATTACCAACAAATCAAGATAAACATCCTTTATTATCACAAAAACATGAACATGGATAGGATGATACAAGTCAATAACATCTATATTCAAAAATTTCGAGAACCAAAAAAAAAAAATTTAAGCTTTACACAAACAAAATAGACACAAGCTATTCAGGAACTTGTCAATAAATTATGAGTATCAGTCAAAGGTGATGTGATAAAAAAATAAATAATTTGGAAGTTGGCAAAAGAAAAGAAACTAATTATACAACACCAAATTGTGATTTATAATAAACAAAAAATCCCTGACATATACTTCAAATAATATGTTTATAATTTTTTTTGCCCTCAGTTAATTTCCATTATGGTAATAATGTAGACACTTTTGATTACAACTTTCCCAATAAAATATATTTTCAGGAATAATATTAAGTTTACAGAGCTGGAAAATTGGACATGGCAGAGATTTAGAAAAAAAATTAAAATCTTTGGTATTGTTTAAAATTTCTAATCAGGAAATTAAAATACAGGCTTAAACATAGTAGACTGCAACAAAGCCATGTATGATTATGATAACATAGTTAAAAATTTAGACAAGAAGAGCAAATTACTTTTAGAATTCTCATAGAAAACTTAATATATTAAAGAAAATTATAAAGCCAATCATGCATATGAATGAGTATTATGAAGTAACAACATATGATATTCAGATCTTTTTAACGATAGCAATTTGAAACAGAAGGATCAAAACTTGGATAAGATGCAAATACTGCATATAGGAAACCATCTTCATCTTTTTCTTCGTCATACAGGCGCGACATCATCTTTGTACCACCAGACAAGTTAATCTGATTGACAAACAGGTAGAAAGCTTGATCCTTGTGTAATTGAAGCATCCGTCTTAAAATAACATAAATTGTTAACATTTATTAAACTCATTTTCAAACATTGCAGAAAGGAAGACACCAAAACATAAAAATACATTCTTAATAAATACATGTAATATGTCACAAGCCAAACTATATCTTGGAATGAAATAATTAGGGTTATATCTCACTTTAATTAAACATCGTCACAATGTTTTCTATCATACAAATGTTTGAATTGCAGGCTTCCACAGCTTAATAGTATTGAAATTAGTTGCTTTAGTAGCCGCAGGTGTAAGAAATAGTAGCCAAAATAGTATTTTCAAATACTAAAATTAATAGCATGACAATTCTGAAAAGCTATATTTTGAACAAGCTATGTGGCCCTGCATTTTGGCAACCTGTCATTGTGTACAGGTCTCAGCTTTTTGACACTTCACTTGGAATTTTCAGAGCTTTACACCTATTAGAAATCGCTTTGTAAAATATTAACAAAACAAAAAAAATACTCTGTTCATGGTGGCCAAAAAATTCCGACAGATTTCTAAAAATTCCTTGATTTTTATGCACATTTTTTTTACAAATTTCCCTAATCTTTTCAGATGTGTAGATCAAATAGCACATTTATGCCAAAGAGATAATGTGCCAATTTTTTAAAAATAGTTTTGGCAGTAACAAAAAGTTTAATTTATACCATAACATCAGGGGTAGGAAGTGCAAAAGCCAAGTTTGGAGCAGCAAAATTTAACATTTGGAGCAGATTCGCAAAAAATTGGAGCAGCAAAATTTAACTTTCGGAGCAGAATAAGAGAAAATGTAGCAGCAAAATTTAACTTTCGGAGCAGAATAAGAGAAAATGTAGCAGCAAAATTCCAAGATTAGTAACAGAAATATAATAAATTGTAGCTGAGTTAATTTTTCTACATAAAACACATATTAATAAATAAATTATTAGATATACATAAAATTAAAACAAAAAATATAATTTGTAAATTTAAAAAAAAAAAAAAAAAAAACATTTATACTTATTAGCTTTTGACACTTCACGAACGGGTTTGCTATGCAAAACCAAGCTCTCTTTGCTCGCTAAAAGTTTCATTGTAACCCAAACACAGCTCGCTTAGATCTCTGAAAAATTTAATTGCTACGCAAGCACAAGCTTGCTGAAAATTTATTGCTATGCAAGAACAGGCTTGCTTCACTCTCTAGAAGGTTCATTGCAGTGCAAGCACAAGTTTGCTTGACTCTCTAAACATTAATTGCAACATAAACCCTTAATTTTAGAGCCCCCTCCCAATCGAGAACCGAATAATTTGCCCGTTAATACAATAACACAACCCCAATCACCTCTCTGAATTATTTTAATAATGTTTATGAAAAGCAAAATTAGAAGGCAAAAACTACTTTAACTTATGTTGAAAATTTCAGAGCTCTAGATCAATTAGAAGTCGCTTTGTAAAAATATTAATTAAAAACAAATTAAAATTTTAAAATTCGGTGTTTCAAAAGTCTAATTAGAAGTCCAAACCTACATAGGTTGAAAATTTCAGAGGTATGTACCTATATTTTAAATCAATTCGTAAAAAAAAAAAAAAATTTAAAAAAAATTAAAATTTTGACATTCTGTTTGTCAAATGTACAATTTGAAGGTCAAAACTACTTAGGCTGAAAATTTCTGAGTTGCAGCCTTATTAGAAGTCGTTTTGTAATTTTTTTTTAATTAATTAAAAAAATTAGTTAAAAAAATAATTAAATTTTAACATTCTGTTTTTAAAAAGTCTAACTAAAAAAAGGCCAAAATTACTTATGTTGAAAATTTCAGAGCTGTACCTCTAATTGAAGTCGGTTGGTAAAAAAAATAATTAAAAATTAACTAATTAAAATTTTAACATTCCGTTTGTCAAAGGTACAATCAGAAGGCCAAAACTACTTATGTAAAAAATTGTATGTTAAGTTCTACACCTATTTTAAGTAGCTTTCTACAGATCCACACACTCTTTGTTTTATTATTATAAGACTCATTTGTATAAAAATAGAAATTCTTAAAGCAAAAATAGCAATACAGTAAAATTAAAATAAGAATGTTTCTAAATTTTTGTGTATGTTCTAAAATTTTGTGAATTTTTTTTTTTTTTTCCAAATCGGGTCAAATTCTGCGTCAAAATGGCAATTTTACCCTACATGCCGTTCTATAAACTTATAAAAAGTATTATTTTTATTTTTTGGAAATCGGAAACATTCCGGGATTTTGATTACATTTCTGTGATACTTAATTTCAAATATAAAACAGATGTTTAAAAGTTAATTACCAACAGCCAACAAGTAAAAATTACAAAAAAAAACCTACATTTAATAAAAGGCAGCGTCATTACGCGTGTTCGAGCGGAAATATTCTCTTTAATGCTTAGTAAAAACATTTGATGGTTATACACCTTTAACTTTTTACCAATTCTTTTCTTCTTTATTTAGAACAAGAGGATGTGGTAAAAATCCTGCGAAACACACTTAATCAAGGTACGTACGAAATGGTCATCCGTGCTACCTAGAAATCGGAAATTTTGAAGCTGCCCCCTAAATTCTATCTAGCAATGACGCATGTGATATCAGCACTCAGCGATTTCAATTTATCACGGTGCAAGACGCGTTTGAACATGAATGCGCATGCGTGAATGCCGATTTCGGAGGGATAATCCACATATTGCATTCTGTTGCGGGGGAAAATCGAATGTTTTGCAAATTCGTGCGAAAACGGCCCTTGAGGTTGCCGTAATTTCGTCTCCACATAGATTTGGCATGCGCGAGATGGTTTGGCGCTTTAGTGTGCACGTTTAAAAGAAAATTTAAAGCAAAATTGGCGCAGAATTGAACTTTTTGTAGCAGGTTGGCGCAGGACACCACTTTTGGCACGCGCTGGCGCAATTGGCGCAGAATTCTCACCCCTGTAACATGAAATTTCTAATGATCACCACAATTCTCCGGGAAAATGGCACCAAAATACAGTTGAACGGGGAAACGTACTTTCAAAAACAGTAAAAAAATTCCCCGATTTTCGCAAAATTTAAAAAAATTCTTCGACATTTCCCTGATTTTTTCCAGAATCAGAAAGCCCTGACATTTCCCTGAATTCCAGGTTCTGTGACCACTATGCTGTTTATAAAAAGTATAGTTAGAAGGAAGAGGGATTGGTTAGAGGAATATGTATTGGATGGATTTGATTTTACTATATACACTGATGGCTCTAAAATCTGGCTCTAATACCTCTATACAGTTAGGAGAATTTTGCACTGTTTTCCAGGCTGAAATTATGGCAATTCTAGTCTGTGCCCAAGAACTTGTTATCTGGAGAACAAGAAGCAAACACATTGCTATTTGTTCAGATAGTCAAGCAGCGCTGAAAAAACACTTGAAAATGGGTTTATACACTCTAAACTAGTGCTTGACTGTAAACTTCCTCTGAACGAGCTAGGCAGGTATAACAAAATTACGTTGTGTTGGTTTGTATGCTCAACGACCTATTTTTGTGCACAATAACGGCTAATTAGGCTGGAACTTACAGCTTAACGTGGATTCAGAACCATAACGAACATCTATGCACCTTTGGCATGCAAGGCCAGAGTGCTAACCCCACAGCCGTCAGGTTGGCTGCGTTGTTTTGGGCTACTGGACATCGTGGGATTCTTGGTAATGAACATGCTGATGAACTGGCCAAGCTTGGATCCTCCAACAAGCCTCTAGGACCACCACCATTTGTCCCAGTACCAAGATCAGAGGATTAAGTCTTAACAAAGAAATTGACCTAAAATGAAAAGTCTCAGGGTATGAGACAATCCAAATACTTTTTTAAAGGAACCTCAAACCAAACACAAAGATTTATGCTGGGACTGGACAAGAAGTCATGTAAAATCATGATTGGTTTGCTAACCGGTCACTGTCTTAGGAATCATCTAAAAACAATGAAAGTTGTTGAAACAACCTATGCAGAGGCTGTGTAAACTCAGCTGAAACAGTAGAGCATGTCTTTGGAAAATGCCAATCATTCATGGGCATTAGGTTAAAACCAGTGGAGTTATCGACATCAGGTCTGACAACTTTTGTAATATCCCCCTTTCAAACTGTTTGGTCTTCTGTAAGGCCACTGCCCTATTTAATGTGCCATAGGCACTCTTTTTCTTATTATGATTTTAGAGAGGTGCAATGGACCAACAGGCCTAAGTATGCATGGCTTTGCCACTCTCTTTTCTAATCTAATCTAGAAGACTAAAACTACTATGTTGAAAATTTCAGAGCTCTACGCCTGTTAGAAGGCACTTTGTAAAAAATTAATTAATATTTAATAACATGATCACTTTGCTCACTGAAAGATTCATTGCTGAACAAGCATAAGCTCGTTTTACTTGCTAAAAGATTAATCGCTACATAAACCGTTAATTTAAGAGCCCCTACACTATCGAGAACCAAAAATATATTCCCCGTTAATACAATAACACATCTCCTTCTCATGCCTCAGAGAATATTTTATATTGCGTTATCAAAAGTCTAATTAGGAGGGCAAAACAACTTATGCTGAAAATTTCAGAGCTAGCTGTACGCCAATTAGAAGGGCTTTGTAAAAAAAATAAATTAAAAACTTAGTTAAAATTTTAACATTATGTTTCCTAAAAGTCCAATTAGAAAGCCAACACTACTTATATTGAAAATTTCAGAGCTGTACCCCTATTTGAAATTGTTTTGTAAATTTTTTTTAAACAAAAAAATGTTTAAAAAAGTATTAAAATTTTTACGTTCCATTTGTCAAAAGCCAAATTAGAAGGTCAAAAGTACTTGTGTTGAAAATTTCAGAGTTCAACACTTATTTTAAGTAGCTTTTTCTATAGAGGGATAAAGAGACACACACAGCTGTAACTCGCTTCAAATGCCAACATAAATTCCCATATTTCCCAGACCATAAGCAAGAACAATTCTGTTTTATTTCTTTAAGACTGAAACTTGATGTAGACATGTGGCAAAAAAACAAAACATAAAAAAACGCTGCACTTGACAAACATACTGCATGATATCAGAGTAACAGACTAAGTTACGTGATCCACATTTCTGGTTTCTAGTTTGAAGTTACATAAGAACGTCACTTCCATTGCAGCACCAAAGAAGTGTGCCAGTGCCGGGCGTTAGAGGAACGTTAGAGTGAACGTTAAGTTTTGCTTTGATCCGAACGTTGTTTACATAACTTCTGAATATGCATCGCAAAAGTTAGTGATTTACCACAGAACCAATAAAAGCAGAAAATCAAAAGTTCTCTAGAAGAAAAACGTTCAATCCTCTTCAATTCAGTTTCAAACAAGCTCTAAAAGTGCAGTATCATTGGTGGAAGAGACCTAAAGACAAAGACAGCCTACTTTTGACGTCACGACTGAACTTTTATGATTCATTTTCGTTCCTCATGCATTTTAACTTGTAAATAAAATTTTTAAAAAAATTCCAAAATAATCGCCGAATATTTAAAAAAGTAACAGTATAAGCTGAAAAGGTTGCTTTTAGGCCAATTTTGCCAAAAAAAGTCACCATAGTAGCCTTGCCTCGAAAATAGTCGCTTTAGTAGCCCTGGAATTGTAATCAATGCAAAATCACAAAAGTATAATTTTCTGCTATGCTATCACATAATAATCTACATTAATGAATTGCGGAATAAAAAAACAGCAACAGAATCTACTTATAAACTTGCAACTGTCAGTTAAAATCAAGATATCTTGTCACTAATTGGAGAAAATGGAAGCCACTATAATGGAGCTTTTAAACGTCTTAATTGTAAAACACTAAAAGCTGGTTGAACTTATAATAAACAGAAAAGTTCCCTTTTTGGTATTTATTTGTGCCATGTTTTAACAGTACATATTCAAATTTGTATTGTGAATTAGCACCTAACCAAAAAATTCACAATTTTTATTTTTAAATTTAACTTTAAACATTCATTGGTATATTCATTGTTTAACAAAAATTAGATATACTTTGCTCTGTTTTATTAGGCAAGTTAATATGTTACTTATATATTAGTTAACTTCTAAGTCACTGACGGGAATACTTATAATCTCGCATAGACATTTAAAAATTAGAGGTTAATACTGTATTTTAAACATAATTAGTGTTTATCCCCCGAATTTATTTATTTATTTATTTTTCTGATGTAGCCAGAATTTTAACAATTAAATTGGTTTTGAACTAACTTTTAAATTATGGTCGTGATGGAAATCCTCTGTGAGCAATATTTGGGGGATGGGGAGGAGACTATCGGGTAATAAAAATTACCTTCCATTCTATGTGAAATTGTGAACAATCTGTAATTGTGTACCTGATCACCAGAATGTTAAAATTTTAATTAGTTTTCTTAAAATAAACTTCAAAAGTGCAAAATTCCCAAATTTCCGTATTGATGTAACCCAATTCCTATGGGAGAAAAAATTGAAGTGTGTGGATATTGCTGAAAGAATATTTGGGAAAACTCTTGAAATTTTAATCGTAGATTTAACCTCTAAATTACCATCCGAAAGCCAGAATGTTAAAATTTTAATTAGTTTTATTCAAAATTTTAAAGTTATAGAATTAAAGCAATAAGAAGTATTTTCCCAAACTGCTAAACATTATTGTAATCTATGATAAACACTTGAAATATATATATATATACACATACATATATATACATATATATACACATACATATATATACACATACATATATATATATACATATATATACACATACATATATATACATATATATACACATACATATATATATATACATATATATACACATACATATATATACATATATATACACATACATATATATACATATATATACACATACATATATATACATATATATACACATACATATATATACATATATATACACATACATATATATACACATACATATATATACACATACATATATATACACATACATATATATATACACATACATATATATACACATACATATATATATATATACATTAAAAAGAAGAAAATCAAAATTTTATTTCTACCCTTTTCGATGATCATGGTTTGCACACTTGAAGGAGAAAAAAATTCAAGCAATTTTCAAGGATGCGTTTATCAACAAAAATAGACAATAAAAAAATTCCCAAATTTTTTTATTGACAAATGGTGCATGTTCAAATTGTGTAAATACAAAATAAAAGAAGTTTTTAAGTTTCAATAGAAGAAAATTAATTTTTAATTTACAATAGAAGAAAAAAACCTTCTGAGTATATCAGAAGCAGTACTATGTCCCTTAAAAATAGTAAGCAGTAAGAAAAGTAAGCAGCACTCACTTGGTTATAACGCCAATTTTGGGCGTGAATATCTGTTTATTGTTTCATCACATAGAAACTTAATATAAAATTCTTAAGGATTAAACTGTCTTCTAATGCACTCTGAAAAAAAGGTCCGATTCCAAATACTGAATAATTTTTGTTCTCATCACATAAAAATAATGGAATCCCGCAATAGGCGAACATGCAATGAAATAATTTATCAATGTTTCATTTGAATTTATACAAGCTGTGATTTTTTTATGATTTTCAATGTCCATAATATTTCAGCATCTAAAACTTTGTTTTAAACTACATGCACCTCCGCCATGCTTAACTTGAGATGAAATCGATGACAACTTGATTGTTAAGGAAATACATTTTACTGCCATTTTTAAACAGTGCGCAAAAATGAAACTAGAGGTCATGTGATTTGATTGGTGTAAACCAGTTTTCAAATATGTTATGCCATGTCACGCACCCCGGGAAAACGAACTAGCAGGGGGAATGACGCAATCTTGTACGTTCTCGTTGCCGATTGGCTTAACTAAACTCGAAGAAATTTGCTCTTTTAGAAAACCAACATTTTTTAAGAGGCTATATTTTTAGAAAATAAAATTCAAGCACTATAAACATATATTTAAAAAATTCAAGGTTTTCAAGCACTTTTCAAGGTTTTTTAAAAACGTACAAACCATGGATGATGTAAGGGCCATTTCAGTATGTATGAAAATTAAATTTGTGGTATTTAATTAAACCTTCATTTTTTTTATAAAGCTCACGGAAGCTCAATGATGTAGTCAATGTAAGTACTGTAGAATAGGATGGGACAGTTGATTTTCTATTGGATAAAGAAAAGTGAAAGGTTTGAAGTATACTAGCAATGTAATAGCAGAAGCTATCATTTGTCATTTGCACAGGCATAAATGCTTTGTGGAGACTACAAGAAATGATATTCACTGTTTTTGTGAAAACCAGACTGCATCTGAACATGACATGAAATGAATCAAATGTTTGTGTCAGAAGACTGCACATCTTCCTCAAATTGTTAATATTAATTATATACGTAATGAGCAAATAATTGGACTCCACGAAGGTCTTGATTTACCATATACCAGTGCTGGTATACACGAACAAGCTAAGATGGAGAACGAAAAAAACAAGAAAAAAGAAGACAATACAGTAAAAGCCCGATTATCCGGAATCGCCGGGAAATTAGGATTTCCGGATAACCGAATTTTCCGGTTAATTGAATGTCGACGTTTTTTCGCTAAATTTAAACGGCAAATAACGCTAGTGATGGCACCAAACATTAAAATCGTCACAACCGGAATATTTAAAAAATATTCTACTTGGCTTTTTTAGTTAAAATAATGTTATTTTTTACCCTTATAATCGGCAATAATTTGAAATATGTTACCAAAATTAAATCATTTTCATATCAGAAATTCCGTAAAAAAAATTCATAGAAGATTAAGCAT
The DNA here is from genome assembly GCA_963978545.1 of Linyphia triangularis. NCBI lineage: Eukaryota > Metazoa > Arthropoda > Arachnida > Araneae > Linyphiidae > Linyphia > Linyphia triangularis. The sequence continues at coordinate 99,077,928 of OZ021721.1, forward strand.
TGTAAAATATGTAAAAAAAAAAAAAAAAAAAAAAAAAAATAGAGAGGTCTCTTGATTGTATCGATTCTAACCGAACTTATATTTTAGGGTTACAGGGCGGACAAAGAGGACTATCGCTATTTCAGTTCCGGAGGGGAAGTACTCTTGTGTGCGTTTTCACGGTCAGATTCCGAGAATTCTAGAAAAGTAGCTTTTGTATTTGGAAACCCCGGTGATTCCATTGTCTTCCGCCCTCCCCACACTCAACCTACTTTGTACCCTAAAGAAAAATATGCTCGGGAAAACGACCTTCGTATTCAAAGATCGACTATTTTGTTGCATAGAAAAAAGGAATACAAGAATTGTAATGCAAATCGCCACGGAATTCCGGATAATTTACGGACTATTAAGTTTTTAATTTGATTGTCTGGTTGTCGGCTAACCTAAAAAGAAATATTATTAAAATAAAATTACAGCGAAAATTGATTGCAAAACACGTTAATAGTATACAATAAAATATAACTCATACTTTTTGTACACAAAAAGAGAAAAATAAACATTTTCCGAAGTGTGTACAAAATGGTTGACTAGCCTACAAATCGAAACTTTGATTGGGATTGTAAGGGGAAATGTATTTAAATGGATGCAATTAGGTTTTATTCTGATTAATCGTGAGAAACTGATATTTTGTGATAAAAGAATAAAATGTTTAGAATAGTTGAACTCGGCCGAATTGCACATTTTCCGGATGCGGTTGAAAATTTACAAATTAAATCGTGGGTATAAATGAATTATGGATGTTATCGATACTATATGGAATAGAATGTTATCCATTATACATGATTTTAAATTTTGTGAAATGCATGTCCCATTTGTAGATCTAGCCTACAAACCGAATGATTAATTTTATCCGGATTTTGGTCAAACCATTAAAAATTTTTGAATTTCCTTATAACTCTTTGCCGGATGCGGTTGAGAACGTAATTTCAAGTGGAAAATCATCTTTCTTTGTTATAGTTACAATAAAAGTAGTCCATAGATTTATAGATTCCGCACATACAAATTACACATATTCCGGAAACGAATATACATTTTTATGCATTAGACGATGCTAGATTAAATAGATGCAAAAGGTGTAGTTTTTTTTTATTAGAATTCCGGATAAACCAAATTATCTAATGGAGAATGTTTTCCGAATGCTCTGGATAATGAAATTTTGATTACGAAACCCGCTTTCTTATACAATTGAAACAAGCTAGATTTGTTAATAGATTCGGCAAATAACCAAAGTATATTTATTTTTCCGGATATATTCCGGAAAAAAACATTTCCCATTAAGAATATTAAGGTTTTTGCTGTGAATTCACAGTTGTTTGAATAAGAACTTCGGCATTCCGGATAAACCGAAATAAAAAAATAAAAAAAACTTTTTATAATAATATATTTTTTCTAATTAGTGCAAATTCAGCTATTTCGCCATTACAAATTAAAAACCATCAAAATAAAGAGAAAAAAACACACAACTTCGAAATCTCAAATGAAATTTAAAAAAAAAAAAAAAATTGGCGACTTATCGCCGTTTTTTGGCAAAATAATGCCAATTTTCTCACCAAACTCGATTTTCAAAAAATTCCAGTTGATTGAGCTTTCCGATTGATTGAATGCCGGATAATCGGGCTTTTACTGTAGTTCAAAAGAGAGTAGACCGAAACAGATGTTGAATGAAGGCAACTTTGCAATCATTTTATGGAAGGCAATTTCTTGCTATGAGCACAGGAAATTTGGCTCTTTTTTTCTATTGATAAACAGATTATAATTTTTTAAATTATGATGAATCCAGCATATGTTTTTGTTTTATATAATATTAGTTTGTTGCAAAGTTACATGAAAAATTAATTATTTTAAGGTCAAATATGCATCTTATAAAACCAACACGAGACACGCCAGTGTCCAGTACGTCAGTGGCTTATAAATGTGTATTTGACCTAGTCAAATTACTTTTTTATGCAACTTTGCCACAAACAAATTTTATATAAAACAAAAACTAACTAGATTCATCATAATTTTGCAATTCTAATCCATTTATGAGAAGGGAGAAGAGCGAAAATGTCCCATTCATTTCGTCCAGAGAATTGCACTGGAAGAATATTGAATTTCCTAGCATGGTGTTACGTCGTTAAGTGCAGATGACTGCAGAGCTATTACCGAGTGTATGCAATGAATCTAAAAGTGCTGGAAATGGCCTGCACAAAAACACATTCTACATTATAAATGGCGCAATATTAAGAAGATTAATCGTTCAAAAATTCTCAAAAGATTCTTATTATCTGTTCCTTCAATCAAAGAAAATGTTGATGAGTCTGTTAAGGTTTTGTAACTTCCTTTGCAGCTACTCTTTTTATTGTTTCATTACTTTTCCGAAATTTTTTTTTTATTAAAATGTTTTCTTATGCATATCTAGCAATTATTTATCTATATCTTATCAAGAAATAATTGCTTACACAGAACTATAGAAAATCATAAGTGAGGCACATAGATAAAAAAGCATTTATACTGAGACTTTTAGAACCAAAAGAAAAATCATCATACAGACTTTTCTTGCCTACTGTACATATTGTATGAACTATACCATTAATGAAATTAAACAAAGAAAAATTACTGCCACTTCAAAGAAACGTACGAGAATGAAAAATATTTACCGTATAATGTCATTAAATTCTCCAACTGTAAGATCATCTGGAACTAAGTATTTAGGTCTGTCAAGCACAGGAAGCAACTTTTCACAATGATAACGCTCAACGATAACCTATCAAACATAATAAATTATGCTTTAATTTAGCAGCTATTAGTAAATATTTTTCCAAAAACAAATGGTTATAATTCTGAATGTTTACAAAGCACATGAACACACCAAGTAGATGGCCTACTTGGTGTGTTTACTAGACAAATACAAATTTTAGATAATTTTCAAAAACACAATCAAGCAAATTTATTAAAATAACTCACAGGAACTCGATCTGGGAGATGTGCCCGAATCCGCTCGATATCCGATCTTGTCTTAGCTAAAATAAAAATATATATACTTAGATAAAAAAGAAATACAATATTTACTTTAATTCATATCACATAACTATTAAGAGGGTCAGGGACTCAAATTCTTTTAAATTCTCAAAAATAAATTATTATTGTAAAAAATACAAATACTTTTGAATAAAATGGCATAAAAACTTTGTTTCTAGCATTAGTAGAACTTGAAATATTTTGTTGCATGACAACTGTATCTCAGACATGCTATCTTGAAACTTTGAAACTGTTTTACTCGGTGATGGCTTTTTGTCCATTTTTGGAGTTTTATGATATAACTTCAAAACTACTTGTTATAAATCTATGAAACTTTCCACAATTACTTTTCATATATATTTCTTTAATTTTCATCAGGAATTATGTTTTTTTATTTAACTTTTTTTTTTTTTAAATTGGAGTATTTGGAAATTTTATACAGTTTTTGCACAAAATATTTTTTTTATTTTTTCCATTTATTTTATTGAAAAATCATGAAGACAATATTTTATATAAATTATAAGAAATAATTTTATGTAAAAATTAAGTGTTTTTTAAAAAAGTTTTTTTAGATATATCAAATTTAAGGAACATCAAAATTTAAGTTTTTTAATTTAAAAAAAAAAAAAAAAATTAAAATTTGAAAATTTAAAATAATTTTTCAAGTTTCAAAACATCATACATTACTGCACAACAAATTTCAGAAAAATAATTCTAAAAATAAAGATTTTAGAATTTTGAGTCCCAGACCCCCTTAAGTTTTAGGATACTTGTCTAGAATTGCAATAATCTTAACATAAGTTTCCAAAGTGAGAGCTACAACTGATGGTACTGTGCTTACCATTATTCAAAGCTGATGATGGAACCCTTGACCCTCAGACAATTATCATTGGCCTTTTTTATTTTTTGGTTGGCAAAACACCCCAAAGGTGATTTTGGGAAATAAGACACCAATCGGAAGGGATGCCAGTTTTTTTTTTTGAATTGAGTGGATACATATTTTATGTTTTTAGACATCAATTCCCTGATGTTTATAAATAATGTAATCATTTTAAGACCCTGATTATATATATAAATTTAAAACAGTTGTTACACCGAAACAAAAAGAATTTTCAAAGTCTGAAAAAAATGTACATGCAAGAACTTTACACACACAAAAATCCTATTTCAGGGACCTTTTCCGCGACCTCCTAGTAAAACAGGGACTTGCTGAATATTGGAGCGAGTAAGTCTTTACTAGTAGGGGAACAGGTCTCTGATTAAGAGTGAGATATGGCTATGGTAGACTGATTGATTTTAGGGATGCACAGAATATTCGGTATTCAGCCATAGAGCCGAATATTTAGATTGGCCGAATACCTGGATATTCGGCAGCCGAATACTTTTTCTATTTATTGCCAATTTATTATTATTGCGCAGAATATCACTTGATAGAAAATATGTTTTTATTTTTCCTATACAACATTTAAAAAATTTCAAAACTTAAAAGGCGCATCCACAGCAATTCATTAATTTGAAAATTTTATCGAAAATTTCAGTACATTCTGAATTTTTTTTTTTAAAAATCGTTGGGGAAAAAGCGAAAGGTGACCGGTTGATTAGTTTACTTATTCGCCTCATCACACCATTTAATCGACATATGACGAATAGATATTCAGATAATATTTTCAGGTTTAAAAATAATGCTATTTTTTATTACAAGTAGTAATCGAAACAAGTTTTGTCGGGAATAATACCTCAGATATTCGGCCGGTCAAATATTCAGTATTCAGCTTGTCCATTAGCCGAATATTCATTATTTGGCCAAAATCATTATTTGGTGCATCCCTAATTGATTTACGCATTCATCACAACCTATACTTGTGTACAATGAAAGTTAATAAGGCAGGAACCTACAGCTTAACGTGGATTCTGAACTACAATGAACGTCCATGACTGACCTGGGAGTCAAACACGGCACCTTCGGCATGCAAAGCCAGAGCGCTAACCACACAGCCATCATGTGGGTTGGCTATATTAGAAGCATTCACTTAAATACACTCAATAATATTCACAAGCACAAATTGTTTAATCATTCTTTGCATATTTTACATAAATTCTGTGAGATGTTATTCTTTAGACAATTTTCATAACAAGGTTCATGCATTTTTAAAACTAATTACGTGGCATGGTAAAGATATTACTCAAAATTGGATTTTTAGATTTGAAATTAAAAGAAAAATACTGCAGAAACTTTTATTGAACATTTTATTTTATTAATTTAAATTAGTTTAATTTTTCTTTAAAGCTATCAAGACTGCAAATAATCCCTTATTGGGCCTTATTTATTTAAAGCTAATTTTTAGAGATTTTTTTCAAACAGAAAAATCCTTTTGTACAACTCCCAATTCAAAATATTAGAATAACCAAAAAAAGCATTGCCTTGGAAAATGCATAATAAGAAACAACGGATACGGTCGACAAAATTATTAAGTGTTCACAGTAAACTGATTTATGACATACTGTTTACACATGTCTGAAGAATTAATAAATATTTAAAAAAAATAATATTAAAATTTTTCCAAAAATTATAATATTCCCGGAGACGATTCAAAATATTAGAATACCTGTAAAATTATGTAATTGGTCAGCGTTGATGATAAAATTTGCATAAATAGTGCCACTTTAGAGCTAAATGCATATAAAGGATTGTTTAAAAGTCAGCACAAGTTAGTTGGTAGAGAAAATTGGGCCGTACGACAGGCATACCAGATGCTACTAAGACTGCTATTGTGACTCTGCGCAATCAAAGACTTAGTGAACAGATGATCAAAAAAGGGAATTATTTAAGAAAGTGTGAGTAAAAATTTTAAAAGATAATCACAAACAAAAAACTACACCAAGATAAGACAGAATTGTGAAACGTACATTGACTAAAAACTGATTCTAGAACTTGAGATTCATACGTAGAAAACTGTGAACTTGATTTCCAATCATGTATACACTAAAACAGTAAAAAAAAATAAAACATTAGAAGAAAAACAATTTACCTTTTGGGCAAGGAGCCATTTTTGAAGGAATAATGCACAGAATTTATAATGCTAGTCAGGAAAAATAAGTAGTTCCTCAATTTCGGCAAGTAAGACAGATATGACGCTATGAAAGAGAATGGTATAATACTTTTATAGCCTATATATGGGTTGAACCACATCAGATCAAACAGTGCAGTTCACCTACCGTCTCAGATTTTCCTCCAATTTTGTGTAATGGAGTTATAGGGTAGGATTACCATAAATCTCAATTCTAAAGATTCCATGATATTTAATCACTGAGAAATTAATTGTAAATTTTAATTTTCCGCGAGATGCACCATTTCTCCCCCCCCCCCCCCTTTAAATAACTTCTATACCTTTACAAGTTATTGAAGTGAAAGTTTGTTTCTAGGGATAACTTGTTAAGCTGATTTCAAAAAGGAAATCAGAAAATATGTATTTTCTATAGTTTTTGCATTAAACATTTTTTAGCAAAAAAAATCCAGAATTTTTTTTCGACAAGTTTGATCAGGAGCACATATTTTAAATTTTTATATGTTGTAAAGATGGTATACCACTACTTTCAGAAAAAAATTCAACTTGGCTTTCTGTCTCGGAGCTGAGAAAGAAAATATTGAACTTTCACGAAAAAGGTCCTATAAACTTGAGTATTTTTCTTTTCACACACAAAAAAAAAAAAAAAAAAATTATGCAATATAGGGCAATGCAATTTCTTTTTATGGAGGTACACTTTTATTTCTTATATCCTTTTAGAAATCTTTGGCATCTCTCCTTGACTTTGAAATCTAGACAAAGGATTATATAGGTTTGAATAAAGAATTATTGAAATATTTAGAGCTTTGCGAGTTAGAATACCTATTTATCATCAATAAAGAGCTCTTGTGTTCTCGTTAGTTTTGTGGAAGGTTTTGAATATAAGAATTTTAAATGGGTGTTACTGTGTACTGTATTACAATAGGTATTGTTACAACAAGCATTCATAACAATGTCAGATACATTGTCAAATTGCACAGTTGATGATAGATTGCAGTCTGAGTGTCATATGTAACCAATTATTAAGGACAAATTGGATTGATTTTTTTTTATGAAATAGCTTCACTAAACTAAAAAAAAAAGAACTCATTGAACTTAGGTCTAAAATTCCATGTGAGCAACTTAGTAATAAAGCAACCATTTGTATTAACCATGAAAAAATTTTGCTTTCAACATATGAGCAACTTCAGTGATACAATTGGGATCCATTTCAGTCACATAGTGGAGTCGAGAAGATTTTGAGATCTGTGTCATTGGAATTTGCAAAAAAACAGCTATTTTAAACCATAGCAAAAATTATGTCCACAGTGTTGAACTTGGATAACAGGAACTGAAGCATCATGCAATAATGAAGTAATTTCAAAGGGGCAGCTTGAGACTGAAAGTGCAAGAACTTTTTGCTACAGAAGCTGCTAAAGCTTTGAATCAAAGTGTTACAAAACTTGGATGCACATCTGTCAAATTGCATGGGGTAAATAAAAAAACAACAGAGCCATGCAAAAAGAAAATCAGCAGAAGCAAGTTCTGTTTTGCAGAAGAAATGCTGATGTTGAGAAATACGACAAAAGCTTGGAAACCCATTTTCAGACCGCGAAAACAATACCTGGAACTCGCAGTTATCACAGGTTTGTTCCAAGCAACAATGATGAGTTGACCCTGTATTAATTGTTACCAGATGATGCAAAATTCAGGATTTAATGTTAATCTCGCTGTCGGAAAAATAACATGTAAAGAGTATATACACTGATGACTCGCAACCAGTTTATGTAGCTGCAATATACGATGACAACTGGTTCATTGGATGCATTATGGAAAAGCATTTAGATGAAACAGACTTGCTTATAAATTTTATGTAGAGACATACTGATAATAATGTGTTATCTTGGTCTTCTAGAGAATATAGTTGCTTTGTTCCTTTCCAGCACCTTCAGTGAAAGACAGCGCTGGACGACAATATATTCTTTGCAGCAATATGATTAAAAGTATTACTGTCTCATTTAATAAGTTCAAATCAGTTGTAAAATAACTTTTCCTTTGATTTCTATTCTGTTTTATGTGCTTTGTTTAAAATATTAGTTATTGTTGTAGTCTATGTACACCATCGTATATTTTAAATTAAAATCGGATATGGAAGTAATATGCTACTTTATTATAGTCTGTAAATTATGTTTTGAATATGCATATATATACCAGGATTGCATTACTGTATTTTTTATGCCTTGAATGTGCTACTAGGAAAGTTAAACTGTATACATAATAAAGCTTTTGTTAGATGTGAAGAGAAAAATGCCTAGTTTAGAGTCGTTCCTCGTAAAAGTTCAATAATTTTTTTCTCCGCTCTGAGACAAAAAGCTAAGATGTTTTTTTTCTGGAAGTAGTAGTATACCATCTTTACAACATATAAAAATTTTAAACAAATGCTCCTGATCAAACATGCTGAAAAAAAAATCTTGAATTTTTTTGCAAACACTCTAGAAGATGCACAATTTCTGATTACATTTTTGAAATCAGCTTAAAAAGTTACCCCCAGAAACAAACTTTCACTTCAATAACTTGTACATGTAAGGAGTTACTTAAGAAAAAAAAATTGCATCTTGCGGAAAATTAAAAAATTACAATAATTAATTTCTCGGAAATTATTATAGAACCTTTAAAATTGAGATTTGTGGTTATTCTACCTTATAAACCATCTACATAAAATTTGAGGAAAATCTGAGACGGTGGGTAAACTTTTTCCATCATTTTGTTTGATCTGACGTGGTTTGACCCATGTATACTCATGAACATATTAACAGCCTAATATATTGCATAAGTATTTTGAAAAATAAACAGTATAAATTATAGACACCTTTTGCTTTATTTTTCATTTATATTGGAATTTATGAAATTTGAATTTTTAAATAAATATTCTATGCAAATGCTTCAAAGCTGGATTTTTTGCCCCAATTATCTTACATTTTTTAAAAGTCACTGGTGTTCAATCAGCTTTCTTGGTTATTACTAATTTTATTGAAGTTAATTAAGAAGTAGAATAAGACAACTTCCTCCTTCAAAGTATATCTTCTTATCTGTCTTTTTCAAAAATATACAATAAAATTATTATATTTTGTCAGTTTTTAAGTTGTATAATATTTTATACACTAGCAAAGGTAATGTTACTTATATATTTTACAACTTTTTATTTTAAATTAACTTCATTAAATAATTCTCAGCAACCTTTTATACTTATTGTTGCATTCATACCTTTTATAATATTTATAAAAAATAAAAACATCATATTTTTGGTATCAATCACTATAAAAGCTTTTATAGTGATTTCTTTATACTATCCCTTTATGGTAAATGTCAAGATTTTTTTAAGATAGAATTTCTTTTTATAAAAAAAAATTCATCTAATTCCCGATTTTCCGTAGAATGGCACATTTATAAAAAAAATCATTAAGAGTGTCTCCTATTTTTAAAAAACTATTTACAGTATACTAATAGTTTATGAGAGGCAATATTTTTTATCCAACCAGGCTTGCTAACCATGAATCTGTTTCGCATTAATTCAATTCAAAAGATTACTTTTATAAATTTGGCAATCTAATAAAGACATTTTAAGTGTATTTTAATTTTTGTTCTTATAAAAGTGAATAATAATAAACAGTGATATTGTAAAAACTATTGTTTAAACTTGCGCTGCAATTATTGTTAACATAAGTAGGTGACAATCAATAGTTATATATAATTGAACACTAGGTAAATCAAATGGTTTCATACATGTAATAATATTTTTATGAGCCAGAAGAAATTTAGCTTAACTTGAAAATGAATATTCAGGAGATCTAGAGAATAGCACAAATGTCGCACTCTACCTCCATTACTGATGTCCATATTGTAAGGTTGGTTGGTTAAGTGGTTTTTCATGGCACAAAAGCCAGTGTTGGCTATGCTTCGCCACATACAGTAAGGATTTCAATAAATAGCAAATTCTAATATGCTAAAGCAGTATAATTTGTACAATAAACTTAGAACATTGAAAACACTAAAATGTCAGTTACTACTTTGCATAGTTGGAAATGTTGTTTTTTACAAATCAGGGCGCATTTAAGGAACTTAGGTATAATGAAATATATTTTACATGAAATTTTAAATTACAGTTTGTCGTAAAACTGCAGTTTATTACACACATTTAGTACTTTTTGGTATCCAATAACTATTCAGAAGACTATCTCTTTCCAATAAATTTAGGAAATGGCCAGATAACTTAATACACCACTGAGTAAATAAAACACTAAACCATTGCAAGGATAGAGGTAACAAAAAATGGTGTAAATTAATGGCACATAATTCCAGTAAAAACACATGTTACAGGAAAAAAAGCAAGTAAAAATGTTTTGCAAGGGATTACCAAAAGAAAGTATAACATTTCATTTCAAAGAAGAAAAAAATCTGTTTTACAACACTTTCTCAATCTAAGAGTTTTCAATTCATGTATTTTAAAATAAACTATATTTTTCTTGAACACAAAGTCTTACACAAAAATAGAATTGGTACATGACTTCAACTTAGAATTCACAATATATTAGTATAATAGTCAGCTAATCAAAAATCCAATCCCATTATTTAAACTTAAAACAATTTTTACTAATAACATAAAATTAAATATACACTTTATCACGATTTATAGTTTGGTTACAGAATTTATTGGACCAAAAGAACCGAGACGACTAATGTCTAACTGCCATTTTCAGATTTTATTTACAACAAACTCAATCCAAAAACATTTTGCACAAATTATATGCGATGTAAATGCATGTTTTCAAGAGTAAATATTTCTAATATTTGATTTTTTTTTTCACCAATGTTATTTGAGGTTTTTTTTACAAAAAAAATAGTGTTTTTTTTTTTTTTTTTATAAGAACAAATTACTGAAAAAAATTTTACATTCTAGTACAGCGAATCCTTTTGCATAATAGTAAAGTGAAATTTTTCTATCGACTTAACATGTTCTTGAAAATGCACTTTCGCTGTTAAAACACCTGACATACTGAATGAACATTATTCGTTTGATAACTTATCATTGGTTATGCGCAGAGAAAGAAAATTTGTCGTGTCAGGTGCAATTGACTATCAAATATAAGAATAAAGAAAACACGAACATATTTACACTAATTATTTAATAATTTAAATAAAAGAAATTACTCACATTGCTTAACGTACAAAACAAAACAACCTGCAATCAGCGAACCTGCCGAAACTAACTAAACAGTAGCACTTCACCCGCTCATATGCATTTAATCCGTTTTGGCGCTGTGAAGACAAGCTGCTCGCCAACATCCCGGGATCTTGGCATTATACATGCTCGCCAAATCTAACAGACTTTTTCTCACTACAGGGTTGCTAGAGTGAACTTACCAGCAAATTTTTTCTTGTGAAGAGTTGTGTGATTATAGGGGAAGGGGGATGGAGAGTAGGGGTGGGGGGTATAGTATAACAATAAAAAAATAAACCATTGGATATATTTTGGTGCATTGGATATATCTGAATTCACAAGGGCTAAAAAGATTCAAAACACATCATTGGATTAAAATATTTTTTTTATAACAACATTGCAAAAAAATGAAACTTTTTTTAATAATTTTGAATAAAAAAATCATGTCGAAAATAGCACTTTTTCGCGAAGAGTACGGGAAAGTAACTTTTTCACACAAGCGTGAAAAAGTATTTTTTTATACACCTCGTGCTCAAATATTACATATAGTCTTGGTATTGTAAATGGCATATTTTCAGAAGAAATTCATTGACTCGAGCTGCCAACATTAATAAACATACGTATTAAAATATTTTGTTGTAAGTGATTATAAAATTTTTTGTATGCAACACGTGGGAAAATACTTTTTCAAACTCGGTAAATTATTTGACTCGGACTATCGCATCGTCAAATAAGCGTTATACCTTGTTTGAAAAAGTATTACTTTCCCAACTATAGTTACATAAATAACTATTTTTTTAAAGATTTTTAATACTTACATAAGAAGAGTGATGAAATCCTATTTAGAATTGGCGCCGGCAGGATTATTTACAAAGCTCAGGGTAAATTTTATTATAATATAATAACAGATAAATCTTGAACTTTCAAACGGCACCTTCATTGACGGTTGCCATGTTTAACAAGAGCTTAGCCAGGGGAGGGATATATGGTGATATGCCCCCATCCGAAATTTTTCTGTTTACTTTTAGAACATAAAAATTAAGCCCACCTGATGGCTGTGGGATTATAGCGCTCTGGCCTCGCATGCCGAAGGTGCCGGGTTCGAACCTTGCGTTAGATATAGATGTTCCTTGTGGTTCGGAATCCACGTTAATCTGTAGATCCCGGCCTAATTAGCCGTAATTGTGCATAAAAAATAGTTCGTTGAGCGTACAAACCAACCAATAAACCATAAAAATCAAAGGATTGTTTTTGTTTAAAATGGTAAATTTATCTTAAATGTTAAGTTTCTAAACATATGTAATATGTACCTAAACATATGTATAAGTACCTGTTATTTATATTACAAATAAATATGCATGAGGCGTCAACAACAAAATGGATTATTATTTGTTGTGAATATCCCCTCCCGAAAAAAAATTCTGGCTACGCCCCTGATGTTCCACAAGTCATGGCAATGGTAGTTTTCGAACAATGTGTGTTGCTTTCTCAATTTATAAATCAGGGCTTAATTGCCGTACAGATAGTCGGGACATCAGTCCAAGGTCCCTTTTTTCATTATTTTAATAATTAAATTATTAATTTTAATAATTTATCTTTTTTATTATGTAAATATTCAAATTCAATAATAAGTTTCAATATCTAAATAGTTTAATTTATTAATTTTAATTAAAATGTTTTAATAATTCGTTTAATTAAATTTTTTCTGCTTCTTCTATTTATATCTCTTATTTTTGTGAACTTGGTTTCCATTAAACCATTGATATAGTTTGTTGTAAAAACCAAAACATAGAAATCTAAATTTCAAAATAAAGAATGTGATAAATAACTAGTTTTTTATTAAAAAATGACGTACGAAATAATCATATATATCTAATCTTTAAATCTAAAAAAAAACTTGGAAAAACTAAAATTCCGTACGATGCCAAGAGATGAGTGGTTGTTGGCGAACATAATGTCTTTAGATCGCCAAAATGGATTGAAAGCCTATGAGCAGATGAAGCGCTACCGTCTAGTCTGCCGAACAACAGCAACCAAAGTTACAGTTTAGAAAGTAAATCTTCTATGGACATTATACAAGTTGTGAGTGACTTTAAAAGAGAATTACAGGTCATAGAAAAATCTGACGTCATAATTACATATATTTTTGAAAATTACAATATTTTTGAAAGCTATTTAGAATTTGACGAAAACTGAAAGTGTAGTAGCTTGATTGGTTATACTCAGGCTCGGCCTGGCCCACCGGGTACTGGGACATATCCCGGTGCGCTCTCCGCAGAACCTTGGCACGGCACCCTCCGAAAACAGTGGAAAAAATTTCAAATAAATATAAATTTTAAATTTAAATAATTAAGTTTTTGATTTTAAAGTGAGTTAATCTGTATCTTTGAAGATGGAATAACTTATACGATTTATTTATTTTAAACTACACAAGCACGGTTATCATGAAACCACAACTATATGTGTGTGAGCTGGGAGAGGAGTTAGATAGGCCCCCAAGCAACACCTCCCGTCGTGGAAACTCTCAAAACCAAAGTTTCCCCGTGTTTTTTTCTTGTTATGGACTAGACTGGTGACACTTGCTCATTCTTTTTTTTTGGGGGGGGGGAGGGGGGAATACAATAAACGGCAAAAAGTCATTGTATGAGTTCTATTTCGAGAGAGGGTGGGAGCTACTTTTATTGGTTAAGGAAACTGTTTGACCAAGACCGATAAAAAAGAAAGGGAAAAAACAACCATAAATGACCATTGCTCTTCGGTTTGTTGACAAAATTGTTTGGATTTTTACTGAACAAAACGTGGCAGTAAACTCCTTCTTAATCTGCAAAAATTATTCAGTCGTTGGTTTTCAAACACGTAAATTATATGGACCGAATTATCATGCAGATCATATTATGAGCAAGTAAGTCAATTGTTTGTCAAATTATTATTGCTTAAAATCCTAAGACGGACTCGCCCAGATAAAAATTATGTTTTTTGACTTGAAAACATTAATTTTCTTTTACGATAATTACATTTATCTCGTCTTTAAATTTTTTCACCTCAATCCCTATGAAATCATGTAACATAATGAAGATTTCTTGAACAATAAATCATTAAATGCGTAAAAAAAGTATGACGGAAAGAGTGGGAGGGTGACTGTTCCCTTTAGCTCCTTAATCGCCATCCCTGGGTTTATCCGTTTAAAAAATTATTTTATTAGTTTAAATTATTTGCCCGTGAAAGGGGAAAAATCTGTAATAATTTAATGTCAACGTACCGATTGAAATGCTGAGCATAAAGTGTAAACAGTACCATAATTTAAATTATTCTGTTGTAATGTTTAATGTAACATTCACTTTGTATAATTTAGTTTTTCACTAATTTTAACTGCAATTTTCTTTTACGATTTATTTTTACACTAAGTTAAACTTCAAATGAAATTTCATCAATTTAAAGTTGAATAACAATACAAAATAATTAAAACAATGTAAATATAAATATTTAAATTATGTTAAACATTAAAATCAGATGTTTAAATATAAAACTAACAACGAAAGACGTAGAATGACAAAGATAAAGTGCCAAAGTAAAATAACTTAGATAAGACATAATGTGGTGACACAAAGCGTCCTTTTTTTTTTTAAGACATTTTTTTCGTATTGAGTCATCACTTGGGAAATATTTTTCGGATTACGAAGACGCTGGGATAAAAAATAGTATACAGAAGACCATATTAACTCTATTGGTAGTAAAACCATTTTTTACGTTTGTACATGAGTGTCACATTAGTCATTTCGTTAACAAAGTGTTTTAAATAATTTTTAAACTCTGCTCTTCTTTTATAAACCCGACAGCTCACTAAGCAAACTTAATCACATTTTAGTTAACAAGAATATTATAAACTATTCATAAAAATAATTAAAGGAATTTTTTTACGTTGCTATTGAAATTACTAAAAAATACATTTGCATAGAGGGGAAAACATTTAAGGACATTTAAATTTTTAACCGTAAACGTATTCCATTTTCTGTCCAATGCTTGAGAGAGTTAAGAAATTTTAATTTACTCAGTTTCATAAGACAAGGATAAAAAAAAATTCCTCAATCAATTTCAGTTATTGTAAAAAAAAATACGATTCATATTTAATCTTGAAGTTATTTCATTTCGGGGAGGTCAAAGTCACTGAAAATGACAACTGCTCACCTCG